>JAECWJ010000317.1:10592500-11264174 GCA_018150375.1 Drosophila sturtevanti | reverse complement strand
TGTGTGTTAGAATGGTGGAGATGTCATGTTAGAGTGGTGAAAATTGTGACAGGTGCCGCCATATATCAGTGTGATTGTTGCCGTTGTGGTGTGTATCAATGTAAGCATAGGTATGTGTAATGATGGCTTAAGGATGTGTGGATGTGGCAATAGGTATGTAGCAATGCTGTATATATAGGTGTGATGTTGGCATGGAGGTATGTGTGATGAGGTAGCATAGGTAAGGTAAATGTCAATAATGTGATATGTATGTGTGTAGATGTTCCAAATATATAGGTGTGATATGGGCAAGGGTAAAGGGCATGATGGCATGGGAATATGTGTAAATGTGGCAATAGGTATATGTAAATGAAGGCATATGGAAGTGTGTTGCTGAAATGGATATCATATAGGCATGGGTAATGGCATGTTAGCATAGGTAAAGTCATGATGCATGATGGCTTATATGTCAATGCTACAATAGGTATGTGCCAATGTAACCATATATAGGTGTGATGGTGGCAAAGATGTCATATGGGCATTGGTAAGTGAACGGTATTGCCATGGGTAAGGGCATGATGGCATGGGTAGGTATGTTCAATGTTGTCGTAGATAAGTATCAATGTTACCATGGGATGAGTATTATGTAGGTATGGAGATGTATCATATAGGCATGGATATGTGTTGGTGTTGCCATAGGTAAGTCAGTGTATCTTGCATGTGTGTGTCTGTATGTGTGTGTCTGTGTGTGTGTGTGTGTCTGTGTGTGTGTGTGTCTGTGTGTGTGTGTCAGTGTGTGTCTGTGTGTGTGTGTGTGTCTGTGTGTGTGTGTCTGTGTGTGTGTGTGTGTCAGTGTGTGTGTGTTCTGTGTGTGTGTGTCAGTGTGTGTGTTCAGTGTGTGTGTGTCTGTGTGTGTGTGTCTGTGTGTTAGAATATAGGTAGATGTCATGTATTAAGGGTAGGTAAGTGTGACAGGTGCCGCCATATGTCAGTGTAATTGTTACCGTTGAAATGGGCGAGTATCAATGTAGCATAGAGTATATTATAATGATGGCAAGGGATGTGTAGATGTTTAGCAATAGGTATGTAACAATGCTGGCCTATACAGGTGTGATGTTAGCATGAGTATGTGTGATGGTAGCATAGGCAAGGTAAATGTCAATAATGTGATATGTATGTGTGAATGTTGAAATATATAGGTGTGATATGGGCAAGGTGCAAAGGGCATGATGGCATGGGAATATGTGTAAATGTGGCAATAGGTATATGTAAATGAAGCATATGGAAGTGTGTTGCTGAAATGGATATCATATGGAGGCATGGGTAATGGATGTTGGCATAGGTAAGGAGTCATGATGCATGGTGGCATATGTACAATGCTGCAATAGGTATGTGCCAATGTAGCCATATAAAGGTGTGATGGGTGGCAAGGATATCATATGGGCATTGGTGTAGAGAAGTGACGGTGTAGCCATGGGTAGAAGGCATGGTAGCATGGGTGGGTATGTCCAATGTTGTCGTAGATAAGTATCAATATTGCCATGGGATAGTATGTATGTAGGTATGGGAATGTATCATATAGGCATGGATATATGTTGAGTGTTACCATCAGGTAAGTATTGTATGTTGCATGTGTGTGTCTGTGTGTGTCTGTCTGTGTGTGTGTCTGTGTCGTGTGTCTGTCTGTGTGTGTGTCAGGTGTGTGCGCGTGTCAGTGTGTGTGTGTGTGTCTGTGTGTGTGTGTCCTGTGTGTGCCTGTGTCGGTGTGTGTGTGTGACAATGGGAATGTGTCAGGGTGTGTGTGTGTCGGTTGTGTGTGTGTCTGTGTGTGTGTGTCTGTGTGATAGAATGGGTAGATGTCATGTTGGGGTAGGTAGAGTGTGACGGGTTGCCGCCATATCAGTGTGATTGTTTGCCGTTGTGGTGTGTGTATCAATGCTAAAGCATAGGTATGTGTAAGTGATAGCTTAGGGATGTGTGGATGTGTAGCAATAGGTATGTGGCAATGCTACTGGTATATAGGTGTGATGTTAGCATAGGTATGTGTGATGGAGGCATAGGTGGAAGGTAAATGTCCAATAATGTGATATGTATGTGTGAATGTTGGAAATATATAGGTGTGATATGGGCAAGGGTAAAGGGCATGATGGCATGGGAATATGTGTAAATGTGGCAATAGGTATATGTAAATGAAGGCATATGGAAGTGTGTTGCTGAAATGGATATCATATGGGCATGGGTAATGGCATGTTGGCATAGGTAAGGGTCATGATGCATGGTGGCATATGTCAATGCTGCAATAGGTATGTGCCAATGTAGCCATATATAGGTGTGATGGTGGCAAGACATCGCCATAGGGCATTGGTAAGTGGCATTAAATAGTACCCATGGGTAAGAGCATGATGGCATGGGTGGTAGTGGGTATGTGTCAATGTTGTCGTAGATAAGTATCAATATTGCCATGGGATAGTATTATGTAGGTATGCGGAATGTAGATCATATAGGCTTATGGGATATATGTTGGTGTTACCATAGGTAAGTGTTGTATGTTGCATGTGTGTGTCTGTGTGTGTGTGTGTCTCTGTGTGTGTGTGTGTGTGTGTGTGTGTGTGTGTCTGTGTGTGTGTGTCGGTGTGTGTGTGTCTGTGTGTGTGTGTGTGTCCTGTGTGTGTGTCTGTGTGTGTGTGTCGGGTGTGTGTGCCATGTCTGTGTGTGTATTGCTTCGGTGTGTATGTGTCGGTGTGTGTGTGTCTGTGTGTGTGTGTGTCTGTGTGTTCAGAATGGGTAGATGTCATGTTGGGGTAGATGCAGTAGTGTCTGACAGGTGCCGCCTATGTCAGTGTGATTGTTACCGTTGTGGGTGTGCTTATCAATGTAGCATAGGTATGTGTAATGATAGCTTAGGGATGTGTGGATGTGGCAATAGGTATGTAGCAATGCTGATATATAGGTGTGATGTTAGCATAGGTATGTGTAGCCTTGATGGTGGCATAGGTAAGGTAAATGTCAATAATGTGATATGTATGTGTGAATGTTGAAATATATAGGTGTGATATGGGCAAGGGGAGAAGGGCATGATGGCATGGGGAATATGTGTAAATGTGGCAATAGAGTATATGTAAATGAAGGCATATGGAAGTGTGTGTTGCTCAAATGGATATCATATGGGCATGGGTAATGGCATGTTGGCATAGGTAAGGGTCATGATGCATGGTGGCATATGTCAATGCTGCAATAGGTATGTGCCAATGTAGCCATATATAGGTGTGATGGTAGCAAGGATGTCATATGGGCATTGGTAAGTGACAGTGTTGCCATGGGTAAGGAGCATGATGGCATGGGTGGGTATGTGTCGAATGTTGTCGTAGATAAGTATCAATATTGCCATGGGATAGTATTATGTGGGTATGGGAATGTAACATATAGGCATGGATCTATATGTTGGTATTACATAGAATGTGTTTATGTGTGTGTGTCTGTGTGTGTGTGTCGGTGTGTGTGTGTCTGTGTGTGTGTGTGTGTGTCTGTGTGTGTGTGTCTGTGTGTGTGTCTGTGTGTGTGTGTCGTGTGTGTGTGTCGGTGTGTGTGTGTGTCAGTGTGTGTGTCTGTGTGTGTGTGTCTGTGTGTTAGAATGGGTAGATGTCATGTTGGGGTAGGTAGGTGTGACAGGTGCCGCCATATGTCAGTGTGATTGTTTACCGTTGTGGGTGTGTATCAATGTAGCATAGGTATGTAATGATGGCTTAGGGATGTGTGGATGTGGCAATAGGTATGTGGCAATGCTGGTATATATAGGTGTGATGTTGGCATAGGTATGTGTGATGGTGGCATAGGTAAGGTAAATGTCAATAATGTGATATGTATGTGTGAATGTTGAAATATATAGGTGTGATATGGGCAAGGGTAAAGGGCATGATGGCATGGGAATATGTGTAAATGTGGCAATAGGTATATGTAAATGAAGGCATATGGAAGTGTGTTGCTGAAATGGATATCATATGGGCATGGGTAATGGCATGTTAGCATAGGTAAGTCATGATGCATGGTGGCATATGTCAATGCTGCAATAGGTATGTGCCAATGTAGCCATATATAGGTGTGATGGTGGCAAGGATGTCATATGGGCATTGGTAAGTGACGGTGTTGCCATGGGTAAGGGCATGATGGCATGGGTGGGTATGTGTCAATGTTGTCGTAGATAAGTATCAATATTGCCATGGGATAGTATTATGTAGGTATGGGAATGTATCATATAGGCATGGATATATGTTGGTGTTGCCATAGGTAAGTGTTGTATTTGCATGTGTGTGTCTGTGTGTGTGTGTCTGTGTGTGTGTGTGTGTCTGTGTGTGTGTGTCTGTGTGTGTGTGTCGGTGTGTGTGTGTCTGTGTGTGTGTGTGTGTCTGTGTGTGTGTGTCTGTGTGTGTGTGTCGGTGTGTGTGTCTGTGTGTGTGTGTGTCAGGTGTGTGTGTGTCAGTGTGTGTGTGTCTGTGTGTGTGTCTGTGTGTTAGAATGGGTAGATGTCATGTTGGGGTAGGTAGGTGTGACAGGTGCCGCCATATGTCAGTGTGATTGTTGCCGTTGTGGGTGTGTATCAATGTGGCATAGGTATGTGTAATGATGGCTTAGGGATGTGTGGATGTGGCAATAGGTATGTGGCAATGCTGGTATATATAGGTGTGATGTTGGCATAGGTATGTGTGATGGTGGCATAGGTAAGGTAAATATCAATAATGTGATATGTATGTGTGAATGTTGAAATATATAGGTGTGATATGGGCAAGGGTAAAGGGCATGATGGCATGGGAATATGTGTAAATGTGGCAATAGGTATATGTAAATGAAGGCATATGGAAGTGTGTTGCTGAAATGGATATCATATGGGCATGGGTAATGGCATGTTGGCATAGGTAAGGGTCATGATGCATGGTGGCATATGTCAATGCCAATAGGTATGTGCCAATGTAGCCATATATAGGTGTGATGGTGGCAAGGATGTCATATGGGCATTGGTAAGTGACGGTGTTGCCATGGGTAAGGCATGATGGCATGGGTGGGTATGTGTCAATGTTGTCGTAGATAAGTATCAATATTGCCATGGGATAGTATTATGTAGGTATGGGAATGTATCATATAGGCATGGATATATGTTGGTGTTGCCATAGGTAAGTGTTGTATTTGCATGTGTGTGTCTGTGTGTGTGTGTCTGTGTGTGTGTGTGTGTCTGTGTGTGTGTGTCTGTGTGTGTGTGTGCGGTGTGTGTGTGTCTGTGTGTGTGTGTGTGTCTGTGTGTGTGTGTCTGTGTGTGTGTGTCGGTGTGTGTGTGTCTGTGTGTGTGTGTCGGTGTGTGTGTGTCGGTGTGTGTGTGTCTGTGTGTGTGTGTCTGTGTGTTAGAATGGGTAGATGTCATGTTGGGGTAGGTAGGTGTGACAGGTGCCGCCATATGTCAGTGTGATTGTTGCCGTTGTGGGTGTGTATCAATGTGGCATAGGTATGTGTAATGATGGCTTAGGGATGTGTGGATGTGGCAATAGGTATGTGGCAATGCTGGTATATATAGGTGTGATGTTGGCATAGGTATGTGTGATGGTGGCATAGGTAAGGTAAATGTCAATAATGTGATATGTATGTGTGAATGTTGAAATATATAGGTGTGATATGGGCAAGGGTAAAGGGCATGATGGCATGGGAATATGTGTAAATGTGGCAATAGGTATATGTAAATGAAGGCATATGGAAGTGTGTTGCTGAAATGGATATCATATGGGCATGGGTAATGGCATGTTGGCATAGGTAAGGGTCATGATGCATGGTGGCATATGTCAATGCTGCAATAGGTATGTGCCAATGTAGCCATATATAGGTGTGATGGTGGCAAGGATGTCATATGGGCATTGGTAAGTGACGGTGTTGCCATGGGTAAGGGCATGATGGCATGGGTGGGTATGTGTCAATGTTGTCGTAGATAAGTATCAATATTGCCATGGGATAGTATTATGTAGGTATGGGAATGTATCATATAGGCATGGATATATGTTGGTGTTGCCATAGGTAAGTGTTGTATTTGCATGGGGATATGTGAATGTTGACACAGGTAAGTGGCAATGTGGGCATGGGAAAGTATCATGATGGAATGGGTGAGAGTCATATGGGGATGGGTAAGGGTCGGTGTGGCCATGGGTAAGTATCAGTATTGGTAAGTATATTTGTATATTAATATTTTTATTTTTATTGGTAATTAAAAGTTTGAGGTATATGGTCGCACTAAAATGTATGAATGGGAAGTAGGGTAAAGAAAATAAAAAAGTGACGTTAAGAAAAAATATTTAAAATGGTACTCACCTAGTCAAGGTATTGCTGGTTGGTTGTTGAATAATTCCATATTTTTCAAAATGCGCATTGTAGTAAAATTTTTCCATTTTTTTTATGTTGTTCACTTTTATTGATAATATTATTTAAATTTTTTTTTATTAAATTCACTTTTTTCTCGAGGCACTTTTATTTATTACTATTTTTTGTATATTTTCCACAATTAAATATGATGTTTTTGTGTTAGGACGGCATTTCATATATAATGCTTTGCCGCCGGTATTTATAAATCACAGATAATTGCGCGTCACAATTTTTATTTAGTTTTTTTTTTTAATTGCCACTGATATTTATTAAAAATTTTTTGTAAACGTATTGTAGGGACACTTGTATTTTTGTATAATTTTTCTTTTGTAATTTTTCCCGTTTATTTCAGATGATTTTTGTTTCATTTAGTCGTTAAATTAATATTTTTTTAATGTCGATACAATAGAAAAGGGTGATGATATTGGTTGAATACAATTAATTTTATTTAAAATTTATTCAAACTTTTTAAATTAACACTGAATAAAATTTTAAATTTTATTTAATTTTTCCATTAGACCACTTTTATTTCTATAGTTCACACTTCTGTTCACTTTTTCTTCGAATGTCTGTAACAGTTTTCTATTAAGACGCTTTCTCAGAAATGCTTTGTTGCCGTTACGTTGGAATTTTGAAATATATGCGCGTCACAAAACTTTTTTTTTTATTTATTGGTTTTTCCTTTTTATAGGCATTCTTTTATTAAAATTTTTTTATTGAGCATAAATTTTTAGATAAACTTGAATTTATTTATTTATTTCCATTTTTATTTCTTTTGCAAATAATATTTGAACGACAAAACGCAAATAATATATTGCTGCTTCACTTGAAATATGCACTAATAGATCACTATAAAAATATTTTTAATTAAAAATTTTTTTAATTATTGAAACTGATTTAATAAATTTATTGATTATTATCACTTTTTATTTTTATTAACACTGAAGAACACAAATTTTCAATTAATTTTTATATTAAACCACTTTTATTTTTATGTAGAATTATTTTGTTGTATTTTTCTTTGAATTAAATTTGCAATTTTCTTTTTAGTCGCCTTCTCAGAAATGCTCTTTCTGTGGAATAATTTGGTTCCATTTATCTGCAAATATTATTTGCAGTTTTTTTTTGAAGACGCCTTCTCGGAAATGCTTTGTTGCCGTTACGTTTGAATTTTTAAATAAATGCGCGTCACAAAACTTTTCTTTTTTATTTAATTTTTTTTTTTTAATTGCATTCTTTTATTTAATTTTTTTTTGAACTCACACTTTTAGAACTAGTTGAATTTAATTATTAATTTTTCTTAAAATATTTGTTTCGCGTTTAAGTTTCGACGATAACACGCAATAAAATTTTTTTCCGCTTCAAGTAAAAATGCACTAATAAAGAATCACAAATTTTAATAAAAACTTTTTATTTTTATTGGTACTGCTTTATTTAAATATTTTTATTATGTTCACTTTTATAATATATTCACATTTAAACACAAAGACTTTTTATTAATTTTTGTTTAAACTACTTTTATTTTTACGTTGAATAATTTTGATGTACTTTTCCTTTGAATATCTTTTGCAAGTTTCTTTTAAACGCTTTTTCTAAGAAATGCTTTTTGCCGTTTCATTTGAATTTTGGTTTGATTTCACTTTTTTATGTTCACTTGCGTTTGTTTTTTTATTTTGTTTTATATTTTTTCCGCGGCTGATCGCGCTGCTGTTTCGTTTAGACGCCAAACCGGAAATGATAAAACGACGCCAAGCTTCAATCAGTTGATCGATGCGCGCATTTTCATTTCGCATCTCATTTACAAATAGAGCATTTCCGTCTGTTAGTTTGCAGTATTTTTGTTATTTTGCAGTGAGCTGTTAAATATTTACATACTGTGTTAAACTGCATTAACTCTATTTGGCACTGTTAATAATAGATATTAAGTATGTAAATAACATTGCTGTTAAAATAAATGGTTAACATTGCCGGCAATTTTAAATATTTGTAACATATGTTATCAATGGCTACATACGGTATCGATTTTTGCTTTTGTGCCCTCACTAATGTTATGGATTACTAGTTTGCTGTTAATTAATTCGCTGCTCAATTACTCATTAGCTCACCATTAATTCGCTGCTCTTTAAATTCCGCTTTGTTAATTCGCTGCTCAATATGCGCGGTCTTTTTAAATTGCTACTCATAAATGAGTCGTCGATAAATTCGCTGCTCATTTATTTGCTACTCAATTTTGAAGAGTTTATCGATACATTATTTATTGCTTACCGATTAAATTTCGATGGTTTGCCTATCGTTGGCTTATCGATTACATTATTTGTGGTTAATCGATTATAAAAATTTGAATTTCGATATATCGACTTTTAGTATTTTTTGGATAAGGCGGCAAATTTAAAATGGAGTATTTTTTCTTGTTGCAATAAGTATTTAACGGTTTTTTAAATTATGAAAATTTAAAATAGCCGCCAAAGTGAAAATGAACAAAAATAGGAATGATTAATGTAGATTTTGCAGCTGAATTTTGTAGCCATATTGAAAATAATTATTTTGATGTTGATTTATTTGCTAAATATTAAAAGCACAAATTTTGCTTTACTAAACTATAATGTTGCAATATATTTAATTATTTTGATGTTGATTTAGTTGCTGAATATTAAAAGCGTTACTAAACTATAATGTTGGAATATATTGTTGGTGTTTTGTTTAAAGTGATGTTGATTTATTTGCTAAATATTAAAAGCACAAAATGATAGCAATAAGTATTAAAAGGGTTTTTAAGATATGTTTGAAATTGTTGATTGATGAAATGATAGCAATAAGTATTAAACGGGTTTATAAGATATGAAAATTTAAATTAATGTGGATTTTATAGCTGAATTTAGTAGACATATTGAAAATAATTATTTTGATGTTGAGATATTTGCTGAATGTTAAAAGCACAATAATTGCTTTACTAAACTATAATATTGGAATATATTGTTGGTGTTTTGTTTAAAGTGATGTTGATTTATTTGCTGAATATTAAAAGCGTTACTAAACTATAATGTTGGAATATATGTATTGTTGGTGTTTTGTTTAAATTGATGTTGATGTTGATTTACTTGCTGAATATTAAAAGCACAAATTTTGCTTTACTAAACTATAATGTTGCAATATATTTAATTATTTTGATGTTGATTTAGTTGCTGAATATTAAAAGCGTTACTAAACTATAATGTTGGAATATATTGTTGGTGTTTTGTTTAAAGTGATGTTGATGTTGATTTATTTGCTGAATATTAAAAGCACAATTATTGCTTTACTAAACTATAATGTTGGAATATATTGTTGGTGTTTTGTTTAAAGTGATGTTGATTTATTTGCTGAATATTAAAAGCAAATTATTGCTTTACTCAACTATAATGTTGGAATATATTGGTATTTTGTTTAAAGTGATGTTGATTTATTCGCTAAATATTAAAAGCACAATTGCTGCTTTACTAAACTATAATGTTGGAATATATTGTTAGTGTTTTGTTTAAAGATAGGCATTAGAATATAATTAAATTCTGCTTTTGATAGTACTGTTGGAGATTGGTTATTGATGAAATGATAGTAAATTTGTAAAATTAAATTGTTTTATATTAAATTCTGCTTTTGATAGTACTGTTGAAAATTCTTTATTGATGAAATGATCAATAAGTATTAAACGGTTTTTTAAGATATGAAAGTTTAAATTAATGTGGATTTTGCAGCTGAGTTATTTTGATGTTGGTTTTTTGCTGAATATTAGAAGCAAATTATTGCATTAGTAAACTATAATGTTGAAATATATTGTTGGTGTTATGTTTCAAGATAAGGCTTAGGAATATAATTAAATTCTGCTTTTGATAGTACTGTTGAAGATTGTTTATTAATGAAATGAGAAAAATTTTGTAAATTATTTTATATAGCAGTCCTCGGTAGATGAGTTGTCTTAGTGGTTCAGTAATTTAGGCTTCTGAACAACGAGGATCATCCGGGTCGAATCCCAGGCTAGTGCATGGATGTAGTTTTCGTCTAAGCCGAAGGCCTGAGTTGCCAGTGCTTGTAAAATATAGTAAGGTTGATAGTTTACAACTATATGCTATACTGTAATAATAATAATAGATAATTATATGATATTTGCGTTACTGTAATGAAATGTTATACAAAATTATAATTGGTTTTTTGTAGAACAAGTATATTTAGAATATTTGCCACACGAGTTCGTTTGGATTCTTGCCGTTGAAGATCTATTTACACGAGTTCGTTTGGATTCTTGTCGTCGTTGAAGCTCTATTTATAGTTAATATTTTTAAAAGCATAATTATTCCTTCACTGTATTATAATTTGACAATAGAATGTTGCTGTTTTGCTTAAACCCAAGTTTAGTAATATAATAAAATACTGAAGTTGATAGAACTGTTGGAAATTGCAGATTGATGAGAGAGAGGATATGGATTAAATAAACTTTATATTTGCGTTACTGTAGTGAAATGTTATTCAAAATTATAATTTGGTTTTGTAGTAATAGTACATTTACAATATTTGCCACACGAGTTCGTTTGGATTCTTGCCGTTGAAGCTCTATTTACACAAGTTCGTTTGGATTCTTTCCGTTGAAGCTCTATTTACACAAGTTGGTTTGGATTCTTGCTGTTGAAGCTCCAGTTTTAAATATTTTTAAAAGCATAAGTATTCCTTCACTGTATGTATTATAATTTGACAATAGAATGTTGCTGTTTTGCTTAAACCCAAGTTTAGTAATATAATAAAATACTGCTGCTGATAGAACTGTTGGAAATTGTTGATTGATGAGAGAGAGAGGAGTTGGATTAAATAAACTTTATATTTGCGTTACTGTAATCAAATGTTATTCAAAATTATAATTTTGTTTTGTAGTAAAAGAATATTTATAATACTTACCACACGAGTTCGTTTGGATTCTTGCCGTTGAAGCTCTAGTTTTTGACGCCCATGTTGATGTTGAGAATAGGACACCCGAGATTCACTTTGATTAGGTAATCATTAAGTCGGTGTTGATTAATTAAGGTTCATGAACTTATCAATTTTTAATTCGTTGATTCTTAACTTGTTATCACTAGTTCCGTGTTTATTAATACAATGAACACTAAATAATTGGCTTCCCTTTATATGAATATCAGTAATGTGCCGTTTGGATTTCTGAGGATTAAATATTGACTAATAAATTTATTTATTTATTTAATGTTGCGAAGAATTAATTCTACTTTGGAATTTTAATTTACAATGGCGGAGCAACAAAGGCCTTTAAGCTGACTTAATAATTAAATTTGTATATGTTGTTTATTTCTGAATTTTATAAAGTTTTTTATATTAGGTAGGTTGGCTTCTTTGATAAGGATATTAAGTGTGGGAGAGTTGAGGGCGTGAGAAAGGTTAATAATATGTTGGCATTGATGTGTAAGATGCAGTAGTGTAAGATTGTATTGAGTAATAAATATTTTGCCATTTGTTAATATTCCGATTAAATGTTGATGTTTATTGTATAGTTAAGACTTGTGTACTGACAAATTTTCATTTAGTATTTTAAAAAGGCACAATTATTCCTTCACTATATTACAATTTGGCAATAGAATGTTGCTGTTTTGCTTAAACCCAAGTTTAGTAATATAATAAAATACTGCTGTTGATAAAACTGTTGGAAATTGCTGATTGATGAGTGAGAGGAGTTGGATTAAATAAATTTTATATTTGCGTTACTGTAATCAAATGTTGTTATTCAAAATTATAATTGGTTTTTTGTAGTACAAGTATAGTTACAATATTTGCCACATGAGTTCGTTTGGATCCTTGCTGTTGAAGCTATATTTATTTCTATTTCATTTTGTATAGGTAATCATTAAGTCGCTGTTGATTACTCGACGTTCATTAACTTACCAATCTTTAATTCATCGATTCTTAACTTGTTGATCACTAGTTCCGTGTTTAAAAATTCAATGAACACTAAATAATTGGCTTTCCTTTTTATGAATATCAGTAATTTGCCGTTTAGTTTTTTGAGAATTAAATAATGACTAATAAATTTATTTATTTATTTAATTGTTGCCAAAAATTAATTCTACTTTGGAATTTTAATTTACAATGGCGAAGCAACAAAGGCGTTTAGGCTGACTTAATAATTATATTTGTATACGTAGTTTATTTATGAATTTTATAAAGTTTTTTATATTAGGTAGGTTGGCTTCTTTGATAAGGATATTAAGTGTGGGAGAGTTGAGGGAGTGAGGAAGGTTAATAATATGTTGGCATTGATGAATAATATGCAGTAGTGTAAGATTGTATTGAATAATAAATATTTTGACTTTAGGCTGACTTAATAATTATATTTGTATACGTAGTTTATTAATGATTTTTATAAAGTTTTTATATTAGGTAGGTTGGCTTCTTTGATAAGGATATTAAGTGTATGAGAGTTGAGGGAGTGAGAAAGGTTAATAATATGTTGGCATTGATGTGTAAGATTGAATTGAGTAATAAATATTTTGCCATTTGTTAATATTCCGATTGAATTTTGGTGTATATTAAATAGCTAAGACTTGTGTCTATTGATATATTCCGATTAAATTTTGGTGTATATTGAATAGCTAAGACTTGTGTCTATTGATAAATCGTCATTTAATATTATTCAGATTAGTATTCATATATAAAACTCAGGCCGGCCACGATTCCTAATTTAAAGTTTACTTTTTATTTATGGTTTTTCAAGTTGATTTATGAGGTATTTGTATATACTGTTGGAACAGCAGCAGATAAAGAATAGTATAAGTAGAATAATAAGTAGTTCTAAAAAACATATAAGAGAAACAACCTCAAGTTATGTTGCAGTTGAATGTTCGTAAACAATGAAGTTAAAATTATCCGCAAACATGTTGCAAGCGGGATTAGTTCTAGCGGGTCGCTACGACAATCGCGGGTGTTTAAGCTACGTTTAGTTGCTAGTGTGAGTAGCTGTGTAAAGGCGTGTGCTGTAGGAAATAGATGTTAATGATGAATCGGAACATATACCCTATTGGGTTCTTAATTGGGTCTTATAAATAAAATGCAATATACAAATGATATAAAAAAATATGCCAGGAAGTTGTCCCTAACGATAGTCAGTGTATTTTGAAGTTCTTATTTGAGTACAAAACGTTGGTACGTACTACGTATATCTCCAAGATTCAAATATAAAATATGGTTACGTAGTACTTGTTAGTAATATTCTTGAGTGTATTAAAAAAAACGTACCTGGAATGTCGAAAATGTTTTTTTTTGCCTGCTATATACAGTTCAGCGACTTCTACATTCCCTATAACCCATTGGGTACAGGTTATAAAATTAAAATAATTAAAATCAGACTATATAATTGAAAAATAATTATACCTAATATTAGGACATCGTTTGTATTTTTAAAGGATTGATTTAAAATAGTGCAAACTTATTACAATGGGCAATGAGTCAAAGAAGGAAAATCTTGCATAATAGACTTCATTCACAAAGTCTCTTGTTTCAACGCCAGCGGAGTTCCTTTGTTGCATACGACAGCTCAGTGGGGTAAGGCATCAATAAGTGGATTTAAAATGCAGAGATCCGCGACAAGCCTACATCAAAGTGCATCAAACGTGATGCCTAAAGCGCTTACCTAAGTTGCAATATGTATCTGATGACAATGTAATGTCTGCGTTTTGTGTTTCACATTAGTTTCCTTTGGTCTGGTCTGGTTAGGCCAGAGATTAGGTCGACAGATAGTATCTAACTCTAGCTGGCACATAAATGAGAAAGAGTTGCAACTGCGATCGAGTTGCGTGGTCTACTCCAGAAATGTTAACCGATTTTCAAACGCTTTCGGACTTTCTACACCAATTGCTTTCGTAAGCAGCACCTTTCGCAATTGCCACTTACATTGCAATTAGAGGATATTAATGTTGCTATTCGTGTTTTGCTCAGGGAAAAAATTATAATAAAAAACTAAGGCTTTTTGAAAATTGTAATTACAAAATATTTCGTATAATGGAAACTAAGTTAAAAAAAATTTCCATTGGAAATTTAATGCTTACTCGAAC
The DNA here is from genome assembly GCA_018150375.1 of Drosophila sturtevanti. Classification (NCBI taxonomy): domain Eukaryota; kingdom Metazoa; phylum Arthropoda; class Insecta; order Diptera; family Drosophilidae; genus Drosophila; species Drosophila sturtevanti. The sequence continues at coordinate 11,249,721 of JAECWJ010000317.1, read as the reverse complement.
AGCTTTTATATATATGGACTCAGTGAGAACGGGACAATGCGTTTTATTTAGCGTCATTATCGGTGTGCTCATCATTGGAATTGGGTATTTTATATGCATAACATACGTTTGGCTTATAGCACCAACTGCCGACACATTCCGATATGCTGGAGGTTATACCTCAAACTACACTTCAGATAGTTTCATCTTATAAAAAATTATTTAATAACAACACAAAAATAGGTGCACTATAAACTGTCAGGATGTGCATAACAACTCTGATGAAAATACCCTGTTGTTGAGTTCTTGGTAATTTTTGGTTATGTAATAGATCGGCGAATGGCTATGAATAACAATTTTATTTTTGTGCTTTATTTAAGTGGGATGATTGATTGGAGGTCTAATATATAGTATTACTTAAAAATGTGTATGTATAAAAACTATAGCCCAACAGTACTTCAGATTTTTTTTCACAGAACGTTTTAAACTTAATTGTTACATTGTTACATGTTGGCAAATGTTCGGCGGGGCAACAATCATTTGGTTGTCTTTGGTGGCTTTGCGACACATGAGTTGTACTTTCGGATCGAGTATGTGGAAAAAGTGATAATTGCCTCCTATATGGTATCAGAGCTTGGCAAAATGGTGCGCTGTTTGGATATTCTTCATTCGTAAAAGAAAATCACATTGTGTGCCAGATATGGAAGGAAATTAAATTAAATGATACAACAATATGCCAGGATTTTCCTAAATTGTTTCAACTAAAACTACCATCCGATCACTTGTAGACTTGATTTTATTGGATATAATTTTCTGCGAATATCAAATGATAACTGATAATCAAGTGGTTTAAATTACTTGCTAGGCCGTATAGACTTTAAATATTGATTGGCAATGTATTTAACCAGATGTATTTTTTAAATGTTTTGCTCATTATAACTTGGAAGAATTTTTTTCCATATTTATGGAATTAAGAGTATCAACCCTTGTCACAAAACTGTACGCGGTACATCATTGCAAATAACTTTTAATCAATTGCAAAGAAGTGTCATTACTGAACAAACCGCTTTCAGAAATATTTAAACGCCTTATGATTCTACATTTATGTATAATTGTCACATTTTAATATTTCATTGTCATTTTTAAAAATTCTATTAATATAATAAAGTAAGATAAGCGATCGTTCATACTATTCACATTATTTCAAGTACAAATACAAAAATTCACACAAACCGTTCATGATCTTAGAAAATGGTATTAATCTTGGTTACCGCTTAAACATACTCTATTAAGAGCACACGCTAGAGATACAATTTGATTCATTAACTTAACTCTGATCATTTTAAAAATCTACTGCTTCCATGCGCGCCTTCGTTGCCTTAATTCATTGACATGTTTTCGCAAGTTCGTCATATAATCGATCATGGAGGATGTAAGGGCCTTGGTGAAAAACAAATTAAAGAAAACAATTTACGTTGATGCAGCAGTATGCGCTATAATACTTACAGCATCCAAAACATAGCGAGGAATGTAACCCTTAAGATCTAGACAAAGTACCCATTCAAGTATACAGCTATCAGATTTACCCACAATTTCCCGGAAAGCAAAGCCGGAAACAATATTCTCGCCTCTAAAATGAATCAACATTTAAATGTAAAATTTAAACATTTATGTAAAAATTAGGCATGGTGTTCATCACATCACCTAGTGTATTTTGAGGTAGGTGGCTCGGCAGCATACTGCACACTAATGGCAGCACTAAGCCAAACTTTGTTCTTTGTTTTTCCGATTCTAACAGGCAGTGTCGAAGCTGTGGAATCCTGTCTATTATTTAAATCTCCAATTTCTTCAAATGGCGGTGGCTCTACGTCAAAAGTTAACGCTGCTCCCAGGCTCTTGGCTCCAAGACTTTTACTTAATGTATCATATTGCGATGCTGCTTCAGCTGATGATGAGCAGTCTGGAAATTTTGCTCTGCAGCTGCTCACACTCCCTTGCAAAGGAGCATGTTGGGATTCACCATCGGATAAAGTACTGATACTGCTCTCACAGGAGCGGTTGAGAGAGCTCTTACCATCATCATCTTCGTCGCTTAGTTTGGCCAGCTCATCATCGTGACAAATTTTACCATTATAAAACATTCGCCACGCTCGCAGATTGACAAAATCTCGGCTTTTGACCATGCCACGGCCACCGCCAATAGAGACTTGATAAGTAATGTCGGTGTACGAATTGATTTTCTAAGCAAAATAGGGAATCATGAATAGGGAATTATAAAAAATTCAAGCATGAAAACTCACCCGAACTATGCGACTTTCTAGTAGAGCAGGATTCCACTTGGGGCAGTCCTCAATACGATAAAACAAGTCTTCCATTAGTTCTTTAGCCGGATATTTAATCCGACCCTTTTTAAATTTAAGATTAAGATAAAAATGGAAATTAATTTACTACTATTGCTAAAATCATACCGTCAATTTATAGACTTTGCCAATTTGCCGTTGTGTGCTGTGTATGGTGTCTCCCTTGGGGGTAACCTTTTCCACTTTCCAATCACCGGATTCGATAAGCTCGAAAGCTTTGTGAAGGCAATCCAAGCCCATTTGTTGGTACTGAGAATCCTGAAAAAAATTAGGGATAAACATTACAACTTTAAACAGTTTTATAAATAACTTTCCTACAAATGTGAAAAAATAAATGCAAGCATCAAGCTCACCTGTTCTTCCTCTTCGTCGTCGGATTGATGGGCTGTATCTATAGGCGAATAAAACATACTTGAGGGTGGAGGGCGATCATCGACTGTTAAGATAGTGGGTTGTGCCAGAACAGAACGATCATTAGTGTTCGCGTTGAGTGCTGCTTAAAAAATATGTTTTACAGTACAAAAAATATTCATTTTCTAAATTAAATTTTTCGATTTTAATGAATACCTACATCTAAAATAATGGCGAGCATGCCGTTCTTGTGGTATGACCCTACAGTCCAAAAACCAAGCTTCGCCCCAGGCGAGAATAAACGATGTTACAATGAGGATCACTTCAAATACTTGTTCCTTGGAGTCCACCCACTTAAAAAAATATATGTATTGCAATTAGACATTTCATTATGACTAAATATTACTAACTTACATCAAATACAAAAACTTTTGCAATTAGGAATAGACAAGACCCGCTTGTTGACAGCTGCAAAAAGTGCAATATAAGGTAAAGGTTTATAACCAGTTAAAAAATCTACATACGGCTATAATAGTCCAATGATTTATATATAATATTGCATAAAAAAATATCAGCACAATAAAACGGCAAAGTGCTGTGGCAACAACATCAAAGAGAGATGTGTAGATGGTATACTGCACAACTTGCTTGTGAAAAGCCTGGAATATATTGTCGCCATCAATCTGGAAAAGGTAATAGAAAAATGTTGCAATACTATTTTTTATTTAAACAGTAAGATTAATTAAAAACCATAATTACTACTATACAAATCAGCCAAAGCAGGGATACAAAAACCAGGTCAAAAGTAACAAAAAGGCAAAAAAATCGTCGCACAACCGACATGCGTCCATCTTGCATATATCCAGCAAGAAAGTCTTCAGTAATTAAATTAATGGAATGCGGTCGCGCTAAGGGGGAGAAAATATTATTTACCAAGTTTCAAAATATTTAAATTATTTGCCGGCTTACACATATCGTGAGGCACATGATAGGTAGTAGCATTGTAACTTTGCCGAGCATTAGAAAGGATGAGGTGAGCAGCGCTGCGAACCTCATCTGAGTCATTCTGGGACATGATGCTTATGTTTTTTTCACATTGCCTTCAAACTGCAATCGAAATTTAGCTATTATTACTTATTACTTAAGAACATTCTGTAATTAATTTCACTGAAATATAACTTATTCTAGTTTGAATTGTCTATAGTTTTAATTACTATTTTTATAACGGTGTCAATATTGAAGTTAGTTAACATTGATTGGTGTTTGTACTGAGTTTCTTTGTTTTTCCTTGGGATAAACAGAGATTGCCACAATCGCCATCATTATCTTTGGCGCCGCCTCGACAAGAATAAACGAATCGGATTTTTAGATTAGTATTTAAAAAATATTACCATAGGGGGCTATACTAAATAATCTATAAACCCAGTTCAACTTATTTGCATTGAGAACAACTACTTTGATAAAATAAAATACTTCAATCTGAAAAAAGTATCAGCTGTCCGCTTGGTGTGACCAAACAGTTTCAAATGTGCGGGTGGCAACGCTAAAGTGATGTACATATTTATATACCCATTATCTGCTTATTTATAAAAAAAAATTGGCTAAATAAACTCATTTATAAGCTTACAAGAACATGCTGACTAGAACAAACTTCATTTATAGATAGTTTTCTTATTTACTCCAATTTTGTATCCGGGTTTTTCTATGTAGCCATCAGTTTAGTGTCATATGCGGTTAATGCATCACTTAATACTATTTTAAAAGCACCAATTCATGTAGTGTCATATTCATCCAATCGAGTCTAAACAAAAATTTGTAGAACAATTTATGTAAAGAAAATGCACAAACCTAGTGAGGAGGAGAACTTCCATTCCAGTCCGGCTACAACTGCTTCAGGTGATGAAGTTGGTGGTGGGAATATTGCTTTCTCCGGAAGACGTGAAGGTATCGGAAGCGCGGACGGCATTGTTATTGTTTTGGAAACACGGCGTATAAGAATCAATAAATGGAGAGTCCGTGAGGGACAACATGTTTCACCCGCACAGATTTTGTTTCTCTACCAGGAAGTTAATGATGGCGAGATTTGCGCTGATACTCTATGTGAAAAAACCATTAAGAAGGCGGGTGACATTCAGAAATACAAATCGAACCGAGCTGGAGTGGTCAGAAAGCGGTTACGCAAAGAGGGGGATCTTGTACTAGAAGGGTAATTTTTTGTTCCCTTTCTGCATATTTGTGCTACAGATCAGGAGGGATCTATTAATATTTTTATCATTTCTAGGGATACACTGCTTGAGTTAACCGAATGCATACATACGACTGTTATCAAAGACATGTGTGCGGATTGCGGGGCCGATTTAAGACAAAATGAGAATGTAAGTGATCGGATAGGGATCAAAAGTGAAATACATATGATTATTTACATCATTCCATCAGGGTCAAACCTCAGAAGCATCGGTGCCGATCGTTCACACTATGCCTGATTTAAAGGTTACACAAAAGTTGGCACAAAAACTTGGGCATGATGACACACGACGCCTGCTGACCGACCGCAAACTGGTGTTACTCGTCGATCTTGACCAGACGGTCATACACACAACTAATGATTCCGTGCCGGATAATATCAAGGGAATCTATCACTTTCAGCTTTATGGCCCACAATCGCCGTGGTATCACACGCGCCTTAGGCCAGGCACCGCCGAGTTTTTGGATCGCATGTCTAATTTATATGAATTGCACATTTGCACTTTTGGCGCCCGCAACTATGCACATATGATTGCTCAACTTCTTGATCCCGAGGGTAAATTCTTTTCGCATCGTATTTTGTCTCGAGATGAATGCTTCAATGCGACCAGCAAAACAGATAACCTAAAGTGAGTTAAATCAGGATTAGGTAAAAATAAATTTGAATAAGCAATCACATCTGGATTTTTTCAGGGCTCTCTTCCCTAATGGGGATTCAATGGTTTGCATTATTGACGATCGCGAAGATGTGTGGAATATGGCCTCCAATTTAATCCAAGTTAAGCCCTACCACTTTTTCCAGCATACGGGAGACATTAATGCTCCACCTGGTTTGTCCAAGCACGAACTCGATGGCGAAGGTATCGATTTCAAAGGTAAGAATGTGCTAAAAAAGAAAAGATAGTAAGGTGATCTACTAAAATTCCATTTCTCTCAGAAATAGACAAGAAATCGGAGAATATAAAAGAGCAAAGTACAGATAAGCAATGTGACAACGAAAGTGTTGGTAATACAGGTTCCAGTTCAAGCAAAGATGATGGGACCGAAACTGGAAAAGAATCTAGGGATGTATTAGAATTGATCAGCCGAAATAATTCTAAGGACTCAAGGGATATGTATAAAAAAATAAATGGCCAGATGGGAAGTGCAAAAGATTTAGAGCCATCTAAGCAACTTTTAACCAGCGATATGGATGAGGTTGTAATCATTGACGAAAAGGAGGACATGGAAGCATTATCAACCAGTACCACAGGAACCGATGAGGTGAAACGTGTTAGTTCTTCTTCAATCAGTTCAGTTGAGGTACCCAGTTTTTCTATAAAGAGCCACCTTAAGTCTGAGACCATTAATATTGATGGACAAAAGCCACAAATCGAAATTGAAGATCCAGATGACTATTTACTTTACCTAGAGGTCATTTTGCGTAATATTCATAAACGATTTTACGCGATATACGATGAAACCAGAGAAATACCCGATCTAAAGATCATTGTCCCCAAGATACGCTGCGAAGTGCTCCGCGGTCAGAATTTGGTTTTCTCTGGTTTGGTCCCAACGCAAATGAGACTGGAACAATCAAGAGCCTATTTTATAGCCAAAAGCCTTGGGGCTGAGGTACAATCAAATATTGGAAAGAATATAACACATCTAGTAGCTGTCAATGCAGGCACTTACAAAGTAAATGCAGCCAAAAAAGATGAGCAAATTAAAGTAGTCAATGCCAACTGGTTATGGGCCTGTGCTGAACGCTGGGAGCATGTGGAGGAGAAACTGTTTCCCTTAGATCGCAAGGTTCGCAACAAGGGCCGCCAGCCGCCCGCCCATTGTCATAGTCCTGAGCATGTAGTAAACTATAACGAACGATCGGAAATTTCACCATCGAGCAGCAAACAGCAAGAGGAGCAAGGTGGGAATTTTCGCGAGACGCTCAACCCACTACTGGTATTCACGAATGCAGACATTGAAAGTATGAACAAGGATTATGAAACCTTTTTTGAATCCGACTCTTCTAGTGACGAGGGACCTGTAAATTTTGGTAAGTGTTAGACCTAAACATATAACTTGCGTACCACACATATACATATAAAATGAATCTCAACAATACAGAAAATCCACCAATGGACAAAAAACTTCTTAAGCGTAAGCGGGAAGATGAAAACTCTAATCGGGCACATGATTTCTTTACGCGTACCAATGATGACGTAATGATTGCTACATCAGAATTCGATAAGAGCTCCAACGAAGAAGACGATGACAATGACAATGACAATGAAAATGAAGATGACGATGATGAAATGCCCAGCGCAAAGTTCCGTCGAGGTAAGTGTATTGAGTTTTAAATTTCTAATAACTAAATATAATTTTTTTATGTGGTTCCAGGTGAAAAACTGCCTTCTGATTTAGAAATCGGATCCGATTCAAATAGTGAAAACAATCAGGAAGACGAGGATGATGGCGAATGGAATATGATGGGCGCCGCGCTCGAACGGGAATTTTTAGGGTTAGAGGATTAGTTTTTAAATTTCTGTTGAAGATTGAAAATATCTAAGGCATAGCTTATGCGCCCTTGATGATTCGAGTCCCGGCAAACGTAAGGAACAGTGGTTGTTCGCATGGATGTCGAAAATGAGGTATAACATATAATGCCTAAGAGCTGCACTGTATGTACTAGTATTTAGTTTATACATTTAGCGTAGTCATTAAGATCAATTGCACACTTTCCTTTCCTTATAATTTTCTATTGATGTAAATTTAAGCAAAATGTAAATGTTCTGCAAGAATAAATTCCGTTCGAACGGTCTCCCTAGCATTTGGTTTGTCTAAATGATTGGGATGAGTGTGAAGTAGTACATTGTTCTACATTGCGTCTTACTATTTCATATTTTAGGAAACAAGATAAAATAATGGGGAAAGAATTCCTCTACCTTGTTATTTTCATTCACATACATCCATTGCTAAGAGTTTTTCCTTTATTAAATATGAATTTAGTTTTTTAAACGTTTCCAACTTTATCTTTAAAAAGATTCGGCCTTTTATATTTTGATTGATATACAGATTATTCGGGATCGGAAGTTGCATTATACATTTTGCATTTGCGCATATTAAATTCATAGAGCGTTTTTAACATCACATCGAAAATGTTTTTTTGCATACTTAATATAAACTGTTGTATAATTAGGCAATTTTCACATTTGAGTTTTGAATATACAATATGGGGCAGGGACAAGTGCAATATACATATACGCACACAATAAAAAATATAGATGGTTAAAGCTTTTTGTTTCGTCCACCATCGCAATCACCACCAATTTCTTTAACATTTTAAATTTATTTGCGTAGCATATTAGAAGGCGATGCACCAATGTCCAGACTTGGGAAATTCTTGGAGATTTCATGCAGTTCCTGATGGCTTTTTAAATCCCTGGGTAAAACAATTTGTTTACATACGCTGCACACTTCCAGACACGGCGACGTCTTGCGTTGGGCGGATGTAAAGGAATTCAGATGTTGTTTATGGACAAGGTAAAGCTCCTGGAAGATTAATAATGGGCAAAGGAATAATAAACACGTTTGTGAAAATTTTGATGATGGAGCTCTCATACCTGTTGCTTGCTTATATCGGGAAGCATAACTAAAAGATGAGGAAAAAGAATGGGAAAATTATCCAACAACGCGCACTGGCAATGCTCATAGTACGCTTGGCCCGAGCATGTGCCGTCCCGGAATTTCAACGATAGCAAACGAAACTTTTCTAATTCCTCTGATGTTTTAAGTATCTCCATAATCTGCTTCACCAATTCCTTAAAAAAACCAGGAAAAGTTTTTGTTGGACTGGAAATTATTCGAGATATCGAGGCTGTTACTTGCCTGATTCCTTATATCGGATTCTGGTGGGTCGCTGTAGGTATATTGACTAGGCACAATGCTGTAACTCTCGCCCAGAGAACTTGTGAATGTCAAATCGTTTTGCAATTTGGCAACTGAATTGACCGTTACCGTGTTGGATGAAAAACCAGGCGGCGGCTGTAATAATGAAACTTCAGCACCAAGACCAGGTGGAGTACGGATAGCTAAGTGGTCATTAGTCCTAATTAAGTTTGTAAATTCGGTGGACGGGTAGGGTGCATTATTGTTCTTCTCCTTTTCTTTTTCCTTTTGTTTTGGGGTGGGCTGAGCCTCCTGAATATTATTTGTGTTCTTCTTCTTTTCTTTAGGTTTTTTGTCTTTCATATTTTTACCGGATTGCTGATTTTCATAAGTATTGTTGTTTAACTTGACGGCTGAGGTAGGCAGTACCGGAGCCGGCGCAACTTTCGCCTTGCGATTTTCCAGTTCGCGTTGCCTCTTCTCCAAGGCGGCCTTGGCCCAACTGTTTTGAGATGATTTGTTAACGGAAACTGGAAGAACCGTTTTGCTTGTACTGCTGTGTCCCAGGGTTGGAAATTCGTCAGCTGTCAGCCTTGGCACGCTCTTTTTCATTGCCTCCTGGCGTGCCTTAGCTTCTAATTCCTCTTTTTTTATTGTTTGAATCTTCTGGTAAGTTTTAGGATCTGCAACCGATACATAATCATCAACGAGTGTTCTATGTTTGGCCGAAACATTAGTTGTAAAAAGGGTCGAGCCACTTGGCACCATATCCTCCTCCAGATTGCGGACAATCTTCTTGCTCTTGCTTCCAACTGGCAGAGCGGGAAAGTCTAATTCGGTGGCGACAACTGCTTTTTTGGATGCTGGTCGATTTGAAACATGCAAAAGCATGTTCGAACTACCAACCCCACCGTGCGTAGAACCGCTTGAGTTGGGCTTTTTTAATACAGCTGCCACTGGTTTTTGTTGAAATTGGGCTCCTTTAACGGCTGGAAGTAAGTTAGCAGCGCTGCCAAGAGCAGGAAAATTTTCTTTGGTTCGGGCTAGTCCCGATGTACCGCTTAAGTTCCTCATCGATGGAGGTGGCGGCATTACCAACGAGACATTTGGTCCTGGTGTGACTCCACCCAAAGTCGGAAATTCCTCTTCGTTGCCGGCATCAATACTAACTGGTGGACCGTGATGTGCGCTTGACGAGGGCAAATCGTTCAAGTTTTCATCGTTGCTAAAAATAATTGGACAATTTGAAAAAAAAAGTATATATATATTTTATAATTGTAAATTCCTTCTGCTCACCGCGATCTCATGTTGGCTATGCCTTGTTCCATTGAACCATTTCGCCCTCGTGGACCCAAGGTTATCTCAAGCTGCAAAGTACGCGTTTGCTTGGCTTGCAGTTTATTTAATGACTTTCCGTGTATGCTGGCCACATGTGCTTTGTATTCGATTTCATTGCGAAACGCTCCAACGAACTGTTCGGTGGCACACTTGCCTTCTTCGCAGAGGAAGTGCTCGTTACGGAAGTGATCAGCCAGGTCAGAATATTTGTTGTAAAACTCGTTACATCCATCGGCGTCACAAAAGTGACAAAAGTAGTGCTCTCGTCGCAAATGTCGGAATAGTTCGTCCCTGTCCACATAGCGACTTTTGCAGTACTCACACATTGGATGGCCACGATGTGACCGGTTGTCGGGATCTCCCTTGGTGTTATGTACATGTAGTTCGCTCTGAGTATAACATCGGCGCTCGAATGTAAATATTTTAAGCGTCTCCACGCAGAGATCGCAGTAGAACAAATTGTGCTCGTTGCGTACATGGTTTCGAAGTCCGGAAAAAGTTCTGTATGGTGGTACCACGCACTTAGGACACGGATGATCAAGTAGCTGGAAAAATTTCTGCTGAATCTCGGCACTACAAAATCCAATACGATATTTTTTGCTGTAGAAATCGGATCGATTCGTTGCCTCCAGCTCGCGATAAGGCAGTTTTTCCAATGTGAATAAAACCTAACAAAACAGGTTGGAATGTTACCCTCTGACTTCGGAGTGGTATATTGATTGACTCACCTTAGCTAGAACATGACGACAAATTGGGCATTCGTTTTGCTGGCACAGTACACGCATACGTGTTGAGCATTCGTAGCATACGGGGTGATCACAGTCGCCAATGGAGTAAATGTCTACATTTTTAAAACAGACCACACAAGCGTTATCATCAGGGCCATCCGAAGTTCCAGCTACGGCGGCAATGACACCGTCTGCTCCCTCCGCTGGAGTGGAGGAGCTAGTGAATCTTGGTGGCAGCCGTTGACGATGATGAGGGTGTTTAGCCGAGACTCTTGATTTTGCATGCATGTTGCCAAGGGGGAGAGCGAAAAAACAAAAAGTACTTGTTGCCTTGGTTGCTGTTGTTTTGAAATTATTGATTTGATGTTTACTTCGTCCCAGTTTTTTTTGTGGTTTTTCCAATGCTGACTGCAATACACTTGGCTTCTAAGCTAATTTCGTGTTATCTAGCTAATAAAAACCTTACAAATCTAAATTTTTTAACACGAGGCGCTGGTAAAAAATACTCCCAAATGATGCTGTTAAGTTGAACGATTAATAATCGATAAGACGATAAGAACTTGGCAAAAGTACAGTGGGCCACCAAGAAAAAATATGTGAATTTATAATCTGCTCGACACTGTTATATTCCTTCAGCGTTTCCCCTTTTCCAATTGGAGTTGCTTTTTACCTTTTGAATACAGCCTTGAAATATACCGCCAATATGAGGTGTGAAATGAGGAGGCAACAACTTCCAAATGAGAAGCGAGCATATTTCAAATGAGGAGCGTCTCTCAAATGAGTAGCAAACTTCTTTCAAGTGAGGAGCGATCTTCTTGCAAGTGAGAAGCGAGCTTTTTTTTCTACACTAGGAGCTCAAGTAGCTCCGCAGCTACCCAACACTGACATATTAACAGAACCATGTTAGTTAGCAGACAAAAATCTCTTACAGATCTGAATTTAACATTGCAGAACCAAAATTTTAAATCAGAGTTGTCGCCTATTCAAATAAATTTGATTAACAGAACCAAATGAGATTAACAGAGGAATAACAGAACTAAATGAGACTAACAGAACTAAATGAGATTAACAGCACGAAATGAGACTAACAGATGAATAACAGATATGAGATTAACAGAAGAGAATAATTGCCCATTAAAAATAATTGCCCAAAAAAATGCCCATTGAAAAAAGCCAAATTAAACATCGATAAATTTTTCACCTGGCATGCTTGCTAGAAAATCGCTTTTTTCGTTTTTTGGCCAACACAATTTTGTGCCTATTTTATTAAAAACGTCAGCAAACACGGGTGCCGCCTGCAGTGCAGTACGATTGATTCAATTGAAACGTCTTCCAAATCAGGATTCCAAAATAATGTCCAAGTACGAGACAGTGGAAAAGGGCGCTAAAAATTCGCCAAGTTATAGCCTCTACTTCAGTAAGTATGTAATTTTTAAAACGTGTGCCCCACATGGCTACTGGGATACTGTTTAATAAGGAGCCGTCTTTTAAAATACAAGTAAACTTGGAGCGTTTGAATCTAATTAATATTAAAAGTAGGAATTATGCAACCAGGCTGTTCAAAAGTCGCTTTGCTTAGGCAACGCTTTATCAGCCAGCCAATTTTTATAATGGCACTGGGAAGGGTAAAGGTGAATAAATTGGGTATCGGTGCGCCGATAGTGATAGGCTTTAACTTGTTACAAATGAGGGTATAATTGTTTTTAATTTAATTTTTGTTTATCGGTTTTGGTTTGATATCAACATTCAACTAATGAAAATGCAGTGCCAAACAAGTCAAAGATAAAAAAGGTTAGATTTAATTATGTCCTGTATGTTTGTATGTATGTTGAATTTCGGGTTTTTTTATATTGTTTATCTCCTGTCTTTTGATGTGACTGGCTAATCTAGGAGAATAGTAGGGAAATCCCCCTTTTCGTTATTGGCTATTTGATTCATCTATCTGATAACGTGATAACTTAATCGCAATAATTATCTTTTGTGTATACATATGTATATATATGTACAAATATAAAATGGGTAATATCCCCTTAATTGCCTTAGTATATAGAAAAATTCAGTTTGTTGAAATCAATTCTTAATTGTTGGCAGATACTATTTCTGTCTAGACTTCAGTCGGAAAGATGGACACCATCAATCATCTCAGTCTAATTGCGTGCTAAATAATTGTCGCATATTAATTACCACGACTTCGGTTCAACAATTTCTTCTTTTTTTAAAACTTCTGAAACAGAGAATAAGTGCGGTAATGTCATTTCACCAATGCACGATATTCCATTATTCGCCAATGAGGAGAAGACCACCTACAACATGGTTGTTGAGGTACCTCGTTGGACCAATGCAAAAATGGAGGTGAGCTAACAAAATTAGTAATTAATTCAGGTGATATTAATTCATTAATTACAAAATTGCGATTATTAGATCAGTTTGAAGACACCGCTAAATCCTATAAAGCAGGACATTAAAAAGGGAAAACTAAGATATGTGGCCAATTGCTTCCCGCATAAGGGTTACATTTGGAACTATGGCGCTTTGCCGCAAACATGGGAGAATCCCGACCATATTGAACCCTCGACGGGATGTAAAGGAGACAACGATCCGATTGATGTCATCGAAATTGGGTATCGTGTGGCTAAGCGCGGTGACATTTTACAGGTCAAGGTTCTAGGCACGATCGCGCTAATTGATGAGGGCGAGACCGATTGGAAAGTTATTGCCATCGATGTGAATGATCCTTTGGCGTCTAAGGTTAATGACATCGCCGATGTGGATCAATATTTTCCAGGTTTATTGCGTGCCACTGTTGAGTGGTTCAAGGTAAAACGAAAGTCTTTGATTGTTTTACTGGAAAGTTTTCACCTTCGCCCTTCTATTCGTAGATTTATAAAATTCCGGATGGCAAACCAGAGAATCAGTTTGCATTTAATGGCGATGCCAAGAATGCTGAATTTGCTACCACCATTATCGCTGAGACTCACAAGTTTTGGCAAACCTTGATCAATCAAACCAATGTGGGTTCTGGCGCCATCTCGTGGTGAGTTCTGCATTTATCTATTTTCTTATACGTCCCAATCAGTAATATACTCTCTAATTTTTTAGCACCAACATTTCCCATCGCAACTCTGAATTCCATATACCGAAAGAAGAGGCAGCCAAGATACTTGCCGAAGCCCCAGATGATGGTAAAGTTGAAGAGGTGGCAGATACAGGTAAGGTTTATTATGTTAAAGCTATGCTGTAGCCACGAATACACAACAACACACAGCACACTAATGCGCAAATTGGTTACAGAAAACCAACCTGCATGTCTATGCATGTCACCTATTAATATGTTCATTTGTGTATGCATAAGTAGATTTGTACCTTATATGCTCCCGCTTAGTACTTTGTATATAAACCAAAATTGCAATTTCACCTTAACACTTGTAATTGGGCTTAAAATAAATTTCGCTAAATATATGACTACGTTCTTTTATATTTTACAGTCGATACTTGGCATTTTATTCATCTGAAGTAAAAAATACTTTATGAAATCTGCGAGACAAAACCAGCATCTAAATATGAATATTCCCAACTTGTAGATTAATCTGACCTCGAGATTTTTGAAATTGTGAAATGCTGTTATGTATATGATATATAAAATAAATATTATTTTGCATTAAAATTTAAATTCGCAACTAAACATATGTGAGTCCTCTCGAAATATACAGTTTTATTATTTTTATATTTTACGACTAGATCCAAAAACAACTTTAATTTAATTAATATTTATATAGTTGATGCAGGGATACGGAATACATAGTCCATTTATCCAATTATAATGTTTGTATTTTATTCCAAGATATATATACGTATGCTGATTACCGATGAAGTAGCAGAGGTGCAAGTCAAAATCGGAAAAAAAAAACTTAAAATAATAAGTGTACATAATATATTTCTGCATATGTGAGTAGCGTATATTTTGTATCTTTTCATGCAAAAATTTATAAGAAATCGTGTAAACAGGTGACAAAAGTTTATTTACATCAGACATTTTGATTCACGATAAGGAAAATTGTAATGCTGCCACAATATAAGATAATGATTGAATTTGATCAGATATGCCATAAATAAGATTATATGTGTATAGTACGTACGGTAACACGTATATGTATATAATAGATTTACTTAGTTTTTTTTTAAGTTTTGTTCGCTCGTTTGGATAATTGAAACAACATACAAATAACTATGTGGTCAAAGTTTTCGGGTCGATCGTTTGTCTTATTGTAAAATTGATTGATTTTAGTTTACTGCTCGTCCGTTTACTTCCGACCCAGTGTGTCGCGCCATTCATTGTATTTGTCCATCTCCTCGTGTAATTGCAAAGCCTCTATACATGCATTGAAGAAAGGCGATCCGAAGCAGTCTTGCCTATTTGGAATGGAAATTTAAATTATTATAAATAGAAATAAAGGTAAAATGTGGTTTATTTTGACCTGGCGATAGCTCTTGCAAAATGTGAGCTCAAAAAACTACAAAAATTAGTTTGCTTGTGGCCAAAAAATGCGAACACATAAATAAAATATGATTTAAAAACCAAAAACGTACCAAAACTAAAACAGTAAGCATGTTTTTATATTGGCATCGGAATCGTTGCCGCCGGCTGATGTAGCTCGTGGTCAGTGTCGTTGCATTCGCATTTCAATTTCATTTTCAGTTATCACAATTTTTTGTAGCGTGTTTTTCAGGGAGTCCAACATTTTATTATTTATATATATTTACATATATATTCTTTTTTTTGCTACATTTGTAATGTATTTTTTGTTATTTTGACTCTTGTGTGTTTTTGCATGTTTTTATCAAAGATTTTTGTTTGTGTCTTTGCACAAATTGCCTTATAGCTTTACGACTAAATATTTTGCGAACTAGTAATAAGGTTAATTTTATATTCATTTCATATAGGTTTTAGTCCTTTACAATATAGCAAAAAATGTAATACGGTTGCAAAATACTTTCGGTCTCGGATTTAGGTGTGCGACAATCAAGTAATGTTTTAATAATATTCATATCTAGATTGTTTTAATGTTTGCCCTTGTGGAGAAATGCAAATGCTGCTCGCTTTTTTAAATACATATATTAAAAAACAATGGATTTTTATTTTTATATACAGCGACAATAATAAAAATAAACAAGCTAGGAATACTTATTAAATAAATACTTCGGCTTTCGGTAACCCCTAATTTCTTCTCTTTTCATGCATAACGTTTTCTTTTTTAAATAAATTAATTAAAAAATAATTGATTTTAAAAAAACATATAGTAATAAATAAGTACGAATTAAATTTGGGCGTTGTATATTTAATTTCTCTGCTTCTCTTTCACTTTCTGATGTTCGTGTTCGAATCGGGGTGTCTTATTTGTGTGCGTGTCTGTGTGATTGACCTTCTCCACTCGCTGCACACTACTTTTATGTGTTTAGGAGTGTGGGTGGGTAGGTATTTTAGGTGTCGACTGGCTGGCTTAAAGTTATGTTTGAACCGGCGACATATTAAATGATATGGGCGAACCATTCACTACTCTTAAAAAGTGCTGCAAATTTGTAATTTCTTCGGGTGGAATTAAAAGCACTTTAAGACACTCGCCAAACCATTTTGAATCAAAGCAGTCTTTCCTAAAATAAACAAAACGAAAAACGATAAATCAAAAACAAAAATCAAACATAAAATTATAATTAAGAGAAATAAAATGAGGAAGTCTAACTGAAAACGGGCTTGTGAAAAGGATAGGGTGAGCCGTTGATAACTTTTAGATAGTGTTGCAGCTGTGAAATCTCTTCATCATCGATAAGTAGCACCTTTAGGCAGTCTCCAAAGGTTTCGTGAGCGAAACAATTAGCCCTGCATCGAAGAAATAGTCAAAACAAATTTGGATAGATACACAGTTTGAGAAAATCAATGAATGCACAAATGTACTATGAGAGAAAGGGATATTCATTTGAGTCTAAAATCATGTATTTTTTAGATTATAAAAACTGTGCCATGGTCATCGTCAGTTATGTATCTAATCTGACTATGGCAATTGCTTTCTTGACAGTTTTTTGGTTATATTTTTCTGTGACGCCTAATTGGCTTGTTGTCTCTCTGTCTGGCATCTGTCGAAAGAAATTACTACAGAAATCTAATAGTTTTTGGGGAATGTTATCCAGAGGGGCAGTATTTTATTTTGTTCTTGAAACTTACTTGCATAATCGATGTATACTCGTCTCTCGGAACAACTGATAGCAATCCTCACAAATGCGGTCCAGACGAAAGAACATGGTCTTATTGAAAATACCCTTGCATTCCAAATCAAAGAAATTGCTGCGCTTCGAAAGATTGTGATTATGTGGCAAGGCTGTGAAGATGGGTATAAGGACAAGAAACAGCATCACCGAGATCTTTATGTTGCGGGAACACATCTGCAATGGATGAATGGAAGCCGGAAGTGCATTAAAAATAGAATCGCCATTTATAGAATTCTCTAATTAGGCGATGTAAGACTACGATATGGAGTAAATATGCAACATGCTTATTTCAATGGGAATGTGATGGATGACCAGTATGATTATAGGAACTAAAGAACTAGGGAAATATGGATATGGGCCAAGCTAAACCTTGAAATCAACCAACCGACTGACCGACGACGACACAGGCAAATCCAAGGTGCCTCAGACACTTGCAATTGCAAATGCACCTGCAGCAGACGAAGGCGATCGACATCGATGGCAATTGTGCCTATAAATAGCTACCTCTGTAAGTGTGCGGCTCGCGCAGTTTAAAAATAAACGGACTGCATCTTCGGAAATGAAGAATCACAAAGGTAAAGGTGCACACCGCAGGCAGTGGTGCATACTAGTGCCTACGTCAGACGACGCTTGATGGTTTATATCAGACGATCGTATAGACAGATCTCTAAAAATACTGCGTAATTTCATTGTTTATATGTTGTTTATTGCATTAACTGCAATCTATCAACTTGGATTTATTATTATCGCGATAGACAAGCCCCCTAAAATTTATATTTATTTCTTTTCACGCATGTGTGTATTGAAAAAGTTTGTTGGGAAGTAATACTTATATTTTAATGCTCATTAAATAATTTTTTAAAAATTGCAATATTTTTCATATTACGGCGCACTGGGCTAAACGATTCTCTTTGCACATGTGTGAAATATCTGTTGGAATTCGCATCAATTCCTCCTCCCTATCCCTAGTAAACGGTATGAAACTGAAAATAAGTTCTGAATGAAAATCGAAAAACTAAAGCAGACAAGACGACGCTGAAAAAGAAGAAAACATAAAAGCAATTTGTTGAAATATTTCCGATGTGACTTTAACGATCTTGTCGCTTAGCACCTAATCGTCTGTCGATTGTTGATTTGAATCTCTGTGTGCTTCCCTGCTGATGTTTGGACTTGCCTTTGGTTAAATTGATTTTTTATTAGCTTGTTGATTTCTTCACTTAAGTTAAAAGCGCATTTTTCTGCTGGCTTTTTGCCATGATGTACTAGAAATTTGGAAACGGGAATTTTAAGAAAAGTTTGTCAAATCGACTAGAATTTATAATATACAATACATACATATTAAAAACAATTGAACAAACGTGTCGTCAATATCATAATATGGTGAAGATCTTTGTACAAGCACATGTGACTTGTCAAGTGATAAGTAATTCGAACTCAAAAGTTATAATACACCCACAGCATATGTGGTACCTCATTTAACTAATTTTAAAACATTTAAAAAGTGCAAGTGGCGCTTGGTAAGGTATTATTAACTAAAATGGAAATCCATATATATATATATTTTTTTAAATGAACATTATTCGTTAGAGAAGTTGAGTCTCAGGCTGAAACTGTCAGCCTTAATCCCAATGCAAAAATGCAACAGCTGTTACTGCGAACGCGAATGACCTCTGGGTATTGGGAGCTAATTGGCTTCGAGTTACACGATTTATGACGCGAGGCGTGTTTTAGGGTGCATGCAGTTATATTTAGCATAAATTGTATAATCGATATCAACAGTGGCATAAAAAAATAATGCTAACAGTTAGACCATAAGAGTAGGCCCGACTTATTAGGGCAAAGGAAACAAATGTTTTTATAAAGACGATTAAAAGTTTTTTGCGCTCCCAACGCAATAAAGTCTACATTTGTATATTTTTTATATTTTACAAATAAAATTAAATATAAAGTTTCAGCGGATATAATTTGACGATTAGATAATCTATCCACAGACAATATTTGCTATTATAATTGGAATTCATTCAATCAAGTATTCGGTTCGGTATGCTTTCTTTAGCTTGCTGCTATCTTGTTCACTCCTATCAGCGACTGAAACTTATGAATACTGCTTGTAGAACAACGCAGCGAATGCACACTATCTTCCTCAATTATTTCAGCCGATGTTGCACTTTTTTCTACTTTGTGGGGGCGATAACAATTTGAAACAAAATTGATCTGCGATAACATTAGGCGGATGTTCACCCCAAAATGGTTGTTCTAAGTCTCATAGTCTCAAAGATTTAGGTGGGGTCGGTAATCCTTCTGCCGGTTACGTTTTTTTTAACTTTAATATACCCTTTTACCTTTTGGGATTGGGTATAATAAGATGTGACATTAAAAAAAAAACAGTATTTAAAAACTGTTGATCATTTTGGGCATGTGCCGACAATTTGTTTGTATTGAACTTTGATTAAATGCCAATTGATTTCATTTCTCGGCTACCGCTTTTGTATCCATTTGAAATTTTAAGTGCTGGTCTGACTATGACAACCCGAGTCGCACACGCCCCTTAATTGTTGTGTCGTTTCTGATTGTATCCTACATAACTTTGGTTTGATTGCTGTTGTCAGTGCCAAGCGACATTGAATGAAGTCATGAGCCAAAAATAATGGTGGCAATTATGACACAAAAAAATTGACTTTATATTCTTTTATGCGCAATAGTTGTTTTGAACATTTTTCTTCGATTTTCTTTGAATATCTGATCAGAGCTTGAGTTGTGGTTGTCAAATGACCGAAAATTTGTCATTTTGTATGCATGGAACGTTATTTTTTTTTAATTTTATCTTACAAATATTCTATAAAAACTGCCAAGTTATATATATGTTCTAGACATAGATATTGCACACTTATGCATATATAAATGGTACATACATATAACATGGCCATTGGCCACAAACGTAACGCTTGGCTACGCAACCATGGCACATTTGGCATCCTATCCAGCATTTTTGGCCACTGTTTGCAAACATCGCAATCACATCTTTTTACATCAAAAATAGAAAAAAAGAGCTTAGACATGCATAAACCCCGTCCAGTAAACGAATAAGCAATGGTCAGTACTTGATTGACTGATTGACACCAAAAAAAAAATGCCTCAGCAATAGCGCTACTTATGTATGTTGCGCATGCTCAAAGCAAAACAAATACTTCAATTAATGCCAAAAATTATCATAAAAATATTAAAACAAAATTAAGTATGAAAAAACCATACAGAAACATTTGAAAACTGAAAGCTTTTTTTAATTTTTAAAGAAGCTTTAAGCGTACTTAAAAAACTCAGAATACATGCAATGTTAATTGACAAACTAACTTTGCTCACTTTTTCTGATGCTGTCGTTGCTGTCAATGCTGCTGTAGTCTGCTGTGAATGAAAACGAGCCTTTTTATGGCTTCCATCCGATTCCGAACCAGCATCGAGATGCATAGCGCGATACAATTGATTGAACGAATTCGGATAATGTGGTCAAATGATGTTTCTGTTCGTGTTGATCTAGTTGTTATGTATCCAATTAATAATATTAAGATTAATAGCCACACGTTTCGTAATACATTGGCATTTATGAAGCCAATCAGCCTACGGCGTTTTATCAATTTCTATTTTGGTTTTCTTCGTATCAACGTGACTAACTCTCAGTCAAATAAGCACAAGACCTAAATGATGATGGTGTTCAAATAACAATGAAAAGTCAGCCAAGTGCAAAGCACACGAGCTATAAACGATTACGACAGCAACAAAATATTTAGTATATAAAATAAAAACGAAGCGAGCGAGCACTCAACTTTTGTTGGCAACAAAAGATCGCAAACTGTTGTGGAGGTAGTCGAGGTGTTTCTGCTACTGCAGTTGTCTTTTTCTTATCAGACGCACATATGAAACGAAATCCATAGACGACAGCGAGTCTGGCAATGTTAAGAGCCTAAGTCAGTGAAGCGATGAAAGTGGATGTGTGAGTATGTGTGAGTGAGTGATACTTAACTCGTTTTTAACTCGCAGTGGAACACCCATGCGTATACGTGATATGAATAGACAACTCAGGCTTGATAATCGTTTAACTAGCTTCGGTGGCTGTTGTTTTTATTTTTATTATTCATGCACCAGAGCCGTTAAGACCAGTTTGAGAGATGGCAGAGCTGTTTAAGTCCTGCTTTAAGCCAGCGGGAGAACGTTTACGGAATATGCAATTACCTACCTGATGATGACGCGACAATGCTGCCAATCAAGATATGTTGTTTAACTAGTTTGGAAAAAGTGAATTGATCAACAGCAGAACTACGAATGCACCGTGTGGAAATCTAAGGGGCACCTTTGAATCTTTGATACCTGCTCTTGAATAACACTTTAGTATTTAGTCAAATAATGACGGAATTGGCTTATGTTAGATACCGGCCAAAAGCCGAGAATATTTCACATAGTACTGTATACACAGTATACATATTTTCCTTTAATAAACTTTTTTCCCCATCACATCACTTATACGCCGTGTGTGAACGAACCTTCTCTTAGTTACACCAAAAAATTCGATCGAGAAATTTCATTCTGCCGGTCCGAAGCTACATAGTGGCCATGTTTTTATTGTGCTGACGTTGTTTTTTTCAGCTTTGGTTTTGCCAGCCAGTTGGGCGACCATTTGGCACACACATATAAACACATATACAAAGGCGCACTGCGAAACGGCAATTGGCATTTTATTAGTTTAATTGAAAGCAAAACAATTTAGCATGATGGCGAACTGGTTTCTACTCGTTTTCCAAATGCTTCAACTAAATTATCATACTTGACGGCAACGGAGGATGTAGATGGGATGGGTGTGGGCTGGATGCGGCTCGCAGAATCGTGTCACTCACTCTCTAAATACAAGCATATATGTATGTATATATAAGAAAGAGTATATATGTACAATATGTACGATCAATGTATATTTATTTAATTTTGTATAAACAAACAAATGCACTGAGAAAAATATTAAAACAAAAAACTGCAAAAAAGGATCAAAACTAAAAGGATGGGTTTACTTCTGCCGTACCAAAGTACGTGTACCCTTGTAAATTGTCTCACCGAAAACTATCGTTTAGTATGCAACAGTAATCTACATTTAAAGACCTTGTTGTCCCGTTGTTCCTATGGCAGTTATAGGGTACAGTAGACCAATTTCGTTCAGACTCAATTAAGATATATCTAATCATACCAAACTTACAAGTAAAAAAACTGATGAAACTTGGTGAAAGTGTTTAGAAGTATATTTAACACAAACGCACATCGTCTAACCAAAGTTAATATATGAGTCCCATCTGCAAAGGTATAATAATACGCTGGATGTGGCAATTCTCTACGATGTTACTATTGTGTATGAGGTTACTTTTTAAATAAAATCGAAAACCTTATAAATCACATTATTAAGTTGTCGCCATCTTTATGGGTACTGAGGGTTTAATTGGCATTTTATTCCATAAAGAATGCAAATAATATTGATACACGTAAGTAAACTCTGAAGGTATGTATTTATGAAGAGTAACGCAGCGTGTGTACGACCACTTGACACTCCAATTAGGCGCAGCTGGGTGTCACTCCAGCCTCACCCTCTTTGCAACCGTCTCCATTTCAGTTTCAATCTTTGCTTAACGCGATCAGATTGTGACGCTAAAGCTAAAAGGAGACACAGCAAAATTAAATACATTTTTTATTTAATTCTTGTATATGTTTGTATTTCTTTTTTAAATGAATTAAAACAGTGTGGTCAATATCTTCTAAAAAGTGCTTAAAATTATTTCAAGCACATACGTGTGGATCGCAAATGGAATGGCCATTCTATGAACGTCGTATAATTTCAAGAATATTAAAAACATCGACCTATATTTAACTGATTTCTACAATTACAGCGGCCCATATACAAACATACATATTCAAATGCTTACAAACAATTTTTACATGCGTACTATGTATATATAATATATATGTACGTATGTATGTATATATTCATATAAGAATTTGGCTAATGCCGACGATTGTCAAGGAAAAGTAATTGATGGCGGAAATGACTCAGAGTTAGTGCGCAAAGGCAAAGTGCAATCACACGATCGAGATCGACGAATACCAATTAAAATCGACGGCCATTGAACGTGTGAATTGAGGAGAATACAAACCGCTACACGAACATGATTGATCGTATTCTGGGAATGAGAGAAATACCCCAATCATGTGAATTTTCGATCTTTTTTTTGGCCCAATAAGGCTAGTGGGTAAAGTTAAGCACATTTATACACAGAAAACGTACTATTTTCAAATGCAGGTGCGCATGCGCATGTAATTGCCATTTGTAAACTGTATGGCCAAGGACGGAAGAAAAGTATGACGCTGAAAGTACGTCAAATTGCAAGAAACACAACAACGAAAATAATAATGCCAGAAACTAGTTTTTTAGTTCAGCCAAAACGATTACATGACACAAAATAAATCAATAACGTTTGTTTAATGTGCATTCAAGATGTCGACGTATTTGGTAACCAGTCTGAAGCTAAGTTCGAGCTTCAATTGAAGTTACACTTCAAGTTTAACCGGCCCCTTTATTTTACTGTCAAGTTTTATTGACAGTGGCAATTTTGTCAATTTGTTATTTATTTAGCTGCTTATTACAAAATTTTATATGCCTGCTGACATAAGAATCCATTAAAGATTTACGAGCGGTCTGCGGGCAGTTAATTGATTCACTTTGTATTAAATAGTGGTTTATTGCGAGCATATATTTATGGATGAGGGAGTTGGCCATAAAAGGCAAATTTTATACGTAGATAAAGCCACAAATTGATAATTGTTATTGCATCAGCCGAAGCCAACTTTTAATGCTAATTTATCTGACCATTGATTGTCTACTAGAAATAGTACGATAAGATACTAAAATGTCTGCTGGTGTGAGAAACCAAGAACACATGTATTTGGAGTTGAGGTTGAGAAACCAAGCGCTCCCATAAGTTTAGGGCAATGAACTACAAAATTAAAGGCAAATGACAAGCCCCAAACAGTTTGCAGATGTTATACGGTAATATATTTTAAAATTGTATGAAAAACACATGCATAATTAATATGTGTGGTACGATCCGTACATTTTGTACATACATACATAGAGGCTTATATGCATGTAAATATATATATTATATACACGCATGGACAGACAAAACACACAACATCCTCTTGAGAACTGCCAACATCAAAGACTCTGAAGATGCAACTAAATTTGCATCTGCATCTGTAAAACTGTAGAATCGTTGCCACACATCAACCTTATCATGAATTCGCGAGAGGCACTTGATTTACCCGCTTGTCTGCAGTAACAATTGCTTTTCAATTAAGCAGCAGCAATATCATGAAGGGAATGTGACCATATCCAAGTCTACAAAGCTAGCTAAGAGATACATAGATATTGGAAATGATTTATTTCAAAACTCAATTAATGCCACTTCAAGATTTAAAGGTCAACACCAAAATACACTGAACTGTCATTGAATTTCAAAGTTATCCCAAAGTAAATGAAACATGCTGTGGATATGAATGAAATTCAAA
Organism: Drosophila sturtevanti; assembly: GCA_018150375.1. NCBI lineage: Eukaryota > Metazoa > Arthropoda > Insecta > Diptera > Drosophilidae > Drosophila > Drosophila sturtevanti. The sequence goes on along the minus strand of JAECWJ010000317.1, from coordinate 11,224,997 downwards.
TTAATTCCCGGAGCAGAAATGCAGTCGAATTCTGGACTGGTTCAGAATTCGTTGTAATCACTTTGAGTGGAACGCATCTTTTCAAGTTCATTACCTTAATTATGAGAGTCGCCATCTAACCATTGCTGAAATTTCATTGGAAAGAAATGGCTATTTTTAAGTATCGAATTAAAAGGATGTACTTATTATTAAATATGTCTGTTTAAAATACATTTAATGACTGTCTCTTTTTTATTTGGAATTTAGCTGAGAGGTAAGTCTATAGATATAGTCTATAGCACAAATATAAGTTTTACCTTTTTAATTGGCTTTCAGCCTATTTATTGATGATTTTTATTATTATGTATTGTATTTTCTATGTGTTTGTTCTTCTGTATTATAAGCTACCGTTTATCTACGAATGAAATTTAGATGTCGATCGACCACCTACAGAACTTTTAAAAACTTTAAAATAAGCACAAATTTCTATCCAGTCAGTGGCAGGTTTTTGATTGCCATTTATTGTTATTAATGTTGCAACTTCTTTGCTGGCTCTGTCGACGCTGATTAAAATCATTTACATGCAAAGGCAGAGTCACCAAACGAATAAGGAATATTGGAAAGGAGATAGAGATGGAAGGGAGATTGGGTGCTGCTGTGGTTGCTGATGTTGATTTATTTAGCCGGGCCGCTCGGCTTCGGCTTTGCCTTCGCTTGTTGCATTTTATATGTCGGAAGTGTTTGGGGGCAAAATATAAATACAAGTACAAATAAATGCACCATACAAACAAACGTATTTCAGACTGGTTTTTTTCTTTGTAGAGGAATCGAAGTGTATTATACTTTCGATGTTTTTGTCGGAAAACAGGTAGGTGTACAGTATGGTATAGACCAAAGGAACACTATATTTCGAAATCGTAAATGCATCTATTTAACGTACGAGTATATTATTGTCTGCTTTAAGAAATTGAATTTATGTACATACATACATATGTATGTTGAAATTGCTTCGCTTCGTTCAAGCAATCTCTTCAAATTATGATGCTTGGTTGTTTTTTGAAAAAATTCCTAATTCCCTGTTGCATACGCATAGGCCAGACAAGCCACAATGACAGCAATTCGTTAGCCGTTTCTAGGAAATGCTGGCCACATATTTGAATTCCAGATCGGAGACCAATAAGAACTGACTTATGACATCATCATCAGCCAAGCGGAACTTGAGTCAAACCGATATTAAAATATTCCCAAAAAATTAAAGAATCACAAAACGTAGAGCTCGCGTCAGTTTTATTGCTACTGCAAGGTGGTAGCATCATGCGAAAACATCAACAACAACGGAGGCAACCAAAAAATGCCGGTCAGCATTGATATCGATATGGTTATGGCAATAGCAGCAGGTAGATCTCTCGACCAACTGAGGTACAGGCGGACGCGGACGGACCTGCGTATAAAGATTAAAGTGGCGCGATAAGGAGTCGGTATGTGGTATTGGCCCAAGCACTCCAGCATCAACCAACAGTAACGTTAATGTTAAATTTGAGACTGCCTTTTTACGCTTGATCGCCTTGGATAATCCCAAGTTACATGGAACAGCAACCACAACAACAAAAACTCTTTTTTAGCACGCGGTACTTTTCCATACCAATCCAAATTCGAGTATTAAAGCTTTAAACTGTATTTATAATGCTACATGTTTTTTTTTTAATTTGATTTTTAAAAGGCTGCTTAATGCATAACTTTGTTTTTCTTCTTCTTTGATCTTTCTTAGGTTTAATTAATTTTTTTTTTAATTTCTTCGAAGTTTTGTAGTTAGCACAGCGCGGCACTGGTTTAATTGTAGGTTTCAAAAGCTTAATCAAATTCATAGATGTATTTACATTTGTATGTATGTACGTATCACTCGACACTCACTTGTAAAATTTAATAATTTTTTTCAGTTGCACTTATTTTGTGTTCACAGTGTGCTGATGATAGTAAATTTCTATTTGTTGCTCTAGTGATGTTCACTTGTTGCTTCGTGTTGAAGGACTACGACAATTCAAGTCAGAGGTTCCTTTTTTACATCCGCATTCGCGCGAGGCGTTCAGAATACGCGGCAGTTGAAGCAAGATTGAAATTCTAAATTCAAATATAACGTACTCGTTAACATGGGTTAGAGTTAACATGAAGAGAGAGTAACATATCCATTTTTGTTAACATGATGAGAGTAACATATTCATTTTGGTAACATGATGAGAGGATGTTTATTTAATAGTCGCAGCTACATTTGTTTTCGGCCCCGCTCTTTCTTCTCACCCACTTGTTGCATAGACAGAAATTACAGTACATATTATTATACCCTATATTATAGGCTAAAAAAGAATATTAGAGTTGACAAAATGTCTACAATAGGCATAAGCAATGAAGATTTAGCCAATGAATTTCAGTGGCTATTAACTATAAACCTATCTGTTTTTTACAAACTTGGAGAAAAAACTTTCACAAACAATTTATATTTATAGCTGAGGTTTTGATACTTCCACATCCCCTACACTGCGCCTTTGCTTACGCTACAGCTTATCGAGTTGTATACTTAATGTGTATAAATTTATTACAATTACACGCTAACCACCCATTTACACTTACAGCTTAAAAAACAAAACGGAACCGGAAATTGCAACAAGACAAACTTGACTTTAAATGCGGTGGTGTAGTGTCTTTACGTGTAAGTCGTCGAAAATACCCAAAGAGCAGCAACAATTGTGACGAATCATGTAAATTTTATGAACACCATTGACCTTGTAACAATTTCTTGTATTTTGCTTTTTTATTTTAAAGTAGAGCAGACATGGCCAGGGACAGGGACAGAGGCTATTTACAAATTTTTTTGCCGACCGAGACTTCGACTTCTCAATGTGAATAACCTCCATGCCGGCCCCTGGTAAACAAAAGTTGAACTTGATCGATTTATCATATTAAGTCAAATAATTTGCTTACCTTTCAAGTTTAATAAAAACTTTTTCGGGGCGCGGTTTTTTCTACACTCGCACTCTCTCCTTTTTAACAAGTTCAGGCCCAGTTGAAATAAGGTTCTGTTTCTCTGGCACTAAAATTTACCGCCATTTTGTATGTATTTTTGTAAGATCTTTGTGTAGGCGTTGATAAAGCATAGATAGCATAAGTAAGGGTGGGCGTGGCCAGGTGCAGGCTCCAATCTAATTAGATTCACTCAGAGAGTTTAACCCCAGACTGCGTTCTTCACAAGCTCTCACTGTCACCAAAGCGAAACAGCCAGGCGCAGCCTATTTCATCCAGTAATAGTAATGAATGAAATTGAATGTGAATTGTTGTTTATGCTGTTGTAGCTTTGTATGTTTATTTGTAATTATGTATGTTCGTGAGAATGTGGAGAATGAAACAGTTGAGGTAGATGGGGACAACACTGGCACAACACAACACTCACTCACGAAGATGACACGCGGGGGCGAATTTAGTGACATTCAGTGCCGGGTTGAATTGGAATACATACATAATGTACATAAATCTTCTTGAATAAAATAAGCATACATATTTCAACATTTGTGATCAACACTTTCTGGAATCGTCGGTAAGACATTTGAAGTAAAAGAATTGGACGCGTTCTATCAAATGTTTTAATAAAAGTTTTTTTAAATACATACACATTTTGAAATAAAAATAAATAAAGCGACGCACAACCCAAAAATTTGAGTGTAATAATGTTCCCGAAAAGCAATAACCGAAGGAGAATTTAACTCAAACCGCATCAGCAACGCAAAGCAGACTAAATGCACAAAAATTAAATGAAGAATGTAGGGGGGCCTCGGACTGACGACTGGGCTGTTCATCCGATCTACACAGACACAATAAGACTATACGCCCTCGCCCCAGCGCCACACACACATCACACCACAAAAACAGTGAAGTATCGTAGTAGGGGTTTCGCGATTTCTTCTGTTATGGAAAATATGTATGTATATTTAACTACTCTGTGTTTTGTTGAAGGTATTATATTTTAATTAACATTAACAAATATTGCAGCTTTAACAACTAAACTTCAAATCTAATATCTCATTGACGCCCATGAACACGAGCACACACATGCATAAACATGGTCACATTGAAATTAAAATTAAAGCTGTACACACATATTCATACGAATGTATGTGTATAGGCAAGTGAAATATCGCTCGCGTACACCGAGAACTTCATTGGTTTATAACAGAGACGGATACTGAAAAAGTCATGTAAGCGTAAAAATGCAATCTTTTGACCGCCCCCAGTTTATTGTTAAGTTTAATTTGAGTAAAGTTAAGTTTTCGATTAAATTTGGATATCAATAAAATATTTTTGATCAATAGATACTTAAAAAGGCACTAATGGTTGTAAATTTATTGACCGCTTCCGCTTTCGCTATCGAAATAAATAAGTACACTCAGCGGTAAAGCCAGAGTCGAAGCTTAGAGATATGTATGTATGTAGCATAGATGTATGTATGTATGTATGAGCACATATGTACATATGTCCAACATTTTTGTACACACATTGCCTATCATAAGTCCGTATAAAAATTGTCAGCTCGCTATTTTAGATTTTCAAACATTGCGCTTGCGCTTTGCCCTCTGCCTGTTAATAAATATGTGTACATACATACATACATATGTACGTTCATATGTGTGTATATTTTATAGTAAATAATCAGAGACCAAAGAATTCATATTACGTATACGCTTAAGTAGAGGGTGTCAACAAACTTGTAAAATGGCACAAGTATGATTCAATAATTCTACATTCTATTTATGCAGACAGACAGTCGCGTTTTAAGGCAATGACACAGTGGAGCTAAGCTCTTAAAAGAAAAACTGACTTAAAACACTATTATAGAGTGATAATAGTTAGTATCGATTCAAATGTATGTAGACAGTTAGTAAAAGCAACAGGAATGGCGCTAATTGATAGCACTTATGCCGATGCTGACTTAATAACCAGAGCACACGCAAATAAGCGATATTGAAATAACATTGTAAGATAATGTCAAAATACAAGACGAGTTAGATAATAGAGATGGGAAAATCAGGAGACGTCGGTGTAAAAGGAAAAGTAACCCCGCAAGTGATCTGCAGGCGATGCGGCCAAATCTAAATTCCCGGCTTAAACCAGATTTAACTGCTCAAATTCAGGAAAATAAATGGAAAAGCGAGATTTAGTTAACGTGGCGATTGTGTTGCGATTCGTAAATAGCCTTTTAAAACTAACAAATAAAATTGTCAATAAATAATTTAATACAGATACTTCAGTCGAATAATTCCGATGCACCCAAGCCCCACAGCATAAAATCAGAACTTACCATTTTAACAGCTTTTTGCCGCTTTCGAATTTTACACACACTAACTGGAACTGTATTTATGGTCCTGCAAACTGTGCCAAAATGGTTGCAAAATTTCTGACTACGCTCCTTTTATACAACGTTTCAACGCTTCAAGTTAGCCGTTCTGTCTTAGCTTGGTTCTGGGGTTGGTTGTTGTCCTTTTGCATAATGCGCGGTTAACATTGGTTCTGCCGTTGCTGATTACAAAGCGCCCCAAGACAAGGCAAAGACAGATACAGATACAAATGGTAAAACTGTATAAATTATACGATTATTTTCTTCAATGTCCCGCATTTTGATGTAAACATTATATGGTTGTGGTGTCTGTTGTAGTCATATGATTATGATTAAGTCTGCTGATTAGAATGCCCTATTGCTCATATAATTTGCCTGCTGCAGCGTATTAATGTTCAATGGCATGCTGGGTGAATAGACCTTCATCTTCATCATCTATTGCAAATGCTTTTTCACAGTGCGCATACGCCGCGTAGGCGACAAAGGTTTGAAGTCTGAGTAGACACCTACCAATTTTCTCACAAAGAACATCATTAAAGAATACATTTAATTACGTCTACATACATACATATGATATGTGTTATTTGCATTACATCCCTTCGGAAAATACATACTCCTTCCAAAATGCAGATTCAAATAAACATTTAAAAGAGCCATCTGTAGTCTGACATTGGTTTATCAAACTCGTTATTTGGGCTGATCGCGATTATATATACACACATATATGTATCTACAAACATACATACATACATACATATTAGTTCTAGGCGTTGCAAACTTCTAAGGAAATTAAATATGCCCTTTCACTGCTCATTTTGAGTCACCGCATCAGTGCTGGTTAATTTTGTACTGACAAGTGCTGGAAAATTCGGGCAACTGTATATTATAATTTTAACAATTGAAGCGAGATTTTGCTCATAAATCATTAAAATATAACAAATTTTGCTCATAAATTATTAAAATATAACAAATATCCAACTTGTTCAAGATGAACAGCGTTGGCAACATAGTTGATTCTACGCACGTGGATATCGAAGACGGAGAGTTACAGGAAGACTCCTTATGTTTATACAATGAGGTAAGTTAACTCGGTGTTTTAAAAATTCACTCACCTAAAAAAGATATTTAATATTATTTGAATTTAGAAACAGCTACTAATACTTCATATTGCTTTCAATTGTATATTTAAGACGTGCGAAAAACAACATGACAGCCCCATTGAGAATCCTTGTGGAGCGAATTCTATTTTTGAGATAAAGTTTCGAAATGATGTGGACTATAGCAGGTTGCAGGAACGCATAGTTGATGTAATGAGCGGAGCTTTCAAGGATCAGCGTTTCATATTCAAAGCAAACGCGGCTAAGTTATGTATTGAAGTACAAGAGTTCATTCAGGATACACAACCCACAAACGAAGTTCAGGATGGTAATTATTGTAATGCGGAGCAAGACCTCTTTTTAATCGATACAGCACCAGCGCACAAATTAAACGCTTCTCAAATTCCATCGTACAAACGGTGCCAGATTGAAGTGTTGGATGAAAAAACACCAATACGAAAAAAACTCAAAGCCGAAGCAGTAAATAAATGCTTTCGACCTAAACTGCAGGCATCCTGTTTTAACTGCGGCGAGTCAGATCATTCCCTACGTGAGTGTTCTCGACCACGAAACAACTCAAGAATACAAAGGGCACGTAAAAAAATAAGCCGAACTGAACGCTATCATGTAGATGCAGAACAGCGTTTTGGCCATATTCGAGCAGGGCGCATAACTACCAAAACGCGCCATGCTATGGGTTATGGCCGCGGCGAACTACCTTTCATTTTTTACCGTCTCCGAATCCTGGGCTATCCACCAGCCTGGTTAGAGGAAGCCAAGATTCAAGGATCCGGGATCACACTCTTCAATGCAGATGTAAGTAAACTTCGTTTGTTTTGTTTCATGAGTTTACTTGGCGTTTTTTAGGGCAGCGCGGTTTTGCAGTCAGACGACGAAGATGGGGGGGACATCGATTCATTTAAGTATGATTTAAATAAAATCATCGACTTTCCTGGCTTTAACGTACAACCAAGTGACAAGTTTTTTGATGTAAGTCTATTATTCGTTTTCAGGTACTAATTAACCTAAGAAAAATTATTTATATCTAAAGGACTTTCAACATCATAATGTGCCCCGGTTTAAAGAATCCCAGCTCAAAGAAAACTTCATTAAATCACTGGGAGATAACGTTATTAAAGGATATAAGCGTAAAAAATTGATTAATTTGCCTGCTCTTCGTAACGAGAGTTCAAGCTTTTGTATGGCGCCTTCGGAAGACAGCACTAACTGCATTCAACACGACATGGAGATAATAGATGACTCTGAGGATCCTCCGTTAATAAAGGAAAATACTGAGTCGTTGCAACATTTGCCGTCAAATAAAAAAGAACACACAAGACGATTAACATCGCCCACTTTAGAAGACTTGACAGCTCAACAAGAACTTTTACTACAGCAACTAGGCTCCAATGCAACATTGCACAATGTTATATTAACGCAAACGCCTAAAACCCCAGAAGTCCCACCGAACACTTTAAAAGCCTCCTATGAGGGCACACCTATAATCAAATTCTCTGTCTATGACAAGTTACCAATTGGTGACAACTTTAAGGTTGGCGTTAGTGATGTGATCAACTTTGAAAATTTACCTGACTCGACAGGCAAATATGAACGAATGAAGGATTTACTGAGGAATGTGCGAGATAAAATGACAAAGCTACAAAACGATGATGACGAATAATTGATTGAACATTAAAAACATTTATTTGCCAATTTGAGAGATTGCACATAATTTCACCAAATTAATGGTCAACTTGACTTGCGGATTCAGCATAAGTATACATTGTAATTGAGTGTTTAAATTACGATTATGTGTGTGAACACCGATATTAATACATGGCTATTGAATTAAGCATGAATCTGAAAAAACTTACAGACTCGTTATAGGTTATCTTTTAGGGTTGCAGGGTAACATTAACAAAACGCCGATATTTTCTACTAATTCTTTAAATTTATATGCAACGCCCCATACATGTATGTATGTTTAGTATTTAGTTTTATATGGTATGTCCCAAATTGGATGGAATTTTACACATATGTATAAATAGGATTACGAGTGCTATTTATAGTGAATTATGAGGAAATTGGAATAATTTGCACTGCCTTCATCACAAAATTTTAATAAATTATATTTTTCACCAGCAACTGTTTCCTTCAATCAACGGTACACATTTTGGCATAAATTTTATAATTGGTTTCCCAAATACTTCATATTTGACCGCTCGAAATGATATCCCTAAATGAAAATGCAAATAAATATGAAGAAAACCACCATCCGGATAAACTCCATTTCAATTTGATGCCGGAGGCGGCGGAGGCTGTGGTGGAGGAGAAGACCCACCCTGGTTGTTACTATCATCGCGATTGGGCTTGGTAGCGTTGTTCCATCGGCCCCAAGTGCTCGGATTCAACACATACATGAACATTGCCAGGATCATGAAACCCACGGCGATTGTAAAACTGCCACTACTGCCTTCGCCAGGTTGTGAAACACGTCCGCTAACTATGAAAGGAGGCAGCTGTAGCTGGGAAAACCATTAGGAGATCGAAACTTACCATCAACGCATTCGGTATCTGTGCAAGCATTTTGGTTTTGCCGAATCTATAAATATACAGAAGTATCTTATATTTTATTATATTATCAGGGCATGGTTTCTTTTAACTTACAAAATTGATCAACCTTTGCATTGCATATTCATGCGACCAAACGCACTGGCAGCCATCCTCATCAGCCATAATAGCAGTAGTGATTGCTGTCTAAAACAAAAATGAAAATAAACTCAGTTCAGATGACGTGTCTATTTGGATGAACCGGCCTCAGACATACATATGTATGATAACAAATGAATTTTAGTTGTTTTTATAACCAAACGGACTGAACTGCGACTAATTCATTTATCAAGCGAAAAACAAAAGCCCGTCGTAATCATTGCTGCTGAACGTAAAATTCTCTTCCACACATGTATGTACATATGTACACACATATGTTCATGCATATGCATGTATGTATGTATGTAGGTACATACATATGTATGTATGTTGGCTGGCGTGTCCGTGTTTAAAGAACAGAAGTTAATACATTCATATACTATTTTAAATTTAATAATGATAATAATATTGAGGATTGAGAAACTAAATTACTACTTGAGCCCAAATTGATTAGACTAGACAATTTGATTTTGTCTAGAAGCAGGATATTTAAAGTATGTGTATAAATGCAAAAACATTCATATGTACATACGTACATATGTATGTATGTATGTACGTACATATCATCTGTTGATTTCAAGGCGAATGAAAAATCAGGAACTTAACAAATTTTACAAAACGACTATGCCTATGTACATACACGCATACATACAGAGAAATGTCTAAAAAAAGAATATAGGGTTTTCAAATTATTACTAAAAAATAGAAAATGGTTGACGATTAATACCTAATCCAATGTTTACAAGAACCTTTGTTAATTCATATGTATGTATGTACACATATGTATGCAAACATACATTCATATTTATCAAAGATGTTCTACATATGTACACACATACATACATAAATAACATCAAATTGTACGAACGCAAGATTTAATTGAAAATGCAAACATCTCACTGACTCTCTTATTATTATGTGCATCTGTCCCTTGAGTTTAGTTAAAGTTGTTGGAAAGCCATAGATTAAAAGCAAAAAAACTTTGTAATATTAAAATGTACTTACTTATGTATATGTTTTTATTTTTTTTTATCACTAGTTTTCTTACCAATGAAGACAGCGTTGCCAGAAAATTAATTTCCAGTTTTCCGTATCAATTATTACTTGCTGTGACAGCTCTGTCTACACTGAAAAAAAGGAATATAACTTTGGTTTCTGTTGCTGAGTCCACGCTCACTTCCGCCTCCGTAATTTCGAAAAAACAAATAACTGGAGTTCTATTAATGCTATCATATATGACATGGTTAATATCGTTGAAATAAAATAGTTTACCACTTTTTTTTCAAAACTAGACAATGAATTTTGGGGAATATTCGAATATTTGGCTCCAAGTTTTCTGAAAAAGTGTTTTATGTGCATTTACGTCCTTTTTTGCACAATGTAAAAATCAAAATAAAAATTGTATCATTATATTTACCACCGCAATGATATATTTACATATATTTAAACAGTCAAAGCTTTTTACCTATATTACAATTTTTTTTTTTTGGTAACACATGTGAAAGTAAACCTTTTTTCAAAAATAAAAATTGCTCACTTAGGTTAAACTCGTAAGAATAGCAACCTACCAGCAGATATTGGATCCAGGCCAATAGTTATAGTATTAAATGCTAAGACTTATTCGGCATTCGACTAAGGCCCAAGCGGCGTCTTTTCTTCCTCACAGGCGTGTAGGTGGTGGATAGCTCATCTTGGCCACTGTTACTTTTGAGATCAAAGTCAACTGAATTATCTATTACATTTGGATTGCGATCAACAAGCGGTGTGCTAGTATGAGTTGAAATTGGGGCGAAGCCCGTCGCTGCTTCTTTCTTAGAATGAACAAAAGATTCAGAGTGAATTCTTTTGTCCAGCTTACATCTGTTAAGTGTGAGCAAATTTCGACGGCCAATCATGGCGATCTTTGTGCTTTTGTCAAGAGGTGATCGATTAGCCAACTGAGACAACGATGGGTGTATATCACGTACAGAGTGCGGAGATCTTGTAAATTCCGTGTCTGGTTGCGATTCCGAAGCGATTTTTATGTATTTGTCTGAATTTTGCTGTTCTTCTAGTTTGATTGTTCCCGTTGTTGATGAATCATATTCTTGCTGATAATCATCCATTAAAAATCCGTTAAATTCTTCCTCGGAACTAATTTCTGATTGAGGTTCAGCTAAAGCTGTACTTTCGGATCTATTTGCTTCAGTCGTCGTAATCATTTTGAGCTGTTGTTCGTCCACTAATTTACCTCCTGTATTTACCGACTTTCCGTAATTTATACAAAATTCTGGTTCTTTTGCTTCTTCAACATTAACTAATAATTTGAAAGCAACATTTCTCGTCTCTTGAATAACATTTATCATTTTTTTACACGCTGTATGAAATTCGTATAATCTAAGATTAGCAAGCAATACACTTTGCGATGTTGCCGTCTCCAAATCAGCCAAAATCTCTGTAACTTTGTCATTAACTTGTTCCGAAACTCCAAGTAAAGTTTTGCAGGCTGTGTGAAAAGTAACGCCTTTAAAATTATACAGGTTCGGTTCTACCGAACCGGGGTTTTCAACACACTTTTGGTTTTCTAACTCCAATGCGTGGAGCTCAGCCATTACATTGACTGCCGTGTCTTTTAATTCTTCCGAAACTTTAATCATTTGTTGGCAAGCCAGGGTAGCTTTATGAATATCTGAATGGCTGTACTCATTGATATGAATTGAAGTTAGTTGATTTGGTAACTTGGTGTTTTCTGTTTCTTTGCGTTCTAAACCTGACTCAACAATTCTTGAAGCTTCTATTGGAAAAAGTAATGTCTTTGGGTCAATCACTTCGCTCTTTATCAAACTTTCGGTACTTGATTCAGTTTTTTTTAAATCAGATAAAATATCTTTGAGATTTTTACGAGGTTCAATAATTCTAGAGAGACCTCTTTGAGCACGTTGGGGTTTGATTGTATTTATATCACACTCTCCTGCGTCTGATATAGCTGTTGTAGCCCTAGACATTATTAAGGAACCTATTTGATACGTTGTTTCTGAAACTGGTATTATTTTCTTAGATGCCGTCCAAAATCCAACAGATTCAGTACTGCATTGCGGTACTTCAAATTGTTGACCTGTTCGCACTGATGGGATTTCCATTGGCGTCTGCCATTCACTTAAAGGAATCTCGGACAGCATGTCCATTTCGTCAGGCGGTTTAGAAAAATTTGTGTTGTTTAAATTTTCGTTGTTATCCTGCTGTTCATTCAAATCATCACTGGGCTCGGTGTTATAGTCTGCCAAGATGGAATCATTGTCTGACCACTCATAAGATATCTTTGAAACTGCAAGTTGACACAGTGTAATAAAAACAGAATAATGCGAAATACAAATTTTATCGAATACATACGGGTGTTAGTAGTAGAATTATTAGTTTCGTTGAATATAGTTGGCGTCCCTATACTATCTGTAACTAAAAAATATTCATTATTATATGTGAATAAGAACATTTTCAGCACTTTTTGATTACCTTTAGAAAAAAATGCTTTAAAGTTTTCAGTTTTTTTCTTCTCATTTGAGGTGGTGTCAGTTTTGTTGTAAGATGCTGATAAATATTCACCCAGATTTTGTAAATTTTCACAAATCTTTTGCGAATTGCTTGCGTTCAAGATGCCTAAATTAACTAACGGATTCGGTTCTTCGTTACCTACAGTCTCCTCTACAGATAATCCAGATGAGCAACTTAAGCGATCATCGAGATCATTGTGATTGTGATTGGAACCAGCAGGTAGCTTTCGTTCTTTACTGTATGTTTTTAAGGCTTGCTTCTCCTTGGGTGCATTGTTGAAATCATTTGTTGCGACAAACCCATCATCTTCACACTCGGACAACGAGCAAAAGTCACGACGTATCATTTCCACAATTTGGTTAGGTTCTGCACACTGAGAAATTGAGGCAAATGGTCCACACATCCTGTCCAATGGACACACCAGCTGAGAATTCTGCGTTGGTTGTGGCTTGGCTTTAGCCACTTGACGATGTCCCACGCATTTCACAATATCGGCGATGTTAGAGTGATTGTTCGAGGACATTCTGTTGATATTTACTGTTTAAATTTAATTAATCTTTTTTTGTATAGAAAAAAAGATTAATTAATTTTGCTATTGCATTAATAAATATATTTTATATTTTCTGATATTTTGTGCTGTGGAAGTGTTGTAAAATATGGCAACACTGCACATTATTATATTTTGCTCAGGCGGTGTAGGATAAATTAACGCTTCATCAATCGACTGGAAATTTCAACATTTCAATTTTCGATCAAGTGCGACTATTAATCGATAATAATAACATGTGCATAAAAGTCGGGGGGTATTAGAAAGAAGCATTATGACCTTTCCTCTGATTAGAGTTACAAAATTATTTATTACTTTTGCTATCGATTGTAAAAACAATTAATCTTTTTGCTATTGCTGGCTTAATGTTTCAGTCTTCATTTAAACTTTGAGGTATGAATGACAGTCAAAACAGAAGAAACAATTATTCAAAATTCCAAAAAACGTAAAACTTACGAACATCTTGAATTCGAGCATATTCTACTAAATTCGGTGTTTAGATAGTCAAACTTACATTCCAGAATTCCAGGACTACATTCCCTAAAACTATCGATGACTATAAAAAATTTGAGAAGTATCGCAATTTCGAAAAATCATCGCTAACATCAATGGTTTCCCAACCCTACTATTGGTCACTCTGCGCTAACGCAAATTACATTTATCTACACACAAAGTAAAGTAACATTTATCTACACGAACCCAGTTTTTAATAAATAAAAATAAATAAAAATTCCGTTTGCTGACGCTGCCGTTTTTTTTCTGCACAATAAGTTAATTCTTAGTTTCTGAATTAACTAATTAACTAGAACGCTTTAACGGGTTCGACGAGGAGAAGAGCAAAGCAACTCAAAAGTGAAAGCCCCAGAAAAAAGTACAAAAAAGAGTGAGCGAGAAAGAAGAAGTGAGAGAGAGAAATAGAAACTGTGAAAAAGAGTCTGGGCCAGAGAAAAAAACGATTTTTTCAGAGCAGAGAACAAGCAGAACGCAGGGGGAACGTGGACGTGAACCTTAATTCTTCAACTCGAACCCGAAACTGGTAAGTTAATTCGCAACAAGGAGTTTGTAATTTTGTATTTTCATTTGCATTTTATTGCAAAATCAACTCAAAGCAGCGACAGCAATAGAGTCACCAATACTAATACGAATTACTACAACACCACCGCCCTGCCGAAGACCGTCGTCAAGATTCTTAGCCAGCACCACGCACCGGCATTACCTTACAGCACCTACTACAGCTCCTTATTAGCTGCCACCACGCTCCACAAACAGCCACCGGCCATCATGTTCGTCAATTCAATGACGTTCCGTGGCAATCCGGCTAACTACCACCAGCAGCAGCCGCTGAACACCTTAGCGGCGGCGGCTCATGCTCATCACCAGCAACAATTGCACCACCATGCTGCCGCTGGGCATCTGGGTCATGTAGGTGGCGGACACGCCGCCAGCAACCATTTGGCAGTACTCGGTCGTCACGGTCACGGTTCTTTGACGTCCAACTCGTCCCATTCCGCTGGGGGGGGTGCAGCATTGGCTAGTAGTAGCAGTGGTGGGGGCAGCAGCAGTAGCTCCCCAGATAGCGGCAAGATTTACATAAAAAATTTGGAGCGTTCTATTGACAACAAGGCGGTGTACGACACCTTTTCCGTTTTTGGGAACATACTCAATTGCAATGTCGCCAAGGATGAAGATGGTAATTCGCGCGGTTATGGATTTGTGCACTTTGATTCTGAGGAAGCGGCTCGGGCGGCTATCGAAAAGGTCAATGGGATGCTTTGCAATAACCAGAAGGTTCACGTGGTGAAGTTTATACCACGGCGAGACCGGGAACAGGAGAAGGCCACCCACTTTAAAAACCTCTATGTGAAGAATCTCAGCGAGGAGTTTACCGAGCAGCATTTGCGTGAGATGTTTGAACCCTATGGACGCATCACCAGTCACAAGGTAAGCAAAGTGGGGGAGAATGAGGCGGTTAATTTGAAATTCGGGGCAGGGGGGTATAATACGAAGTCAAGAAAGAAAAACCATGTGGCACTGTTTGCTCTTTGTGCTCATAAGCTCTCTTTTTTCGTTTAGTGGCGCATGCTCACTAGAAAAGGGGTAGGTAAAAGTTGAGCAAGAAGTGATAGTATATCAATAAAATTATTTGTTTACTATTGATTTGAGAATGGAATCCAATTAAATAAATTAAAACGGTAATAAAGTGTCTGATTAGAGAGTAGAAACCTATGAGGAACTAAACTTTACCGTCGCTAAAAATGTTTCATTTATAAGTGATTACCTTCTGCCTCTCTCTGGATGTTTTTCAGTTAATGCTCGACGAAGAGGGACGCTCACGTAAATTTGGTTTTGTGGCTTTCGAGAGTCCTCAATCGGCACTGGCCGCGGTCATAGGATTGCATGGCAAACAGCTAGGTGACAACAAGTTCTTATATGTGGCTCGAGCACTCAGCAAGGCCGAACGGCAGCAGGAGATCAATCGCAAGCTGGAAGAGCGCAAGCGTCAAAAGGCCGGTCAAATCTTCTACTATTAGGACACAAGCCGGTAGGCAGAATTGATGGCAGCGATATAAGGAGTTTATTTCAAACCCCACAAGCATACATACACAATATTTACACACCTATATACCTATTCTAGATATTTAAAAGAAATTATGTATTGTGCAACTATCGGAAAAGATGACATTTAGACATAGGAAAAACAGTTGAAGTTTATATACATAGATACACGCCCATACATACAAAGAAATACTGAATTCTAGACAGTAGAACACAAAAGTCTCTCTTAACATTCATTAGCAGATTTTCTTTTTGGATTAGATGTTTGTCTTTACTGTTAAATTATAGAGGGAGGATATGCAGCAGCTCTTCTAGCTTAAAGACTTTTCCTCAAAAAATCAGTAGAAAGTGAAATTAGACATGCATATGCAAACACATATATTCAAGTCTAAACTATAACAAATTTCAGCACTCACTTTACGTATTACAAATGTAAAACCCAAGCTCCTCACGCTGTAGTTAAAAAGCGTTTAAAATACTCACAAACACCCACAACTCTTAATCTAATCCTTTACCACAAATTAAAAATAATTTAAAATCGTAAACGCACGTGGGAAACTCTTGTGCTTCTCATGCATAAGCATGAGGTATTAAACATTTTTTAAAATAATTGCAAAATATTTGTAATTAACTGTAAATTGTTTCAAGTAGCAGCAGAAAACAGATGCAAACCCCTAAAAAAGAAAAATATTTACCTATAAATAACGGAAGTGTACACAATGCAATGTTGAAACATTTTTTAGAATATACTACAATGCAATGCATGACGAAACATGGAAACGTAAACAGTTAAAACAGGCCCAGAAAGTGTCATCTCTTATACTGAGTTATCAGAGTGGTTAATTTAAATGTTATTATAGAATTCAAAATAAATTGGTAAAGAAAACTTTTGGAACTTTAATAGTCTGTCAAATGTTCTTAAAAGCTGGTTCAAAATCATATTGTGATGAAGAAATTAAAACGTCAGCACTTGAGTTGTGCGTTGTGGTTAGCTGCTCTGGTTGCTTTTGGGTATAATTTTTGTAGGTCTAAATAATTACAAAAAGAAATACATGAACAACAAAAATAATTTAAGATTATTGAGCTTAATTTTTGAACGTGTTTCCGAGCAAAAAAAAAAAAATAAGAAATATACAAGACAAGAAAAAATCATATGTATAGAAAAAAAAATAGTGACAGGAAAAAAATAGAAAGAAACCCAAAAAAAGAAAGTGAACATGCATAGTTGTAAACAAAAATAAAAAGGTAACACTTTAAAATAATTAATTCCTATTTTTTTGCAACATATACATATTTGTTTTTTAGTTCCCTTCGTTAGGAATCTCAAAGTTTCGACTATGATCAACTGTACTGTCTGTACTGTAACGATATATACGAATGTACAAACAGAATGTTTTCGTTTTGCATATTTTTTATCATTTATATTATAAATTGTAATTGAACCATAACTTTGGTAAATGCTTTTGCAGAATTTACCTTAAAAATATAAAAACTAAACAAAAACGGAAGCTCCAATTGTAGAGAGAATCACATTGAGAAAAAGAAACAAAACCTTTTATAGAACTAAATTTTTAGCCACTACAAGGAGTTAATTAAAAACATTAATATATCGTCGAAATACAGAATTTGTTTTTTTTCGCAGTACCCTTTTTTAACCACACACATAAAAATGCACATACATATATGCAGATGTAATTCCATTAAAACGAAGATCCTAATTATAACATATTAAAAAATACCTACTTATTAACAAAAAAATTTAAAAT
Organism: Drosophila sturtevanti; assembly: GCA_018150375.1. NCBI lineage: Eukaryota > Metazoa > Arthropoda > Insecta > Diptera > Drosophilidae > Drosophila > Drosophila sturtevanti. The sequence continues at coordinate 11,207,435 of JAECWJ010000317.1, read as the reverse complement.
AAATAAAAACAAAACCAAGCAATGGTCGAAATGCAATAAGCAAACATCTGAAAAAACTTAAATAAAATGCTTTTGCAAAGTGTTTGAAATTTTGCTTTGTTTTCTAAGATGAACATAAATTTGATTGTCTGTATCTCCAAATGTTGATCGAAAATTTGGATTTTGAGCAAGGTCTTTTAAGACTGATCGGAACATCGGTTCCAATCATAAATTCCAGCACGTATTAAACTCAAGAATGATGACAATAAACATAAATTTTAGTTAGAAATGAGTACAATTGCTGTTCTGGAAAAAGATGGGTGACTGCAACAGACACATTTTCTGAAGATTGCTGTAAGATTTGTTAACGGCTACCAGACTTTTAGGTAGAATACAGAGATCAAAATAAAAATCCTAGTTTAATGGTCTAAGGTAACCAGATCCTGATTCTGCACACTTGAAATATGAGGCAAATACGCTTACATTATGTTTTTTCGCGATAGTTTGATTTGATTATTAGAAAGAAGGCCTCCCTTTTTATACTAAGAGATACGTGAACATCTAGTTAAGTGTTTGACTTAAGTGCGTTCACTAGAAAGACAATTGCAACCGCTGGTGTTTGGATGAAATCAGCCGAGCGTGGCGCAGAGCCAGATACTGCCAACATCAATACGTATCAGAATACGTACATACATACATACATGCATTTGTGTGTATATATGAATGATTGTATATGCATAGACACCACAAAATGAGAGACTCGGCTCTCCAGCAACATTGTTTGACTAGCCCCTGCCTTCTTAAATACGACTCTGAAAATACATTGGCTAAGACCGGTTGTGTTTCCGTCTTGACGTACGTGGTCGCAGCGAGCGAATGATAGCTTCAGTCTGGGCCAGATTGCTGACGAAGTCGGGTCGCGAATATTCCGAAGACCAATCCTCGTGCGCGTGTGTAACAGAAACAACGATTTGTGTGAATTTTAATAAAATTACGAGTATGTGCATGTAATTATTATTATTTTGGTTGAATTAGCCCCATTCATTCTCTCGTTCTTATTGGGATCGTGGAAGCACATTCGCCCAATTTTAATACATACTTGGTTGTTGCTGTTTTGTCGCTGTTTTTGTTGTTGTGGTGTTGTTGCTTCACAATTGTTGTTGCCCTTGAGAAGCTACATATAATGCTTACAAATATTATATGATGTTTAATTGTTCGGCGGGTTACATGAAGAAACAAATTTCTTGGTGAAAGATTTGAAATGTAAAAGTGTATATATTACTTAAGATTGTTCAAAAATATAAAACAGGAAACGCTTTGAACTGTAAGAATTTTCAGTTTCTGTGCAAAAGTAAAGTCAATCATTTTCAATATGGCGGCTTGCCGTGCAAAATTGCAAACCTCAATGATGACTTCATAAATTCATCATTCAAACCGGTTAGCTAGAGGTCTGCTTTGCGGTTGTGTGTTGACTTAAAGTTGTAGCTTGTTCATTAAATCTAAATAAAATTTGTTTGTTTTCTGCAACTACATAAAAATTGTCACGGATTCTCCTTTCCTGCGTTAATACATTGAACCTGTTCCCCAAGGTTAGCTGTAAAACAAAATTTTCCAAGTTCGGAAAAAAGTTATATCATCAACTTTACACAAATATGGATAATATGAAGATCGGGTCTTGACATTTTAGCTTGCGCAATATATGGCATGTGAATGGGCAGTTAGTTAGTAGTCAGTAGTTACCACGTCACGGACATTCGCTTTCGACAAGGGCGTAGTTGGAGTGGAAATTTAAAGGGATGGTGTGTGAGTTTCCTCTGCTGCTTAAATATTAACATTTATACTGAGTTCGAAATAATAAGGTGGAAACTAGCCTATCCCCTTTTTCGCTACGTCTTGTCTCGGACATGGACATTTCCTATTCTTATTTGGTTCGTGATGATTGTATCCGGTTTGTATAATGTGTCATGAAAGAACTAAAAGAAAGCTGAAAGACCAATTTCGAAAAATGATTCTGAAATATTTAAATTGTTCAGATCAGGGAGCGAAAATATACATTTAATTTTTTGAAAGATTTCAATCTTTCATTTATATAGTAAAATACTGTTTTATTAAAATTTAAATACTTAAATAATTCCATCCTTTCGCCGTTTTTAATTCTATTTCTGTTAAAATTTGGGAACCTCCTTCAGAACATCCGATTATAGTTTGAACAATTCCCGACGATGAGACGATGAGGGTTAAAATTATGTGTGTTTGTGTCTAAAAAAGAAATATTTTACAAATAGAAAAAATTTTGATTGATGGGACAGCCTCCACTGTGAAGAAGGGCATCATTATGTTTATGGGAAATGGAAAATGTATGAATGAACATGTATTTCTAGATCTTGGTGATCCATGGCTTATTAATTGGTTAATTTGTGGTTGTTAACTATCACAATATTTTCTGGAAATTAAATGGTTTAACGTGTGTAGAAGGTAACACCTTTCCAGTTGAATAATTGCAGGTAAACAACATTGTAGGTAAAAAAAGTGTGTTTTTTTGGCCGCGAATTTTGTGTAGGCGAATCGGATAATGGCAACGTTCTTTATACAGTTGGCTAAGTCAATGAAATCGGAAATGGCAACACAAGCAAAGCAAAGCAACGAACTCCTTATTAGACTTAAGTGAGCTTGAATACCAGATTTAAATACATTTACAAAAATTGTTGTGTGAAGCACAAACCGTAATGTTTAACTTGCAGACTAAAATGTTGCTGGGTGCCTTGAAACAAAGCTGTAAATTTAAGAATTAAACACCTTGAACTACAGTTTTATTTGCAGTCATCAAATAGTTTTTTACAAATAAATAATGTTTTAAAAAAGTGTTTTAAATCAAAACATATGTTCATACAAAGCTCAACGATAATTCAGAAGAATCATTTGATATTTTTAAAAGAATATAAATTACGATTTTGAATTAGTTTTCACTTTTTTTTAATGATAACCATTTGAATTAATTTTCTAAGGAGCATCGGAGAGCAATGATTGTATATTAATTTATTTCAAAGCATATTTGTAAGATTCATTTAGCAGAATATAAAATCTACGAGAAAGGTGTTCACAAAGTTCATTCAACCTAGCTAAATATACCGTAGTATTTTTTTTGGAAATTACTTTACCGTTAAGGTATCTTACGATTAGCTGTCATGGAAGCTCTGTTTGAAAACAAAAGACATTGAATGGATCACACAATTGATGCTGTCTTTTTTTTTTAATTACTCATTAGCTTGAATTATACCTTTTTACTATTGGTCGTGCAAAAACTATAATTTGCAAGTATTATTTTTAAAAGAAAAAAGTCTTAAGACATTTTTATTTCAATCAAAAGCAATCAACAAATACCATTTTTAAAATTTTATGTGGTCTTACACTCGTTTATGTGGTCTTACACTCGGCAGTCGCGACATTCGAACAAGTTTTCAGTTATTTGCATAGGGTATGCAAGCTATAGAACATATTTTATATCCAAACGGTTTAACGAAAAGCAAATGAGTTTCTTTGGAATTTAGTCGTATGTAATTCTAGAAGTATGTATGTATGTGTATAATTTAATACCTCCAACCATAACAACTCCTTTCTACAAACGAAACTGGTTAACTAGTATTTTGTTATTACCACCAGCCGAACAGCCAAAAATATGGACAATAACAATAGGCGAGAGTCAAAACAAAGCAAAATATTTTTGTAACATTATACTATATTTAAACACATTTATTACAAAAGTAGAGAAAGGAATTGCTTTTATGTAGGTGTCCTCTGATAGCCCAAACAAATTAGACATCTTGGCAAGTTTACACGATTGAAGGAAAACTTATGTAATGTCGACAAAAAATGAAAAAGAAAACTGAAATATACGCTCCAAAATTTGGTAGTGGTTGGTTTTTTTGGTCACAAATGTAGAGCCCAATATGTGGCAACATGAACACACAAAAGCCTTAACTACGAGCTCCACGCTCCACATTTGATATTTGGCAACTATACTGGCAAAGTAAACGTAAATGTAAGGCATTCCATTGTGACGTGGCTATTGGTCAGCGTTGTGCTTTTTTTTTTTGTTTTCATTGGAACATTATTATTTTTATACTTTATTATAATCTGCAAAATGTAAAAAAATTCGAGCTTACATTCTTCCATTGGCACAAATTAAAAAAAAGTGGCACTGCTAGATGAAGTCAAAAACAAAAGCATTTAAGGCGACAGGTTTATGAAAGTAAAAGCTCGACAATATCATGTGATTCATCATTAGGAACATTGCCCACAAGAAGATGCTGCCTATCTCTTAGAATCACGAGATAATCAAGTCGTCAATGGTATGAGATCTGAATTTAGCCGCAACTTACTTTCCATAGCAGCGAAATTAGCTTTACCCATAGTTATGTTGATTGATCCAAGACCGTAAGATTTCTTATTTTTATGGAGGGAACCACAACCGAGAGTTTAAACTCGTTAGAATTTCTATCCATTTACCTCACCCCATTATTTCTGTATTTCACTGCCGTTGCTAGTTTCAAATAGGTCAGTCATGGCAATAGCCACTGCTCGTGGTTCAGTCGTGCTTTGTATACCCTGTGCGCATTTTTTTAAAGGGAATATTAACTTCCAGGTGTGTAGGCAGGCTATTGGGGGTATGCTTCAATAGCATGAAAAGCCGAATAGGTACATAGTGATTTGATAATAGCTAAAGTTCGTTACAATTTCTACTGTTTGCTGCTGTGTCATGTAAAATGGACTCAATTTAAAATGGTAGTTTAACAGTGACTGGAATTAAAATTAAAATTATATGTGGCCTTCATATAGTGTATACCAAAGTCTGAGTGCAGATTTGCGTAACCCAATCATTGATATATACTCCATATGTACGTACATACATCCATAACACAATTTTATGGGTGCTTTTGACTGCGAGCAGTTCCCTTTGGCAATTTGCATTGACCCCAAATTTTCTTTCATGATCAATAGAAAACCAGTTCTCTACAATAATTCTATTTCTTAAAATAGTCGTTTTTATACAGTCGTTAATTAGATTTACATTCCCATTTTGGTTTAATATTATTCGATAAGAAAGTATGTAGTTAATTTTAAATTTCTTTCGAAATGGGTAAGACGGGAATATGTGAATATGTGTAGCCCTTTTCTAAATTTTTTGTATACCCTGTACCCATAGGGTTCAAGGGTATATTAAAGTCGCTAAAATGTGTAGTGAATGAAACAAAAGGCTTTGATGTTGCTTGAAATAGAGAGAAATAAAACTGCAATTATTAAAACAAATCTGTTGAATCGGAAATGCAAACCTATTTTATTGAGTCAGTTGCACGGCCCATTAATATTGTATATGCATTAGCTGTTGTTCATTTTTCAAAATGTGTGTCACACGTCATTCGACACCAAAACTGCCAAGAACAACTACTAATTACAACTGAACGCATACATTTTCAAGAAACCTGATCACACTTTACTTACCAAATCGACAATATATGCAATTTTCAGGTCAACTTCAATTCAAGCAATTCAAGCAAAACTTTATAAAGTAGCGTTTCATGTTTGTACGTTTTCAACTGATATGTTTAGATATTGTCTTTTTGTAAAAGGAAGGCATTAAATGGTAGCAATGATCAAGAGTTGGTTCAGTTATCTATTGACCTAACTTTCTTTAAATTGAATTAGTTATCCGTTGACCTAATTTTCCAATCTTGAGGCACTTTGAACAAAAATTGAAATCTCTACCTAATCACTTCAATAAAACTGGGCACGACCTATTATATCAGTCCCTTTAACCACAATGAATACAATTGTTGAATCGGGCCTTATGACATCATCAGTGATTTGAATGAATTGAATATTGTAAGATCACCATGTTGCGTAGCCCATTATCGTCTGCTGTTCATCAACCACTCTACCTTTGAAAGTAATTTGAAAAATATCTAAGAGTCAAACCATCTATATCGACACCACATTAAACGCTTAATAGATTTTACTCAAAAGCATACTTTTATATGGCAGCTCATGATGCAACATATACTTATTATTCTATTTCTAATATTGCAGCGCCTTGTTTCACAATGAAGCCTGAAACGCAAATTTACACATTTTGTTCGGCGCTGTTATTTGTAAGTAACTTAGTTATTCATATTAAATACAGAAACACATCAATTAGCCAAATTCAAATCTCAGAAAGACAACGGCTTGCACAATTTTCTTTAAATCTAATGGAACTTATTATCCATACACTTTTCAGGCACTCGCAGCTCTAACCACACAAGGCGCACAAATTCCCACAAGTAAGTAAATGTCTGCCTTAACCAATTACTAAAAAAAAAATGAAATGTTTATTTTAGATATACACTTGATATTAATCATGATTCATGAGAGCCAATTATTATTCTTTAACCACAACAAATTTTTTTTGTTTGGGTGAAGGGCAGACAAAAATGTAACAATCGACAATTTAGAGTAAGAATTATGTATGCATATTATTCTGGCCATCAAACTTAAAACGATGTACCTTTAAGCATTAGTTTTCGGATTCGTCCATTAGTTCTAAATATGTTAAAAAAGGTGTTCGTATGGCGTGCCTTTGCAACATTTTCTATTTGGTAGAACAGCTACAACACTGGCCAACTCCCACTAACCGGTGGAGATCGTGAAGCAGTGGTAATCGCTGCCAGTACTTAGGCTCCTTTTCGTGAAGCGAGTGCAAATAGTTAAGAAATTGCTGATATGTAAAGAACTGCCGCTGCGTACACCTGCAGTCATGATGATAGCTACACACTTTGTCGTAAATCCACTTCCGTTGTTCCGGCAGATCGCAGTCGGGCAATAGGTATTGGAGTCGTTGGTTTAACTCGCAGCAAAACAGTTCTGTAGATGCATATCTAAATCGACAACTTTTTAATTAACATTAAGAATAAGTTATTGATATACTCACACAAAAGCTTTGTTGATCATTTCCTGCACTTCGTTGATTTCTGAGATGCATTTCAGCACTTTCGTGTGCTGATCGTTTTGGAGGAAGCGAAGGAATAGTGGTGGAAGTAAGCCAAATCGAACGCACTGCATAAGCTTTACCATGTAAGAGCTTCTCTTGGGCCACTCGTGGCACAGCCAACGTACAGCCGACATAAAAATCTGAAAATTAAAATGGAATGTATTCGTTTGAGGGTCGTATGAATTACTGCCTTACTTCGATCTCGCTGTTAACGCCTACGTTATGCATCCCCAGTAATTTGCAAACAAGAGTGGGCTCTAGATCAAGGAATTCCTGTGATGCCACCACCGTAAGAAAAAACTTGGAAATCCGCGAAAGCATCATGGTCAAAAAATCCGGTATATCAAATCTAGTAGCTTCTCGAAACAATGCAAAAGCCAAGTTCTCAGTTATTTCGGGCGCATCCATGGAGCTCCAACAAAAATCAAGCAATTCCTCTATTTGTAAAAATTGCGCTGCGCTGATTATCTCCACAATACTACGGCAAATAGACACTTTCTTTTTTGCTTTTCCCTTCTCGATGTTAGTCATCCAATTGTAAACTGCATTAAACGCGGGAGGTGTTACGTGTTCCGTGGGCAGAGAAGTAAGAAGGGTGTCCGTGCCTCCGCAACGTAAAAAGTACTTGGAATGAGTCTGAAGTACCGCTAGGTGACAATGGAATTTATATTTGCCGACACGTACTAGATAGGAGCACTTGCTAGGGTCATGCAAAAGTTCCAGCAGCCTTGGTTCTATATTAAGCTTCATTGGATGAATACAATTCAGTTTTTCTTTGTTCTTTATGATTATGTCCAAAGCACTAAAAGCATTATCCAGGGGCAGCAACCGAATATCATCTTTTGATTTCGAGATGAGACTGTTGCGTTAACAGGAAGAAAAGAATGCAGCAGGTTAATGGTGGAGAAAGAGAATTTAATTACCAGTGGGCATTGGAGTCAAAGCTTTCTATTGAATTATGGGTGATGAAAGGCTGAGAAAGGCGACTGTTATTAGTACGAAAATCAGGTAATGACCATCAATAGTAGTACTTTGTGATCCGATTTGGATGTAGACAAATCTTTTTCGCTTTCGCTAAATGGCAACAGTGTTTCAGTCGGCCCTGCTTGAGTTTCAAAGCATGAATCGGGTTTCTGGTCGATTGCATTGAAAAATGTATTACCGCAGACATTTGATAGCGCAGCAGCTAAATTAGAAGCAAGAGAATCCACTTCTAATTTTGGCCCTAAAGTTTTATTGTCGATGTCAGTTTCATGTTTCTTTTCTTGCACCACAGTGTTAGCCATTGTTTAACTCAAAATTTTGCATAAGTCCTGGAGATTCCAGCTATTTAGCTTAAAACCTTTTTAATATTTAACATACGAATTAAAATTCAATGCGAACTGTGATTTCCTTGCTAGAATAATGCAAGCTGATGTTTTCCACCAAAATTATACAAAAAGGAAAGCCAATAATTATTTCATGTGCTAGACTATGCTTTTCTGCAACTGTTCTAAAAGTCCAAGTCACTAAAAGAAGGAAGTGAAAAGAATAAACCGGCTCTGAGTGCAACTACTTCTACAACGCAAACCCATTTAAGAAATACGAAATGCTGCATTCGGGGTCATTGTACTAAGAAAGGCAGCTGAAATGCATCCCATAAAGGATGCCAGAGATGGTCCACGTTTGCTGTGCCACTATCAATTTAAAGAACAAGCTTAAAAATATTTCTGTTTTTGTTTTTTAAATATCATTGGTCGCTTATCTTATGTCTTTTCTAAACAATTATTAACATTTTTGCTCTTACGTGTATTTATGCTTCATCCTTGATTTGTAGATAAAAAAACATTTTTTTATTTCTCAAAACTCAATTTCATTAATCTTACAAAAGATAATCAAGGTTCGCTAAGCGATGCCATATCCGCTGCGGAAGAGCTTTCCATTCCCAAGACCACCATTGTGCCGAGTGTCTTTGTTGAATGCCTCTCCGGCTCAATGCTGATCACCATCAAAGATGCACCACCAAATCGTGAAACAGGCTTGTTCAGTGGCATGATCTATCCGAAGGGCCTTTCAAAGAATTCAACTTGCCTGAGCGAGTACAGGTGAGTCCTAAAACATCAGATACGGATTCTAATCAACAAATTTACAAATTATACGTTTTTAAACAACCGTAGAGATCATGTGGGTTCGCTACGCTACAAACTGCCTTTGCGAAGCTGCAATACTATGCCCAAGGAAACGGTGAGTGCAGAACAAACTACACCAAACTGACATTAATAAAACTTATTTACTACTTACATTAAAAAACTGAACTAACTTAATATAAAAAGAAAATGTTCCACTGCCTTAATGTAAAATTGTCTAAACTTTAAAAAAAAGGAACTTCGTGGTTAGATTGAATCAAGAATTGAAGAACTTATCAAAATTTTTAAACTTAACTGACTTTGCTTTGCCTTAAATACGTGTAAAGCAAAGCTGAAGTTAGTTAATAGCAACTTACGCGTCAACAAAACACATTTTCATCGTTCACTATTTGTTTTACGTTAAACGATTTTCGTAGCACTTCCGGAGTAGGGACTAGATTTGGAAATTTGCAGCAGCTTTCTAATGGGATAGATAACAGTTTTGTACATATATATATGAAAGAAGCATTTTTGGGACCTATTTGCCCCTAGTAAATAAGTTTCGTCCTTAAGCAAGTGTGCATCATTAACTTTTTTAAATTTTTTTACAATTTTTTATGAACTATATCATGCTCGTAATGATAAAAAATCAATAAAACAAAATATGGTGTATTTTTATTTTTCTTTGTTTGTTGGTTTTGTTTTACTTTGTTTGTCATTAAAAGGCAGTAGAGTGACGGCTATCCTGTCTTTCGTCATCTAGATATGTGCTTAGTAAGTTTTACCGTGAGGTAAAAACTTGCTAGTCTACATTACCCTGTAGTGCTTTAGTCCGATCAAGTACATATATGTTGCCAATGATTATATTAGAGATAAGTATTTATAGTATACAATTTAGTTGCCTTTCAGATAATGCAACTGAAAACGATCTTAAACGTTGCACTGCCTTACTTCGTCTTTTATTACTTTTGTTCTAACTACCGATGCTGTGTCACCTTGAAAATGTAACATACATATGAAGATACATACATACATACATGCATACATGCATACATGCATATATACATGACATACGTATTAACAGTATGTATTATAATTCTATATATGTATATATAAATAGATATATTTACTTATATGTTGAGCGCGAGTTGGTTTTGGTGTGAAGGTCAACAATACCGATTAACAGATGGAATCTTTGTCAGTATCACCCACTCATTCGACTTAAACCTGTTTAAAAATATATATAAAAACGGTTATCTCCATCTCCAGCTCATTTACATTTCCATTCTCTCACTTATACTTACATATTTACAAATCGAAGTGTCTTTATGTGTGACTGAAATCTTAAGTAACTTCATTATAACTTTTTTAAGCCTATTGTGTACACATGAATGTAGATGCTAAAATTCATCCATCGCCACACTTTAAACACAGATCTTTTAAATAAAGATAAGCAAAGAAAGGAGTAAAAAAAACGTTGTTCTGCGTAAAAGACAATTATGTAAATGTCAGGGTATTAAGATGACAGCTATAAGGTCCACTTTAGTAAAGAACTATACATATATATATATGTATATGTACATCCGATATTGTATATTTATAGTGGCATGAGCATACCTTGAAATGTACTCTTAATGCTATAACACTGCAAACTACATATACACTTAGGCCACTACAATTAGATTAAATTCACAGCACGCATAAATATAGATTATTTAAAACTAGAATTAAGTCAACTGAATTTTCCAACGTCACTCTTGGCTGGTTTCAGTTCTAGCATCGTTCTATGGCAAGAGGAAGCAGCTCTACAAGGGCAACGGCACGTCGACGTTGATTTACAGCTTCTGCGAAGCGTGAACATAAATATATGCTGCACTGCTGCGCAGAAGGTTTAGATAATTGTGAGATCCAAATAGCGTTTAAGTCAGCGCTAATGCGGCTTCTATATTTCGACAAGTTTGTTGCCTAAGTCTTTTGTTATATGGTGGAAATTTCACGGGTTTTTTATACCCTTGCAGAGGGTATTTTAATTTGGTCAGAAGTTCGCAACGCACAGAAGGAAGCATCTCCGACTATGTATATAAAGTATATATATTCTTGATCAGCATTAATAGCCGAGTCGATATGACCATGTCCATCTTTCTGGATCAACAGCTTCTCCTCCGAGACCATAATAGCTACAGAGCTGAAATTTTCAACATAGGCTCCTTTTTGCTGCACGCATTGTATATCTCGGAATTATCCTGATCGGACGAATCATATAGCTCCCATAGGAACGATCGGTCATGAATAAGGTTTATCCTCAATAACTCTGTTGTTTTTCAACCGAATGCCACGAAATTTGATATTTGTGAGTTTAATACACTTCCGTATACTTTTTTATCAGAATCGGTTGACTATATCATACAGATGATATAGGAAGAATCGGTATAAAAAAAAATTTTGTATGAAAAATTTTTTTTTCTCAAGCTCAAAATATTGAATTTGTATATTTGGGGTGTATAATTTACAATAATGCTTCTGGTGAATTATATAGAGAAAACCTGCAAGGGTATACGTTCTTCGGCACGGCCGAAGTTAGGCCATCTTTCTAGTTTATATTAACATTTTCTTTTTAAATCTTATACCAAAACAAATGAACCTTAATTTAGATTTCAAAGTACTTTTTTTATATTCATGGACAAGAATCAATGAGAAAACTACTCGTTTTATTAAGTAATATTGGTTTTTCAGGACACTGGCGGGATTGAATTTTTCAACACAATTGTACTCCAACCGCATCTAAAACTAATCACCGATCTGGGACGTGGCTACCATGTACGTTGTACCTATCAAAGTCGAGATGCTGCCATTAAACCGAAGAAACAACTGCCTAAAAAAACTCAAAAACCGCAAGCTTTCCGAACTGGAAGTAGCGATGACCGTCGTGACTATGGTAGATCGCTCGACAAGCACCACGTTTCAGACGACACCGCCCTTAACGGGAAAGACGAGTTTAACACAAATGCCGCCCATGAAGTGGATGTAAACAATAACGAAATTCCCATGCCAGGCTGCCACATGAAGATATATAACAATGACCATATGATAGCAGACGATGTGAAAATCGGCGACCCTTTGACTATTGTTATAAGCATTGATAAACAACAGCTGTACGGACTTCATGTGACGAACTGTATCGTCCGTGATGGTTTGGGCTGGGGTGAGCAACGTTTGGTTGGCGAAGATGGGTAAGGAAGCTAGATCACGTGAGCTGAGCATTAGTGTTCATCATATATTACTTTCTTAATTCTGTAGTTGTCCCATGGACAATGAGATAATGGGACAATTTAAATATGCAGACGATCGACTGGCGGCTAATGTTACCTTCCCAGCACACAAATTCCCGTACACTACATCCGTCTATTATCAATGCAATGTTCAGCTGTGTGCCTTGGAGAATCCCAGCTGTCAGGAGGTGCCCATTTGCAGTGTTAAACGACCAAAACGTCAGACGGACAACAAAGATGATGATGGTGGTCTACCAGCAACTATTGAAGTCTTCTCCGGCTTGTATGTCAATGAAAACGAAAATCCAAACGAGAACGACGATGGGGATGCGGTCTATAAGGAAAAGGTGTGTACCTGTAAATTTGTCTTGAGAGATTTTCGATTGATCAAGTTCTTTATTCGTTTACGTAGACCCTTGAGGATGCTCTTTGTGTGTCACAGCGCACTTTTGCCATAGCTATTGCCATTGCAGGACTTATACTTATGCTTGCCGTAGTATGCAGTCTCCTCTGCATCATGGCACGTCGCAGCTCCAAAACTGTGTCCAATTCCGGTAGCTCGATTTACAGCGGCGGCGGTCCTTACACCAACACCGCGTTTTCTCACAGCAGCTAAGCAGTGGCAAGTAGGCTTGGAAAGTTAATCAAAGTCCACGATTAAAAATTGAGTAATTAAAAAAAAAATCTAACACTTAAAGTGTTTAAAATCTGATATCGTGCAGGCTGGCGCTGTTGCTGCCCCAGTAGTTAAAATCCGAAACAGTAACAGGAGTAAAGTTTTAGTCTATAAGTTTATAAGATCCTAGATATAACACGTAATACTTTTGCAAATCCATGTGCAGAGATTACCGGGCAATGAGTATTTATTTCCACTTTATTGCCCGCTAATGTCGCAGAGTTTAAGTTCCTTTTATGAATGATAACCGAAAGGGCCAAAAATCTGTTCAGCGCAATCGGTGTTGGTATTAGACATACACATTGAAGCACTATTCCAGAATTATTAATTTTCTTAACATATGAATCTATAAACTAATTTTCCACTCGGACTTGAAACTAACAACAAATATGAAGCTGCCGATGCTCAGGTGATCTACTTAATAGCTTATACTACTATTATTCATAATTTTCTGATATTTTCTTGTCATTAAGTTTACAATAACTAAATTCTTATTTGCATAAAAAATGTTCTAAATTTAAATTATAAGTATATTTGTGCTTAAATATAGCCATCTTCAGATCACAGTCGTCCATGTCACTTAATAATAGTCTTCCATAGATTGTTGTTTAGTTTTAATCGAATGTTTCAAATTTAATAGAATAGCTTTGCAACGATATAAGTATTAGGACGGAAAGGCACTATTGGCATCAGGAAAAATTTAAATCAAATTATTTTATTACAAACCATTAGTATTGTATTGTTATTTTAGACAATCTTATTTCGAGCAAACAATAAACTCGCTCAACTTGACAATAAAATTGCGGCTAGATGGACAGGGCAGGCATCAATTCAACAATTTATATGCCGTTAAATATAAGTTAATTATATTTAGTTATCGAATTAACCAGTACTCGATATGACCACAACTCTATATTATATATATGTGATATGGACTTGTATTTGTATTGCACCAAGATCGCTGAACCGCTGTAAGGATACCTTCTCTCCCCTAAAATTTCACTTAGTAGGCAAATATCAACGCGCTGAGGTGGATGATGCGATGGTGTTGGAGAGCACTACATCGCTAGATGAATGCGTACATTTGGCACTTGAGATGCGTGGCATGGCATTAAACTACGCTCCAATAGAAGCGAAAAGGAAATTTATGGCAATAACACAACTGCAAGATGCGCGTAGACAGTTAAAAGGTTGGCAGCAACCAGGGATATTTTTTAACTGTCATGTGCTTCAGTGCCCACAGAACTTGGGCTTTTCCCACATGATCAATGACAGCCGTTTTAATTACTACAGCCTATACAGGCCTCCATGTAAGTAGTAGAATAGAGTGCCAATATCCCTGATTAATAATAATGCATTTTAGCTCTCCAAAACTACAGCTGTATCCCTAAAGTGGGTCTATTTATTCTCTATAACATACCGAAAAATTACCAAAATGCTTCTCGAGTGTGTAGTACTTCTAGTGAGTTCAGTGGAAGCTTGGCCCACATAGCCTCCTTAACTCGGACAATGGCATTGGCTGAATGGATGTTCGATTTTAATCAACAATCATCTGCTAAAAATATATTTCTGGCATACGTAGGACTGAAGCATAATAATTCCCTCTCCTTAAATACTTTTGATTTTCGAAATGCTCAGAAGGAGAGTCTACTATGTTTCTTTTATAGGGCCTGGGATGTGAGAAAGCCCTACAAATTAGGAGCCAATGAAAGCTCTAGCTGTGTAGCACTGACTCCCCAAGGATTTTGGCAAGCTCTCAGTTGTGAACAGCAATTACCTTTCATTTGCGAAATCCACACGATAGACGGGCGTGCATCCACTTTGGAACTAGACAAAAATAGAATTCCGTAAACAGTTGCTTCCGTCCATAGGTATTTCGATGAAATCAATTACGTTTTCAGTGGTGGTATTTCAGACCTGCATTATTCGCAGCAGTTTTATTCATTTAAGCCGCTTTGAATGAAATATAACACAAAAGCCAAAAATGTTAAATGTTATTATACAGAGATGCCCCACCTCTCTTGAAAAACAATCGACAGCACCCATATTTTAGTGGTACTTATAATTCCTGTGGTGCTTCAACTTGGTGTAATTTATCAAGTAGAAGAAGGTCATGCTAGCTACCGTCAACTGGAAGAAAGGAGCGATTCCAGCTCTTTTTGGGAACACGTACTTATGCTGCCAGCGCCACCAAGCTCGGCTGACTGCTCCAGCAATCGCGTTTGGTGTTTTGTTGCGCCGACCGAACCAAGCACCCAACTCTCCCAGCTTAACCTGTCCGAAGGGGACATCGACTATTATAATAGAATTATATAAAATTTAAAGTCGCAAGAGTTAATGAAAATCGCGAGATTACGTAATAAGTTTTGTCAAAAATTTGCAGTATCTCACCTTTGCCGTAATAGCGGGCTGGATCGTAAGGTCCATGCACCTTTGGGTTGTATTCAGCCGGATAATCGCCAAAAGCCATCTCGCTAATTTTAATGCGAAATTTATTTAGAATTTAAGAACGAAAAACCTATCAACTTTGCTACTCACCCACTGCAATTAGTTAGCTAACACTGGGGAATACTAAGCAAGAATCAGTGCTAAGTAAATTTTAAATGTGTTGATAAATGCCCACTTGTTTTAAAATCAGTGTTGTGAAGGAATTAAAATAAATGATTAGCTTTGTATTTTCCCCGTATTTAGCAGTGCTAATAAACGTCAGTTTGCGGCAGCTGGCCACCAGTGTTGCAAAACGTGAGTACAGTCGTATACAGACAAGCTTGAGCTTGTAGGAACTTGAGGGAATTGGGAATTTAGAATGAAATTGGAGGAACTCTTGGCAAAGGGATCGTCATCTTCGCCCCAGCAAGACGATGATGACGACGACGATAAGGGCGTTACTGCAGATTTGGAGGCGAAGACAAAACCAACAAATACTCCGGATGACGGTGATGGTGATGGGGAGGGGGTGGAAAACGAAAATGTTGAAGATTATGAAGAGAAGGGTAAGAAAAAAGGAACTCGGAAAAAACGTTCTCTTAATTGGGAGGAAGCTGAGAGAGGACTCCTCTTGGAAGTTATTAAGTCAAAGGTGGCATTTGTGGAAAATAGAAGTGTCGATGCTAAAAGTATAAAAGCCAAACGGCTGGCTTGGAGTCAAATCACGAAGCAGTACGTATGGCATTAAAATTTCGTTGTCCAAGCCTTATTTTATACTATTTTTTGACAGATTCAATTCACTAAATTTCCGGCATCGATTGCTGGAACAAATTCAGGTCCAGTGGCGAAGCATGAAAAACACGGCAAAGCGCGAGTACCAGCAGAAGCATCCCAAAGGGGACGCACTGGAGGGCATGCGCATTATTGAGTTTATGGAGGAACTTCAAAGGGATCCAGTTAACCCCCGCAGCCAAACTCGTGGCGCTCCCAATGGAGGAGTGGGAGGCGCCCTGAAAAAGGAAATTCTCGATATAGATGAAGACGAAGACATGCCCCTGGCCGCTCATTTGCCCAACACCACAAATGCCAGCGAAGATACAATACAGACACCTACAATCGCCATACCTTCGCCACCGCCGTCTACTGCTGGAGGAGATGGCGACTCTCAACCAGAAGGTGTCCGGCCACCAGCACCACCTACTCCGAATAGACGCAAACGTGCCAAACTATCAAACAAAATTTTGGTCGCGACTAACAACACGAATGATATTGCAGCTGCAGTAGCGGAGAGTGAAAAGGATAAACCCGTTGCAGCTATTTTAACTTCTGATACACGAGGCAAGCGACGACAGCGTAACGTAAGCAATGCATAATGAACATTCGGTAATTAATTGTAATCTAATTTAATGATTCGATCATTTATAGCATTCACAGGCACAGTCCGTGATATCAGAAGATATGAATGAAGGCATTTCTACTATCAACATGACGACGACGGCGTCGTCGGGGCAGACAGAGACGGTTGGTATACTCAACTTGGAGCAAAAGTATAAGCAAGAACTCTTTAAGCTGCTAAAAGCTGCCCGACTAGCCGAGATTGATTATGCACGTCGTGAACATGAGCAGAAGCTGCGCTTCGAACAAATGGAACAGGATCTCAAGCTGCATCACATGCGGGAAGAACATGATCTAAGGTTGCGGCAACAACAACGCGAACACGAAGCCCGACTTAGGGTGTACAGTATCAATGGCGTCGCTAGACTAAATAGCAATGGAAATCAAGAAGAAACTCTTCCGCCCACCCCTACCCCATTTTCCGGTAGATGCAATGCCAAATCAAATCAGTCTGACTACAATATTTTACACACGCAATCTTCACAGCCATCAACCAGTGCAGAAGATGCGACGCTAGGGCTAACTGCTGCTTATAACTAGTAATGACAAGTGAACAATAGAAAAAACTTCAAATTTAGCTTGAAATACGTTTAGAGAAATGTAACCCAACTCTCAATCACTCATTTGTCATAAACAAACTCAAGTTGCCACAAAGGACTCTAAAAAAGCCACTAACATTGCATTTTCAAGATACATTTGTATTAGCATTATATATCTGTATATGTATTATCGATTAAGATTTGTGTATGAACTTTTAAACGCGGTTGTGTTGTCATAGAAATACTCAGACATCTTCTAAAAATAAGTTCCCGTTTCAGTCAGTATTCTTATTTTCTGTTTTAAACTCGAATCCGTATTGTATTATTATTGTACTTTTTTAATTTTGTAATTTTTTTTTTGGCAAAGTAAAATTTTAAAATTAAGACAAAGAAGTTTTTACTCGGAATTTTTTGCATATACCCTAATAAGGAAATCCAAAATACCAATAATTTCTTAAAATTTAGATTATGATTTAAAGCTGCATTAACCGATTGCATCCAACAATTTGGAAAGTATGCATACATATGTATGTATCTATGAATATAAAAACTGCGCAAAATTTAGATGGCGCAACTGAACATACATACATATGAATGTATTTTTAAATCTTGCAATCCTGTGTTAAAACAATTAAAGTTTTTCGAATTGGCCTACAAACCAATCTTTCCATTCTCTTCTCTATTTCGACCATTTCCTACGGTAATTAAAAATATTTTAACGTATTTTTTACGTACGTATTGTATCTATCTAAGTAGCATTGATAGTAAATATTTCAGTTAAATTTTATTGGACTTGCATTATGTATTCATATGTTCTTCAGAAGTCCGATCAAAAGATTAAATCTATATACATACATATAATTTGCGTGGTTGAAAATGGACCCAAAGGGAATGTACCCCAAACAAGACAATATTTTTGCATTACAAATGAAACAAAAAAACGAAGCAAAGAAGCAATCGAACAATTCTGCATTAATTCTGGCCTTCTGTTCGTTCCCGTTCCGTTACTTCTCCTTCTCTCGTTTCTACCTTCTCCTTCGTTATTTTTTTTACTCTTTTTAAAAAAGGGTATATTCACTTTCTTCCCTTTTTATGGTCTATGTGGTGTTTCGTTTTAGCTAACAACTAATACATATGTAATTCAAAATCAAATTCGTAAGAGTATACAAATTTCAAGTGATTTCACATTTCTCTGCTGTGTGAGCCTCCCATTGCTTTTTCAGTTAAACTGAGTAATCAACGAGTGGAGGTTGTTTGTTTGGTAGCGCCATCGACATAATTTAAGAGTCCAAAAAATTGAAAAATGATAATTCTTTATGCCAAGTACGCATTTATCTTTTGGTTACTCGTCGGAAGCAACCATGGGGATTTACTTCTAATGCATCAAATCACCGAAGAAGAGACAATAATTAATGACGCCGCCTGTACTCAACGATGTCTGCAGGCAAATTCTTCTCCCAATATAAT
Organism: Drosophila sturtevanti; assembly: GCA_018150375.1. Lineage (NCBI taxonomy): Eukaryota > Metazoa > Arthropoda > Insecta > Diptera > Drosophilidae > Drosophila > Drosophila sturtevanti. The sequence goes on along the minus strand of JAECWJ010000317.1, from coordinate 11,188,554 downwards.
AAATTTTCCCAGTTGTTTCGGCAACTGTAAGGATACGGATCAGAAAAGTCCACCAGCAATAAATGTTATTCCACATAAAATCCAGGAAAATTATCACCTTCAACTGGTTTGTCGCACAGAATCTGAGCTGAAGTTTCGTATTGACTGGGTGGATCATGAACGGATGGGATTTGGTTCCAATCAATCAGTTATTTACATTATAAGAATAAACGCTGTTAAAGTGGATAAGAATGTAATGGAATCGCTTTTGTACATGGTAAGTGAAAAAAATTCTTTCACTGCAAATTATAGACTTAGAAACATTTTATTTAATTTAGTCCGATGAAAGCTGGTTCACCATTCCTGAACTAGCAGCGGATGCAGACCACAATATAACAGCGATGGCTGTACATAGCAATGGTGCTTACTCTCAAATAGCCAACGAACAGACCTTTTCCACACTAAAACGTGGCTATAACCCAAGTAAAATGAGTGAAATTAAATTAATTGCCTTTAAGGAGAATCTTGAGAATCTGTCGTACCTGAATGCTGAAATTGAATGGCAGCCCACTGCAGACTGCAACTGCTACTTTGATTTGATATATTTTTCAACAGACAGCGTAAGCATGGAGCAACCTTCTCCAGTGTATTTCCGTGAGGTAAGTATATACCCTAAATACGCCCGTTAATGATTTCCACCCATCTTTTTTTTTATTTATTTATAGCCGCGAAAGTTGTATAAATATACCATTGAAATGATCAAATTTGGCGAGCAACACAAAGTGGGTCTGCGATCTGTGAACATCAAGAATCAGTTGGAAAGTCCTGTGGAGTGGCTAGTATTTCAGGCGCCGAGCTGTTTAGATTGGTATCAATTTAATTACACCTTATGTGGTAAGTGAAAAAAGCTCAACCATAAATGATTCTATTTCTATCTTACATTTTACACAACAGCTCCAGCTAGACCAATCAATCTACAAGTAGTTCAGGAGCATTATGTACAAGATAGTCTTTCTCTTAACGTAAGCTGGGAGCAGCCCATCCATTATCCGGACTACTACACTATTCTCGTCCTCGATTTGCACCCGGGCAGTGAGAAGAAACAATATCATGTGAACGGAAATGCCAGTTTTATTTACATACCAAGGACTAAGATAATGGGCTCCAACTTCGAAGTGCATTTGGTAGCCTATACGGTGGGAGGCATGAATAGGTCCATGCTATTCCTAAACAAGGTGGTCCGAGACCCATGGCTGAGTAATGGAAATCTTATTAAGCTGTTTCTCTTCATCATTGTGCCCATTGGTTGCATTGTCATGTTGTGCTCCCTCACGCTCTGTACGCGTAGTCGTAGTCGCAAGGAATGTCAGGCTATTCTGGAAATGGCTACCAAAGAGTCAAAAACTCATTTGTCGCTCATAGACAGTGGCAGTTTGCTGGCTACTCTCTCTGTAAATGATTGTAGCTTTGATCTTAGTTCCAATGAGCTGGAGGTGGAACCGCATTCCGTACTCCTGCAGGATGTTCTGGGTGAGGGCGCCTTCGGGCTGGTACGGCGAGGCATTTATAAAAATCGTCAAGTAGCTGTCAAGCTACTTAAAGGTAAATCTAGAGTCAAACATGCGGAACATTAGTCAAATAGCTAATTAAAAACAGATCAGCCCAACGAGGAAGACGTCCAGGCCTTCAAGTGTGAAATTCAAATGCTTAAGGCCGTCGGTAGGCATCCAAATATTGTGGGCATAGTTGGTTATTCGATTAGATGCAGGGATCGCATGATGTTACTTATAGAATACTGCAGCCTGGGCAGTTTACAAAACTTTTTGCGGTGAGTGGATTTAAAATTCTGTTGAAATTGATTTCGACACCTTTTTTCAGGGAGGAGTGGAAATATCGACAGGAACTTATACCTCGAGTTCCGGACAAGGATCCCCAGCGAAAAGAAGGCCTCGAACTGACTTCCCGAATTGAAGATATCAACCGTTCTATACCCTCCACAATAATAGATGAAATGGATGTTGACGTCGCTAACATCCGACAAGAGATCTGTATACTGGCCGCCGAAAATAAGTCGTATGGTCTAGATGACATAGAAAATATCGAGGGCAATCTTCTAGCACCTTCAAAACAGCCGATCTTAAGGAACAAGCATAGTTTCGAGAATCAGGAATATTACAAGAACGTATGCAAAGGATTAATCCTGGGCCCCAAGCGTGAACCTCTTAATTATGTAGATTTGCTTGATATTGCCCAGCAAGTGGCTGTGGGTATGGTAAGTAGAGACGTAACAACTTCAAAAGGCTATAGTTTTTATCTATTTCGGTTTAGGAGTTCTTAGCTCAAAACAAGGTCGTCCATCGCGACTTGGCTGCGCGCAATGTGTTAATATCCATGGATCGTAGCATCAAAATAGCCGACTTTGGGTGAGCTAAGTCATCATAATAAAACATTTTTAAGCATTTTTTTCACTTTTGTCATATTCAGATTGAGCCGGGATGTTTATCATGACAATGTCTACCGTAAGTCCGGAGCAAATGGGAAGTTGCCCATCAAATGGCTTGCTCTCGAATCGCTGACGCATCAAGTGTACACAAGTCAGAGCGATGTGTAAGCCTATTTTATCATTATCCTTATTAATCCTAATTAATTAGCGAACTTTTTTTGTCCAGCTGGTCATTTGGTATTCTGCTATATGAGATCACAACTCTCGGCGGCATGCCTTATCCATCGGTAGCGCCTAGTGACCTGTTGCAACTACTACGTCAAGGTCAACGGATGAAGCGACCCGAAGGTTGCCCAGATGACATGTATTTTGATCGACTTATTCATATGGAATAATAATGAGTAGACTTTTCATTTTCATTTCAGGTTCACGGTAATGGAGAGCTGCTGGTGCTCCATACCAGGCAATAGGCCAACGTTTTCCAACCTCAAAGAACAACTCGGTTTAATGATGAAGGCTACCAATGAGCGGCCAAAACGACTACAAGAACAAGAGCCGGAACCTCGAAGTTACATAAAGTTAAATTTTTAACTATTTATTTAATATGTGGCTATAACAAATCTTTTTTCATTTACAGCAATGACCACTATTTACAACCGTTGGGTTGATATGAGTAGAGAAATGTTCATTATTGACCGGCTGGATTAAACTTAACAAGCAAAAAACAAACTTAACAAGTAATGATAAACATTAAACAAAACCCCATTATATTGTTCTTTTGATATTTATGTATGTGTGTATATATTTTATGTTTTATAAAAAAATTCCCGTTCAGGAGCTGAAAATAAATTCTTTAACATAAGTTCAAATTTGATTAAATTAGTAAATTGGATTAAAAGAATTTTTTAGTTTACTATATTTTGTTTTGCATTTCAAAATCAGTTTACTAAAACGCACATCTGGCCCCAAGTGTCTAATTAGCATGCTTTTGCTAAAATTTTGGGTATAGTGAAACGGAAACTCTACATTAATAGACATGCGCACATACGTTAGTATCATCTTACCAAAATAAACAGTTATTTCCTATAAATATTTTGAACAAATTTCTTTCAGTTCGCTGAAAATTACAAAATGCTTTTATCTTGAATACTCGACGCAATTTTAAAGTGGTTATTGCTTATTTATCAAATGTGTATATATTTAACTTTTTGGTTTAAACAAATTTATGTACGTGTGTATGCATATATGCATAATAATCAGAATATAATGGTTCTTGGTGCAGCAACCAAATTAATACTAGGCAATAACAAACATCTTCAGTCTGTACTCTCACGCCCCGATTTGGGCCCAGGTCTTAAACATCATTAAGCACTGGCTATCAGGAATAAAATTAGGATCTAACCAAAAAAGTTGGGCACAAATAACTTCTTGCGCTTAGTGCGTGTCTGTTTGTACCGCACAATGGGAGTAAATCTTACATTGTTTGCTAATGCGGACGTGGAGTCATCACTATAAGGATCCCGCCGGCGCTGATTAGTACTCGTACTGCCATAAACGGGAGCTATGTAGCCATCGTCAACGTAATAATATCCAGGGTTAAGCTTTTTAAGCCGATCTTCAGTTAGAGGCTTGCCGTAGGTCAGTGAATATGAATTGCTGCTGCTATCATAGTTATGCCGATCGGTATCATAAGTCTCATAGCTACTGTCCAAATCATAAGCAAAAGTGGGCCTGGGCTTTGCCTGACACTGTGACAATTTACAGATAATGATGGCAAAGAGAAGACAAGGACGAATATATAGATTCTATTGAGTTGGATGCAAAGACAGAATTAGTAAAAGTTTATAATCACGTCGAAAACTTTTTTACCGCAAGGTTCATTTCAAAATCCAATTAAGCCGATATTGTATTTTTATCCTTTCCGCTATTTTACTCGTTGTTGCTCGAGTGAATGTCTCTTGGGTTCTGTGTGCATTAGCTCCAAAGAACTTTTCATTTATATATGAAAATAGACTGATTCGCACCCAAATGTGAAAACGATATGTTTTTTGTTTCGTAATTTTTTTTTTTTTATGACAAACTCGACCCCCGTTGTGACGCAAATCTGAAGGAAACGTACGATTCATACTCCGACCGAGACGCACACATATGTACATACAACTTATTTCTAGCTCCCTTTTGCAGTTTGACATGTGCGAATACTTGCTAATCTCCTGGTATCAATAAGTGACTCACTTGCCTGGGGGGCCAGGTTCTAATTACCCTTCTTGCCCAGTTCCAGGTTATTAAATTAGCATAAAACGGTTCTAGTTTAATTTGGAAAAGTTTTCACAATACGGAAAGATTCAGCGCGTCGCGACAATATTCCCATTCCAATTATACACTGGAATTTTAGGTGGAATTTGTTTTTTTCACTCTGTCCGTTGGTTAATCGTAGCTTATGAGTAATATCGTATGTACCAGGTTTTAAGCCAAATAAGTGGTCACCAACTGGAATCGACAACTTAGTCTAAACGCTCTTCACACCCCTTTCTTCAATTTCTTTTAGTTGTAATTTTTAGCATATATCAGCATAAAGTCGCAAATAGATTTAGGAGACGTCTAAAAATAATAATTGAATAGCTTTAAAAATAATACTGAAACCACAAAGATTCATGACTAAATCATTTGCCCGAACCAATTTGGTATGTATTATCTTTGTTGAAAAAGGTGGACCAAGACAATCGGAGTGCCGAGACTGCAATATCATAAAGATGATACGAAAGTGCAAAAATTCAAATTCAGTTAGGAAAGATTCGAAATAATAATTTATTTTGGATTTTAACCAAATAGTGGGGCTTGTTCGCTCTGTGGCATTTTGCGTATTAACATGTATAAAAGAGGGAAACACAAAAAGGAAATAAACTAGAATAAACCACAAAAAATTGAGGTTGTATTGAAAGCATGATGAAGTTTAAACCTCTGCACTTTTTTATTTATACAATGGTAGATAGAATCGTGCTAATTGAATAAATATGTATATGCATTTAATTACAGTCTTAATAATAACAGCAGCTGTAGTTGTTTTTCAAATCGTGAGCATACAAAAAGAAAATATTTTCGCGAACCACAGAAAAGGTGTGAAATTTGCCAAGCAAAAAATAAAAACATTAATTTGATTATTAATCGCGCCTTTGCTCGTTATTTGTAAATTTCCGATTTTTGACTGTTCTGTTAAACCAAAATAATCCTATGTGAGAAAGTCAACATAAAAAAAAAACTGTTGGTGCGACTTTTTCGCAAACTCAAGTTATGGAAAAGTTTTATGTCTGCCAAAAATTTATTGATTTTTTATATATGTTTAATAAAATTAGAGCACGTTCTTTTCATTGAAAAATTGAATATTGTGATTCTGTCAAAGCAACAATCCTCAACTTATGTTAATATATTTATTTATTTTACATAGGTAGCGAATTGTGGTGTCCCGCTGGCCGCTGGTCGATATGGAGTCGCCGGTGTCGTAATAAACTTTGACTTGTTTCCTATTTCCTTATTGACAAAACTAATTATCATTTAGCACCGAAAGTAACTTGTTTGTTTGAGCGCTTATATAATTCCTCCGTATATAATTTTTCATTGTTTTTCCAAGCAAAACAGGCACATCTGCTACCTGCCAAAATACCCATGTACGTCGCTAACGTTTTCGTGCCTTTATTTTTCACTTTTGTTTTTTGCCTCCTTTTTAGTTCACTCGGATGTGAAGGTGTGCCGTGTATAATTATTAATAGTACCTGGTTATTAGCAAATTCACCGTGGCTAATAAGGAACCCCTCCCATTTGATGGTAACTTTAAAACGTATACGATCTCGTATTGAGCTCAATTTTTTCATAACATTTCAGTTGTGGTTTTATTCCATAATTGATTTAAATCAAGGGATTACTTTTGTAATATCAGATGACCTTTGGGGTTAAGTTTGTTCTGTAAAATGCGTCGCTTATCAACAAAGGCCTCTGTTTTTAAATTTGCATGTCGTTTTTTAGCAAACTCCAGCTCGCCGCTAAGCTTCACAATTTTCACAGCAATCTCTTGCTGCTTTAATAAACGTTTCCTTTGATTTGACTGCAAAATCAGAATACTTAACAGATACAAAAATTATATATGAAGAATACTAACCCCAAGTGGTGTTGGCCGGCCATCTAAATAAGTGAAGTCGGCCATATTGGTAAGCGGCCCAAATGCATTTGGGTTTTGTGGTAAGGACTTGTCCTCACGCCACTTTTGATCAATCTGCCTTACGGAGGTGAATGAGATATTTCGCTGTACCTGTACCATTGCAAAGTTGAATAACGGTTTTCAATAATACAATAACGGACTTACCAGTAGGTGGCTTAAAGAAAAACCAAATGGCCTCAATTTGAACATGGCAAAATTAGAACTAGAAAAAGCGAGCAAAATTGTCAAACAGCTGATTACTGGGGTTGACAACTGATTGTTAGATAAAATCCATGCGGATGCTAGGTGTTGAAAAGTCCGCGTGTGTTTTTTCGTTGTCCAGCACTAAAAATTAAATTAAAGAGAATATAAAATAAATAAAATTATAGATTAGAAAACTAAGAATGGCCACCAGAACGAACACAATTGAGCGTAACGGCAACACAAAATCGGCGTCAACTCTACGGGAGATTTTCGCACGTGCTATTACAAAATCTGAGTGGATAGACAAGGTAAAAAACGAAAGCAAAAAAAGAATACAAATTTCGAAGAAAAGCAAAGTTCAATCAACTTTTATTAAATGTTGTAGGATGAATTTCTAGACGTTATTTACTGGTCACGTCAGGTGTTTGGCATAATATTGGGCATCATCTGGGGTGTTCTACCCCTCAAGGGTTTCCTGGGGCTTGTCTTGTAAGTATAGGCATGTGTACATACAAACGTGTTTTACATACTTGCACTTGTACATATGTACGTACAGCAACGCTCAAATAACATATCCTGTTTCTTTATAGATTTGCCGCCATAAGCTGCGGTATTGTATACCTGTATGCTATAAATTTCCAAAATGTGGATGAGGATGCCTATGGAGGAGCCTGGGAACTGATTAAAGAGGGGTTTATGACTTCTTTCGCAGGTTTCTTGGTGACGTGGATAATATTCTACACGGGCTTGCACTATGAATCTATAATGGCAGACAAAACTTCATCGACCTCTAGTTAAAGGATGAGAAGAAACAGCATAAAAATCCCGCATGTTTTGTTTGCTAAGCCAAATCAAATTTCAGTTTTTTCTTATTAATCCTCCAAGTATGTTGTTTTACTTGTTTTAACCAATTACTCTAACTTGTGTGCATTTTAATTTGCGATTTTTCTGTGAAAAATTAAATTCAGAATAGGGAGAACCAAATATATACAACCAAGTCATTGCATCGTTTTCCAATATTATTATTTTATAAAAATAGATTTGCCTACAGCAGCCTAGTATTCCATGGAGGCACCGTTGTGTCCATTTCCATTCTGCTCCTTTGTCTGTTGTTCATGTTGAAACTTGTCCGGTAATTGGCCGCTCTGCAGGATTTGTGACAACCGCTCTACCTCCGCCAGGGAACTTGCCCGCTTTATAGCCTCACGTATGCGCTGCATGTCTTCTGGATTGGCTGTTGCCACCGGCCCCTTTTCACCGGCCTTACCATTAGTCGTCTCGGTCGCGAAAGCAGCTGCCGCCGTCAGTTTTGATCTTTTGGCTACCTCTTTCAACATATCCTTGCCTTGCTTTGTCCGGAAGAACTCTTGGGCGGCTTGCCGATCTTTTTGCTTGATTTTCCGAAAGTCTAATAGCCTCAACTTGGGAAATTTGTAGGCCATATATTCACGGTAATTGGGTTTGGTTGAAACCGGGTTGATCAGCAGACACACGGTGTCTAGCTTTTGGAATCCTGATAGCGGCTCCAAATCGCTCAGTTCTTGCAAATTGTTGCCTGTTAGTATAATAGAGTTCAGGTTTGGGGCCACTTCTTCAAGGCCTTCGCTGATACGCAAAATTCGGTTGTTGTTCAACAGCAAGCACTTTAAACGGGGCAAATGAGGCAAATTGTCTAGCTTACGCAGATCGTTATCCGACAAATCAATTGTGTCAAATTGGTCTAACGTTGCCCCCAAATTTTCAATTTGGGGTATCTTATATCCGCGCAAGTCTAATTCTCGCTCACGGCACGGATTTATGTACTGCATGGATTGATTAATCAGCTCTGGCGTCAGCTTCACCATCTTGACGACGGGGGATGTGTCCTAAATGTACGATAATTCTTTTGTGATGTATCGGAGCCGAAGGTTAATATAATTCCGACAGAATTAAGGCACCCGTATTTATTTTTGTAATTTTTTGCCAAAACAAAACTGTACGTGAACTCGCCGAGTTTATAAATTTCCACCAATGCTTAACTGTGTTAAACTCTTCAGTGCTGCAAAGCAAGCAGATAGTAAAATCGATTATGTTGTGAAATCGATTATTTTTTACCTAAGATTGTTTGGAACACTTTTCAAACATTTATTTTCACGATATTCATATATTTAAACATATATGTACATACATACATATGTAAAATTAATAATTAATTTCAAACTGACATTATAATAGCTAACACACAACTGGCGCCTTCGATAATTTATTCTTTGGCAAATCCAGCGATGAAAGTCGTTCGGTAATTATTCCGGTAGCCACTGTAGCTCCATTCTCTCGAATCGTGAAGGCCTGGCCCGGCGTCATCACCATTTTCCTAAGCAATGTAACTCGCACCTTGCCATGTTCTCCGGGCATAAGCATGGCCTCGCTGGGCATAATGTCGATGCGCGCTGGAACATTCCATGTCATACTAAACAGCTGTTGAATATATTTAGAAAGCATTGGCTTAACTCGGCCACCCTCAGATCGGGACAACAGATACATAGTCCCTTCAAAATGATTTGATATATCCTCTGAACCAATGGCGCACAGTAGCATGCCACGTTCCACGGCTGAGATCTTGATGCCACGCAAAAGGGCTCCAACATTCTCACCGGCAAGCGCCTTTGGTACACTCTTTCGAAAAATTTGTATGTCACTGATGCTTGTCTTTAGGTTTTGATTGAAACCCAGCAAATCAGCATCGGAATTACGCAAAATAGTGCCACGCTTTATGGTCCCGACAACTACTGTACCGCGTCCAGGCACTGTGAATGCATTATCTATAGGTAGAATAAATGGAGCCTTTACATCACGCTGTGGCGTAGGTATATATGAGTCACATTGCCTGAGAAGCTCCTCAATAGCTTTAACTCCGTAGGGAGTCTCATTGTCATCGCGTAGAGCCAACAAGGCAGAACCGCAGATAATAGGACTATGAACTCCATCAAATCCAAAATCGGTTAACATTTCGCGCATCTCTATTTCTACAAGCTCTAAAACTTCCTGATCCACCAGATCCGCCTTGTTAATAAAAACAATAATACGCTGGATCCCAACCTGCTTAGCTAAAAGGAGATGCTCACGGGTTTGTGGCATTTGCCCATCTGTAGCTGCCACGACTAAAATTGCTCCATCCATTTGAGACGCTCCCGATATCATATTCTAGTGAAGAGTTATTTTTTATTTTGCTAGACTTACAGGTGACGCCACACACAACTTACCTTGATATAATCCGCATGCCCGGGACAATCGGTATGGGCATACGTCCGTTCACTGGTGCCGTATCCAATATGGCAAGCATTGATTGTAATGCCCCGGGCCTTCTCTTCGGGTGCTCGGTCAATCTGTTCGTACGACAAAAATTCTGCCAGGCCTTTTTTTGACTGTATTTTGGTAATTGCCGCTGTTAAAGTTGTTTTACCATGATCCACATGGCCAATGGTACCTACATTGCAATGCGGGCGTTCACGTTCCCTTACAACTGTGGAGGGACTGGGAGTGGTGGCTAATAAGCGGTGCCAGCAATTCCAGCTGCTGGTTAGCTTTTGCCGCAGGAGTATATCACTGTAACGGCACAATGTAGGAAAAATACCATTCATTGTAGCACGTAACTAGAGGGAATGAAAATCCAAAACAAAATCAGCTGCTTCCCTTGCAGCAAAAGTGTTGCAAAGTGACAAGACAACAGGAGGGAAATTTCAAACAAATAATTTTTCTTGGCTAAATTACAGATAATGTCTATCTCAATTTTATTATTATCGTAACTGCTTAAAAAATTTTGTTTGATAAAATATTTATTGCGTAGAAAGAAACGTAGATAGAAAACAGAATTAGACTAATACTCAAAAGTTCGAGTAACACTGAATTTTTAAATGATATGCAAATAGATTTTCTACGCTTATTTGTCTCGTGAAGTAATAATTGTCAACTAACATGCATTAATGTTATGAATGTATATAATAGTAAATAATTATGCGGAATTTGTTAAAATGCTTCACCAATAAGTACTTCTTAAGTCAACTTTCCGTCCATAGAATAGTTTAGTTAATGGCATTACACACCAAGGTTAAAGCGGAAATAGTTGTTGGTTTCGGCTAGCTCATAGGATAAGTCCTTTGAATACCTTCATCTTTAGTCACTCTAATATAACCAGTAAATGACGTCCAGTAACTCATCCTGCAACGAAGGTATACTGAACTATACAACTTTTCGAAATTATGGTTTATTAACTGTCTCGAGATCACCCGAGTGCTTGACCATTGTTATTCTTTCAAAGACAAGACTTTCTTCACTTCCTAGAATTAAAAGGAGACTGAGTCTCTTATAAAAATGCGAGACATTTTCAATATCGTCTGTAAAGAAGCAAATGATATCATTGTTCCTCCACAACAGTTAATTTTTTAAAGGTTTGAAGTTCGTCCATTTAAATTGTTCTCAGACTGCTGCTGCTGTCCTTGCTAAGACAAGGATTCTGCGTTCTCCAACTTTAGTTTTAATGTGCTTTTTATAATTTTATGCGTACGTTTCATATGCACATGTAGTGAAACTCGGTCGGAAAACCGTGTTGGGCACAAGCTACACTTAAGCGTCTTCTCCCTGTGGATATGCCGATGCTTAACTAAAGCATTTGCGCTACAGAAGGCCTTTTTGCAGATTTCGCATATTTTATCCCTAATATTCAAGTGAGCTTTCACATGATCGGACAGATCACGCTTAGTGAGGAAGTTTTTTGGGCATATATGACACTGAAAGGCTCTGATTTTTGTGTGAACAGCGGTGACATGGTTACTCATTTGAATTTTTTGCTTAAAGGACTTGCCACAAAACTCACAAACAAATGGCTTGGCCACATGCTGCTCATCATGCGTGCGTTGATGGAGATTTAACTGATTGGCGAATGCGAAACTTCGCTGGCATTGAGAGCAAGAAAAATTCTTGCCCATGTGAACTCGCTGATTATGTTGTTGTAAGTGACAGCGTCGCTCAAAGTACATCTGACATTGAGGACACCAGAACCAGCCTCCTGTTCCCAACTTATGAGCTCGATACTGATGGGCCTGCAGGGAGTGATCATTGCTAAAGGTTTGTTGGCACTCGGAGCAAGGCAACTGCAAGCGAAACGTTTTGGTTGTCAAGAAGCTACTGCACTTGTCTAAGTAATTTTTTTCGGCCTCAACCAATCCTACAATTTGGAGCTCTGTAAGACTCTTGATGCGACGCGAATACCATTGACGTAGAGTGTGAACGCTGTCGTACACGTCGTAGTGGGTCAAGTCACTTAGGTCAAATTCAGCTTTAAGGATCTGTGTCATTTTTTTATATGCCTCTTTACGTTGCTCTAATATGGCAAAGTTTTGCTGTGTAGGATTGTACAATTCTGCAAATTGGGAATAAAGGTCAATGAACCGTGTGGTTATCAAATTGGTCTTAGTAAAGAATAGCTGCAAAAGAAATATAAAATTAACAAGATAAAAATAACAGCAAAGCAAATATTTACTTTGATTTTGTTATCCCTGGTCTCTTCATCACTCGTCTGGATTGTAATATCTTCCTCTTTGCATGCTTCATTTTTGGTTGCCAAGAACCCATATTTCTCATGATAATATAGGGGGACCTTGCTCAGTTTTTGACTCTTTTTTTGTCTGGTAACGGCTGCGTATTGACTATGTAAGCTGCATATTGACTTCTTAAGCTTGTAGGGTGTTAATTGGACATTAACAGTGACGTTAAGTTGCTCAATTATCGATGCATAAGCGGCTGAACGTTTGTCTTTATTTCCATAAAACTCATCTCGGGGATCCCACAGGCAAGGAAAAGCCTCGTACAGTTCAATAAACTTCGTTATACGAGGACTGCGACGATAAAAGGTCGGATTAAACTGTAATTGCAAAAAAATTAACTTGAAGTTGTGAATTTTGTATACCCTTGAAGATTCATTATTACTATAACATGGCTAGTATTTAAATCGCATAAAAACAAGCACGCACAAGACTTGACTTATAATGCTGATACTTTTTATGATTTCAAACATCTTACAAATCTCAGCAAGGGTATAAAAATAATTATGTTATGATGATGGAAGTGAAAAAAGGGAATGAGAGTTATTTACCTTGACGGTGGGGGGAAAATCCGTTGTCATCGACAAAGTGGACCTCTTCCTTTCTTTCGTTATTGCACAATAACTTTTGCCTTCACATTTGATCTCTTCGTAGTCGGTATCGTCGGATGTAAAACCGTTTGCCACTATGGGCAAATCGACTAAGTCTTTTTCCTTCAAACAGTCTTCCTCAGGATCTTCGGCATTTACCTGATTTTGTACTATTTCAGCATCCAGGACCAAATCTTTATGGTCTTTTTCTGTGTGGAAGCTTTTTAAGTGCCAAATGAACTCTTGCCACCTTTCAATCTTTATTTCCAGGTTCAAGTTGTCACATTGCGTGCAGCTTAGAAAAAACTCCTGGTAATTGCTACGCACCAAAATGTTGCCACATATTGTCATTTTACAAGTACACAAATCTGTCTAATAATTCCCAATACTTTGTTGTTTTAGTTGGTATACTAGAGATACACTCGTGTCACATTTTCGAAGCACTTCATATACGGACACAATGTTATCGATTATTTTTATTATGCATATACATAGTTAGAGATGGGAGAAAAAATTAAATTCATTCTTACCACATTTACCGTTCATAGCATACTTATCTGAAAAATCATAAATGTGTATCGAATAAACTTCAATTTGTTTCTGAAATAACAAATTTTTATATTATTAGATAGATTTTAGATCTTAAAAAATATTGCTCTTTTCGATGTTATCGGCATTATCATCTCTATAGCACACTGTACTTTAAGTGAGCCAAGTACAGTATACTCCCGATAATTTCCAAAGAAATTATATTTTTTACCAACTACAGAAAATTGTCTAAATTTGTAACTAATCATTCACGAGTTTTTGCACCTTATATACTATTAACCCTGTAATTCCCAATATTTGCTTGAAAAATAAACTTGTTGAAAATATTGCGAGCGAAACTACTATAAAGGTTGGCCGCCTAATTTTTATTGGACAAATGTTTGTTTTATTTTACATTTGATAAATTCGTATAATTTAAGAAAAATAAATTAAAATCAACGAACTTTATGGAATTTATACGAAGGAGATTTTGCAAGGATCCAGCAGTTTTTTATCCCATTAAAGTTTTCGATTTAGCGGGGACAAACTATCGGTGTACAACTGTAGTGTAAAATCATTCCAAATGTTGAGGTAAAAGTAATCGTCAGTCTCGTTCGCGTATTCCACAAATACACTACAAGCAACAGGCGTATCTGTGTGTTTTAACACCAACGCAAGAAAATATGTCTCTGTTGCATCTTGCAATTTTTACAATTATTCTAGAAACGATTTTAGCGGGCGTCCCACTACAGCGATATGAGAAAATGCTTAAGCAGCAATCTACAGTAGACGAATCATTAGGGCTGTACGATGATAATGACAAAGTTGTAAGGCTAACTGTAGCCAATTTCAATGACACGGTACTGGAGCAGACGCGCGGCTCTCTGGTGGAATTCTACAATACTTATTGCGGTCACTGCCGTCGCTTTGCTCCCATTTACAAGGAGGTGGCACAGGAATTGCATGCGTGGCGCGAAGTAGTCATTGTGGCAGCAATTGATTGCGCTGCAGAGGAAAATAATGGAATTTGCAGGACTTACGAAGTGATGGGATATCCTACTATGCGTTATATAGGACCCGGATTTCAGCCGAGTGTAATGCATTATGGGCAGGATTTGAGTTCAGCGAATATCAAAGAAATACGAAGTTTGTTGGCTAGTCTAGTAGCAGCCGAGAATTTTAAAAACATCAACAATACATTTTGGCCAAATTTTAATTACGTTTCGGAAAATGATTCAAAAGCTTCTCTATTTGAAGGTTTGAGTAGTAAACAAGAATTTGTGGCTCTCATTTACGAGCCAGAAAATTCCACATTGGCCATTGAAACGGCTTTATATTTAAATCAGTGGCCATCTGTTGATATGAGACGCATATCCGATGCTTCAGTCGCTAAAAAATTTCAACTTGATATTTCTAATAGACAACAAATAGCTCTACTTAATCGTCAGGGTGAGCTGCAGATTCTCTCAGTAGCTGATGACACCAGTCCAGCATATAAAAATGCGATTGAGTCGATTCTAACTAAGGAAAATTTTACTCCCCGTGTTGAAAAGGCTTTCGAACCAAATCAGCCGGTACGCGATCCATTGTTTCCCCATATCGAGGCGATATCCGTTCTAGAAGAAGTTCAACGGAATAAGCATTTTGTTTATCAGGCCGACATGGAGCAGGCAATACGCACTGTCCTGCGGAATGAAATACCAAAAATAAATGAGATTGGCGGTGATCGTCTTCTGGCTCTTCAGCGTTTCCTAGCTGTCCTTCATCGCTATAATCCATTGGGCTTTAATGGGCGACAATTGGTTGGGCAACTAAAAGATTTCGTTGTACAATTCAATCAGCAACAGCTGTCCGGTAAACGGTTTGAAATGGAGGTTCAACGACTTGAATCGGAATTAAGCCCTGTCTATTCTTCATCCCATTTTGTTGGTTGCGTTGGATCCAGTCCACATCTGCGAGGTTTCAGTTGCTCTCTTTGGACGCTTTTCCATTTCATGACAGTTCAGGCTGCCCAGAGCGAGGATTCATTGGACCCACTGGAGGTTCTACAAGCAATGCATGGTTACATCAAAAACTTTTTTGGTTGCACGGATTGCTCGGAACATTTTCAGGTGAGTCAGCATTTAGCAGCTAGGCTACGTGCCAAAGTCCGTGGCATTTCCCTAATAGAAAATCTGTTTACGTACAGATGTATGTACAATGTTTTACTACAGCAGAAATTTTATCCGCTCCACATATAATTTTATTTTGACTCAACATATGTAAGTCAGTTGATTTCATTAATTTTCCTTCTAGTTTACCGGAATCTAGGGACAAATTTTTGTATTCTTCTTTTGACCTTTGTCAACGAAATTGCCTTTACCTTCAATATAATTGTTTAAGTCACTTATTGAATTCACATGAACAAAGGGTGTATGTATGTATGTATGTATATTATTCATTCGTGATGAAATTTCAGGTTTCATTAACTGTGTAGCAGCTGTTTCAACAACAGCTAGAAAAAACGTTATATAACTTATAATTGTAGTGATAAGTATACTTAATTTATATATATGTATGTACATACATATGTAAGTATGTATGCTTGTGTGTGCAGTCCTCGGTAGATGAGTTGTCTAAGTGGCCCAGTCATTTAGGCAACTGAACAATGAAGATCCTGGTTCTAATCCCAGGATAGTGCATGGATGTAGTTTTCGGCTAAGGCCTTAGTTGCCAGTGCTTGTAAAATTTAGTTAGGTTGATAGTTTACAACTATATCCTATACTTTAATAATAATAATAAAAAATGTACGCTTGTACAAACAAAAATACATATGTGCATTAATAAATGTTTTTCAGGCAATGGCGTCAAGGCGTAAAATCTGGAGTGTGCCCAATAAAGACGAGGCCATTCTTTGGTTGTGGGCAGCCCACAATGAAGTAAATAAACGTTTGGCTGGTGATGCCACCGAAGATCCACAATTCCCCAAAATTCAATTCCCCAGCCCGTCTAGTTGTGCGCAGTGTTATCGCAAGGCGACGGATTCTCCAGTGGCCGAACACTTGCAATCAAATTGGAACAAAGACTCTGTCTTAGTCTTCCTCAAGAACATTTATCATCCAGAGAAAGTGAGCCGATTTGGCTTGCAGGGGGATCTGATTCTACCTTCCACGCCCGAACAACTGCGGGAAAAGCGTCAAATAGCAAATGTATTCTCAGACATGGATATGCGAATGGGCATGCTCCTATATGCCTTTTGCATTGTGATGATGGTGCTGGCATTTAAACTGTTTGCTATTAAAGGAGGCTATCGCAAGAAACCCTACGGACACGATATGCTGGGCAAGGTGTGAATCGTGCCTTACTTCCCTGATTTAACGAATCCCATTAAAAAATCGTAATTAAACGAAAAAGCAAAGACAAACAAACAAACCGATAAACCTCTTGCTAATAAGGTTAAGATCGAAAGTGTATATAAATATCAATTAATTTTAATAATCATAATCATATATAATTGACAATGAATATTTATTTATAACGGCGTCTTATTATTTGTAAGAAATTTGTTTTTGGTATACTAGTTAAATTTTAACCGGAAATGTAGATAACGGCTTTTGATAAATGCTTAGCTATGGTTTTCCCAAAAAGTTATGTATTTTCTCTTTGTTAGAATCTTTAAGTAAAACCGCGCGGTATAGAATTGTTAACAAGCTTCCATCTATACATACATATGTTCAACACTTGTAGTTTATATTTACATCAACAAAGGCACTTCAGATAAGATAACTATCAATATGTTAACAGTTTTGATGGTAAAAGATAAGAAAAGAAAAACAAAACTTCTAAATTTCGAATTAAATTTTTACTTGATAAATCGTTGAAAATCAGGGTGCCACCACGGCAGCACCCTGTACTTCTTAATGCGGGAATATTTTACAGTAACAATGTTGCTGCAGCTGCTGATCCCGGCGAAGTCAAGCTCTAAATTTTTGGCTCGCATATCAGTGCAAAGAAGTTCTCGCGTAGCTATGAGACGGTAACGCGATTCTTGATGCCCATAGCTTAGTTGCCCAGGAATGGGAACAAAGTGACTGCAAACGACAATTAATAATATAATTCCTTCATAAGAATTAGATGACGAGCATATGGAAATATTGTCAATATTATCAGCAAGTTGCTCCCAATTGTTCATCACCTTATGCTCCATTTCTAATTGGTGCGTCGGTTGTTGCTTCTGTTCATTCCAAAATTTGTAACACATTATCCAGAGACATTGGTGTTGCTTCTGCCAAGAGGACAGGTAAGTTCGTTGGCAAAGCCAGTCTAAACTGTAGCCCAGCTCGAGACGCATTTTTAATTGTTGATAACAGCGGAAGAGTGCCTGAATGACCAAACCCCGCAAAACTTTCGTATCACACTTGCTGCTGGAACTTATTTCCCCTCTCTGTAGGTGATCTGGCAATTTCAGATTCCAACTGGAGAATCCCCCGCAATATCTTCCATACAAACTTAACCAGAAGGAGCGCGTGTTGACCAATCGCGAGGTCTGTTTGCATATTAGAGCGAATCTTTGGACATCGTCAGGCTCAATTCGCATAGCAATGTGAAACCAAATATCATGCTGGATATGAACGCTTATCTGATTAGTACTCGTATCTGACGATGCGCCAGATCGTCGTATTATGCCAATCCTAGGTAATTTTGCCTTTGGCTGGAGGAAATCCATTTGTCGGGCTAAAGGAAATGAAATTTCAAAAATTATATAAGTTTTCATGATGTATATACTTTGGTGGTCACCACATTTTCCTTTGCCATGTTGAAGTTTATTATAGATTAAGTCCTCATCCCATATCAAGTCATTCACATGCACATTACTACCCATTTCGTTAGAGATGAGCTAACTTATTAGAATTTCCTAACACTGGTATTTTTGTTCTCAAAAACAAGGAAGGAAAGTTCCAATACAAACAATTTGAAAATAAACCAAAACGAAAAAATATCAAAAATGATTTTGCGTTCCTGGAACCGTGTGCGTCCCAGGAGCTTGACAGACTTTGCCTGCTTCCTGCTGGTGGCTGTTTTTGTGCCGGTTACTTATATATTTCAAATCACAGTGGTTTTGCCAGAACTACTGGAAATTGGAAGCCTTGGAATCCAGGAAAAAAAAATTTTGGGACTCTCGCTTTGTATATTTGGTTTCTTTTTGTTTTTCAATGTGACAGCAAATATGATAGTCTGCATGCTAGTGGATACAACTATAAGGAGTGAGTTAAAAACCCATATACATCCTATATCATTGCTTCTATTTGTTGTCTTTTTACTTGGTAGTAGAGTTGCTGAAACCACCTCTATGCCCGGCGATGCGCAGGAGTTGGCACAAGTGCGAGGACTGCCAGGCTGCTCTAGTTCCTCCACGTTCGTCGCATTGCGATACTTGTAAAATCTGCGTCCTAAAGCGAGAAAATCATTGTCGATTCATTGGCTGCTGTATTGGACACTATAATTACCGATACTTTTTCTTTTTTCTGGTATACCTGGCAATAGGATCATTGATATCGTTTATCATGGGCAGCGTCTATGTGTGGAACCTGCATTTTGATTTCTATTGGCGTCCCTATACATTACTGACTGTCTTTGCGCCAGCAGTAAGTTTGGCTCTTGATGCCAGCTTGATGAACTTCTTTTTCCTTATTTATGAGCTATCACTTCTTGCATTTTGCATAGCCGTTCTGTTGCTAGTCTACCATTCCGATATTTTCCAGCGCGGAGCAGTGATAAAGGAACGAGGTACGAACAGATGGAATCTCGGGCTTTATGCCAATATAAAAATGGTTCTGGGAACACGGATGTATTTAACATGGCTATCGCCATTTATACGAAGTGATCTGCCACATAATGGCATTAACTGGGTGGATAAAGAGGATTAACAATCTCCACAAGTCATTTATTTAATAACAAAAATACAATATACGAATTTATCAAAGAATTTATTACTTCTCCACGAGAAATTCTATGCCCCCCACCAATGTTTTAAGTTTGGCTAAGTGCACTTCGTTGAGGGTAAAACCATGATAAATAATCTCAGCTAATTTTGACGATTCCATGTTATTCTCAACAGCATATTGTAGGACCAACAAAGACTGAGAAGGGGCTTTGAATTGAATGCAGGATCGAGCATATTCCTGCAGAGCCTGATCGCTGGGTGTGCCAGGTATACTATGCTGATTTTTATCAATGTAATTGAATACTTCGCTGGCCTGTTCAAAGTTTGAAATGTCCCTGCTTCGAACAATCAAGCTAAGAATATCACCCAGCATTTGACCAGTAAATGAAACGAAATTCTTTCGAATATTTCTATTTCCTGCAGCGGCTGCTTGTTCTTCAATTCTCTGGTACATATCTAATGCTACCTGAGAGCACTGAGCAATTAGTTGTTCATTATCTGGCTTGTAATTTTCAGCCATAATTCTTAAGATATAAAGCAAGAGACTCTCACGATGTGTGTGATCAAAGATTACCATGTCTGACCAAATACGTGGAATATGCTCTACAGCACCATTAATCTCAATTGAACGTAATATTTCCTCCATAATACCTGGTTCGGGTATATAGACGTTGGGCACTAATTGATCATAAGTCAGCATAAAGTCCTCCATTGTTTCTGTTTGACACAACAAAGCCAGAAAATGTCGGTAATAAACAGATTCCTTAAAGGAATCACCAATCAAATCGTAATTGTTGCCCTTATGCAGTAAATCGTTGATCTTCTTGGCCAAAATTTTATCATGTAAATGATTTCGACACACATCCATGGCTGTGGCAAAGAAATAGGTATCCTTAGGATGTTCTAATAAAAATTCCTTGTCAGAAATTTCGTTTAAAATATCCACAATGATGTGGGAGACGGGTCCTCGTTCGCGGCAGAAAATAATAAGTAAATAATAATATGAGCCCAGGCTAAGTTTTACGTTTAACTTCTTGAATTCTGCTAGGACTTGAAGGCTTGCCTTTCGTGCCAATTTAAAGTTGCCAAAAGTGCTAATACATTCTAGCAATGCATTCAGAGTGTCTAAGTTGGGCAACAATTGCTGCTGAGCCATTTGTTCTAAAAGATCACGTGTTAATTGCCAACGCTGCTCCGCGGTGTCCTTTAACAGGCTGACAATTTGGATAATTGCATTGAAGGTATTGGTATCCAGTTTTATTTTCCTTTCGCCTGCTTCCTGGAGTAGGGCATAGGCCCGCTCGCATTGCAAATATTTGGCCATACCACGTATTAAGGTGGCATATGCCTGGGATGTCTTTGGTTCTATTGCGGCATATAATGTTTCAGCAAACTCTCCATCTTTCCATGTTTTGCCTACACCACGGTCACGTCTACGATTATTCTGCAAAAACCACCGCTCTTCTATATTCTCCTCTGGTAATGGCTCTTGATTGTTGAAGAAGCACACCATTTCTAGTAAACTCTGTTTTACTTCGACACTTAATTGCATTCCATTTTTCTCGAGCAGTTTGTAGACAAATACTGCATCAGAAAGTTCTCCTCGGCCAATTAGTTCTTTTAAGATGTGCTCATCTACTTCCGATTCATTGGTAAAAATTAAGCGTGGTGAAAATTTCTTTATAGAAGGTTGGGCTTCTTGATGCTGCAAATAAGGCAAATTAAAAAGGAACAACTGTTTAATTCTTCTATAATTCAGTACCATAAATAGTTCTCGATGCTCTTCTTTAATCCAGTTGGCTGCCTTACGTCCTGCCTCCTTTGACATCGCATACGTGCGTTTGGCCACATTAGACATGGGTATTAGGAAGGGATCGTCGTGGTATTTAAAGTGTGGAGCTGTGTAATCACGACCCACTGTGCTAGCCAGAGCTTCCAGCAAATCCGTAGGTGAACGTTGAATACGTTTGGGTAACACAATTATTTCTCCATTTTCTCTAGATCCAGATGCCGGCCCTGTTGTGATGGTTGTGTAATCTGCTTTGGTCATTCCCCAGATGTAGATCATGTTCTTTTTAGGTAATAGTAGCCGCTTCCGTATTTGATACATTTTTAAGTAGCCTTGCTTTTTGTTTACTGTTTGTAGTTATAAAATGTGGATTTATGAATTGAATTCAAAAGTGTTGTCTATTCTTGCCTCAAAGTGGAAGTTCAGATGGAGATGAGCAATTTAATAGGGATGAGCGTTGTCCACAAAATTCATTCAATGGCATGTTGTAACTGCCATCACTAAAACAGTACTGTAGAGTTTGCACAAAAAAGGATTACATTTTAGTCAACGGGCCTCTAGCAAATGTGAAACAGATTGAAGACGTTGGTTGCGACTTTTTAGCCGAGAAGGATGCAGAGCACGAAAAAATGGAGACGGCAAATGATTCGAATATTTTTTTTCTAGACGAGAGCTCAGATCCCCTACAGGATGAGGAGCCAACGGTGTTAATTAATTTTCAATATGTATTTTATGACTATGATATAGAAGCTAAAAATGACGAATTAAAAAAATCTCATACGAGTCCTCGAAGTAAACAGAGAAGCGGCAGCGGACAACATTCTAGCTACATATCAGCCCGTGGACACAACTGGAGCAAACAGCATAGACAAACTCCGGACGTATTAGATTCTCCACATCATGAAGCCTGTGGCAAGGGACCGGCACTTACTGTATGTAATGCCGTTGAATCCTGGATGCTCCTATTTGATGATGAAATACTGCGTTTCCTAATGCGCCAAATCAACGAACAGATACGGAAAATAAAAAGGCGGTCGCAGATGCAACGTCTAGTAGACCTAATAGAGATACGCTCTTGGCTAGGTCTAAGTTATCTTTGTGGAGTCTTTCGTAACTCTGAGTTTAATGGTCCTTTGGAGGAATTGTGGACTTTGGAATTAGGAAATGCCATTTTTCGAGCTGCCATGACTCTGACCAGATTTGAGTTTCTTAATGAATGCCTTGCTAAAACAAATAATTTATTTGAACTTTGGCAGAAGTTTATTATAAACTGTAGGTCTTATTATGGAGCAAGCTCTTGGCTTACTGTAGATGAGGTCCGTCCAGATTTGAATCTTTGTTGCGATGCCAAAACCTTGTACATGACAAATTCAATGCTGAAAGATTATCAATGTGGAGACAAAGGCGTAGATATTTTAATTTGTGATTTCAAAACCACAGGCAGAAACATAACTTGGGGTAAGCCGTTTGTTGATCTACAGAAATGTGAACAACTTCTAAAACATTCTTTAACATCATTATGTATTCTAAGTTTGGACTCTAATCCATTAGATTGACCAAAAAATTGGTGCAAGTCAAGGGATGTACTTTATTTAAACTCGGCTGAATTAATTCCCAAAGAAAGAGAAACTGAAGCTTTACTAGTTTATGGTTTAAACACTCACAGATTAGATCCCCAAAAGGCTTATCTGAAAACAAATGAAGCTTGTCTTCAATTCTATAATCTGACTCAAAGATATAGCACTTCAAAAGCAACTCAAAGTGCTTTCCCAAGTCAGATGTTGAACTTATTTCATCTCATCCTTGATCTGGCAGCCGTTAATTCCTGGATCTCGTTGCGTCTGTCACCAAAAAATCCAATTCCTCGAATCGAACAAAGAGATTTTAATCGTCAATTGGGTTTATTTCTTACTCAACAACATCTACAGCGTCGGCTTCAATGTCATTCCTCCAGTACCTCGCTGGTCACTCGTTTACAGATCTGTGAAATTTTGGGTCAATCTAATCAGCGCTTACTCGGCGATGAGTTTCAAAAATTACCCCAAACCACGACAATTACATTTAATAAAAACAAGATCTCTCTTCCCGAGGGGGTAACTTTGAGCTCACGTTACGGTGACAAATTTCGGCGTTGCAAGCCCTGTTCCCAAAATAGACGGGAAACGAAATCTCGTTCTGGCTGTCAACAGTGTTTGTCTCATCGTTGTGCTAATCATTTAATCTCGAGATGTTTTGAATGTATGGGTGTGATTGTGTGTGAGGGCGATATTAAAAAAACAAATGCACAGTGAATTGGTTTTTAATAAAATGGTTTGTGGTTAATTATGTTGAAACAAAAATTATAAAACAGATTTTTACACAACAATTTGTCTTATTTAAGTATTGCAGTTATCAAGCAACGCTGGTTGATAACATTGCGCTCAAGTATTATTTCTAATGCCGATAATTTTTCGTGGCGTATACTTTCATTAGAGCAGGTTACTAAATGTTGAACGATGACCAACACTGAAAAGAAAAACGATAAATAACATAAAAAAGAACACCATTTGTAATTATACAATCTTGACGCCCGAAAAAAGCTACTGTTGTTGTTGCCAGGTTCGGTGAAGCGATGGCTATGCTGACGCGCTTAACCAGTAGTGGTACAACAACTGCAGTAGCTCCCGGCTCTCCGAAAGTTCTCCAACGCTTTCAAAACTATCTGACTGCCTTTCTATGGCCAAGCAGCAACAACCAAAGAAGCAATAACCAGCGCAAAACCTCAACTCAGCTGGATGCTATTGATTGTTTCACAAATGAACTAGTTAGTCGAAAGACGCAGAAATGGGAGGAACTGCGCGACAACCTAATAAAGCCAACAACGGGAGGAACCGTATTGGAAAAAGATGCGGAAGTGGCTACAACTTTCAGCCAGAATGTTGGTCTCATGTCCAAGGGCATGGTGAGTGATTTAAAGGCTTTGCGTTCGCCCCAATTAGGGCTGGATATACGTTTGCTCTCGCAACCACAATTGGATAATTTGCTAATGGCCACCCTGGAAATAAAAAATAAACTGGATTTCCTCTATTTGATTCGTCAATGCATACGGTTTAACCAGCTGCCCTCTAATGAGGTATTACTTCAAAGCCTCAAATATTTAAGTGCCCAACGAAAGCAACAACAATTAGAGGCTCTTGCCGAAACCTGCCGCCAATTGAAACATCCCTTTTCTGAAATCTACGCCGATTTGGCTCCTTTCCGAGCTCTGGCCCTATGGCACAATGGCACTACAGATGCCGCACTAATGACCCTTCATCGCGGTTATGGTTCCAGTTTATCCACAGATGAAGGTCGTCGTATGATACGATCGGCATTTCGCACAATCTCAGAGGAGACTTTGGCTCAGAAAAGTGAAGCTGTGTTGGTGTCGCTCATGGAAGTAGCTCGCGCCATACATCGCGAGCATAAGGACATCTTCGTAGTGGCATGTGTGTGGAAGCAGTGTTTTGTTAGTGATTGGTTTTGCGATCAAAAATCTGCTGGCGAACTATTTGATTTTTACAAAGAGCTACAGGAGCTGGTAGAGAGAAGGGCTAGCCCTTTATGTTCATCCTTTCTAAGCCGCCACAATGTGGATGCAGTGCATCGTTTAATAGAGGTATTTCTTCACCATCAGCAGCGATTGGCCTGTGCGAGTTGCCTCAGTCTGCTCTTCAACTATCAATGTAATTAATTTAAATATAAATGGCAACATAATTTGTATACAGATTCTCTTTCCTACTTTAGATTTGCGTAAAGATCTTCGTGCCTGTGCTGAAATAGTGAAATCTTGCAGCGAACTGGAAATGCCCTTAAATGAGTTGCAAAATGAACAGTTCCTTAGTCTGTTCTTGGATCAGAGTGAGCCATTTGAGACAGCAGCAGGAGGTATATCCAATAGGACACCAAAATCTTTCCAGTACAAATTTTAAGAACCGTTTGCACCTTAGCACATGTTCTAATAATTAGCACAATCTCTATTCAAAAAGTGAGAAAAAAATATAGCAATGCACGACCGTTTTTAAATATAGTAGAGAATAAATGTTGTTAATTATCAAGATTGATTTTTAATTCCAACGTTTAGTAATTTTAAAAAAGTTACAAAGAAAATACCTACCCGGCCTTAATCAACACTGCTAAATAGAAAAGTAGTATATTTTGCAGTGTTAGTGAATTGGGTTGGGTCAGCTGGGAGTGATTAACATTTTCATATATAGAAGTATTTGTAAAAATACATTTTAAAAATATTGGGCAAGTTAAAGTTAATTAAAGTTATAATAAAAACTAAAGCACAGAAAACTAATTGGAAAAATAAGTGCACAGCAAGGAACCATGCTATAGCTGGTTTTGTGGAATGCAGCGAAATGATTGAAAGTGGGGGATAAGAACATGCACGGAAGTAAGTTAGCTGCAATCACAATGTATCACGCCAATTTATTGTAACTTCTTCCTGCTTTTTTATAGAAGGGCCATGAAATCAGAAGAAAGGCAATCCAATTATCGAAAAGTATCTAAGACAAGGGTAATACCTTTACCCATCCAAGGAAGATAAATAAAGAGTATATCATGTTCTCCGACGACACCGATGAGTTAGACACTATCGCCGACGTGATGGGACTACGCAGTCAGGCCAGACTAAATACCTTTCGGGAGATGTGGTATCATGTATTTCTCTGGGCTCTATTCTCATCGATTTTCATTCATACATGTGCAGCTCTTGTGGCCTTTGTCACACTGCGCAAACATAAATTTGGCCGTTTCTTTTCCATTTTAATTTTGGTAATGGGCTTTTTGTCTCCTGCATCCAGTGGCATTTTAAGTAGCGCAGTAATAGCATTTGTGCATCGCGCATCAGCTTTACCTATGTCGCCAATATATGCCATGATTTGGGGTTTGGGACAAACAATAGTCTCAGCCTGTTTAGGGTTTACGAGGATACTGGCCACCCTTTAGAATATCTCCACCATTTTCTATCCATCTAAATTCCTTCGACAATTTAATTATATAAATACATATTATTGTGATTTTTACTTGTAGCGAAACATTAAAAACTATTAAGACAAGAAAACATTTGTATGAGAACTAAATCAAGACATTCCCATCTCTGGCATTAAATAATGTATATAATTTCGCACTTAAAACAATACCTATGCGCTTCTCAACCCGCATTATGTGTGGACCTTGCCCTCGTTTAACCCTAACATTAGCTAAAATTTCTTGCGCCATGGGCTCCTTTCGAAAGTGTTCTAACATTTTTTTGGGACAAGGGTATTCACTAATAATTGCATCGGCTAACTCCAGAGTGGCCATAGGCAGCCGATTCAAATGCATTTGCCATAAACGCTTCCAACAACCGGTCCCTTTGTTACCCCCTATTCGGACACATTGTTTTTTGTCGTTAGCCAAGTACTTTTTAAAACTACCCAGAATTTCGTTACGCTGTTGCTTATAAGGAGTTTCAGCTATAGCCTTAAAATGGCGTAAAAGAAAGTCATGCAATTCTTTTGCTTGATTTAATTGGTCCAGCTGTTCCACATGCAGATTTTGCAATTGATATTCGATCAAATTTTTTGAGGAAATGGGTTTCAGGGCTGCCACTGTGTATTGACAATTCGGAAAAGCTTTTTGCAGATCGAAGCCTATGCAGGACTCAGCGTGTTTGATTACTTTTACCACATGATTTTGCATTTGCCACTGCTTGTTTATTTCGATACCCGTTTCTAGTCTGTGCTGTACCACATTCCGTTCCCAAATAATGCAATCTTTAAGCGGCAAC
Organism: Drosophila sturtevanti; assembly: GCA_018150375.1. NCBI lineage: Eukaryota > Metazoa > Arthropoda > Insecta > Diptera > Drosophilidae > Drosophila > Drosophila sturtevanti. The sequence continues at coordinate 11,161,533 of JAECWJ010000317.1, read as the reverse complement.
TGACGAACAACTATCATTTCGCTGGAATCTAATAGTTTGACTAAATCCTGGCCAATAAAGCTAAGGAGTGATGTGTCAAACACCATTCTCACATATTTTTCGCATTCGCCGGGTTTAATTCGCTTCTGTTTATCCCGAATATTTTGTTTGTGGAGTTTGTCGGCTCTAGACATTGCAATTCTGTAAGACAGCAACTAAAGCTTAAAAAACATATTATATAAAATTACATTATTTACCTAACAGAAGTTCAATTCGAATTCAAAATTTCAAAGATTTTTTAAACAATAATACAAAAAGTTGCGTACTTTTTAGGACACAGATGCGACTGTTTTTAGAATTCTGAGCGATATCGATAGCAAACTCGCAAACTGTATTCTCGTAATTGTAAAATCGATAAGTTTTCACACTTATATTAACTAAATTTTCTCGCATTGTCGCTTTCCAACACTAGCTGAACTCCTCTGCACGTGTTTTCTAAGGTCATTATTTTTTTAAAATAAGTTGCGCACAAAATGTATCTTATGTATACAATTAACGAAGATGGTGATCGTGTATATACTCTTAAGGTTGGTTTACCACAGGTATTTTCGAAGTTTGCTTTAATTATTATTTGGCTTCATTTAGAAACGAACCGAGGACGGCCGTCCAACTTTGTCAGCGCATCCTGCCCGTTTTTCCCCCGAAGATAAATACTCACGCCAACGTATAACCATCAAGAAACGTTTTGGCCTTCTGCTCACGCAGAAGCCTGAGCCAATCTATTAAGATTAACAATAAAGATCCTTTAATTAGGTAATAAAAATAAAAAACGTAAATTAAATACGGCGTTTTAGTCCAGCAGTATAGTCAAATAATTGAGGGTTCCGAAACTCGCCACGCATATCTAAGACATAATAAAGCGTCTTGTCGCGTACTTTAATAGGCAACTGCACTCGAGCCATTTCCCGGGATTCCTGAGCGGAGATACATTTAAGGGGAACAGTCATGATACGATTGCGATTAAAGGGTCCGTAGGTGACAAAGCTCACGCTTTGGCCGCCTTTTCTCAGAATTAGGAAGCGCACCGAACGTAATGTAAACATCCATACGGCAAAGAGAATGCCATATCCTGGAAATTAAATTCGGACTTAAATAATTTTAAAAATATGCTAGAGTTTATCGCATACCTACTAAAAAACTGCATATTGTTATGCCGTTTCTGTATTTGTTTTCACCCAAGTTAATGCGTTGAAACCAATGCAATTCTTCTCCCTCCTTTTCTACAACTGGAGCATCTTTTAGTGTGGTAAATGCAAAGTGCGATAAATATGTCCAAAAAACAAATTGACAGACCCCAAACAAATTTAAGATGTTGTAGAACTTGGGATTCTCATACTTAAACAGTATTATATCCTTTGGTACGCTTGTGCTGATATCAAAAGGCTTTAGCGTAGTGGCATTAGAAAATTGTTTAATCTGCGCCGGTATTTTGACAGAAAACGTAGGTTGATTACTCCGCAAGATTTGTAATCCTTTGTGTTTTAGTATATTATAACTTTGCTTAAGAGAAAAAATTAATAGACTATTCATTTTAAAAAAAAATGTTCAAGTTGTTAAGTAAGTCAAGAAGTATGCAGAACAGATGTTTATTGTTTTGTTTCAGTTCCAAATTAGTTCAAATTATGTCTGGAACAAAACTGGTTATCGTTGGCTTATCGGATCCACAAACCGTCCCTGGCAGATAGTTTCTCTGTCTACATCAATCTGGCGTCATTACTAGTGATGGACTCGACGAAAAACACAAGCCCGAATGTACCATTAAATTTTTGTATTTTTATTAAGTTTTGAAATTGAATTAAGGATAATTTTTTTGTCCATAAGGGAACTGCAAAATCATTTCTTAAGATATTTTCAGACGTCGATAAAACTACACCTTATTGCAAAACACAGTGGAATGTTGCAATTGTTTTTTATCCGTTAACAAATTTTACAAAAGTTTATTATGCAGTTTTCATGTCAATGCCCAATTTTATTTTTAAGTTTCGATTTCTGGCATTTTTTATATGAATCGAATAAAATTGTGACACATACGAACTGAAATTAAACAAAATTAAAAAACCAATTGTGTTAATCGTGCGTGTCATGCGTATTGAAAATGGAAGACACGCGCTCAACTCTAAGTTTCTATAGACTTGTGAACCAGTATTGGTTCAGCGAGGTTCCTGCTCAGATATAGTCGCGGACGGCAAATTTAATTTCATATGGTTTTGAGCAACTAAAAACAACAAAACATTCTTTAAAATAACGATTTTGAACAAGCATATGTTATATGATTTTGTAGTAAACTCATCCGTTAGTTATAAAATATCTTAACGAGGTAAGTCTCAATCCCTTTAACATGGATCATAGTGAAAAGCAATTTGCACGTTTACTAAGTTTCTTTATTTTTCATAATTCCTAATTTGACAATTGCTAATCCAATTTTAGAGCTGAGCATTATATCCTCCATATGTAAAAACATTAAAACGGATAGTATTGAGTTTCAGGCTTCGTCTCTTCGAGTTGTTTGCGTTTTTAGGGTTGTCAGGTAGTTCGATGGGTGGCCCGGTTAATGTGTAGGAATATTAAAAATAATACTTTTTTGTTCAAAAAATATAGTTTAAAACATAAATCATATTTTAAATAGCGTGTCCAGGAACTGTAGTAATTAATGTTTTTTGTACAAATTAAAGGTGACAACCCTAGACCATAAGTCTGTTTGACAATTACTAGGCATTTGTATTTTTATATAAAGGTAGGTTAATTTATTAAGTCGTGACTATGATTTCTTTCATTAGCTACTTGACAACCCTTTAAACATTAAAATGTACGAATGCAGTAGAATAAAAAGCCAAACAAATGGCCCCCATGTACTCTGTTTTGTACTGTCTTCTTGGGTATTTTGGGTAAATGATCAGAGAGATTGTGGGTTATTCTAGGTACTACAAGATCTGTTTAATTTTCCGGTTATTTTTTGATATGTTGCTTCAACATAACCTCCCAATCATCAAAATCGATACGTAACCTAAAAAGAATGTGAACGGCGCACTCTAATACACACTTTTATTTGGTAGGGTGCGTGTGTAAGAGAGAACAAGAGAGTGAAAAGGCCTTAATAGACATAACGTTAAACTAACTTTAAATCTAAATCTAATTCCTAGGTAAGTTTTAAGAAAAGTACCTTTTTTAAACGTTTTTTAAAGATGGATGAATATGAGATAGGTGACAAATGAGAAGGGTGCAGATAGAGCTACCATAACTTATTTAGTAAAAATTGCTTATTTTTAATGCCGTTAAAGAATTAACGATATTGTACCTAATGTATGTATGTATGTATGTACATATGTATGTAGGTGTCCATATACAAACATCATAACTTCATATTTTGCGTCTTGTTGCTTTTGTAAATGATGCATTCATACATCGTTCAGACGTGTGTATGTTTGTACATATGTATGTATGTACATACTTATGTACGAATAGATGTCTGCCTTCCCCACCTTTTGTGGTTCTCCCAAACCGGTATCCTGTGCGATAAATTAGGTCTTTGGACAAAAAAAACTTAGGTAAATTTCCCAAATCGCTTAATAACGTCTTTTACTTTCTTTGCACAAGAACTTTTAATATTGAACATAAAATAAAACCAGAAATATGGCCAGTACACGTAAGAATGTGTGTGTATGCATACTTCTATATATGTATCGCTCCCCTTACATATGTATATTATATTCATCCCTTTCTAACATGCAGCTTTCCTATATTTTAAATATCTAATTAAGTTTTACTTTTGTGTTGCTATATCTCATGCGATCCCTTGTACCGTGTACGAAATCCTCCCCCCTCGGAAAACGCGATACAGTGCTGCCAACTTGCTATAGATATAGGAACATAATCTGTTCATAAGTTCATATGGGTATGTATACCCAAAATGTGAAAATATGACGTCACATTCAATATACATATGTACATACATATACATATATAATTGTTTGAAGTTGTAAAGCTGAATTTTAACAAAACGTTATCATTTTTAACCCAATACGCCCACCGCCTTCTCCTGTTTCATGTTATGTGCAAATGTATGTATGTACATACATACATACATATACATACATACATACATATGTAATCCATATCCGCAAAGTACATATGTACATATATGTACATACATACATATATGTATGTACATATGTATATATATATATATATGTACATATGTATGTATGTATATGTACATACATAGGTATATATGTATACATACATATGCACATATATATGTATATATACATATGCACATATATATGTATGCATGCATATACATGCATACATGTACATATGTAGATATACATACATATATATATATACCTATATCTATGTATATACATATATACATATATACATATATACCTAATCTTTGTACATACATATATATATATGTATGTACTTATATGTATAATATATGTATAAAGATATAAGTATATATATAATGTATGTATGTATACATGTATATAAACGTGCTCTCTCTCCAGCGTTCTTGCTCTCTTTTTTTTATCGATGCTCTCATTCTCTGTCATCAGCTGGTTTTGCATTCGCATTCGCTTCGTAACAAAAATTGTTTTCAGTGCTGCACCAATACATATCCCTCCTAGTTAATGTCCGATTTTCTTAAGTGTACTACACCCAAATTTAGGCAAAAGTTAAAAAATAGTTACCAAACTATATTAAAAGTAAGTGGGTGTATTTTAACTCAACGCAAAGAAAGACTTTTCAACCTAACCTTACTTTAGTCATACATTATTTCAATTAATGAATACATTGTAGAAAATTTTTCCCATTATATTTACATATACATACATACATACATATATATGTATGTATGTATGTCTTACCAGCTATGGTTTATCATCCATTTTGTCTTGTTCACGCTCTTTTTAGCCGTTCTATCCGCCATCCGTTTTCTTTTTTTTTTAGTTTTCTGTATGTACATACATATGTATGAATGTAGATATGTACATACCACAAAGAAGTATTGTAACGCATCACGTCAATAGTCTGATATTTTCAAATTTGTATTCCACAAAATATTTAATTTTAAGAGTTTCATACATACATACATACATACATATGTATGTACATACGTAGGAAGCTTCTTTTAGCCATTGCATTCAAAACGCTTCTAGGATCCTTAATTGAAATTTGTTTATATCTAACAAGACCTACGGTATGCGAATTAATGGGTATTTTTTTTAACTAATATACATATGTATATACATACATACATATGTATGCATGTATGTATGTATGTATGTACATTTTAGTTCGGTAAATTAATGTTGTTTTGGGTGGAAGGGGTATCATTGAAATGTTTTTCATTTTATACATTTTCGCTGATGCCATTCTCATTCTCACTGTTCAGTTCAATGTAACCGAAATAAAAAAAGGATAAACTGTTTACTCAGGAAATATAAAAAGGAACCAATAATGATGCAAATTACACAGAATGTGGAAGTGAAAGAATTGAAAAACGAAACAGCCCTTTTGATAACCATGACTCCAGATACCAATGGTGAGGAAGTTGAACAATTGCTTTCGCCAAGTCCAAGTCAAAGTTGTGGTAAGCTTAATCGTTATAAAAAAACATTGAATATTAATCAAAATGTTATTGTCAGATAATACAACAGTTAAACAAAACGGAGTGAAATGTACAACGAGCGAAGATCGGGACAAATTTACCAACGGGCAAACTCAACAGAATGTCGAAAAACCTTTCGTGTTGACTTCGAATTTAGAACAGGAACGTAATGCTGGTACCGATTTAGATGCTTTGTTAGACAAAATAAGCTCCATTGTTGATCGCAGTCCCAAAGAATTTCATATCAATAATGAAGGGTACGACAGCAATCAAATTGAACATAAAAAGATTGATGTTATCCAGATAGAGGACGAAATGAAGAGACACAATACCACTGGAAAAAACGTAATTTCGGAGCATGAGTCAAAATGTACAGCAAACAGTGACGAAGAGATATTAAAAAAAATCATTAGAAAGCCACTTGATGTAAATGTTCCCTCAAAATCCAAGGATTCAATGGGAAAAAATATTGCAGAGCTTAATGTGACTAAAAGTCCTAACCAAACACAGTTCGTCGCGGAGCAGGTGGATAAGCGGACTAACGGTTTAGTAGACGTTTCCTTTGATGAAATGGGTAATGAAGAAAAAAAAGTTTGTAAGTCAAAAACGGACAAAGCAAGTGATAAAGATGATGTCATTATTGATTTGGATTCCTCCGATGAAGCTTTGACGGATGAAGTCACAAAACCATTACAGAAAGTTAAAAAATTAGAACAAGATGAAGGTAAGCAGAAAGAAGAGATCTGTAAGATTTTGGAGGAACCCAATGAAAAAGTCAAGGAGTGTTTGAAAGAAAAAATAAAAGTAAAGGATGCAGAACTTAACGGTTACATTGCAGAAACGGAGAGGTCATCTTATCATAACACTGTGGTAAAAAATTCAGACGTAAGCGATGTATTACATATATCCGACAAAGACGAGGAGCTCAAATCTAATTGTTTGGCCAAAGTCGATAAAGCTGAAATCATTCAGGGGTTTAAAGAAAAGGTTCAAAATCAGGCCCAGGATGAACCTGTGCAGGCTGAAGAGGATGATGACGATGTAATATTCTTTGAGCTGATCGATAAGACTAAAGACAAAGAAAAAAAAGAAGAAATGTTAAAAAAGAAAATGGAAAAGTTGCTGGAAAAGAAAGATGAACTCTTGACAAACAAGAAGGATGTCGAAATTGTCTTAGTATCAGAGGATGAAGATGATGATCTACAGCACATAAAAAAGTTGGAAGAAAATGAAAAAGAAGTAAGTAATACAACTGAGAAACATTTTCAGGCGGATAACTCCGACAATGCTTGCGATCAGTTTGATAAATTGAAACCTCAAGTTAAAACCAAATCATCGTCAAACGATCATCACATAGATAATAATTCAAATAGCAGCAATCTGTTACGTCCTGCCCAAGACACAAATATGCCTCCAACAAAACGAAAACGTCTGAGTACCGAAGTTTGTGCTAAAACGATGGAAGATGGGAAGCCAGAGACAGCAGTTACAGAGTCTGAAAAACCGATCCAAGGTAAACGTGGTCACAATCTAGTAGAGATCAGTCCCTCGGACATCAAAAAGAATCAAACACCCAATAAGAAGTTAAAAACTGATGATACAGATTCAAATAGCTCCAATGATGGTACTTTACAAATAGATCTAGATGCTAAGGAAGAAATAGAAGAAATGGTTTCTCCATGCAAAGAGGATCGAGAAAAACATCAACTCAAACCTCAGCCGGATTTTAAAAGGGAAGTAAAGCCGATACGGCTGGATTTTGTAAAGACATTTCGGAAAAGTTTCGATAAAATGTCACGACAAGATTTGGAAGAACTGGTTCTTCAAAAGGTTGTTGAAGGTATGCTAGTGAAAAGTGAATTTGCAGATATACGCCGCCAATTAGATAAATATGAGACAACTCTAGCGAATTATCGTCGAAAGATAGCCGAAGTGTCAAAGCAATTTGTCGATCTTGAGACAGTGCACAAGCGTGTACTTAAAGATCTAGAAACTAAGAACTCTCAGTTTACTGCGCCAGTCAGAATAACTCGTGCTGTGGGTCTACAAGTAGGTATGTCCATGAAGGCAATGAAACCGGAAGTCCATGTTTCTGTGCAATCAAATGCTGCAGGCGGAATTTCGACTTTGCCTAGTGGTACCCTATCAAAAGCTAGCACTTCGCCGTTAAGATCGCCCCTAAGGGGTGTTCAGTCAGGTCGTTCACCACATCAACCACAAGCACACCCACATCAGCAACAGTCACGACCTTCCCCCTTACCGTCTTCCACCAGTTCGACCACCTCTTCTTCCTTTGTTAAAACTTTGCAACCTCCAAGTGGTTCGACACCAGTACGTAGGGGTTGCATGCAAAAGGTCACTCCTCAGAGGCCAGGACCAGGACATCATATTACACAGACCACATCTGCAACACCGACGTCAGCTAATCGATCACCCCAAGCACCGCGATCGGCACTTTCCGCACATGTATCCAAGCACACTGGAGGTAACTCTGGTGGCGGTTCAGCCGTGTCCACAGCGGGAGCAATGGCCTCCGTTACAGCAATCAGAGCACGAAGTGGTACAATTCCGTATCCTAACATGGCTCAAAAACAGCAATCGCAACAGTATCAAACGTAAGTCGACTAAGATTTCTAAGACTCTTAAACCAATACTCATGTAAATTTTCCTTAGGTCTCGCCCTGGCCCCGGTCCTGGTCCCAGTCCTAATAAATCAACGGTCAAAATGCCAAGTAAAGTAAAACCCATTCCCACAGTATCAGTGCCTATTTCATCAGCTGCAGCTGGAGGATCCCCGCCAAATTTAGCTCCTGCTAAGCCCAAGGACAAATCTGTCATTGATCTAACAGATGAAGATGAGGCGGCAGCTGCAGCCGCGGCGATTCAATCACGTCTAAATCAGACAGCCAGCGTTACAATGAAAAAAAGCGCTGGGCAAGGTAGCGGGCTAGGACCAGTCGGCGGATTGGCCCGAACTGGCTCAAGTGCTACGGGAAATGTTGTACGAGTATCACCCATGCCAGGTCCCTCATGTAGGACAAATGTGGTGGCACGCTTAAGTGGTGGAGGTAATTAAACACAGCATTTAATTCATATGAAGTTTAACTTCTATTTTTTATAGGCCAACGGAATACTAATGTAACAATGCAAATACGTTCCGAAAATACCCCACCGTCGGCTTCCCGTCTGCGTTATTCCCACCCTGCACCTTTACCCTCTTCTCCCGCTCAACCCTTTAATCCTGCCTGGAAATTGCCACCGTCGCGTCCTGTCATACGCATCAGCTTACATGATACCGGAATTGTAATCTCTTGGACTCTGGAGGATACCAGCAATCGTTTTACAGATTGTCTCACCTATCAGATCTATGCCTATCAGGAAACTATTCACGAGCCTAGCACTGATTCATGGCGTCATGTTGGAGATGTCAAGGCCATGCTGTTGCCCATGGCAGTCACTCTGAATCAGTTTCAGGAGAATCAACGTTACTATTTTGCTGTGCGAGGGGTGGATGAACATCAGCGTTTCGGTCCCTTCAGTTTGCCTAAGACATGGTCATAGAAAGCTAGAAAGACATCACGGTAAATTGGGTTATCAACTGTTTTTAACGTTAGTGTCCCTTTTTTAGTTTTATTAGTTATTTATTTTATATTTATTATATTGTATTCATAAGTCAGAAAAAAATATATAGTAAAGCAAAAGTGTGGAAAGCTGTCAATATTATAAATTTTAAATAGTTCTTCTAATTGGTATAGAAAGGTTCCGCTTGAGACTTCAATGCACAATTTCGGGATTGGAAATAGTAATGATTCGAGATTCCTTGGGAGTTTAATAGAACTAAACATTGTAATTTAAGTTTAGTTTATTATTACTATTTAAGTTGAAAACATTTAATGGTTAATAACAATGTAATGAATAAATTATCAAACAAAGTGTGTTTAGTTTTGAAATTATTTCTTAACTCCAATTCTCAAATTCAGGTCTACTGCGAATACGCATAATTGTGTAGGTAAACTGTGCGGCACAACCAAAAATCTTGATATTAAGATCACACCCACATTCAGGTATACATATGTACATACTTATGTACATATATGGTATAGCCACGATGAAGGTTAATTATTAAATTATTGATAATTTATTTCGTTCATTACTAAAATGATTCTACATCTATTGCAAATCTATGCCAAAATGCGTTACCAAAAAAAGAAAAAGTTAACAGGCATTCTTCCTTTCATAGGCGAAAGCGCCTGCGCTAAGTCTTGTGGTCTATTTATGTTAGTTAACAGTGTTTTTGTTTTGTCAATACGAACTTCGTATTACGAAGTCCTTCATGAGCACGCAAGCAAAATGGTCACGTTTAGTCAGCCGAAAGAGCATAAAGAAAGCAACGACGATAAAACAATTATTAGGCGCGTATGATAATGGAAATAATTAATTAATTAACTAGAGAAAACTCTTCAATAAAGTGTTTGTGAAAATTGCTTAGAAAAATGTTATAAATTAAAAAACTGCTTTTAACTTTCGTGAAAACTAGAATTAACATTTGTTGGTTTCTTGTGAGTAAAACTAATTTACCTCGCCTTGCTTCGTGGTCTGTGTTATATGTATGTACATATGTACATACATATGTATGTATATGAATACATAAATATACCTATGTATATACAATATGTACATATACATATATATTAATTAAATTACCGTTAACATAACATGGTCTCACCAGCACACATTCTCACACTAAAAAGTCTGTTATAAAAGCAAACCAAAAATTAAAATAAACCATTAAGCGTCTGATTCCCTGCAATTTCACTGCTCCTAACAAAAACAATGAGAACGATAAAAATAAGATGATTTATACCCTTACAAGAAGGTTTTATTTAATTTTGCAATATCTGATCGTTCATTTAACCAGTTTTGTCTATAGTCTGGAATAGTGCGGATGTAATGCTTCAGTATTGAAATGGTTGCTGTTCATATTGTGTAACTGGGAATCATCCCAATCGGTCTAACCGATTCTGTCCAAACTAAGTTGTATTGTTAATAAGTATATTAAACTGACAAATATTAAATTCGTGGCATTTGCGGCATTGAGGTTAAATCGATTTACCTATGGCAGCTATATGACATAGTCGTCCGATTCTGATACAACTAGGATGAAGTATTATTAGATATATTAAACTCCTCACAGCAGCCCAACAAATGGTCAAAGTTAAACAGATAGGTGAAAAAAAATAAATAAATTGTGGCTATATTTAATGTGTTAGTTTTTTATTAAACTAAAAAGATTTTAAAAATCTTCATCTGCTCACATTTACCGCGGGCGTCTAAATGAGCACAAAGTTTGGCGCTTCCAGATTCTATAGTCATTAATTACAATTTTTATTTTTTACTTTCCTTTGCAGCTATAAAAAGTGTTACATAAGAAAAATAATAAAGCAAAGGCATACCTTAATAAACTAAAAGACTGTTTAAAAATTGTGCCTAGAAAACTAGAAATATGAAGTCAAAACCAAATCCCGAAAGCCACACACAAATCAGACACTCAGGCACCATCAAGGAGACAAAGAGTAGATAGTCACAGACGGATATAAATAATATATGTGAGCGTTGTAAACATTCCCACTCCTAATCGTAAGGAGAAAATGACTGGGAATTCGTGTTTTGTTGAAATTTTATGGACAAAAATAAAAAGTTTAGCATGGAAGATATCAACATGGGCAGGTAAATACCATTTGATATACTTATAGGTACATACTTTGTTTATTTTTGCGTTAAATTATTTCAAACTATGATTAACATTTGTACGTCAAACCAAATTTTAATTAGTTATACGATTCTATCAATTGATTTTAATTAAATTTTTAAGAATAATTTAGTTAATCTTTTATATTAAGTTATGTAAAATTTGACCAATATTTAATAGTAACACTTTAGTGGCAAAAAAATGCAAAAAATGGTATAGGTCTGAAGATCAAGGGATCAGGCTAAGAGAAGGTTATACGGTTAATCTTTTGTTACTGTTATTATGCGCTGTACCCAGAGAGTAAAAGGATTCATAGAAAACTCGGATCTTTTGACGGTTTGATGTTTTAACAGGGCGAGCAATTTTTCTATCTGGTTTTTTGTTTCCTCTTTTGTGTGTGTCCAATTAAACGAGCAAGGGGCGTCAACTGAGGCCGTCTTAGTCATCAAGTTAAAATTTTTTATACCCTCTGCTCTATAAATAAATGGATTAAATTCTTGTTACATATTTCCTATACCCATACGATAAAAGACTATATTCAAATCGGCAAAATGTATGTATCAGGCAAAAGGAAACATTTCGGACCCTATGAAGTACATATATTCTTGATCAGTATCAATAGCTAGAGCTAGAGTTACCAAATTTGGTGTCAACATCTGTCTAGTGTGTACGCATATCAAGTTTGCTTAAACTCTTCTAAAGTAAACTTAAAAGTATCCTACTCTTATTTGTGTGTACCAGTTAAAGAAAACTATTCATTAGCCAGAGGAAAGTTGGTCTATGAATCTGTATAAATCTCAAGTCTAGTTGTAATAAGTAGAGCCACCAAATTGAGTTTATGGACTCTGACTACTACCTACAGATATCAAGTTTATTTAATTTTTTGTACCTTTTGTTACAGCAAGTGAATGGAATTGCGGGGCTTTCGTACATATGTAGATATGTATGTAAGTTGACATCGCGACTTGCTTCCACCCTTCTTTTTTTTCGAAGGCTCATCGATTTATTTGTTTCTGCTCTGCCCCCCTCCCCGCTGTAGTTTTATATTTACAGAGGTTGCGTGTGACGAACATTAAAACATGAGTTGCACAATAGATATTATTGATCTTTTGCAAAAAGTTTTACATAAATAATAATTTTTAAAAATATAATTTTTGCTAACTAGCGATTCCTGTTATAGCATACTAGCAGAATTATATTTTAAGCTGGTTTCGATTTCAAGGGAGTTTGACTATAAAATATTTCAAATTGGTACAGGGTATCCAAGTCTGCCGTGCGTCGTACATATGTAAATAATTTAGACGTTTCCCCTAACACAAATTAGAAAAATATTTAAAAAAAGACAAACATAATATGTACATATGTATATACATTGTTAACAAATAACTTTAATCTTCCCATTGTGGTATTTATTATTATTGTATTTATATAGAAAATAGGTTATAGATTTAAATTGCCCGAATAAAGGGATGCGCAATTAAATTTCGCGCCAACATTTCTAGCTAAAATGTTAACTTAATTACGTGCTTAGAAACTCGCTAGCAGTTTGATAAAAAATAGTGGCAAGATGGCAGCTTTGTACTTGCAAAATAGCGGCAAAAAAGTAGAATTAAATAGACCTGATAGCCCATTTTCGACAGTTGTGGAAAAAACGAAAATAATTGATTAAACGTAATTGCATATTTCATGGTTGTTAATTCATTTAAAGGAAATTGGTGGTTTTTTCCAAAATTATTCCTGACACAATTCCAAGAAAATGTCGACTGGGTTATGCGTTCATTGTACTCGTACTTCGTGTGAGCGCGCTGGCGTATGTGCCAAAAAGCAAAAAACAAAGTTGAAAATAAAATTCCAAAATTTTAAGCCAGACGTAGAATTTTCTCGGAAACTGCTTCAACAAATGCGATAATGCACTTTGTGTAAGTGCGCGAACGTGATTGTGTGTTAGTGTGACTACATATTGCCTAATGGGCCGAAAAGCAAACAGGCAACGAAAATCTGGAAGTTTGAAACGATTCTCACAAAGCAAATCTAAAATCAAGTGAAAAGGCAGTGAAAGTTATGAAAATAAAAACAAGTGAAAATCAAGCAAAAGCCAGTTGAAAATTAAATTTTTTTCATGTTTCTTTATAAAGGCAGCTGCCTGTGGGAGCCATAGCAAGAGCGCTTGAGAGAGAAACTCCGACTCTCTTTGTTTTTAGTTTTTGAGCAATAAGAAGTAAGTGAACAGCAGGTAAAAAAGAAATTTTGGTAACGATTAAGGAATGTCGTCATCGTCAAGTCTTTTTTATTGTTGTTAATTTTATTTGTTAGCAGTAAAATCTTGAAAATCTTGCGAAATGTTGGTTGTTGATTGTTTTTGTCAATGACTTTCAATGTGTGTAAATGTTTGCATGTGTTGGTGTGAGAGAACATGAGAGAGCGGAAAAAAGATGGAGAGAGACCGCGCTTGGGGTCAGCTGTGTTAAAAATATATACATATGTACATACATACATATATGTATGTGCATACATACGTACATATGTATGTATGTACATATATCCAGAAAAATTTAATTTATTAAAAATAATATTTACTTTCACATTTGTAATTTATATATTATTTTTCGTTAAAACCCGTAGTAAGTTGCTAAATGATTTCGGTCGTCTGTTTCTCAGTGCGATTTTGATTAACACCCAAGGCAACGGCAGTGCAAATAACAAAGCACTAATATTTAAAAATCAAGTTACACGTATTTACTGTCCCTCTCTTTTTCTTAAAAGCCAAATTAAGTGTAAAATTTACACTTAATCTAATTCTTTTTTGGACCGATATTTTCAAATTTTTTGAACATATATACATATATGTACATAAATATGTATGTATACAACCACATCATGTGCCCTTTCAATTCCTATTGATTCTAGCGATTCCTTCAATTAAATAATCCAAACATTTAACCTTTTCTAAATTACCTTTTATCAGTTCTGGTCGTTTTTAAGCATTTAGTCCAAGGTACTTTAACATTTAAGTTGACCCTGAAGTCTTTGTTTTTTAATTCTCAGATGAAAGTTGCGCTTGTCTTGCAGTTGCTTTCCACTGGATGACAATACATTTTTTTATTAAAGGTAATTCCTTTCCGATTTTCCCAAAACATATGTATGTTACGTAGCGCAGATTGGTGCTTATTAATTAAAACGATCAGGGCCGGATCAAACACATTAATGTCATGGGGCCAGGTGTGGTGGGGGCCCTTAAAATAGAGCTCAATATCCCAGTGATAAGAATTAAATATTATAAGAGTCATATACTTACGTACTTGATTTTATTGAGAATAAAGAATACATAGCGTATATTAATTATAGAATATTAACTTTTCGCGATTTTTTGTGCGCAAAACTTGTAATAAGGGATTAGAAAGAGAGATTGCGAAGGATATCATTTTCCAAACTTAGACGTGATCTTACGTGTTTCCTTGTTAAATTGGTCAAAATCAGCTATTCACAAAATTTTTCTTCGCGGCTGGTGGAGGCCCTTCCGTGGTGGAGGCCCTGGGGCCCTGGCCCCACTGGCCCCTATGATAATCCGGCCCTGAAAACGATCATGGTCCCGCTGTTTTAACGGTATTTGAGTTGGATTTGATTTAAAATGCAATTAATAGATATTCGGTATTCTATGTATGTATTTGTATGTTTTTCTTCCTATTCTTAGGTTCTATAGGTTTTTCTGCCCACCAATTTGTTTTTGGGCAAAGTTAAAGATCTTCAATTTAAGGTTAAATTCGATTTGATTTATTGCCACTTTCGATTATTGATTGCCGAGTCAGGGAGTAATACCCTATGATGAAAATGATTCGTTAATAGAAAAATTAAATTATATAAGTGTCGCCAAACAAGCAATATAAAGCAAAAAATAACTCAAAACTAAATTTGAAATAATCTAGACGAATTAAACATTAATTTATTGAACAATTGAAAGGGGAATCACACGAAAGGCAATAAAATTCTGTATTATATGGAAAAGCTGGATTTCGACTGTATGATAATACAGTCGGGCCTCGATTATCCGTGATGGTCGGGACCAGAAGCATTATGGATAATCAGTTTTCACGGTTAATCGAATAACAATTTTGATTATAAAGTTTTTTAATATTCTTATTATTTTACAAGTAAACATTTATTTCAGAAGTTTATACACATTTTTTAATTAATTAAGTATGTATACATTAAATTTTCTACTGAAAACATGAACCAACCAGAACAAACCTTTTTACGGCTAAGTGGGCAACAATTTAAACAATTTGATCTACGTAGACACTAGACAGATGTTGACACCGAATTTGGTTGCTCTAGCTCTCATAGTCTCCGAGATTTATATGTTCATACGAACGGACAGACGGTCGGACGGGCATACTTTATAATGTTGAAAATGATTCTTTCTGCCTGTTACATACATTTCAGCGACTTTAACATTCCATATGGGTTCAGGCTTTTCAAACATTTAAATGATAGAATAAAGTTTGTTTATGATACAGTTCATATGAAGCACATTTTAATATGACAATAATTTTCAAATTTTGTTAGTCAATCTCATTACTATAAGGATGTTTAATATTAACAATATCATAGATGTATTAAATAAATGGAATGAACTTAACTTTTTCAAGGGGTTTCTGTTGCATATCTTAAGTAAATTTTACATACATATGCATCTAAGTAAAAGTGAATCTACATAAAATGAAGTAAGCAAGTCGTCCTTGCCGACTTGAAGTATACCCTGTACCAATAAGAGATATTTTATAAACTCAAACTCCTTCCAAGTCCCCATTAATTGAATATAAATTATTTTATAAAATTCTCTTAACAAACCGGAACAGCAAGGCATGCTTTCTCGCTCACAAATGCGTCATTCGGTACAAAGCTACATGCGCATGCTATCTCGCTCACACATTTCAGCTGCTGCTGCCCATAGAATTTCAGTACAAAAAATATATACGTATATCTCCGATATTTATTGACCGATTTCAACTAAAGATGGTCAGACGGTACATATTGGCTATATATTTGAGTGTATCAAAAATAAATATGATAGCTTTAATACAACTCTAGTTATAGTTTTTCCTAATTTGCGGGGGCGAAAGTGGGCGTGGCAAAATTGATGTGCCTGCATGCTATACGGATCTACAAAAAAAATTTGGTTGCTCTATTTGTCATAGTCTTCAAGATCTCGATGTTCATACAGACGGACAAGTCTCAATGGATTTCGCTATTAATAATGATCAAGAATATATATACTTTATGGGATCGGAAAATTTTCCTTCTGCCTGTTACATACATTTTAGCGACTTTAATATAAAAATTTCAAGAGCCAAGTACCAAAAACATTGTTTTTGGAAAAGTTCGACAAAAAACAAAAAATATTAACAATAATATATGCAGTAATCACAAAGAATTGTGTCCAAGTCAAAAGGTCGTCGGAGAGTTAATAAGTCATTTGCTAAAGGCTATAGAGAGCGAGAGAGAGAAAGCACCTTAAAAACAAATTTGTTAACCTCAAATTTCTTTAAGTTGTCTATTTAGTAGCTTATTTTGTTAATATTGTTGAAATGCGTCAATAGCAGCAGCACCAAGGCAAAATAAAAACTGGTTTTTGGTCAAGTTAAAAGAGTCAAGCAAAAAACTTTAGCAATTGAGTTTTTTCTCGTAGTTTTCAAAGTTAACTCAAGTGTCTCTGGCTCTTCACTGTCTACACCTGTCGTGTTCTCCCTTTTTACTTGGTTTCTCACTCATTCTTTTGTGAGTTTACGCTCTTCATATAACAGGAAGTGGGTTAAAAACGTCTATTACAGCTGTTCTTATGCCCTGTACCTATAGAGTAAAGTGATCTATTCAGAGGTCTGCTGGAAAGGTGTCAATTTGTCAAAAATTGAGCACATAGAAAATTATTTATGTAACAATTACAATGTAAAAACTTCGTTAATTACATAATTTAAATAAAATAAATATCTAAAGTTTGAAACCAAATTTCGACTGTATTTCGCTTAAAAATTCCTAGGTATTATTTTATATATATATATATATATATATATATAAATATATATATATATATAAATATATATATATATATATATATATATATATTACGTTTTTTAATCTATGCGATTTATATATATATGTACATATTTTTTTTTTAGGTTTTTTTTAATATGTGCAAAGTAAAAAATAAATTGTATTATTTATGAGTTTATCTTACTTACTTATATTTATTGTTTTGCTTTTTCTGGTTCTTGTGTTAGGCTTGCGTTTATTGAATTTGAATTTCTAATTCATTTTGATTAATATATATTTTCAATCGGTCACATTGTTTGCTTATAATATAATTGCATTTCAAATTGTTATTGTTCACCTTTCAATCTCTCGCTAAGTGGGTGTGAGATATTCCAATTGCCATTTGTTGATGAATGGATGAAGCAGAAGTCGTTGAAAGAGTCGTGTTGCAACCAAAAATGCGTTGAAATCTTTTTATCTCTTTTTTAAACAATATCTACTAAATATGCTATTTGAATAAAGATTTTCAATATCCACGCAGCCTTTAAAAATTATGAAGATTTCATATATATCGTCCTCAAGATTTTTTAAACATTATAAATAAAAAATTCAAAAAATTTAAGCAAAAAAAACAACAGGGTATTTCACCTCGCCGGTATGTCGGTATTTATTATCCAATCTGATTAAACTTACTGGGATGGTGTAAAAGTATAATTATCTATATACCAAATTTGGCCGAGATATCTCAAAACACAAAAAAGTTTTTCTTACAAAAACTGTTTTGAACAAATCAAATTTTGTACAATACCTCTAATCTATCCCATTTTTCTATACCTTATAAATGTCCGATTCGAAAAATTGTTAATCTTTGATTTACATACATGATTAAATAACAGAATGATATGATCACTTAGTTCAAAATTTGAGTTCGAAAACATGCGAAAAAAAGGCAGGCGGACATGATCATATCGACTCGGCTATTGAATGAAGAATATATATACTTTATTACGTAACTTTCAATTTTATGCGTTACAAACATCTGACCAAAATAAATATACCCTCTGCAAAAAGTTGCACCGCCGTAACCGTAAATACAAATAGGCCAAAAATTTAAATTTAGTTTCAAGTGCAATGCAAGTGCATCCCACTTGCCCACTACAAGTGGGTGTCCTTTCCCTACTTATCCTCTCTTCCATTTAAATTATCCTTTGACGGATAGTGGTAAATAAACTTTACACTTTCTTGTAAAACTTTATCCTGATACAAAAACTGACCCTCAATTTAGCCGAACAACTGTAACGTAGATTTTGCATATTATGAATAAAAAGAGGGTGTAGATGGGATGGCGCAGTGGGAACGTGCGCAGCTTTAATGCTATAAATATTGTTCCTCAGGTTATATGTATTTATACTTACGGAGTTGTAATCGATTCATGTTTTCATCTTTTGATTAAATTGATCTATTTTAAATTTTCGTAAACTATGTATGAAAAGAAAATGAAATGCCCTTTTTAGGAAATAGGAATAAAGAATTTTGTTTAAGACAAAAAAGAAGCATCATACATTTTATCACATATATGTTCCAATTAAAAATAAAAATGGTAGGAATCCACCCATCAGCCCTGTTATTGACATTGAACTTGAATAGTTAATTTAGTTTGTTAGATAAATTTATAACATTGCTGTTTTTTACAATGCTTGGGCCTTCTGCTTTGTGTGAGTTTCTGTTATTCTTCGCGTGTAATTTAAGTTTATTTTATTAGCCACATCTAATGAACTTATCGAAGCGTAACAGCAATTTTTTAACAATAGTGAATGTCTGAGGTCTAGTCGAATGTCTAGTTAAGGCCAAAAATACCAAATGATCATTTTATTTTTAGCTAACTTATGACTTGACTTAAGTGCTACAATATCTTTGTTGGACATTATGATCAACAGCATTGAACAGAAATTCATTTATTATACCCTGTACCCATAGGGTAATAGAGTATATTAAAGTCGCTAAAATTGTGTTACAGGGAGAAGGACACATTTTCGACCCCTTTGAGTATATACATACATACATATATTCTTGTTCAGCATCTACAGCCGAGTCGATATGACTATGTCGGTCTGTTCGTCTGTCCGTCTGAATGAACACCTAGATCTCAGAGACTATAAGAGCTAGAGCTACATACAAAATTTGGTGTCAATACGCCCACTTCCGCCCCCGCAATTTAATAAAACCGCTATCGTGTTTTTATTTGGCACAAACAATTATATAGTTAATGTGTACCAGTTAACCAAATTGGAAATCGGACAATAAACTTCGGAAATATACGAATATATGTAGTTTGTGTACTGAAATGCCACATACAATGGCAACAGCGGCTGGAATGTGTCAGCGAGATAGCATGCGTACGTTGCCTTGAACCGATTGACGCATTAGTTTCGTTCACTGATAGAAGTGAGCGAGAAAGCATATATTTCGCAGGAGTTTGAGACTATGAAATATCATTTATTGGTACTGTGCAGGGTTACTCCGAGTAGGCAGGGACGTCTTGCTATGAAGTCAGATGCTTTTTTAGTATGTGGCAAATTCAATGTTTTAGTTGCTGCATTTTTAAATTGGTGACAATTTTGAGTGAGCTTGAAGCAGGGTACTGTCAAGGCGCAGGCGTAACTTACCCACGCCTTTTATTTCAGTGTTTTCATTATTTTCAATACAAGAACGTTAATTACGCAGTTTTCAATTAAAAAACTATGTGACAAATTCGGTTCGTTTTAGATTTGATCGTAGTTCAACCATTTTGATAATTTTAAACAGACGAGGGCTTGCCAAAGTTTTATTTTTTAAATTTTAGTTTGTCCTGAATTCAGCTGAGTTACTGCAGTTGCTCTAATCTTCTACTTACTTTTTCCCCGGATCAATCTTGATCGCAAAACGACATTTGCATATCTATTATTGAGTTAATGTATATTCTCTTAAAGATTGACTCCAAAATGGCAAATGTGCACGCAAACAAGGTGAAATAAGTACATTTAGTAAGGTCTCCCGATTGCATGTTTTAAGATGTATGTAATTACACAATTTCAACTATCAGAGGCAGTAGCAAGAATAAGTTCACTTGATAAATGGTTGCAGTTGACTTTGACTTTCACTGGACTTGGATGTAGTTCAGTCTGAATCGCTACAAATAAACTTAAAAATTGCATTTTCCATCAGTCGATACAAATTTGAAATATTAAATTTTTAAAATTTTAGAAACAAGCCAAAAAGTGATACGTTCAAAAAGTGTAGTGCACTTTTTAGCGCAAAATAAGATCTGAATAACGGTTGACCTCGCTAAACCTCATAAAACTATTCTGTTTGCTTAGCTGCCTTACTTAGTACAATTATATATGTCAAAATGGTACTAATTTGCTGATAATTAATACAGCTTTAGTCATTCGTTTTTTAATTGCGATGTAAACAATTTTAACTAACTTAATAGGCGTAGAGAGTCTAGGAAGATCTAGTCTTTATAGTTACAATATTTACCTTTATGGTCATTTCAGTAGTCGTTGTTATTATATGTCATTCATAACTAATTAAATATTATTTAATTTCTTTTCTTTCCTTCTTCGTAGGCCCAGATCATGTCGTTGTTGCCCTTGTTGGTCACGGCTGAGCTGTGTGAGGAGTTTCTAGCCAACGTGTCCTTACCTAGCAGAAATGAGGCCACCAATGCCTTTGTCCATTCAATCGGCAGGATTACCACCGAATGAAGCTTCCGCCGTATTTCAGAAGCCGACACTAAACCATCATCAGGTCAATGTTCACACAGCACCTGCAGATGACACAAAAACAGTAACACACCACCAGTATCAAGTACCAATTACAATTAATCACAATAAAAGCTCGAAGATACCGCCATTAGAGCTGCTTGTGGAACGTAAACTCAGCTACAGCTCAGCAGAAGTCACAGCTGCTGTAACAACTGATCTACAACAATCTCTTAACAGCAGGAAAAAATCGTTAACCTCCAATGGGGATCAAAATCAGCTTCGTCCATTGAGAGGTATCGCAGCAGCAACTACGCGAGTTGGCGTATTTGATGACGCTGCTGAGAATTTCATTATAAATTTTCCATCGGAATCGTTGCCGTTGTCGGAGACTGTGCCTCTACTAACTCATATTGATGCTACCGTGGTAGACAAACAACGTTCCATATTATTAAATAAAAACTGCGCTTCTTTAATCTTTACAAAAAAGGAACTTGGACAGCAGCAGAGACATCATAGTAGTTTATACGGGCGGAAGCTGCAAGCAAAGCATTTGCCACCTACGCGAAGACAACATCACAGGAGAAGCCTCCAGTTGAATTATTACAATTTGGGGGATTCTTCAGCTGAGGGACTTGTACAACAGAATCAGCAACACCAGCAGCGTCACCACGGCCTTGGTTTGAGCTCACCCACGGCTCAGTCGGCGGCACTTGGTGCTGGCGGCGTTGGAGGTGGCGGGGGAGGTTCCTCCGGCCGCAAGCAGTTATCATACTCCTGGTACGCACCAGTTTATAGTGCGCTCGAGGAGGAACTAGAACAGGAGTCGAGAGTAAGTATAACTACATTACTGCAAAAATTTGAGCTTAAGCGATGCTCACTAATTGGCACGCAATTTCGTACAATGTTTGCGTGATAGCTAAATGATACAGTAAAGTTTTTTTTTGAAATAAGTTTTTATTTTTTTAAAAAATTTCAACATAGAACCACTAACCATACAACACATAGATGGGACAAACGCATGATTTTTTGATTGCAAACGCTAGCCTAGTCATGGAACCCCAGAGAACTTCGGCAAAAACCCGAAACTTCGTACTCTCAATGAGAGCGTAAAGTGGGGAGAGGGCCAAGCAGCTACGAAAATAATTTAGTCTAGCACAGACTACACAACGACGAAGGCAGGCCTATTTCGTTTGTGATTTCGTTCTGCATATGTATGTGTACACTCGTCGGTACATGCTCAGGCTTCGTAGTGTGTGTGTGACGTGAAGTTGTACAACACCGCATTTCAATAGCTCACTTTACCAAAATTTTTAATTTTCGACAAAACAGCGAATATGCGAATAGGATCTGCCACTGGGGAAAGAATATCAAGAAATATTGGTATCAGCTTCATATGTATCCCGGTGGCTGTGCAGATAGAGTGTTCGCTTAGCGATCGCAATGTCCCTGGTTCGATTCATAGCTCGAAATCGTCGAAGAATTTTCTTTTGTCTATTTTTTTATTATAGAAAATAGAAATTTTGAAGTCGTAAGGGGTTGTCCTAATAATAATATAAATAATGTTTTTCCCTTTTTCGTTTTTTTTTTTTTTTTTTTTTTTTGTTTGTTTCTTTTTCTTCTTTTTGGTTATTTTGTTTTTTTCGTTCATTTTTCTTTTTTTTATTCTATTTTTATAATAATAAAAATAGACAAAAAAAAATTCTTCGACGATTTCGAGCTAGGAATCGAACCACGGTCATTGCGATCGCTAAGCGAACACTCTATCTGCACAGCCACCGGGATACATATGAAGCTGATACCAATATTTCTTGATATTCTTTCCCCAGTGGCAGATCCTATTCGCATTTTCGCTGTTTTGTCGAAAATTAAAAATTTTGGTAAAGTGAGCTATTGAAATGCGGTGTTGTACAACTTCACGTCACACACACACTACGAAGCCTGAGCATGTACCGACGAGTGTACACATACATATGCAGAACGAAATCACAAACGAAATAGGCCTGCCTTCGTCGTTGTGTAGTCTGTGCTAGACTAAATTATTTTCGTAGCTGCTTGGCCCTCTCCCCACTTTACGCTCTCATTGAGAGTACGAAGTTTCGGGTTTTTGCCGAAGTTCTCTGGGGTTCCATGACTAGGCTAGCGTTTGCAATCAAAAAATCATGCGTTTGTCCCATCTATGTGTTGTATGGTTAGTGATAGAACTCTATTTTATAATTTCATTTTATAGTCCCGATTCTAAGGTTTTGTAAAGTCAACGAAAACTAGTTGGTTTGCAGCTTTTGCAAAGATTTGTACAATTTCCCGTTCTTGAGGCAACATACTTATGTACATACATAAAAAGTATCTGATTTTGATTAGAGAGCTACATGATATGTTCAAACGTTTTTAATAAAAGTTCGTGAATGTAATTATGTGTATCCCAAATTTTGTGACGATCGCTTAATAAAGAATTAAGGTATTAACTTAAAACCGATGATTTTTTCGAAGCTGCATAAAATAAGTAATTAATTGGTCGGGATGAATTTGGGTTTTATATAGCCTGTAACAAAATTTCAGCAACGTTACCTTATTCTCGTAGGTGATTGGGTTGGTTCAGACGGATGAACATGCGGACATGGCTATAATAACTCACCCCGTCGTGTTGATTCAGAATACATATGTATATGCTGTTTATAATCAAAAATGCTTCCTCTTAGGCTTTGCAAACGATTGACTAAATTGAAATACCCTGTACCCAAGTAGATAAAGAGTATATTTAAGTCTGCAAAACGTATGTAACAGATAAAAGTAAGCATTTCCGTGCTCAACTTCATATAAATTTTTGGCTAGCATTAACATCGGTCATTCCGTTGATCCGTTCATATAAACACCGAGATCTCGGAGATTATAACAGCTACAGCTAGCAAACATCTGCCTTACTATGGAGATCAAGTTTGTTTTAAATCCAAATGTAGCTATTTAATTAACATTTATCAATATTTTTTGCAGGATTCCTCGCCATTACACAATCTGGCCAACACAAAGCAGCAACAACGCTCCGCCAGCCAAAAGGCCGCCGTTGCCTCTGCATCTAACGCTCGGAATGCTGGCGCTTTATCGCTGCACCAAGACGAGACAGTCGCGCTGTTGGATATTCATAATCCGCAGCAGCGTCAGAAGATTATCACTTCTACAACCAATGGAGATGCTGAAGGCAACGGAGGGGGAGCAGGATCAACAACCACAACTTCCGAAAATCATGATTCGGAGAACTCCTTGGGTTTTTCAGGCGGGGGACCACTGCCGCGTCGCAGGCGCTTTGAAAACTTTCTTAAGTCTTTGGTGGGACTCAAGGCTAGTAGCAGCGGATCTAATGGAGGCACTGGCAATAGTATCGTCACCCGAATACCAAGTGAAAGGGAAATTTCAAGTGATCGACCAGCCTCACCCGAGATACGCATTACGCGCACCCCATCCGAACAAGATATGGTGGAACTTAGGAGTCCCACCGGACGCAAGCAGTTACAGCAGCAGCTAACTAATAAAGGTGGTGGTGTTGCTGGTTCGAGCAGCTCCTTAAATGTGGTGCAACAAAAATTGTGGCACATAATGCGACGCGAAGGTAGTTCTAGCAGTTTGCAGCATCAAGAAAAATCGCAATCAATCGTCCAATACACAGGCCTAAGAAAATGTGAAACGGTTCTGGCATTGACACGACAAAGTCAAAACTTAGCACTAGGAAATAGTTCGGCTATGGCGGGCAGCGGCATTTTTAGTTCAGGTGGTGTTGAGCAAATACGCCCGTTAAATCGACTAAGAAATAGTGTGAATAGCATTACCGGTGGTGCCGGCGGAACCTGTTCTCGTTGTTCGAGTTTACTGTCATTAGCTGCCTCTGGTTCCCGTTATTCTTTGGGCAATGCCTTTGCCACAAGACCGGAATCATCTCAGTCCTTTAATCACCACAGAGTAAGCATAAATGAGCCTGAGCCACCGCACATCAATGTGAATGCGGAAATCAGGCTCGGCAGTAATTCCAGCGGTCGAGGAACTATTCTGGTGGCTCCTCAAAGACCCCGTTCGCCTACAAATATAAGCACTGCAACTTTACAATCCAGTTCTAATAATAATTTGGCTGTGGAAGAGAAATCTACGCCATATGGAGGTGCTAAAAGTGAACTTGGACCATTTGGAACCCATCACGCTTATCCATTAACTGTCAGCACTCTTCTCTCTATGGCCACGGCCAATCAAGCGGCACAGGCTTGTTGTGTACGCGATGGCATCACTTTAAATCGACGCGAAATGCTTGCTTCAGCCGATGTCACACCCTCAGCTGTTACTCCGGCCTCCCCTACGGCCGTTGCTACAGAAAATTTTCAACTGTTTACATGCAAGCTTTGCTTAATCGATGTAGATACTGCGACCGAATCCACGACCCTCATTCAATGCGGCTGCCAATTTTGCACTGAGGTAAGTGGAAGATGAAATTATGTTATTTTACCCGAACCTTGGGTTGAACTGCCGAAACCTTCTTGGTTTCATGATTAGTTTGATTTGGCTCATATAAAAATTAAAAGCAAGACACGTTAACTTTTAATACAAGTTTTTCAGCAAAGATTTAAACGCAATATAAAAAAATGGAAAATTTCAAAGATTTAACTTTTTTGGTTTAGCTAATTTGAACCAAAATTACGAAAGGACGCTCTAGATCACTAGGTAGGGTCGCTAACTCAGTGGCGCTAATTTACTCTTATAACTCTGCAAGTGGCGCTGTTTATTTGACATGTATGAGTGGATTAGGAACGACTAAGCATTAACTTTAAGCTCTGCTATTTGATGGAGTTTGCATTATGTGCTGGTTGTGTTGGTATCACAATCATTGCGTATAAGCCATATTTTGTTTTTCAGCGATTTAGATTAAAAGATTAATTAATTTTGGTCAGAAGTTTGCAACGCACAGAAGGAAGTATCTCCGACTATAATATTCTTGATCAGCATGAATAGCCCTGTCCGTATGTCCGTCTGTCTGGATCAACAGCTTCTCCTCCGCGATCCTTATAGCTACAGAAGTTTTCAACATAGACTTCTTTTTCCCACAGGCGTTGTATATCTCGAAATCATCCCGATTTGTTGACTAAATCATATGGCGCCCATAGGAACGATCGGTCATGAATATTGTTTATCCTCAATAACTCTGTTGTTTTTCAACCGAATGCCACGAAATTAATATTTGTGAGTTTAATATGCTTATTAACATGTCAACTAAGTTTTATCAGAATCGGATGACTATATCATATAGGAACAATCGGTACAAAAAAAAATTGTCTATAAAAAAATTTTTTTTACTTAATTGGAAGTTGTAAATTTGTAATGTATAATTTACAATAATGGTTCTGGTAAATTATATAGAGAAAATCTGCAAGGATATCCGAATTTCGGCACGGCCGAAGTTAGTCCATCCTTCTAGTGTCCTTTCATTTCGGTCATTATCTATGCGATTTAATTTTGTTTTTGCAGTGTATGCGCGCCTATGTGGACTTTGAGATATCCGAGGGGGCTTATGAGATTTCTTGTCCTGATGCGAAATGTCCCACACAGGGGGCCATTTCGCTGACCGAAATTTCGAGTCTAACCACAACGAATTTGCTAAAGAAACATCATCGTTATCGACTAAATCGGGGTAAGCTTAAAATTATTCATTTTATATCCTTCCATATAGCGAAAGTCTTCGTCTTGCGATATAGAAATTGAAATGGACAAAACACGGACCTGGTGTCCAAGAGCAGGTTGCGAGACCATCTGCCTGGTGGCACCGACTGGCAATAGTAACATAACGCAAATGGAAGACGAATCGCCATCGACATCACAAAGTTACACTCCAAGTCATGGCGAGGGGGTAGCGGTCTCTATTGCTGTCCATTGCCCATCCTGCAAGGACGAGTTTTGTTCTTTGTGCAAGAAGGCGGTAAGTTTCACTGAAGACGTGGATTCGGCAAGAATGTGGGAGTTATTCCTTTCTCTATTTTTGTAGTATCATCCAAATATCAGCTGTGAGGAATTCTGTCGGCGTTTGGTAGCAGATGGCCAAGATGATATTGGTATACCCTTTGATAATGAGCTGATAAAATGTTGTCCCATGTGCGCTGTACCTATTGAGAAAGATGAGGGCTGTGCCCAAATGATGTGCAAGAGGTGCAAGCATGTTTTTTGCTGGTATTGTCTGGCCAGCTTGGATGTGAGTATTAACTTATTTTTTTTTAAATTTTTTAATTCATTTCTAATATTCTTTGCAGGATGATTTCCTATTGCGGCACTACGATAAGGGTCCGTGCAAGAATAAATTAGGGCACTCACGGGCTTCAGTTGTATGGCATCGTGCTCAGGTTATCGGCATATTCGCTGGCTTTGGAATACTACTTTTGGTGGCTTCTCCTTTGCTATTGCTGGCTGCTCCTTGCATTATCTGTTGCAAGTGCCGTGGCTGCAGTGGCTCTAAAATCGACGAGGTGGATGCCGAATTGGAGGAGGAAGTGACAGCATTGCAAGGCTAAAGCATTAGTATGTGTCCTGAAGGGTTATCTAACTCCATATTTTTTAAATATTGTTAAATGAGATATCAAAACGGATTACATTTATATTTTGGTTTATTATTACTATTATAATTGTATATGTGTTAACTAAATTGTGATATTTACAGTCAGTCGATTTAGAAATCGGTTTGAATCTACAAATCTGTTAAAGGAACCAATCAAAAAATGTTAGTAACAGAGATGATTTATTTTTGTGGTTCCAAATCTATTTCTTTATTCTCCTTCCCTAATAATCTATATGTATTTGTTATATATAGTAAGTCTTACACTAGTTTTAAACTTAGTCTAAATTTATTAATTTTTAGGGTTCACGTATTTCAATCTTTGCTTTTTGTGTACATACGTATACCACACCTCTACTCACAATCTTTTCGCTATCAAGTATTACATCTGCAACAATTATGAAGAATCCGTATACGTATATATATGTTCAACGGCTTAGCAATGCTTTTATCTACACTTACAAAATTACAATTTTGTTTGATAACTGTAATCTTAAAAATTGTAGTGTATTAAGTGACTAAAACTGTATCTGCTGAAAATGTGTATAGCTTTTCAGCTTCGATATAAGTGTAAATTGGAAATATATCAAAAGTAAATCTATATATTCATATATATACAAATAGTGTCCGTGTAAAATAAAACAAATATTCATATTAAATCTCTACTCCTATTGTAACTAACGCGTATGCTGTTTGAAAATAAAAATGTTTGAAGAATTCTATTTCTTGGCCAAAATCAAGATTGACTGCTCACATTTAATGCGCCGTTAAACTTTAATTTGCTGTATTTGAATTGTCAATTGTATGAAATTCGAATCCGCTTCGCTTGTATAGTGGTGAAATTATGGTGAAATCGATAGATGGTTCAGAGATAATCATCGAAATAAAACATTGTCGATATATTCGATAGTCCAATCGATAGTCCAAGTGATAGTTTTCCAAACTAAAAAAAATAATATAAAAATTGCGTGTGCGGGCGTATTTTAGACACTGGTGATGCTAATAGACTAACTCGTGGGTAACAAAAACGTGTTATGCCTATAGTTTAAAACTCATCTTGCAAATTTAAATTTAAACTTAGCAAGCAAGATACATACCTAACATGGACGACCAAGCGTGCCCGCGATGTAAAACGACGAAGTATCGGAATCCATCTCTTAAGCTTATGGTCAATGTTTGTGGTCATACACTATGTGAATCGTGCGTAGATCTGTTGTTTTTGAAGGGATCTGGAGCTTGCCCGGAATGTATGGTGCCTTTACGCCGCAACAATTTCCGTGTTCAACTTTTTGAGGATCCCATGGTCGAAAAAGAGGTGGATATCCGTCGACGAATTCTTAGAGATTACAATAAGCGAGAAGAGGATTTTGGCACTCTGAACGAGTATAATGACTATTTGGAGGAGATTGAGAATATTGTGTATAATTTGTGCAACAATATTGAAATTATTGAAACAAATAAGCGCATCGAAGCCTACAAGAGGGACAACAGAGAAGTAATTCAGCGCAATAAAACTCGCGTGGGGCGTGAGGAGTACGCTTTGGAGGAAATGCTAGAACTTGAACGTATCCAAGAGGAGGCGCGCAAAAAGGAGCTGGAAGATCTAGACATCGAACACAAAAAAAAAAAGGCTCACGATAAACAAGCCCTTATTGAGGAGCTGATGTACAGCGGAAAGGATGCTGCTCAGATAGTTACAGAATTTGCTGAAAAGGCAGAAAAGCAACGCAAGGAGGAGAAAAATTTGCCACCACCAAAGCCAGCTAATGAATTCTCGACAGGAATTAAATTTGGTCAAACGGCCGATCACACTTTGCTATCTGTTCCCAAATCGGACGAGGGTCCACTTTTTGTGTATGAGCCGCTTATGCCTTTTTCCGAGGGGCCCGCTACACCGCCTATCAATGAGATAGAAACCAAGGGCTACATTTCTCATATACGTCCAGAGACTTTACAGGAGAATGCTGGTGGATTTACGGCTTCGCTAGCCTGCCAGCGTGCTTTGCAGGAGGCTTTTCAGTGTTTATTTTACACGGCGCCCAGTGTGGGTATCTCTGGGACATAACGAAGGAATAAGTGGTGTAAATCGCGGGGAACCATAGCACGGTTAATATTTGTAAAGGAATTGAGTCCCATTAGTAGGTAACATTTCTTTTCCTATTAAGAATTTTTCATTTTATGGTATCTATTAACGTTTACTTCTAGGGTTAATAAAGGTCGGAGGTAAAATGCGGATTTTTAAACGCCGCCACTTTTTGTACTTTATAAAAAATTGATAAGATTAGAGCTTAAAATTAGAAACTCATTCTCCAGGCTAAATATCAGCAGGAGATATAGAACTCGTTGTTTAGGAACCTCCGGATGCAGGGCTGTCAGACTGCACGCAACGATTTTTAAAATAAAACGAAGTCCGTTAAACTATAAAGTCCTGGATTTTTGAACGGCTTCTGTTTTAAATGATTGCTTTTAAATTCTCAAAAATTCTGTATTGCATTTCCAAGACTTCATAAAAAAGTCTTCTTTGATTCTTTAAGATGGTTTGCCATTAAAATTGCCGCAAAAATACCAAAGGTCCTTATAACCCGCTTATTTTAGAGAGGATCGAGAAGCCTTTTGGACAGATTAACGTTCTTGCTTTGATTGGCACTTGGATATAACTCGGAAATCCTTCAATCATAACGAAAATAGTGCAGAAAAATGTTATTGACAGCCACGATCCTTTACACAAAGGATACTCTGATAGTCTTGGGAAGGTCAAAAAGCTATTTTTACTAATAGGGTGAAACGAATTTCGGATGTTCACTGCATATCTCGGAGAGCACAAATTTTGGAAAAATTTCAAAAATCTGTATAGGGAAAATTATTAATTACCAGGCGAACAGAAATAGTAAGTAGTAGACTGATTTCTACAAGAATTAAATTATATGCAGCATATTTTTGGGATCGATATTTTCTTAAACTCTGATTTCAAAATGGAAAAAATCTATGGGAAAAATTGTGAAATACCAGGCGAACAGAAATGGTAGTAGGTTGATTTCGGCAAGAATTAAAATTTTGTGTTGCATACTTTCGGAGTTGACGTATAAAAAAACTTGAAAACCTAATGTGTTTTTGCCTTTTGGCGTCTCCGTTTTACATCTGGAACACAGAACTTTAATGGATTGAAACTGAAAGTAAAATTAGATCAAACCAGAAACTACTTTTATTAGGATTTATTTTGCAGAAATATAAAAATAAAAAACCATCTCGGAATCAACTTGGAGGATAAGGCCGAAAGGAATCTCACATGTAAGGAATATCTTCTGGCTAAAGCATTATCTAATATTTCTTCCTCGACAAACACTTCCAGCAGATATATATATACCG
This sequence comes from Drosophila sturtevanti, assembly GCA_018150375.1. NCBI lineage: Eukaryota > Metazoa > Arthropoda > Insecta > Diptera > Drosophilidae > Drosophila > Drosophila sturtevanti. The sequence continues at coordinate 11,130,421 of JAECWJ010000317.1, read as the reverse complement.
AAGGCATCCCACCCTTGTTTTTCTTATAGTAAAAACTAAGAAAACAGCCTTTTGAATACCGACTTGTTTCATTAAATATTTTTAACAATATATATGTATGTATATAGCAATATATAGGCTAGCGACACAATAAACATTCAATTGTGGTTTTGGTTTCCTACTTTCAAATATGGTTGGATTCCTTTATACAGAATTGTTGATTAGTTAAATTAGATGGTGTTGCATGTATTCTATGTGCACAATAAGAGGTAAATGTTTCTTTTTTTTGGTGACACATGCGAGATTTTTTGGCCACAAATGTTCATGATCACGACGACGACGATTTTGATATCCGATTTGTAATAGTTCAAAACAAAGAATTAGAGAAGATGGGAATTTAGATGTAGCATATTCAAACAAAATGAAAAAATAGCTAACATAATCATAATTAAGTTAAACTTTCGCATATCTTGTCGGCTTTTAATAGCGCATTGGAATGTGGGATGCAGTTTAAATGTGCCTATCCCTTGCCCATTTTAAGCAAACAAGACGGCAATATATACATTGATTTTTAGGTGGTAAGATGATTAACATATAATTTAGACAAAAATTTTGTAATTGGTTCTTATAACTAGCTTTAAAAATGTTAACATTATAGGTATTTGTTTTTACATGTCACGCCTCGGAATTTGCAAGGCATTAAGCTTATTTTTCATTTGTTTGTTGTTAGCTTTTAGCTGCAATTCCCTATTTATCTCATTTTGTTTAACGTTTGCCCTTTTTCAGAATGTAAAATTGTCACAGCTAATTTGCACTTAAAGTGAGGCTAGACTTCAACGTTAATTAGACCAAGTGTTAATATTAAGTTGCATTGGTATTGTTAATTGTTGATTGTGTATGTCCTTGATGGAGGCAGCGTAAAGCAGTTTCTTTATTTTTCTTGAATTTCTGCAGCAGGCAAACATCAGTAGGCAACAGTCATATATGTTTGCAATGCTAACTAAACAGAGTCATCTGCAAGAAATAATTAATTTGTTTTGTAACTCTCAATGAAACTTTATTCCTACTTACCGTGATACCACCATTTCGTCTTTTTTGGATTCTTATTGCAGGTCTTAACATAAAGCGTATTATCTGGAGGTCGCTTTTTTTCACGACAACTGCTTAGCATAGACGCTATGCTTAAGCATACAGATTGTACTGACAAAGCTGGAGACCAGTCCTCAGTCAATATGGATAAACAGATGTGACCATTACTATAGACATGTGGATGAACTGGAATATTGTTTCCAATAAAGGTCACCTAATAGGGGAATGCAAAACGAATAAAGAGCAATTAAAGAGTTCTAACCTTTCAAAATATTTTACTTACCTCTGGCGAATCAAATGGATATTTATTATTAAACTTAAACAATAACTGAAAGTCCTCGCCCTCATAAAGTGTGCCCTCGAAACCTTTGATGTTTATCTTCCATCTGAAATTTAAGTAAATTCATATTCAAGCAAGTCCACAATTGTCGGCAGTTTTAAAAATAAAACAAAAAATTGTATGACATTTAATTAGGTCTGAAACCAGTTTTTTATTTTGCTTATTTTTAAAGCTGATGCCGAACTTGGCCTAGATAGTAGTGCTACTTACTCGGATAAATTTTGTTGTACACTTTCTGTATCCACTGTTACACCTGGCGGTGGCTCCTTGATCAGTGACATAAGCTCTTTATGCAGGCGACGCTTTAGGTGCGAAAGAACAGGAACAAAGGGGAGAAAAAACATATATTAAAAATTAGGGGACTTGGGGAAAGAACAGGAACAAAGGGGAGAAAAAACATATATTAAAAATGATAGGACTCGGGCCAAAAATAAGCTTTTGCCTTCACCAATTCCCTACTTATCTTATCATAAGCACACCTTAAACCTGAACCTCTTACTGCCAGTCTTTTCACTGAAGCGTTATCTCTACGGCATTTCTCTGTTCCCGATACAACCGTCAATAAACCAGAAACCCACCATCCGATAAGATAAGCTGGTCAAAAAGCCGTCATTGAAATTTATAGAACTGTCGATTGTTTTGTTTTATTCCTTTACAAATACAAATGCAACAAAGAGAATCATTCTGCTTTCATATGAGAAAAATTAAGTTCGTAAAAAATAAACTACGTCTTCAATATGGTTAAATGAAGCGCTTTTAATAACTGCGTAGGTATCAAAATTATCAACCAATATAGATTTAAAAAACAAAGACTGCAAAGATTCAAGGATACTTGCCTCCCATCGTGAATTATCCAACACTAATGGTTTGCCACATTTCGAAACGGGCAGAGTTTTGGGCTCTTTCGGTTCACTTATTATTTCCGATTTTGGTATTTGATCTTTAGATTTTTTAAATAGTTTCAACATTTCGAGGCATATATTTATATATGTATATATATATATGTATGTATGTGTGTGTAAAACTATTTTTTAGTGTGTATTTGTTTCACAACAATTACTTTCTCTTTGTCGCACAGTTCCTTAATAGTTGCTGATATAAATTTAAACAAAGTGTCAAGTATATCGTCCTTCACTTAGCTTTTCCCAGGAAATGACAATAAACAAAAAGCAAACATTTTTTGTTTTCTACATATGTGTGTACATATGTATGTATTTAATTTTTTGTTTTCAAGACGAGAGATCCCTCCCAATTGCGACAACGAAAGCCCAACGACTGATGCACGGAATTTAACGAACAGACTGTGAGGCAAAGAGTAGGCGCCAGACATGACGCGACTGTGGTACGGGGTACTTAGTAATCGGCACCACTAAAGGTACGCGTTTTGCAAATAACGATTAGCTGAACTAGTTTGTAAATGCATATGGTAAAGCTGGCTGGCTTGACGCTTTTTGTACTGCACTGTTGTTAGTTCCCAGATCACGAGATCGGGCAGCTGCTCTACATAGTCTTAACCCCTTACCCGTTAAAAACATGCATTAACCGATTCTTATCGGCTACACGGCTATGGCACGTTGTTGTCTCCTGATAAGCTCTTTTTCCGATAAGATTATTATTCGCGATATGCGGCTGTTCAATATCGAAGAAAAGAAAAAACGAAAGAAAATGAGAGAAAAGCTCTTTGCATTTAAAATGTTAATATGTATGTATGTACGATGTTTTTGATTGTACGAATATTAAAAAATAAGAGGTTATATTGAATTTCGAAGCATGTAGGAACTTAGTTGCTAATTAAAGTGATATATGTACATATGTACGTACATACATACATACATACATACATAGCTTAGTGCCAGAAAAATGGCAAAACTTTGGTAAACATTGTAATATTTTTGTAGTTGATAAACAGTGAAGTAGAACCACGGGCAGGCGGTAGGATGGGTAAACAAGTCTGCAAGTGAGCAGCAAATGGGAAAGTGGGTGGATGAATCACAAATCTCTACCGCGACTAATCGACAGAATTGTTCCTTGTGGTAAAACCCGCGAACTGAAACCGAATCACGCCATTTCGACGCAAAAATTATGCAACTTTCACATGCAACATGCCCAAAGAGTATTACAAACGATTTCCTGATGCAGACAAGAATGTCAGCATGGGGACAACAACTAAGCGCATTACATAAAGACGGCATTGTACATAAAAAAAGCAGTGGCGCATCTTAGATTTGAGACACCTAAATGATTAGTTCAAACGAATTTGATAAATTTGCATGTTGACATACATATGTACATATGGTAATCTAGCAAATTATTTTCATGTAACTCGTACACTCCTAAATATACATACATATGTACATGCATACATATATGGAAACATACATACATAAGAATGTACATACATATGTATGTATGTGACATGTTTAGTCGAACTATGTATGTATGTACATACATACTAACATCTACTCGTAGATCCGCTACTGGAATCTTGTGTGGTTCTGGGCGTTTTCAACCATAAACTTGTTAAACCAACAAAAAAAAAGGGTGAACAATCGATGATTAATCTTATAACGTCATTGGTCACATATCCAAATATTGCTAGGGCTTTGGGTTTTAATTAAAATAGCCATTTTTAACTTTATGGCTATCAAGAGAATGAAATAGAGGCAGACTCTGAAAGTCACGTTGTTATAGAGTAATTGAAACTTATGTATGTCTGGGTCCATACTCCTCTTGTTCGTTGTCTTTTTAGACATAAATTTGAAACTATGTACATATGTACATACATATGTACGTATGTACATACATATGTACGTATGTACATACGTATGTACATACATATGTACGTATGTACATACATATGTACGTATGTACATACATATGTACGTATGTACATACATACATATGTATATTTTTCAGAACATATTCCATTTAATATTAAACCAAATTTATCAGAATTGTATTGTAAATTGCATTTTACAGCAACAGTGACATTAATAAAGTATTTCCAACTTCACTGATGTAAAGAAACTGATCCACATATGTACATAGGAAATACTCTTTCTGTTTTAGTATGTACATACATACATACATGTACGTATATATGTACATATGTATGTATTTTCAGGGAGAAGTTTTATGCCGTTCACCGTTTCTTTGTTTTGTGCGTATTTTATGAAAAAAGCTCATGAAAGGTCTTTGTGCACCGATATTTACACACCCTTGTAATAAAAATATCATCTGGGTTTTCATAACCATTGCTCTATACATACATATGTGTATGTATAAGTGCATACATAGATGAATTTATTATATACATATGTACGTATATACATGTATAAATGTGTGTATGTATGTATATATACACATACATACAACATATGTATGTATATTTCCATCTGTACTTTGCGTATTTATCACAAATTTGATGGCTCTTTCCAAGGGTATAAAAAAGCAAGTTGGGCTTATACATACACCCAAACGAACATAAGTAGATACATACATATGTATGTACATACATACATACATACATATGTATGTTTGTCTATACTAGAAACTCGTTCTCGCTCTCAGATTCTTGTAACAATTTTAAATTTTAAGTGAATTTGTTAATTTTTGTGCATGTGGATTCCTATTTATAAAATCTCAAAACGTCACTAGAGCTAATTATTGATATAGACGCGTGCCAAATTATTGACTGCGGACAGACCAGATAGATCAATCGTCTGAGAAAGTCTGTTAAATTTAACCTTTTCACGCGTGCAAATTCTTGTGTCAACTGAACGGAACAGAATAAAGCAACACTTATGTCAGCTGCGTTGGAGCTTTTTGTGAGAGCAAATGAATGAGAGCGAAAATAGAGAACCAGGATCGATGCTGAACTGATGAAGGCTGTTGGGGGTCTCAAGGCTGCGGCCCGAATAGCAAATTTGTTTATGTGGCATAAACAATAAATAAGCTGTCAGCGATTTGGTGTGATTATAGAAGTTCGGGTAGTCAGTCAGTTGCATAAACAATAACAGGGTCAGTTCATTTGCATTGATTGATATCCATCCCTTAAAAACAGCTATCTTAGCTGAGCCAATCTGAAGACAAGCTGAGTCTGTCTACAAGTCATAATTTGATACCCTTGATTTTCACTAGACCGGCTTCAAGCAAACATTGACTCAAGTGTTAACAACAGAAGGACCGCAACAACAACTTACCTCACTGGGCGACATGGATGTAGTTGACATTGGGCTACCTCTTCTCAGCGCTTCCAGTCTTCTGACTCCAGCCCTGAACTTCGATTTGTTGTTTCTAATGCCAAGAGCTTAATTTAAATAAAAATTATTCTTTTTTTTGTTATTTGGTGGAGTGTTGGAGTGTATGGTAACCAATTTCGGTGTGGCCAGATAGGGTTGTTATCGATAGATGACAGCGTTACCGCATTTTTCGAATTGTTTCATCAGCTGATAATATTTTACAGTGGCGGCCAGAATTTGCGATGTTGTTATCTTTTTGCGAAAGAATAAACGTAATGTTATGAGAGACACACAATGACAATAAATTGGAAACTAAAATTTATTCTGAAATGAAATACATGTGTACATATATTGCAAAGGCAAACTGAAAACGTCTATGCAAAGCATTCTTACAGTGGAGGTGGGGAATGATGGATTGGCATTAGTATAGATGTGGAAAAAGTCGTATTATACATTATCCAACTGACACATACATAAGGTGTGAAAATAAAAATAAAATAATCAGCAAAAACGTACATATATACATATGTATATACATATGTACATAAATATATATATGTGTACATATTTATAACTATCGATAGTAAGGAACAAACATTAATATTGGTTCCAGCTCAACGTGAGTTGGAAAACTGATGAGAAATATTATTATCGACGGTGGGCCACCTTCACATATCCTTCCGCTAACTGCAACTAAATTGGTATCAAACTGGCTTTTTAACAATGCAACCAATACCTCTGGATAACGGTATAATCGGACCAACGAACATCTTAGAGTTGCAGCGTAATTTCTCGTTTTAACGAAGATACTGGTAAAATTTTATTTTTCCCGTTCTTCCTAACATAGGTATTCTTACCCCTCAGTGTCTTATCTACATATCTGAAAATTTCGTTAGACTTTGTTTTGACTTAAGAAACGATTTGAAACCACGGGCTGCTTGGATTAAAAGTGCGGTCTATCGGCATTCGAAACGGTTATCATGGGTGGTTGTCGTCAGTATGATGGTTACAATGCAGTGGTGTAAATATGATCATCAGAATGCGTTTCTGTAATCTTCTGTCCAGCCCAGCCTAAGGTAAGCGGAAATTGTTCGCTAGGCTGTAGGTCTACGACTACATCGCTCAATAGTGCGTATACAATATGAATGTATGTATATATGTATATATAATGTTGCCATTAAGGGGGCAAGACGATTGAAAATTGTTCATTACTATGGGCGTAATTACAGCGCTAAATGTGCTTTGACAATTATTTATCAATTAACTTTAAAGGAACAAGGTCATGCTGTTCGTGTCCTACGCCTTTTTGCTTTTGTTAATAAACAGTATCTTCGACCGTAACCTCTTTGGATATATGTACATATGTTTGTACATAACTATTGTTTAACAATGAAACTATTAATCAACAAAATATGTTTAGAATGAGTGATAACTTGAAAAAAATACTAAAGTTAAGCTTTGTTTAGATTCTTTTATATCCACACAAAACGGATAAATATATTGACCAATGTTAAGGAATTAGTGTTTAATCATCGGATGTCTAGTTAAAAGGTTTTTGGCAAGAAAACTCCAACTTACTCGTAATATATGTACATATTTCTTTAAAGTAACAGTTATTTTCGACAGTGTTGACGAACGATTTTGCCGCGCATGCTTGGCCGAAAAAGCTTTTGAATTGGTCGCCCACTCATGAACCCAGAGTCTCATCGATTTTAGTAGCATTGGAAGCTTAGGAAAAACCCAGAGACAAATTGTTAAGGTTAAATTATAAAAACGTATACAAAAGTTATTTCTCTTGCCTAACATTCGCCGCCTATTTGACTTCATTGGAAGAATATAAAGTTTTTCTTTCGTTCCCTCATTCAAGAAAAACATTTGCATAGTTTCAGGTTGAAATTAAAGCGAGAATAACGAGAATATTTTACAAGGATAACCATATAGTGTGCGTGGCGTGGTATTGAATAATTTATTGAACTGTAAACAAGTGAAAGCAAAAGGCAAAAAAAAAACTAAACAAAAGATCTGACTGAGCGTATGTTAGTCCAGTGCCAAGGCTGTTAAGTGTAAAAGAAAGTCGCAGGCCACATTATCGATTTGTTGTATGTGTGTGAAAAATAACAGAACAAGATTACACTTATACTAACACATACATATACTCCTAGATAAACACCCACATAAGCCCACATAACAAAGCATCCGCAGAAAAACAACCTCAAAACCTCTTCACAAACACAGTAAGTTCCTAAAGTAAATTAACAGCAGATTATTTTTAGATGAACTGCTAGAATTGCAAGAAACTAAGTTAAACAGCACCTTTGCGCATACTAACTCACTCGTATGTACATATGGATATGTATTTTCATATATAATTATATGTACGTGTGCTTTTTTTTTTTGAGATTGTGTTTTTAATTGATTTATATAAACCGAAAGTTAGACACTAAAAGTCTTTGCAATTGAAGATTTGAATTTTTGTAAATTTAATTTATTTTCTTTCAAGCTCAATCATGTCGAAATTTTATGGTTATCTTGTCTTCGTTTAAATTGATTAAAATATACTTTGCTTTACATCCTTTCAAATGAAATGCAGACATAAGCCACAATCTGGAGGGAGACTTTTGATATATGTACATATGTACATACATACATATCCATATAGCCATTTGAAACTTGAAACATAAAAAAATATAAAATACAAAAATCAATAAATATTCAAAAGGGAAGATGAAAAGTTATTTTTTCTCTATGGAGGCTTCCAATAACTGGCATTACCTTTTTACACTTGATTGTCGTTATACTCGTATGTACATATATATAATAAAATTTGACCAAAATCTACAAAAACAATTATAAATTAACTTTAAAATGTTAATGCATCAGAAAATATTAACGCAATTTGTTTAATGCATGCAGCAAAATACAAGTTAGTTTCAGACCCGGGAGAGTCGGGCGTTGCTTCTTGTCGTTAATTTTTCTGCCGCTTGGTTGAAACAAATTAAACAACAAGACCCTTCGCCTACCACATTCGCCTTCTCTCTTCATGTATAAGTTCGTCTTATTCAATCAACTCAACACGAACACCCACATTGACGCCATCGCCCACACCACAAATAGCATCACAGCTGCTCTGCGATCTGAGTCCTCCACCACCTCCACCTCCTCCTGTGATTTCAATGTCGTCACTTTGGTCCAGCTGAAGGCCACATTTGTTCGTATTGCTTGTGTCATTTAAATCCGCAGGACCGCCAGTGAATATTATACGGCAGCAGTTTTGGACTTGTGGCTGCTCCTGTTGATTATGTGGTGTTTGCTCGTGCAAATCCGCCTCCTTGCGCATAAGAGTGGTCATGCAGATACTGGTATTGGAGCTACTGGTTATTATGGTGGTGGTATCTATGGTCTCTATCAGATGTCCGTCATCCTCAGATGTTGCTGTTGGAGGAGCCTTTTCCAAACTTTGCTGCGCGTTCTCTTGTTTTCTTCGTTGCTCTTCTTGCTCGTGCTCCAGTTGGTGCTGCTGTTGCTGGCATAGTTCCACATGCATTCTGGCCAATTGATTGGCATCATAGGGACAAAAGCAATTCAAGTTAATTACACGGTTACCCAAATGCTGAACTGGACGTGAATTTCTTGTAATTGGTGTAACGCCGTCGGGGCTCAGTAATTGCCGAAAATGTCGCAACTGAAAATCACTTATAGCCAGGGATTCAGGAAAGATGAACCACTCAGTACCCTGATAGCATGGAGGCTGCGTCAACGAACCACCGTAGGAGTAGAATCCGGCGCGAAAAGCATACATCAAATAAGAAAGGGGAAAGGGCGGAATGCACACCCGCTTGCCAGGCTGCTGTACCAGCCTCAAATTTTGTATGAGCGGGTCCAAAAAGGGGTTGTGGGCTGATAACTCAAAGACATATGCAATCATCAAAAGATCATAGCTGCTGGTACAAGTTCTTGGCTGCCCGGAACCAGCACGATGCATAACCTGCATTTCCAAAGGAAATTTTCTATGATTCAGTGTGTGTTCAGAACCCTCGCTGTTACACCAACCCCAGCGAAAGCGCAGTTCCACAAATGTATAGCTAGCTAGCAAATCGGCTCCACTTATTGTAGGAGCATTCCCATGAAATTGGGCTCGTAGTACCACAGTTTGCCCTGTATTCTCCAGTTGAATGCTGGCTGGCAGATCATCATAATGATTCCAGTTAAGCAGCTCACGAATGGCCAGTCGTTGGATTTGACTTTCTTCGATATTGACAGGACTCTGATACCCTGCATCCTCAAGCCAGGTGTGTGGCCCTTGACCTATGCCATAATCGTAGGACGGATGGCAACCGTTCTTGGTATTGCCGTGCAGCCAATTTATAGTTTTCTGATAAGTCTCTTTCAATCCCTCCACAAGTTCCGTTTGGCCGATTAGTCCCGCAAGCAGAGCGAATCCTGTTGCCATTAAAGGATGCTGTAGCAGTTGACCAATGACTTGGCTAACTACCATCCAAATAATCTTCACCAAAAGCCTAGCACAGTGCCAAGCGTCGTATCAAACATTTTGGTGAAAACATTTATATAAAATATAACGCAAAATATAATTGTCAAATAATACAAAAAGTTCTTAAGAAAGGATTACAAAAGACTCTGCCTTTCTCACTTTGATTTTTTTCGTTGTTTCTGTTGTTACTGCTAGTGTCGATATGAATAATACATAGGTATAAAATTAAGCAGTTAAAGCAAAGGCAGCTAAATTTTCTATTATTTTTATTTTTTGTATCTCATTCTTTCAGAAATGGCTGGCGGTGGAGATCCCAAATGGCAAAAGGATGCAGCTGATCAGAATTTCGATTATATGTTTAAGCTGCTTATCATTGGCAATTCCAGCGTGGGCAAGACCAGTTTCCTATTCCGATATGCTGACGATAGCTTCACTTCGGCATTTGTATCTACAGTAGGAATTGATTTCAAGGTGAAGACTGTATTTCGTCATGACAAGCGAGTGAAGCTCCAGATTTGGGTAAGTGCTTTAATTTATGTTTGCTAATACATACATACATACATAGGTATATACGATTGGCTTGTATTTGGAATGAGATAGCTTAACAAACTCATGCAAACTTGTTTTTCCTACAAACTTTTTTACCAAACAGCAGCTAAGCATTACTTTACTTAAGCTGACATTGAGAACAAATATATAAAAGATTTTTTCTGTTTCTAAAAAGCTAAGACTTAGCTGAGGTCTAATGGTTAACGCAGTAGTTACTACAATTTATTGCATCAATAAGAAAGTTGTACAGTTCATTCAATCTATCCATTTTTGTTTGTTTGTATGGATGTCGACTATGTTTAATTTTGTTTGTGTTTCACATAAACGCATGAAAAAACGGGTTCCCTTTATTACTTTGCGTTACAGGATACGGCTGGACAGGAAAGATACCGCACGATAACTACAGCCTATTATCGTGGTGCCATGGGTTTCATTTTAATGTATGACGTTACCAACGAGGATAGCTTCAATTCAGTGCAAGATTGGTAATGAAAGGAGTTTAAAATTTGGACCGCAAATTTGATCGGCTTTTCTCCATCTATTGTCAGGGTCACACAAATCAAAACATATTCATGGGATAACGCTCAAGTCATTTTAGTGGGTAACAAATGCGATATGGAGGATCAGCGTGTCATAAGCTTCGAGCGGGGCCGTCAACTAGCGGACCAACTGGGTGTGGAATTCTTTGAGACATCCGCTAAAGAAAATGTGAATGTAAAGGTATAATCAACAATTAAAATTCATTTTTTTTTAAAGGAAGTTAATAATATTTTTGTAATTTTATTTTTTTAGGCTGTTTTTGAGCGCTTAGTGGATATTATTTGCGATAAGATGTCCGAGAGTCTTGATGCTGATCCAACGTTAGTGGGCGGTGGTCAGAAGGGTCAACGATTGACTGATCAACCGCAAGGCACACCTAACGCCAATTGTAATTGTTAAAGTGCAACTTCACCAATCAATAACAACAATACACAAATTTGAAATTAGTTATAATTTGTCACTAGAACAACCAAAACACTAATGATTCCCTCAAAATCAAGTAATCACACAAGTATGATCCAGTTCTATATATACACGTGTATATACATATATCTATGTATGCTTATATTGTGCTACATCGCCTCAGTGTAAATTTCAAGCGATAAAGATGAGTTGAGTGTTGAACGAAAGATTAGAAAACTTTTTGCCATAAAGCATACGATAGACAATTTCCATAGAGATTTCCTGCAATTTGGCACTTATTAAATGTGCACATTTTTTGTGCTACTTTTTGTTCTTTTTAAACTTTTATAAGCTTTCAATTTCTTCAATTTGTTTTCTGTATATATGCTGGCGAAATTGTACAGTTTGGACAGGCTTTCAAAATAGAGAAACGCACAAAAAAAAAAAATGCTGGCAAATTGGTGAAAATTTTAAAAGTACTTAGTTGTTTCACTATCCATCTATTTTCTCAAGAAAATATATTCCCGGCTTACATTGGACAGTTTATAAGTCATTATTATTATTATTGTTAGGGGTATTAAATTGTGTACATCCCATAAATAAATAGTATGATGACGACATATGTATTTATATAGGGGAGAAAGGAAAAACTTTAATGTGTTGCATATTAATGAAATATACAAAATACATATACCGCGAATTACATATACCCGCTATTAGAAAATCCATATAATCATATATACATACACATATGCAAATATATAACAACATTTATATATGTATGTATATGGAGTATAATTTAAATTTTGCATGGAGATTTTTCTCATTACAATATTCTGAGGCGGTTTATGGGCAGCCTAGACAATAACGTCCAGAAAATGACACGAAATGTTTAAGAAAAATATTTTTGAAAACTCTGCTTTTAAAACACAAACACACAATAAACGCACAATTGTTTCCATTGGTTTTACATTGGTTTTCTTGATCCCACCGTGCAAAATTGTAAGACATAAATGAACAGGTCAGGTTAGAAAAGATCGGATCTGATTTAGATCGGTGCATTTATTTTATGTTGACTAAAGATTAAATTTACCGCCTGCACTCCCTCCTGTGCACACATATACCGAATTTTATTCTGTCTCCTGCTTGTTGCCGTTTTTACTTTCACCCCAACCAGGCTGAAAATACATACCTAAAAACAAATACTGCTAAAATATATACACAAACAACATGGGAAAGGGAAATGCTTGTTAGATGAGAGTTTTACAGAACTTAAAGTATATTGAAAAATATAAAAGGTTAAAGGCATATCGCTGTATTATAAATACCCCAACATAGGAAAAGTGACAAAGTAAATAACCTGCACATCGACACGAGTTTAATTTTACTGTAGAAGTAGAATGAGACCCAAAAGCGAAAGCTGCTTGCAATAGCAAATTTAGAAAAGGTGAACATGCCATCTGATGAAACAAAAGAATTATTGAATTAAAAATAAATGCCTTAACAAAACTACGGCTGACCGTAAAATATTGACCTTTTTGGACAATTTGTTGGTATTTGGCATTCTAAGAGAACTGTAACTGTTTTTTTGTAAAAATCTAATCATCATAGAAATCGTCTTCTTGTAAATTTATATTTGTATTTCAACGCAGTGCTGTTTTTGAATGTTGCTTTAAATCAAATTAAGAAAGCAAAAACAAAAGCACAAAAATATGAAATGAAGAAAACTAAAATTGTTGAATTCATTTAGTAAGTGATTTTGTGTACATTGTTGTCATTATTCAGATGCTTTATGACCGTAATTGAGTACTAAATCGTATTAAATTATTGTTGTCTTATCAAAGTTCAAACGTCACTATTATAACCTATAAATATATTAAATATATAAAAATTAAAAAAATATTTATTTAGTACTGGAATTGGAAATGAGAATAAATACAAGCGTAAACTTTACCTTCAACATCCCCATCCTAAGATATGTACTAGTAAAATGCAAAGTGTATACATAAATTATTATTATTATTATTATTATTATTAATCCTAACGGAAAACTGTATGAAAGTGGTTCAATCGTAAAAAACCTAAATGAAAAATTATAATAATAACTAAATATAAATGTCTAGTGTTTGTATGGAATCTATAATCCCATCCAGACCATAATCCAAAAACCATAATTGTAACTCAAATTATTTATTCTTGCAAATTGATATGACGAACCGAAAATTTGATTGAGATCAAGCAAAACTAAAATCGAAAACCAATATATAATTAATACAATAAATGGATAATATTAAAATTATTAACAAAAATAAACATAAATGGAAATGCAAATATTGAGAGTAACAAGAGGGTAGCTTGTTTTAATGGGGACAAAAGTTGAAAAAAATGCACTTATTATTTGACACAGAAAGGAGAAAGAAAAAAATGAGCTGAAGAAACAAAATATAAAGATAAAGGGAGAGAATATGAGAAAAAAAATTTACGTAGTTTCCTAAATTGAAATATGAATTTTACCCAATTATTTGATTTTACTTTTCAAGTGTCAATTAAATAGCTTAACAATCAAATGAGTCAACTTAAATGTTTTTCTTGGTTTGCTTTATTTAATTTATTTATTCTAATTTAATTTCGTTTTTGTTATAAACAATGGCAACTGGTTTGGGGTCAAATCCGTTTTGCGTATTTAATGATATTTGCCATTTTGTTTGTAATCTGAATATTACACAATTCCCACAAACAATATATAGTTCATGCAATTCTTACAATATATTATTCAAATTAATATTAATTTATTGTAATTATGTATATTTGTAAATTGTACACAGTACGTTGCGCAGTTACAAACACAACTGCAAATGCCATTAGAAATCAAAGGAAACTAAAATTGTTGGCCTTTTCAGCTATTATGCATTCGTAATAAGCATTATAGACATCTATTTGGGGAATAAGTTTACAAAATGTATATGCTGCATGTGTCTGTTCGGGAATGAGAATTGGTTTTGGCGTTTAACTTTTTTTTAAGTATTTTGACAGTCTATGGTAACTAAAGATGGTCATGTGTGCAACAATATTTGAAATCAAATTAATTAAATATCGCCTTAGATAATCCTCTCATTTACATATCTATTTAAGTATGCAAGTTGGAATTCCAGTTTCAACAATAAGGATAAATTCTCACTGCGGCATTCGAGGCACACGACTTTTTTTAAATCATTCTTTATGTATGTACACCTAAACATAAATTTTGTATGATATACAAGTATTAATTTGTTTATGTTCTGTATGTTGGTTTACAGTTTTCTAACTATGTGAAATCATAATGCTTAGCATTTGGCAGTTTTTAGCAACAAAAATGTATTTAAATTGAAACTAAATGCAAGGGGTTGGTGTTCGGTGAGTATATTGAGCTTAAATTTAATACTCACAAAAAATATTTAAAATCAGTCTGACTTTTCTAAAGTAGAGGCTTTGTACACGTAGCTATATTTGTCATTTCGAGCTTGTAAATAAATTTACATAGGCCTGCAGGAACTTAGTCCCTGGTGTACGAAAAGACTTACATATTTATAAATTATAATATTTAAGAGTGAAGAATCAGTACCACATGCAAGAGATTTTATATGATTCTTTCGAAGTAACCAAAATATGGGGCTTCTTCAGAGTGGTTTCTGATATATTGAAATACTGTTGTTTTTTAACCACGACTACGGCCAAAGTCGCAATAAAACCCATGTACGCGGAAAAAATTTCGTTAGTTCCCATTCATAAGTTAATACTAAAGTTAATACGAATTTGATGGCCTGGCGCTTTTTCTTCTTAGCTTGTAAAACTTAATTAAATATTATAAAATTTCTATAATTAAATGTATGTATAAGTGTATATGTACGTATAATACGAGTGTGTATAAGCATTTCATTAATAGCGAATTATACCAAACGCCCTTTGTATTAAATAAATATGAGTCAGGCGTTTGTGTTTGTGTGAGTGTATTCGTGTATTTGTATGTATATACAAAATGTATGTATCCAGGCAAGTTTGAGTACTTCCAAAAATTCGACTTCAGATTTTAGGCCTCTAGATTAATTTTATATTGGGGCTTCCTACGAATTGTTGCGAATTGTTTGTTTTGGCTTTGCGGCTGGTTTCGCTTTCGCATTTCTTGCAGTTGCTGATTCTGTTTTCGTAGGTGCGAATTATGTTCGTTGGTGCTCGACAGCCGTCACACTGTGGTCTCATCATCATCATCAATATTCCGCCTTAGAGACAGATAAAGAGGACAATATAAAAAGATGTCATTAATCAACTAAATCCGAAATGCAATGAAATAGGTTATAACCATTATCTTAAATAGCAACTCAAAGATACGCGTGCAAACATAGGAATTACATTTTTAAATTACATGCCCAAAAATAATGAAGGCTTTAAATGGGAATCTTTGCCACTAATTGTAAAATAGTTTAAGTGAAGAAGTAAAGTATGAGTATAATAAAATATAAACTTTTGACGAGTACTAACATCTTTATAGTTTTGTAGAGGTTATAGGCTCGAGTGCATATTCATTTAGTTAGTGAAAGAGTATTTAAGTGTGTGAATGTATTTGGTGGTAAGAGTGTGAGTGTAAGCGCTTTATCAACTGATAATCACGTTGCAGGAACAGAAGACAACTCAAAGTTTTATTCCTAGAACGGAATATACATAACCTTTTAGACCTAATCCAATTATTCAACGTCTAAATGAATGCTATGCACGAGCTTACATCGAAACAACTGTGCGTACTTCAAGTTTACTGGTATGGTCCATTGAATTTATAAATC
This sequence comes from Drosophila sturtevanti, assembly GCA_018150375.1. NCBI lineage: Eukaryota > Metazoa > Arthropoda > Insecta > Diptera > Drosophilidae > Drosophila > Drosophila sturtevanti. The sequence continues at coordinate 11,113,978 of JAECWJ010000317.1, read as the reverse complement.
ATGTAATGCGTTAGCATATATCTGTATCATGCCGAATTAGTATGTTATGATCTATTTTTTTCAATGTTCAGACAAAGAAAGGCAATATTTGAAATTCGAAAGATACGGTCCTTTTACTAATGTACACACATTTCTACATGTGCTTAAATTGATTTAAAATAATTTCTAAGTCATATTATAGTTTTCTTTTGGTTTATGGGACAAGATTTTAGGACCAACTAAGGGGGACAGTTTTAATTATTTTTATTGTTTGCTATTCTGTTATACCATATTGTTAGCGACCAAGGATATTGTTGTTGCCTCTGCCTGCGTTGTAGCCAAATTATGTTAAACTGTGAAAAATTGTGTGTAATTTTTGTACAGATAAAAAGAGAAGAGATTGATATGATTGTGTGGAAAGTAATGATGATGATGAAAATTATATCTGTGTGCGAAATTGGTCAGTTTTCAATTAAAAATGAAACGAATGTGAATATGTATAATGAATCATTTAATGCAATTTATATAATATGTATATAATTCACGTTACTGCAATCTTAAATCACAAATCAACAAAAAAGCAATTGTTTAAATTAATCAAGTAATAAAAGTTGTCAGTTCGAAATAATATTATTTACATTAAATTTTCAACGATTAATTGAAAGGATATTATTTGTATTTACAACATTTGCAACAGAGCAACAAAAAATTTGGGAAAATAATAGTTAAAAATGGAAAATTGTGCAAAAATTAGTTAATCGGTTTAAACAATTTTATTGACAATGTGGAAATAAAACGCAAAAGAATCATAAGATGAATGTGAAAATGAATGGACGGATATGTTTTACCTCTGAGCTGTTGAATGGTAAGTTGATGTTATTGTAGTTGGAGTTGGCAGTGTTTTTGTAGTTTTTGATTTTATAAGATGAGAAAACGAGCCACCAGTGTTGATTTCAGATTTATATATGCGTGTATGAGTATGGGGGTGAGTGTGTGCGCAATTTAGTTTTCGTCAAAGCATCGACAGAAAGACCAAAACCACAATATGAATGAAATAGAAATGAAAGATAGTGAAATTAGATTCGCTTCAAACGTTCCCAGGACCAACTGAAAGGACCTAGACATGTATAAACGTAGTTATGTGAGCATGTACGCGTGAATGTGTGTTTAACTATGTGCACGAGTACTTTTTGTTGCTCTGAGTTGTTGCCTTAATTAGTTTAGGTTATGGTAAATGTCATAAATATGGAAACTAGAAAGAAGAGACCAGAAATTGACTGTAGATATCAAACAAAAACACAAAAGAGGATTAAAGGCCAATTATTAATGTATTAGTTTTAAATATTTATCTGTATTAAATAAAGCCACTACAACATGATATTTATTTTTAAAATACATATTTTAAGTCCAGGAAGAATTAGAGTAATTTCAATGAAGTCTTTTTATGAAGATGATGACTCACCAAAATTTGATCCGATCACTTCGACACCTACTGAAATACTAAATTTCAGCCTTCGCATAGCTCGCCTTATATAGGCAGTTAACATTGGTCTGTTAAATTCAAGCTTCTGTTAAGCGCAAGCTACTGTTAATTTAACAGGCCCTGTTAAAATAACAGAATTAGTTTATTTAACAGAGGCCGTTAATTTAACAGACTCTGTTAATATAACAGAATCCGCTAATTTAACATACCCTATTTAATTTAACAGACTCTGCTAATTTAACATACCATGTTAATTTAACAGACTATGGTAATAAAACCTCCTCTGTTAATTTAACAGACTCAGATAACTTAATGCCACACTCTTAAGTCAACAAGATCCTATTAAGTTGCAGTGTTGCCGTTTTGTCCTTTTTCCGGACAGATTTGTCCTATTTTTGACTGCGACAGCCGGAAAAATTTTGAAACGTCCCCTGTCCGGAAAAAATGCCTATTTTTTTTAGTTTGTCCTATTTCTATCCTTTTTTTAATTTTCTGAGTCTCATATATAATTTGTTATTTTCAATTGCATGTCATCGCTTTGATCATGATTTTTTGAACATTTTCAATGCAATGCAACCCTGTTTTATATGCGTTATCGAAATCTGACTTATCGAACATCGCTCACTCGAGTTATAATTGTTAAAAGTAAAGGATACCGAAAGATACGTACAAACAAAAATTTCGAGATTCCTACGTTCAACATATTTCAAAAAAATTAAATTTCCTTCTTATTCAGATTTGGATTACGTCGAAACGGAACTTGCTGCCATAACTATGAAGTGCCTGAAAAATTTTTGCGTCAAATCGGCACAAACATGAATGTTTTAGAATCTGAAAATGAAACACTCGACGAAGTGTTAATAAATTTGCATGAAAATGTATAAATTTACTTAAACTTTTTGTTTTATTGAAGAAAAATTTTTTAGTCCTATTTTTTTGTCCTATTAAAAAAAATCTGTCCGTTTTTTGTCCTATTTTCTGGGTCAATCTGTCCTATTTTTTCGCCAAGCCAGCGGCAACACTGTTAAGTTGTCTCGGCTCTGTTAACTTAACTGACATTGTTAAGGAAGCCAGCCTCTGTTAAGTTATGTGAGTATGTAAAGTTAACACTGCTCTGTTAAGTTTTTTAACGCGCGAATCCCAACGGATTTAATATTTGAACACAAACAAACAGACAAGTAAACGAAAACTACACCTACTTACGAGCTACATAGATGGGAGAGAATGAAAGGTACAGAAAATTCTACTTGAGTTAATAGCTCAGGCGCGTCCAAATCACCATTTAGGAGCTTGTGCATTAAAACTATTTGACAACAATTGTGGAAACATCGGAGTTGAAAATCAATTTATGGTCCATGAGTTCATTACATTAAGACGTTCTAATGGAGAATTATTTAGGAAATAGGTTATGAGTTGAGGACAATTCCCATAACCTTACACTTTGCAGTGTTTAAATTTAAACGATTGTGTTGACACCAACACTGAAAATTGTTAAAGTCAGCCTGTAATCGACTGGGAGCAACCATATTTTTAAAACTAAGGCGGAGCTTAACATCGTCAGCATACATTAGCACTCGAGAATTTAGTATGACGGAAGGAAGATCGTTGATAAAAAGGGTAAAAAGCAGCGGAACCAGATGACTCCCCTGAGGCACCCCGGATGTCACACTGATGCGTTTAGAATAAGAAGACTTAAAAAGGAAAATTATAATTTAATAATTTGAGGCATTAATTTGTGCCCGGATATGGGCAAAGAGATCATCTGATGTGGTATTGGGGTCGACGGAATAATACGTAATACGTACGAAAAAAACAAAATTAGAGAGCAAGAGAACAAGGCACCACACAAACAACACACCACAAAAAAAAGCGGGAGAGCGCGAGTGCATGCAAAACAAAGCAAAGACAAAAAACTAGAAAGCTGGACTAACTTCGGCCGTGCCGACAACATTTTTTTTTGTACCGATTGTTCCTATAGCAGCTATATGATATAGCCAACCGATTCTGATAAAACTTGATTGAAGTATTAAGAAGTTTATTAAACTCACAAATATCAAATTTCGTGGCATTCGGTTGAAAAACAACAGAGATATTGAGGATAGACCTTATTTATGACCGATCGTTCCTATGGGAGCTATATGATATAGTCGTCCGATTCAGATCAAACTTAATTGAAGTATCAAGAAGCATATTAAACTCATAAATATCAAATTTCGTGGCATTCGGTTGAAAAACAACATTTATTGAGGAAAACCCTTTTTATGACCGATCGTTCCTATGGGAGCTATATGATATAGTCGTCCGATTCTGATCAAACTTGGTTGAAGTATCAAGAAGCATATTAAACTCATAAATATCAAATTTCGTGGCATTCGGTTAAAAAATAACGGAGTTGTTGAGGATAAAGCTTATTCCTGACCGATCGTTCCTATGGGAGCTATATGATATAGTCGTCCGATCGGGATGATTCCGAGATATACAATGCCTGCAGCAAAAAATTTCAGCTCTGTAGCTTTTATGGTCTCGGAGGAGAAGCTGTTGATCCAGACAGACGGACAGACGGACATGGTCATATCGACTCGGCTATTCATGCTGATCAAGAATATATATACTTTATATAGTCGGAGATGCTTCCTTCTGTGCGTTGCAAACTTCTGACCAAAATTAATATACCCTCTGCAAGGGTATAATAAGGAATATTCATAAACAACAACAAAATTCCTTCGGTTTTGTTGAAAGTTTAAAAAAGTAAAAATAGCTTTGATTTTATGCTTAGCAACAAACAAAAAGCAAGAATTTACTGCAGTTTGTAATGTGGTGCACAAGAATATTAATATTTTTAAAAAAATAGACCGAATGATTTAAAGTGGGAGCGACAAAAAAACACGACCAGCTAGGTTGAACGACACGCTTGTGCTTGATTCTGCATGTCTTGCAAATGTTGAATAAAAAGCTATAAAAGTGTTACGACGGAGGAAATTATATAGGTTAAAGCTGACGTCAATTGTGTTAAAGCCTTTGTGCCCATACAATTTACGTGTTATCAAGCGATCAGAGATCACAACCAATTCCAACATGGCTTAAGTAGGTAATCAGTTTAACTTTGTTTACAATATTAATTGATTTGTTAATATCAGTACAGAAGTACTGTAAAAATCTAATGACCACACCGATTTGGAATAAGAAGCGTTTGCATTCCCTTACATTGAAAAGCTTTAAAATTGACTTACTCAGTATCTGTTATGCTAGCCAAAGGTAAATTACCCAGTGGCTGCATGGAAGCCACCATGCTGGAGGGTGGTGAAGAGGCACGGGAACTATGACGAGATCCTCCATTTAGAGTATGACGAGCCATTAAACCTGGATTGTTCATATCGTTCACTATAGTACCTGCAATAGGTGCAGGATCAGGAGGATGCATTAGCTGTGACCCATGAAGTGAAGGCGACTGTCCCTGACTTAGTTTCCGGGCTGGCAAATGGTCTTCTTCAGCTGTGTAGGGGAAATGATAACCATTTTTGTCTGATCCCTCAGAAAGCCGATCCGACGTTAACTGCAACTGCTGTTGGTAATCGTTCTTTAGCAACGAATGTACCGAATGCAATGAGTCTGTGGTGTAATTAGGATGCCTTTGTCTTTGCAGACTGTAGTGACTATCCCGTGAGCCGTAAATTTCGGGAGTAATACGGTCCTTAGACAGGTAGGGAGAACCGCTCCCCAATGTCCGTTGCTTATCGTAAATACTGTCACTCAGATAGGCAGCATCCGGATGGAATGTACGCATGTGACCAATGGTTTGAGAGCCGCTCCCGCCAACTCCACTTGGATAGTCCTTATCGCTGCCGTAGTGACTGGGTGGGGGCTTGTAGGAACCATATTTATCAGCATATTGGTCATGCCGCCGTCCATACAAACTCAAACTGTCCTCATAACCATCTCGGGCATCTCGTATATTCTCCAGGATTGAAGGAGGCATATTTATCTTGTTATGATGTTGTTGCAAGTAACTGGTGTCGGTGAGATCAGGATTGGGTAACGGATTGGGCGAAATTGTAATTTTCTGACCCATATGCACGTGCTCGTTATCGGAGCCCGTGTCTTGAGACCAGCGGCCTACGTTGTTGGGGGGAGGTGGGGATTGTATATAAGGATCTGGTAGTTGATTCGACCATCGAGGAGCATAGACTGGAGGCTTATTTATGCTGGGAAAAAGTTGAGGGCTCTGAACCACATTCAGTTCTGGTGGTGTAGTAGCTTGAACATGCTCTGTTATATTGGGTAGATAAGAGGAAGCTGCCGGTGTAGAGCTTACAGCATTGCTCCGGTGAGTGCCAGACGAACGGGCCGTGCGAGATTCATCATCGTCACTGGAATGGCTTGAAGCTAATTCCAAGGATCTGCCATCTGTTTCTGATCCAGAATCAGAATCCTTGCGTTGTCGCTTAGGCTTTTCCTCACTTCTGCCACATCTGCCTGTGATAGATGATTCGAATCCTCTCAAAAAACTTGGAGCATCACTGGCTGAATTGTAGTTTGAAGTGGAAGTCGAAGTCTGTCTTAATTGGCCATCACTATAGGGACTGGAACTAGTTTTGGCAGTGCTCCTAGAGGTGGTGCTGCTGGCACTGATACCAATATTTCTTCTGGCTGTGGCATCATAGTTGCCTGCCAGAAAGTTATTCGGCCTCGTTGTGGTTGTTGTGCCGTTAACATTATGCGAGCTATTACTCACAACCATAGAAGAGTCCAGGAGAGGTACCTTCCGGCCCATACATCTGAGGCAAGTTCGCTGAAGATTCTCCCGCACTCGCTTGTTTATAATACAGTATCCAATAAGACAAAAAAGAGCGTGTAATAAAACTACACCGGACAGCAAAAGACTTAGCAGCTGAGAATGCTCCGAAGCGGCGAGGACGGCCAGCACCCACATGACACCCATGAGGGGTAAGGAAACCACAGATAACCACAGAAGAGTACGCAAATTACCAAAACCTAGCACATGATCCTTAAGAGTAAATGCAGCTTTCACTGACACAAATAGGATCAGCAGATTAACCAATGACATGCCAGCTATAGGGCCCACAAGCCACCAAACGACGGGTTCATACACAGACAACCAGCAGCTAATTAGGGAATAGAGAAAGTGGAAAGAGAATAAGAAATTTTCAGTTGTATATATAAAAATACTCACAATAAACTGTTGCCATATTCATGCGCCCGTACACCTACGGACAAGCCCACAACGACAGCAGGCGCGCCATAACCCATGGCAAAGTAAAAGCCCATAGGGCCATGATTAATATCCCGCATTTCAGTCAGCATGCGATACAGATGCACACAATCTACGGTGGTCCAGGAGAACGCAGCTAACCAGAAGTAGTGCAGACAGATGGCAATCAGTTTGCAAGGAAATTCACTTTCTAGCTCCAAAAGATTACGACGCGATTGCATTCCAATAAAGAAAAGTAATTCCGCAAAGAACACACACAGTACAATATTTTGGTGAATGGTATTCGAGTTAGTTTGTTGTCCCCGTAGTAGTGCCAAAGCCAACAAAACTACGAGAAGTATGGGAAGGGACATCATAAAAGCAGAATACGAAGTTATTTGCACCAGGAGTGAGGGTTCCGGTATGTCCTCAGGATCTATAATATCGACAATCACTGCATAGTTGGAAATGTGAGTGCAGCTGCAATTAATCAGAATCGGCTGCTGGGATGACAATGTCAGCTCGCCGTCAAAATCAGGTATTTCCGTTTGACAGCCCAGACGTGTCCATTGATTTGTAAAGGAGTTCCAACGCACACACTGGGGATTTGAACGAGGAACAAAACGTGCAAAGTCCATATCTAACCACATTTGTAACTTAATCGGCTGGGACAGATGTGGTGAACCCAGTGAACGATAAACTAGTTGTTGAGGTCCGTCTATTTGATCTGCGGGATAAATAACTTCAACATGGCGCTTTACAAGACGCCGATCCCGATATATGGCTTCATTCTCTCCTTTGGATTTATCTTCACTGGATGTGGGTACCTCGTAGTTAGGATTAAGTTGTTCAGGGGAATCTGGTGAGATAAGTTCCTCACCAGAATTGCCATGAAATTCAATTTCATCCTGATTAATGTGAATGTGAGGGTCACCTTCAACGGAAGCTTCATTGCTGTGAGCTTCCAGTAATTCTTCCGAGGAGGAAGATAAGGAAGTGCCCGTTGGTGGTATCTCATGAGCTGTAATACGAATATCTTCAATTTGTTGTTCACTGCTGCCATAGGGACCCTTGGGTACATCAAAGACCTCCACAAATTGTTGCTCTGAGCTACCAGTAGCAGAAGTTGTGGAAGACCTGGACGATACAGCTGGTATTTTACGGGAGGTAATCTCCATGCGCTCACTTTCTTTTTCTACCGAAGGCACTAAAATCTGCAGCGAAAGTATAGGTGTGGCTAGTTCTATATCGACACCCCAACGTCGTGTGATAGTCTCATCATATAAATCGGGCAACAACTGACCCACATCTTTATATTGGGCATAAGCCACAATGGCACGATAGTCATTTCCCCTATTACCACTTCCCTGGGAAGTAATCTCATCACTTTCAGGTGGCGCAATGCCCAGCATTTCGAGAGGAACTAAAACCTTCGTGTGTTTATCAAATTTTTGTTTGTCCAGAATATAATTATTATATTTGGGAAAGCTGATCATGGGTTTTTGCTTTGAGGAGTGCTGCAAAAATCCACTGGTATCAGGTAATACCACACTTTCGGTTGTAAAGGCATTCGGTTTTAGATACTTGCTGCGATGATACTCGCTCAACTGTTCCGGTTCATAGCCGAAGAGAGATTCAGCGGTGACAATATCCAGACCCAAAACCATATTGGGTTGTACAATTTCAAAGGGACTTGTATAGGTATCATGTTGGGAACGTGCTAACACGACTAAATATTTGTTAAATGCGTCCACCAAATCGTCGGGACCACGTTGTATCAGTTCCGAAGCTCTTCGCCACTCCGCATCATATTTGCGATCTAAAATCACGCTGGCAGCATCAACCAAATTCTTGATGAAGTACTTATCCTGGCTATGCGATAAGTTAAGTCCACTCTGCATCAGCTCATAGTTAATTAACTCTTGCAGTAGCCCCTCAGTGACCAAGAGATCGGCGCCATATAAACGATCATGGCTAAATTTAAGCTCATCTGATAAATAATCCATGTCTAACTCGTGCGACCAGATATTTCCATTGGAATTTAAAAGAAACGACGATTCCATTTTATAGCGTCTGTTGTTAGGTTTTATCACTGTGTGTTTGGTGACACGACTTCGATCTACGGCGGCGCAGGATCTCTGTAATTGCTCTGCCATTTTGATGGACACAAACGAGTTTAACTCCAGTTCGAGTCTCTCCAATTGGCCCAATTGTCTACGCAATTCCACAAAAGGTTCCGATGAGCAATTATACATATCGGGGGTTGTCCAACTGCCCGTTTGACTGTCACAATTTCTTTGGCCCTTACCTCGCGCCGGCAAAGGGCAATTTTCGACAGAACTACTTCCGAGTGGTGTGCGAGGCCACCAAATGCCAGCGGCAAAGGATCGCGGGCAGGCATCGTAAACCACTTCGCAGCCATTGAGTGTGACCTCAGCATAAGGATTAGAGCAGGAATCGCAACGTCGTCCAATCACACCTTCGCGACATTCGCACTGACCGGTCAGGCGATTGCAAGCGCTGTTAAAGCTTCCTATTGAGTAACAATCACAGGCCAGACATGCAGTTTCGTTGGGGGGCTGATAGTGATTCGTTTTGCAGTAGCAATGACCAGTGGTCTTGTTGCAGTCCGGATGATAACCTTGTTTAAGGTTACATTTGCATGGACCGCATACTCTCTCACCCCACCAACCACCCGGACAGGGTTGTTGTAGCTCTCGTTCGCAATACTCGCCGTGGTGATAGCTATTATTACACTCACACCGATACCCTTTCGACAAACTCGCATTGGCTCTGCAAATGCCTGCCAAACAGGGGTTTACTGTACATATAGGAGCGCAATCTTTTCCAACATAACCTTTATTGCACTCGCACGTAGCTTTGTCCCATTGGCTTATACAAGTCGAGTGGGTGGGACAACTTTCTACCGGACATTGAGCTCTTGACTCGCAGCCATCTTCCACATTCTCCCGTATAGTTGGTCGGGACAAAACTGCCTGCCCGGCGCCTATACGCACATCTTGCAAGCATCCCTCATAAGGATTGACATCAGCATCAACTGTTCCAATTGTTCCGTCTACACTGCCCATCACTATTTTACCGACATACAGTCCCTGTACCTTCTGGGACATGGGTACCGAACTAATACGTTGTCCATAGTCCACTAAGAACTGTATTTCCGATCCCTGTTGCCACTTTATTTCCACACGGTGCCATTCCCCATCCGATAGATAGGCTCCGGCCAGAAACATGGGTTCGTTGTCATAGATATAATAGAGTGTGCCATGCTTCAGGCTGATCACAGCTGAGCTATTTTGTCCTATTTGAATCTGCATTAGAAATGCGTCTCGTTGCCGCGTGCGCAAAGAGAAAGAAATCAACCAAGGTAGCTGAATGGGTCGCAGCAGGGGATTGAAACTCAAACTTCCGTCACCAGAAAAACGCCATGGCACTGGTATATTGTCCTGGCAATTGATGCCAGCATAACCTTCAGGACAATCGCACGTATAGGTGTTCCAGCCTTCACGACAAATGCCACTATTAAAGCAGGGCTCTGAAGAACACAATGGCGTCTTTTGTGGGCATCCCGAAATAGTCCCATTGTCGGCAACATATGAATTAAGATCGACATAGCGCTCGTCGATACGCAAATCAGATATACAACCTACAAAATCCCGATTGGCTACTGGAAAATGAGCCGGAATTCGAGGCAATCCACCGATCTGCAATGGACCAGTAAGATCCAAAAAACGATGACATGTTTCGGTCAATAATGCACAACGTTTGTCCAGCTTTAAGGTAGTATGATTCGCACAGCTCCAGCGTTGTCCCAAGTGTACTCCGGTTAAGGCGACAGCCTTGTCACATTGGTCTAAAACTAAAGTCACGCTGCGATTAAAGTAGATTACCTCAACCTCGTGCCATTTTCCATCGGAGATTTTCCAGGGCTGAACTGCAACACTTTCGCTATGATCTCCAAGTGAATATGAAAAACTTATATGCCCATTAAGAATTTCTAAGGCTACGAAGTCATGTAGTTCATTATAGCGACCATTGTAGAGCAGTAAGCCATTTTCTTGAACTGTAGCGAATTTTAATTTAAGATTAAATCGGTGTCTTTGCTTAAGGCTTTCAAATGTCAAAAAAGAATTCCGCGAAAATGAACGAGACCTTAACTCACAGGTGATCGTGTATGGTGGAGGTTGTGAGCTCAGGTAGTGGTTATCGCTCATGCACGATGATAAAGATCCCTCACAACTAGTGGACATACAGGCCGGTAATTGGTTAACATTCGTCTCGCAATTCACACCCGTGTGGGTTTCAGGACACACACATGTGTAACCACCCTCTCGCCTTATACACGAACCTCCATTTAGGCAGGGGTCCGAATAACAGAGATCAACTTCGGTGTCGCACAAATAATGTTCTTTGCTTCCTGTAAAGCCCTCAGGACAAGAGCAGGCAAAGGTATTTACCGGATAAATGGGTCTAAAAAGCACGGTATCGCTATGAATGAACTCTGAAGCATTGCCAAATTTTAACACTGTCAGACACTCTTCAAAATTAAGGCATGGTTCACGCACGCACAAATTATCATCGAACGGCAGAACTTCAACAGTGGCTAGGCGAGCCAATATAGCCCGATTGAGGTAAACTCTCTCCTGAAGATACTGAGGTGTATAAAACTCCTCGTGTGATACATCGGGTCTCTTTGCTGAGAAGCTTACATTCAATATGCGGGATGTTACATCCGTGTCATCTTGAATGCTAAAAATAAATATATTCTCTTTGGGACATGGTATAATAGCTGCCAGACCATCCAGAAAAAAATTAACTAGTGGTGATAGAAAGGCTTCCTCAGTCATCTCATTTAGTCGCACGGTGACCGAATTGAACAGCATATCTTCTGTGATCAGTCTAACGGACATTTGCATTAGAGCTTTGGCCTCATTAATTCCATCGGAGACGGATACTTCCATAGTGGCGAATTTGGGAACATTTGTATTAAGTTGTGGACTAAGTATTAATCCTCCAGAACTGGTGTTTAGACGTAACAAATTTGCATTATTCCCAGATAAAATACGATAATGCAATTTATCGCTAACATCTGCATCGAAAGCGGGAATGCGTCCTATTTCACCACTGGGAAAATGGTCACGAAAGTTATTAAAAATCACTTGGAAATCACGCAATACTGGTGCATTGTCATTGACATCTGTCACCAAGATCTCAATGTGGGCGTCGTTACGAAGAGGAGGACTCGCTGCTCTGACCACCAATTCAAAGCGCTTACGTGGAGACTCATAGTCCAGTTCTGTCATGGTTAACAACTGAGCACGCTCTGACCCAGGACGAGTGACGAGGGAGAAAGCATTGGAATCCTCACCGCCAATTATGGAATAGTGGACTACTGCATTTACACCTTCATCGGGATCGTGGGCGTGTATTTCGCCCACTACGGAACCTACAGGCGAATTCTCCGGGACATACAAAGTAATTTTATCTGAGGCAAATGTCGGTGGCGAATCGTTGACATCCTCGAGGCGTATTTGCACTTCCACTGAGGTGAACAGCGGAGGTGAACCCTTATCTACAGCTATGGCTGTCAAATGGTAAATGGCTACACTTTCTCTATCCAGACCCTTGTTAGTTCGAATGGTTCCGGAAGTAGGATCAATAACGAATGAACCATCTTCGACATCGCGATCACTTAGCAAATATTTTATTCTTCCGTTGAGCCCTATGTCGGGATCACTTGCCGATACCTGAATCACCGATGTCCCCACTAAAGCGTCTTCGAGGATAGATGATTGATACAAAGGATTTTTGAACATAGGAGAATTGTCGTTCACATCTGTAACGCTGATCTCTACATCAGTGGTGTCACTTAACGATGGATTGCCCCCATCCTTGGCCGTCACCGTGAGCAAATACCCACTTGTAGTCTCCCTATCTAAAGGAGCTGTAGTTATAATCGCCCCTGTTTGATGATTAATTGAAAATGGATCAGCACTTCCCAACCCATTGATGCTGTCCTCATTTAGAGAGTACGTTATTTGTGCATTAATTCCCACATCACTATCCGTGGCGGAAACTACAAGCACCGTAGTTCCTACGGGCGCATCTTCAAATACTGACGAACTATAAGGGGCATTCTCAAAAATGGGGGCAAAATTATTGGCATCAGTGATATTAATATGAATTGTGGCCGTATCTGATCGCCCTCCGGAATCAGTAGCTGTTACAGTGAGCAAGAAACGCTTTTCCTGTTTGTAGTCTAAGGACTGGGCAATAGTTATAAGACCTCGGCCATTCTGTGAGGTAATGGCAAAGCGCCCACGAGTATTTCCTGTGCTAATTTCGTAATGCAATCGTGAATCCTCATCTGGATCCGTTGCTGTCACTGTGGTCACTGGTGTTCCTGGTGGCTGATCCTCGCCTACATTGGCCTCGTAGTATTTCGGGTTGAAGCTTGGATCATTGTCATTCACATCTTGTACAGTAATTACTACTGAAGAGCTGGCGGACTTTGGTGGAACACCGCCATCTTTGGCAACCACTTGAAAGGCAAATCGACTTTGCTCTTCCCTGTCTAACTGTTTGATTGTCTGTACCCATCCAGTACGGGGATCCACAGCCAGTGGGAAATTATCATCACGTTCTGAAATACTGTAGCTTATCTCTGCATTGGCTCCTTCATCTGAATCATACGCTTGAACTCGAATAATGTTGTAGCCCACCGGGACGTTCTCAAGAACACTTTCCTGGAATTGAGAGGTGTAGAAACGTGGAGCATTGTCATTGGCATCAATAACATTGACCAGCAATTGTGTGGTATTACTCCTGGATGGACTGCCTCCATCCTGAGCACGTATTACTAAGCGGTAACTGCGCACACTCTCGTAGTCCAAGGGCTTGACTAAACTAACATCTCCCGACATCGAATCGATGGAAAATTGTGACTGAGTGTTGCCGCCAATAATGGCATATCGAATTGCTGCATTATTTCCTTGATCAGCGTCTGTAGCTCGTATATGGGCGACTGTATTGTCCTCACTGCTGCCCCATTGGTCCTCTGGTACTTGGACTGTGTAGGTACGTTCACTAAACTGCGGATAATTGTCATTGTCATCCAGGACTTTTACCAAAACACTAGCTGTAGCCGTCTTGCGTTCACTTTGTGCTGCAGCCATATCCGATGCCGTTACCACTAAATTATAGCTATCCGACGTTTCTCGATCTAGGCTACTGCGTGTTGAGATCACACCAGAACGCGAGTCAATGCGAAAAATAGGGAGCTCCTGTTCTTGGGCTAAACCAGAGCCATCTGTATCAAAAAATAAAAATAGATATTTTTGAAAAGAATTTATAGGATAATACTACTTACCTGACACTGTTTCAATTCCATATTCAATTTCCGCATTTTTTCCGATATCCTGATCTGTAGCACGTAACGTTATGACTGTGGATCCAACAGTGGCTCCCTCACGAATGCTGGCCTCAAATTGCTCTGCTTCAAATGTGGGGCTATGATCATTGCAGTCCAGGACATTTACTTGTAGCGTAGTAGTGCCCGAACGTGGGGGAAAACTGTCATCAGTAGCGACCAAACGAAAGTAATGAACATCCATTAGTTCACGGTCCAAGTTCGCCGAAGTTGTGACTACACCCGTTCGCGAATCCACTTTGAATAAAGACTGAGAGCGTGAGTCAAGTAATGAGACCATAGAATACACCACAGGCGAATCTTCCGGATCACGTGCTCGCACTGTAGTGACAGCAGCTCCCGCTGTCTGCTCCTCCTGTACAGACGCCACATATAAAGCCTGCTCGAAATAAGGGGACTGATTGCGTAGCTCGCGGCGTACACGCTTTGCTATATCCGTATCATTAAATTCCTGATGATGGTAAACAATCTTGAGACGATGATCGGAATCTACTATATCAGGGCGGTCGCATCGAATGTTAAACGTGATGCTAACCTTCCACATGGATTCGTGTATGCAGACATCCCGACTAGCTACCAAATCACGATTTTGATGCTCAATTGCAAAGCGCTCATCATTTACATCCAAAAAGTTGACCCGACAATGTTGGCAAACGGATTTGGGAAGGAAAGCGTTTAAGCTATTGATAAACTGTGACCTTCGCAGGCAAATCTGATTCCATTTATCTGTAGTATGGATGGCATATGAAGCGTAAGTCTCCGATATCCATTGTTTGGCATCGCTAATCCGGCGATGTAGCGTGGTTTGAAGATGCAGAGGATCTTTGGTTTGAGCGGAAGCACGCCGCTTGCGACTTAATATTCTATGACGCATGTCATTGTCAAACGAGTCTCCAAAGATGAGATCACCTGGTCGAAATTCTGTGCTGTTTTCTCTATAAGACAGTTCTAACTGATTGCCATCGAAATATGTAAAGCGTACAGCAGATCTTCTACGTCGTTTGGAGTAACCAGTATTATCTTCCTCTTCATAGTGATAGTGATGTAGCTCTTGCTCCAGACGTCTATCCTCATTACATTTATGCCCCGAAATAAATATTCTTATGGGTAGACTATAATAGTCAATGCTACGTAGACGGTTAGATGTAGAATCCACATAAAAAGTGAATAGATTAGGATAATATATGCCATCGCACTTTAAGGACTTCTTCAATTGAATTTGGCCATCCTTGTAACTAACTGTGACTAGATGATGTACAAAGTTGGCTGATTTGTGCGCATTGATTTTATAATGTCGCTCTGAGCCCAACTTATAGACGGATGCATTAAATATAACAGTCCCTGGTAAGGTATCCTCATTCACAATGATTAGATAGGCATCACTAATGTGTTTGGATACCTGTACAAACAGCAGAATAAGCCACAGGCCGAACATTCTTTGCATGGCTATTGATTGTTACGGGATCCTTGGGTATGTAAACGCGTCTTAAGAATATGTGACACAGTACCAAAGCTTAATAAATGCCTTTATTCAATTATTATGGGCAGGCCTATAAAGAACAAGAGAACAAGAATAAACATTAGATATTTTATCTGGATTCATTAAAGACAAATAAACGCTTTAAAAAAGTTCTAAAACAGTTGATAGCCGGTTTCTTTTGCCAAAAGTATACAAGAATTTTTAATGTCCTTTTATCCGGCTAAAACTGAAACTTGAATACTTGTTTCTATTTGCCTTTACGTTTATCTTTCGTTTCTTGACCATATTTCATGAGAATTTTCTCAGTTAGTCCTTTGAGGCGGCAGTTTCAACAAAAAAACAAAACAATTTTATGGCATCGGGTATCATCGGTTGTTTGGGGCAGACAACAAAATCGGACTAAACAAGACCATTGCAACGCTCAAACGACCATTTAATCAGTTTAATTGAAAAATAATCAGTCAAAGATATGTATTCGTCTTTGACGAACACTGGTTTCCTTTTGTTATTCGACCCTACAAGTTAGTAAAAATTAAAACTGCATTGGTATATTAAAATTCATTATACAATGAAGCATACAATTTGGCAACAATAATTAATGTGTGAATTTTTCTTAGCATTTATATGCTTCAGCTACTTCTTCACATTTTTTTTTCATTAATTGCAGCGTTGAATGCTTAATTAAAATTTCAGCTTGGCAGCGCTGACTACAGACGTGTGCCAGACGTGTGTATATATGGTTCTTGCGTGGTATATGCACACCTGCAGCAGCAACTTTAACAAATGCAAGCCCATTTTATGGTCCGTCAAGCTTAAAGCCAAAGCCATACGTAACCCATAGACGCCCGCCCTATCATTAAAGGTGGACATATTTCTATACACTTATAATTTAATAATTTGTCCAACATAGATGGTGTATTTTGATTAAGTCAATTTGAATATAGTAATACTTAAACCATAAATTTGACCTGCAAAGTATTTAATTTGAGCGAGTGACAGTGTATCTTCAAAGACAGAAAAGGTAACATCATAACTCATAGTAAAACTTAAATCGGAATCTTCAGTAGTGCCGAATAATTTGGAAAAATATTCCAAATTTTATTTAGACCACTAAACGCCATGCGTTGAAATTCAAAGCAATGGGGAAAACACACCATGTAAGTTTTTGAGGATCTTTGCATAGTCACTGTTTGAGTATCATCAATAATTGTATACAATATAAACAAGTGAACACTAAGTTCATTTATTTATAGAGTCGCAAATTCTTCTATTTGCCTGTTACATCGATATTGGTGACTTTATTATACCGTTTATCTAATATGTAGTTTAACCAATACAGGATATAAAAATCTACTTACATTACTTACTGTGTCTTAAAGAAGGCAGGGTTTTTGACTCTTAATTAATGATGAAACCATTTTTGTTGAAAACACAAAATTGAGATTTAGAAAGTTAATTAGTCCTTCCAACCAATTTGTTAGCCATTTTGTATTGTTAGTTTTTTGGTGTCGCAGTTCCCTCCCCAAAATGTATGAAGATATATGGCTTCGATTTTTGGCAACCCCATCAACTCGTCATCAAATTCAAAAGAAACCTGACAACTTTTTCCACATGTAACATACACCAAAGGCCGTTTCTGTGCCTGGGAAAGCAAGGAAAAAGGTATACTCGCTGTTTAAGAAGAGCTGAAAACTCTTTAAGTAGCCCAAGTATTATAAAAACATTTTAGAAGCTAACTGTGGACGGTAACTTGAGTATACTAACTTCAGAATGATTCAAAATGATTTTGTTTGCTATATTTATTTTGGGGCCTTAAGTTTATTCTGTACTTTATGAGCATAGGGTATAATTAAAGCTAAGCTGGGAAATCGGTTTTAATTTACCTTACAGCAATGAGGAGCTCAAATTAGAAGTGTTTCAATTAAACTAAAAATTAAGCCAGCCAAACTAAGTCTTGATAGGTAATAAATATCCTGTGGAGTACTAAAGGAATAAGCTTTATCCTCAATAACTCCGTTGTTTTTTAACCGAATTTGATATTTATGAGTTTAATATGCTTCTTGATACTTTAACCAAGTTTGATCAGAATCGGACGACTATATCATATAGCTCCCATAGGAACGATCGGTCATAAATAAGGATTATCCTCAATAACTGTTGTTTTTCAACCGAATGCCACGAAATTTGATATTTATGAGTTTAATATGCTTCTTGATACTTCAACTAAGTTTGATCTGAATCGGACGACTATATCATATAGCTCCCATAGGACCGATCGGTCATGAATAAGGTTTATCCTCAATATCTCTGTTGTTTTTCAACCGAATGCCACGAAATTTGATATTTATGAGTTTAATATGCTTCTTGATACTTTAACCAAGTTTGATCAGAATCGGACGACTATATCATATAGCTCCCATAGGACCGATCGGTCATGAATAAGGTTTATCCTCAATATCTCTGTTGTTTTTCAACCGAATGCCACGAAATTTGATATTTATGAGTTTAATATGCTTCTTGATACTTCAACCAAGTTTGATCAGAATCGGACGACTATATCATATAGCTCCCATAGGACCGATCGGTCATGAATAAGGCTTATCCTCAATAACTCCGTTGTTTTTCAACCGAATGCCACGAAATTTGATATTTGTGAGTTTAATAAACTTCTTAATACTTCAATCAAGTTTTATCAGAATCGGTTGGCTATATCATATAGCTGCTATAGGAACAATCGGTACAAAAAAAAATTTTGTATGAAAAATTTTTTTCCTCAAGCTCAAAATTTTGAATTTGTAAATTTGGTATGTTTAATTTACAATAATGCTTCTGGTGAATTATATAGAGAAAATCTGCAAGGGTATACGAACTTCGGCACGGCCGAAGTTAGTCCATCTTTCTAGTTTTTCTTGACTCAGGTCATTTTTCCCTCCTGTGATATTTTATCACTAAGGCCTGTTTAAATATACATATGTATATAATTACTAGACAAGACTTCATTCTAAAAAGGAATGAAGTATAGCTATTTTTGATGAGCATCAACAGCTGAGTCTATAAGACTATACATATAGCTAGAACAAACAAATTTGTCTACGCAGATCAAGTTTGTTTCAAATTTTTGCCATGGACACCTTGGCCCCCTAAATTTAATAAAAACGAATAACTAGGGTAAAATTAAAGGTATCGTATTCTTATTTGGGAGGGAGATAGCATGAGTTCGCTGATTTGTATCTAACGACGCAGAAGTTTTGCTTACTAGTAGGAGTGACAAGGATAGCATGCATTTGCTATTTCGGTAAGTCAATTTTCTTCTCCAAATTTTTTACAAAATTGATAGAGATTTGAGAGAGTTTGACTTTATGAAATATCTCTATTTGTTACAGGGTGTATTCCAAATCGACAAAGACAACTTGCTTGCTTCGTTATAAATATATTTTTCGAGTCGATTTCTTTATTAAATTTTCAACGAAAAGTCGGTAGTCTTTTTGTTAGCCCATTTATATTCCTTCCTCTTCGTTTTTCAGAGATATCGGGTCGTACTGCCTCAAAGTAATTTATGTGCTACAACAATTTAAGGATAACGCATAGATTCAGGTAACGAAACCCACAAATTACGTGTCACAAATTCAATAAGTCAGAGACTTAACTTCTCAAATGGTGTAATTTAAATAAATTAAGTAGTAGTTTTTTTAAAGGGGAAGTCTAAATGCAATATAACAAACAAACGCTAGAATGTATGCTAAGAAAAATAAACAAAAACGGAATCAGAGTAAAATAAGGTAGAAAACGTAAACTGTATCACTGCAAACATATGTAAGGGTATTATAATATATTAATTGTACAGTTCATAGGAAACAGTAAAAAAAGAGCTCTGAAAAACCGCAGCTGGAAGAAAAAGGTACAATGAAAGCGCAATAAAGAGATGATAAAAGAAATAAGTAAAATGAAAATAGAGCATGACTGAATAAATGAATCATAAATAAAACTAGTAATAGTAGCAAGCGCAGTATGTATATATGTATGTATTACATATGTATATATGTAATAAGAGGTGCGTGAGGGAAAGGTATACAAATTTAAGGTGTCGAATTAATACATTAAATCCTTTACCACGGCGGTAGACAAAAAAGAGCTTCATGTTAAATGCAAAAAAAAGTAGCGAAGTGTATGGAAATTTACAGAGTACTGAGAAAGCCCATTGAGTTGACAAGCATTTACTTACTCCCTTGTGTTTTCTATTCTTCTTCTTAATTTTTTATACCCTGTACCCATAGGGTACAAGGTATATTAAAGTCACTAAAATGTATGTAACAGCCAGAAGGAAAATTTTCCGACCCCATAAAGTATATATATTCTTGATCAGCATCAATAGCCGAGTCGATATGACCATGTCCGTCTGTCCGTCTGTCCGTCTGTCCGTCCGTATGAACATCGAGATCTCAGAGACTATAAGAGCTAGAGCAACCAAACTTGGTGTCAACATCCGTCTAGTCCATACGCAGATCAAGTTTGTTTCAAATTTTTGCCACGCCCACTTCCGCCCCCGCAAATTAGAAAAAACTATAACTAGAGTTCTATTAAAGCTACAGCATTTCTTTTTGGCAGACTCAATTATATAGCCAATATGTACCATCTGACCGAATTTGACCGAAATCGGTCAATAAATATCGGAGATAATACGTATATATGTTTTGAACTGAAATGCTTTGGGCAGCAGCAACTGAAATGTGTGAGCGAGATAGCATGCGCATGCATGTTGCTTTGTACCGAATGACGCATTAGTTTCGTTCACTGTTAGGAGTGAGCGAGAAAGCATGAATTTGTTGTTTTGGCTTGTTAAGAGAATTTTATGAAAAATTTTATTCAATTAATGAGGATTGCGAAGGAGTCTGTTTAAATGAAAAATCCTTTTTTGGTACAGGGTATACTCCAAGTCGGCAGGGACGACTTGCTTACTTCATTTTTACTTCGTAGCATTGTCATTGTCATATTCTTTGTAATTATGTTACTTTGGTACATTTCTGCGGATCAACAACAACAATCAGAGCCGGTTGGTGGCAAGCGGAGACAACAACATATGGTAGCACTAAATCAAAAAGACAAAAGGTGTTTCACCGCTTAAAGCAATTGTCTAACGAAAGGACAACATCACATCCATGATAAGTTGCCTCAAAGAGTTCTTCAAACTCCCATCAAAGTTTGCCTTTCCACTTCCTGCTTCTACTTTTCAGCAGTACATTTGCTTGAACATCTTTTTATAGTTGCTGGCTTAGAACTTGATTATGTTAATCCAGCTTACTTCGCAATTCAAACTAAATTATACATTACATTTATTTATAGCTAGATCCGTTTATCAGGGCATAAGGAAAGGCAAAGTGATTTTAAATGAGTTGAAAATGGCCAAAATAAATATTTATAGTTGGAGCAAACATGCAACAGATTAAGTAAATGAAATATGCCACATTATTTTAGCATCGAAATCAAATTTGTTAAGAGTTTTAAAACATTCATCTTTTAATTTAATACCAAAAACATATCAATTTACTCTGCTTTCTTCGAAACAAGCACGTCAACGGTACGGCATTAGATGCACTGGACGCCATTTAAGGCTCTTGGTAACAGAAAAGTTAGGTCAGTTGTATGTCAGGTAATGTCTGGGAAAACATTTGGCATTGTTAATGACTCCCTTGCTATCTTTCTATATCTTTCCCTCTCATTCATCGCATTATCAATGTATAATGCTTTTTGCTTTTGTCATTCACCATTTGCAATTGCTGTAATTAATCCTATTTATCTTACCTTTTAGTAATACTACAGCAATTGTCGCTGATGCATTTTATTAGAACACACATCGTAGTATAGGGAAAATAAATTATAGAGTACAGTGAAATTAAACTAGACTAACGAGCTGCATAATATTGTCATGCAAAAGTTTTACATTGATGAAACTAAGATGGAAATTAAAACAACAAAATGCAGTATTCTATAAGAGTACATGCGACATCCACCTCGTGGCCGACACCCTTAAGGTACCTTTCAAGACACGAGTGTTCGTGCTGTTCGTGTTCAAGTTATAAGTCTACTTTAACCCCAATGATATTTCAAATGCTTACTGAACTACACTGCAAGGGTTGAAAACAGTTTGGGATCGATTAATGAATGGAGACAGAAGATGGTAATATAAAAACATCGTCAGCGCAACTTAACGTACCATTCGTGTATATATGATTGTGTAATACTATTTCTTTTAAAGTATTTGTGAGTTTTCAGGCATTATTAATACCACTGATTGTCAGTTGACATCTTTCATATGTGATACTGAGTTAACTTTAGGAAGTACTAGAATCCTGCTATTACGTCGAAACAGAAGTTCTTACTTTTAACTGCTAATCAGCATTCAATTGCTTAAAGTTAAAAAAAGTTTCTTGAGATAGAAAGAGGAATAATGAAAAAGATGAGGTTGAGTTAGTTGTGAAGAGATAGGATGAGACAAGAATAACTTGTGAGTCTGGGAGCAATCATTTTCACGCTGACAGGATTTTAATCAGCATTAAGTGCAGGGGCTCAGCAGATAAAGGATAACGAAATGAAATGGATTTTTATTGTTCCTCAGTGTCGTTGTCGGGCAAAACAAATTGCAAAAGTAAATAAAACAATAGCAGGCAACAGGCGGACTGACTGGCAAGCTTACAGCCAGCACGCTGCTGTGACTCCAAGGTGTTTTTGCAGCCACAAAGGACATAATGAATACGTTTAACTTTTAAGTCACGCTGCGAGATAACTTGCCGGAAAATAATGGCGCAAATAATGATGCTGACAAGCAGCAACAACAGTAATAATATGAACAACAGCAGGCACACATAGGACACGAGACGCGTGGTATTCCATGAAAGCCACAATTTCCACTCAACTTTTCTCTTCTTTTCCCCCTCCCTCCTCTCTCTCCATTTCCCATTCATGACGGTTTTGAGCGCGTTACCATTACTGTAAATAAGATGTATTGAAATGTCAATATTGCTTTCAATGATTTCCAACAATTCTGCAGAGCTAGGGCTCTAAACCAAACTAACCTATTGAAACACTAATTTTCCAATATTTATATGCCCATTTCTATTTCGTTACTTCTTGGCCAATATCTTATTAACGGATATGAGTAAGTCTCACTTCTTGCCAAAAGCTCGGGTAACTGCTATGACTTAAATGAATATTTATGCACGACTTATCTACCAGGATGACGTTAGGGATGGCGAACCGAGTGCCCAGAAATTCATTATTACGCGCTCTTTTAATAGATGAGTCATCTGATGGACACCGAAATATGTATAAGCAGGAAATATTGCTTCCTGTAAATATCAAAAACCATAAATTCTAATTTTTTTCTCAAGTCGTCCCTACCAATTTGGAGTATACCCTGTACCAATAAAAAATATTTCATAAAGTGAGACTCCATCGAAATTGCTATGAAAGTCTCTTAACAAGCCGAAACAGCAAATGCATGCTACATAGTACATAAACAAAAAAAAACTGGCTCACAAAACTAAATTGTTTTCTAACACATCCCGTTTTGTATATATGTCGAAAATTATCACGAATTTCTTATCAAATTAAATTATTTTGTTAGGTGGTTTTATAACAGTGGTTGATACAAAACTGTCTCCTTTATCTGTAATTCCTCCCTCTCTCTAAAATGAAAATGCTTGCTTATGGGGGATGGTGCGGATGAGATAAGTTGATATTGCCATGGAACGGGTCGTATACGTAACGTGTGCAAATATTGTTTCAATTTTGCGCGAGCTACTTGCTCCACACTTGAATTGGTTGGCTTGGCTTGGTCTCATCTACGGAGCAAGTAAAGAACGGGCATCGGAAAAGGAGTTGATATTCAGCGAGCTCTATACAGATGCAGTTCCTCTGCCAATTCCTCTGTTCGCTACAATGCAGGCAATAAACAATTGCGAATATGCGAATTTTGGCTTTGCCAAAACACGAGCAAAACGAACTGAGCTGAACTGCATTGGCAATGAATCTAGAAAACTTTTAGTCTCTCTTTTTCTTCAAAACTTGTCCTTAATCCCACCCTTCTTTTGCATAAACAAACAGTTGGGGGAAATTGAAAGCTAAATATGACGATGTTCGATTTAGACATTTTGTTTAGTTAGAATGATCAGCAAGAGAAATGGTTGAACTGTTTGACACACCCTGTCCCCTATTACAAATAATTGACTGATAATTAGAGACACAAGCAACACAGTTTCCATTCACCCGAGTTCCATTCACCCGACATTGCAATAGGCTTTTGATTGTAATACATAAGAATAATGTTAATTGTTCAAAAAAGACACTCTAAAATAAAACAAACAAGTCGTCCTTGTCGCTTTGGAATAAAAAATTTGAAACAACATCACCAGCATACACACTAGAAAGGCCTGCAAACTAAATTTGGTAGCTCTAGACAGACAGACGGATGAGTCGGGTATTGATACCGATCAAGAATATGCTAGTAAATATTTTATAGGGTCAGAAATATTTTTTTACACCGGTTACATAAATTTTGCCGACTTTAACATACTCTTTTACCCTATTGGTACAGTGTACAATAAAACGCTAAGCCATATAATATCAAGTTACAACCATTTGAATTTCCTTAAATCACTCATTCATGCTTGCTTTTTCCACGTAAAGTAACTTCAGTGAAGTAATTATTAGAAGCAAATAAAAATTTATAATTTTTATTTACAATTTTTATTTAATTAATTCATAAGCTCAACATTTGCAGTATTCACAGTCAGCTTTTTCAAGAGCCTGTAACATGTATTGCCAGACAGGAAAAAAACTCGAAAATTTCACCTACGAGGGGAAGCTAAAAATTTATGCATATATAGCTATTCATCTTTAGTGAATACCATTACTGCTTCATTGCTACATGCAGTCAACTCTTTAGTTACCCTCGTCAGTGTGCTACATAAATATATATGTATTTATGTATGAAAGAACCCACTTCAGACATACCCAGAGGCAACAAAAAGGCTCAACCACAGGAGCCCCCAACTCAACAATTGCTCGAGAGTTGATGTTGTTCGCGTTTGCTGTCAAAGGGCTGCAGGGAAAATGCAGATGAAGCAAGGTCTAAAAATGGGAGTACTTTGAAATTTGTATAACTGCTAACAGGGTGGGGAGAAAGAAGTCCACGTATTATTATTTATCTGACTTTAAATGTATGTATGTCTGGAAGGAACTCAACTATTATAATTTGCATTTGATTTACCCGTTCTAAAGCGCCTTTATTTCTCAATTCAAGCGATCTTGTTGGAATCCGAATGTTATATATAACAAATTTACAACTTATACTTTCTCTACCTTTTTAATGCCAACCAATTATGATTGCGGAAACCTAAACGCGAAAAATTGAAAATGCATTAGACCAAAATAGCCCACGGCTGAGAAAATTGGGTCAAGCCAAGGAAAAGGACCCGGCCAAATTAAACAAATTTACAGTTGGTGAAATTTATGTGTAGTCATAAGACAAGTAATAGCAATTAGCAGTGAAGAGTGAAATGTTAAGAGTGACTAAACCTAATTAGGTTAAGAAAAGGTGATGAAAACACTGACCAGACGAAAAATGAGAAGCGAAAAACCGCCCAAGAGTCATGCTAATAAGGAATGTAACAAAAGTTGAAACAAAATATCAAGTTGTCAGTTGGGACCAGCAAAGTGGTAAATGTCATAGGTCACGCCTGGAACTATTCTTCCTTCACTTATCATTATAATCAACTGACTTCTTGGAATGGGCAAAAAATAGAACAATTTGCATTCTCTGCTTTGACTTTTCGTTACTTTCTGCACTGCTTTTCATCCATTAACATCTTTTCTTTTCTGTTTTTTTAGTTTTATACCATAAACTTTTTTATGTGTGTTTGCTTTTGATTTTCGACCATTCACTTGGTCAACAAACTGTGTCAACCGGATAAACTAGTTGCTGCTATAGCCACCTCTCGTTTCCCTCTTTATGGCAAATGTAGATTGTTCTCCCAGCTGCATTCAATATTCCATTTCAATTGATTGTCGTAGTTTTTGTTTGATTGTCTTAGTCTCTTCTCTTTATCAGTAAAGTCATTCTCTTTATACTGTTGCAGAGGGTACATTAAAATTGGTCATATATTTGATATATGAGGGTAGGTTTTGCGATCTCTGTGTATACGAAAGTATACGTTAAGTATACGTATATGTTTCGGCAAAACCGAAATTAGCTTCTAAAAAAAATTTTGGTACCCTGTTCCTATATATTTAAGCAGCTAAAATGTATTTAATTCATTTTTTAATATTCCAGGGCTACTCAAAGCCAAGACGAGTAACATCGCTTGTGAGCTGGGCTCAATTTATAGTTTTAGAGCCAGTTGGCGACCCTATATTACAAATTAAATGGAATGCTTCCCCATTTCGTAACCCTTAAATAAAATATAAAAATATTTGTGCATATTTATCTCTCCGAGTTCTTCACTACCTTAGCAGTACAATTAATTTATATAATAATTATTTATTATTTTATACATACATACATTATTATGGAATTCCTTTCACAATCTCCAAGCCTTTGGATGGAATGTGAGGAGCCTCCACAACGTGACCGTCTTGTTAGGACTTTTGCCAAAGATTCTTCAAAGTCCGACCGGGCTAATTCTGACGAATATACATAAATCGATAAAAAGCTTACATATGTATATATCGAGTTACATCCGCGAAGCTCAAAAGGTAATAGACTAGTTCGGATCAAAGCAGAGGGACGGACAAACATCGACTATTGATGCTGATCAAATAAAACGGTTTTTTCTCTACGTTCAAAACATCTGACATATTCTGTGATATAATCTGCAGACGTAGAAAGACCATAAAACAATTGAGTCGGGGTTTCCAGTTGGTTTGGGCTCTAGTTCGTTTTGGCTGCAAGTCAAATAAGTATGGCAGTCATATATATTCGTATCTTGGTCTCTTATTGTCATTTTCCTATCCACTTCAAAGTATAAATAGACTGATGAGATTTGATGTAAATTTTAATAATATTGGTGATTAGCATCAATTTCTTTTTTGAATTTTCTTTAAAAGCTGAATACAAATAAGAATACCTTATTGCAACGGCATAAAAATTAAAATATTTGTTCATGTTAAAAACCGCTGGTTATAACTCAATTCGTGAAAAAGCTGGAAAAACGAGTATGCTGCGATTGCTATTAGTCGTAAACTGAGTTTTTGTCGAATGTGTCTATGGTCAGTTCAGTGACCCATGGGAAAGCTCCGCTTTGCTATCATTAACTCGCTCGTTAGCAGGCATGAACCAGCCCCTTGCGTGTTTAATGCCATAAGCAAGAGGAAGAACGCACAACAAGAAAAACTTAAACTAGTCCGAGAAATGAGTCTATAAGCTTAATTTTCAGTCTCTGGTTTTCTTTGATCGCAACTAAGTGCGAGTTCGATATACCCTGTGCCCATAAGGTGAAAGAGCATTTTAAAGTCGCCAAACTGTATGTAACAGGCAGTAGGAAACATTTATCGGCCTGTGATGCTGATCAAATTGAAAAACCAAAAAAGTTTGCCTTGTTTTATATCTCTCTACTTTCTGCATTATTCCTTTTTTCCAGTTGAGAGTTAATTTAAAGTTTCACAGAATGTGAATAGAAAAAAATTTAAATTTAATTATTTAATTTAATTTACTTATATTTCTTCAAGGTAATGTGCGTTACAGAAAATGTAAAAAGCTAGAATAAATAATAACGCAGTCTTATACAAGTTAATATAATTTATTAATAAATTATATCAGATATGCAATATATGCTGTTTTTATCACACTACTGATGTAATCAATGTCTTAATGATAATCTTTACAAAATACACCGAAAGGCTTTTGTGTATTAGAGTTTTAATGTCGGAACTCCTTTCTGCTTCGTGCTACTATGATTTCACCGAATTCGTAATAACAAAAATTTGTTGTATGACGAATAGCCTAAGTGTGATCTATTGGAAGATTATATACACTTTACATCTTGAATATAGATAGATCAGTTTATTCCATTATTCAATTCAATTCAGGTATATGTTTGACTGTTTTTTTATTCCTGAATGAAATAAATTTACTTTCATCATTTCTTCTTTAGCTACCCTAAAAGAGTTCATCATTGGATTTAGCATACATATGTATATCAACCTCTAATTAAGCAACCACGCCCATACAACCATGAGAATCTACATTTAGCCTTTCCTTTGCTGATAGTAAAACTTCTACTCACCGCGAAAACTAAAACTAAAATGGAAACCAAAATAAAAGCGAAAGAATGAACACAAAAAATTTAACTTAGCGTGAGTGTGGGAATATCTCTCGAAGCGGAAAGTAATAAGAAAATTTTCTAGAGATCCGGAGTTCGAGGCGACGGGAAAAATGATGCACCAAATAACAAGCCAAAGTTTTTATACCCTATAAGGTGATAAGGGAATATTAAATATCCAAAATACATACATATAGGCAGAAGAAAACATTTCCGACACCATAAAGTATATATTATCTTGGATCAGCATCAACACCCGTCTC
The DNA here is from genome assembly GCA_018150375.1 of Drosophila sturtevanti. Taxonomy (NCBI): domain Eukaryota; kingdom Metazoa; phylum Arthropoda; class Insecta; order Diptera; family Drosophilidae; genus Drosophila; species Drosophila sturtevanti. Next base: position 11,085,803 of record JAECWJ010000317.1, on the reverse strand, counting down.
GATATAGCCATGTCTGTCTGTCCTTTTTTCCGTATAAATACGTACGTAGACTAATAAGAGCTAAGGCAACCAAATTTGGCGTGAATATCCGTCGAAATTGCTGCAAACTTATCAAGCTTATGTGTTTGCTCTAAATTGGGAGCTTCGAAAAACGCATTTAAATAATACAAAATTTTAACTTTATTTTCTTAAATATATACAAAGGTATATATAAATTAAATTTGTATAATTTGATGGTACTGGGTATCCCATCATTTTATGTGATTAAAAAAACTCACGCAACTGCGGTTGTACGTTTATCATTTAATATATATTTATTTCGTTCACTTAGCCCATCTCTGACAAAATAAAGACAAATATATTTATACACATATCTAAAGCAATGGAAATGTAAACTGTCAATGGAAATAAATCCATTGCCAACACAGCGACCAACCAACAAATACCAAACAACCCATTAAAGTCTCAACTTAAATTAATTTTTAAGTTCATCTTCCATTTTTCGCTGGCCACGTGACAATCCCTTGATCCTGGTGTTTTGAAGGAACATCACGTTCTATTCGTCAAATACTTTTAAAATCATTGTTAAAACGTTGTACCAAGAGAAGGAAGAACAAAATAAGCAAAATTATGGATCGATCTCTTTAAAAGGGAAATTTCTGTGACGTGACAAATTGAACTCTTGCGGAGTAATTGCAAATTGTTGTTACAACGAAAAGTATGCGATCCGTTTTTATTCTTACTCAACTAAGCCCTTTTTCGTGCATAAATATATTTTAAATCATGCACTTTTAATTCGAATATACTATAACTTTTTTATTATTACATTATTTTTTATTTTTGTCGAAATTGTCATATAATTGAGAATACAAGAATACGAATACCTTCAATTTAGTCTAAATGCAAAAATGCGAAGGTTATGAACATCCTGAATCCAATATTGAGAATGCTTTACAATCTCATCTAATAATTATTCAACCTAATATTTCAACATTTGTTTGTCTTCCTTAACAATCATTTATTGTTCTTTTTTTTTTACTGAATAATACACGTATGTGTATGTACATATGGACACATATGCATCCTTCCTTCACCATTCCCCGCTCTTTCCTGTATCGTTCACATGTGTTTTTATGTGTATCAATTTTTTGACTAGATTGGAATGTCATGTTGCAATTGCTCTATACCTTTATATTTTTTCTGCTTGATTGAAATTTTTGTATTTGTTATGTAAAACAAAATGCTGAGATGCATTTTCCAATTTTTATGTTTCCAACATTTTCACTATTTTTGCACTCCTATTTAGTTAACTGTGCCTAAGTAACCAGGACTTTAATGGGGCAACAAATAGATACAGTTTAACGACAGAACTAAACAGACAACCAATCTTGACCATTACACGTCCACTCACCTCTCCTTGCGCTCCCTCATCTAGCCAGATGATAGAACGGCGTAAAAGCTTTCCCACTTGACCGACTACAAAAATTCAATGGACTGGCCAATCTCTTAGTGGAGCTTTGTTCTATTTCATCAACATCATTGTCATTCTCCTCTTTGCCTTTTCTAAGAAAGTCATCCTCGAATGCCACTGTCCAGCAAGCATTCGCATTTCTATTCGCGCTTCGTTTTTATTTTGTATTCACCCAAAAGGCGTGTAAATTGCTTTCACTTCGCAGCCATGGAAATGAAAATGAAACTATGAAAACGCCAGTCGACTATCTAAATAGTATAATGAAATTCGTTATTCTCAAACTAACCCTTATTCCCCTCTAACCCTCCTACTCCAATTGCTGTTCAATGATTGGATTTATGAAGCAAAACGTGAAAGAGGGGCAAAGTTCAGTCAACATTAAACAAATTGGAAAAACTGTAATAAAATTGAACTAGTAGAGACTAACTTCGGCCGTGCCGAAGTTCGTATACCCTTGCAGATTTTCTCTATATAATTCACCGGAAGCATTATTGTAAATTAAACATACCAAATTTACAAATTCAAAATTTTGAGAAAAAAAATTTTTCATACAAAATTTTTTTTTGTACCGATTATTCCTATAGCAGCTATATGATATAGCCAACCGATTCTGATAAAACTTAATTGAAGTATTAAGAAGTATATTAAACTCACAAATATCAAATTTCGTGGCATTCGGTTGAAAAACAACTGAATTATTGAGGATAAAGCTTATTCATGACCGATCGTTCCTATGGGAGCTATATGATATAGCCGTCCGATCGGGATGATTCCGAGATATACAATGCCTGCAGCAAAAAGGAGCCTATGCTGAAAATCTCAGCTCTGTAGCTCTTATGGTCTCGGAGGAGAAGCTGTTGATCCAGACAGACGGACAGACGGACAGACGGTCAGACGGACAGACGGACAGACGGACATGGTCATATCGACTCGGCTATTCATGCTGATCAAGAATATATATACTTTATATAGTCGGAGATGCTTCCTTCTGTGCGTTGCAAGCTTCTAACCAAAATTAATATACCCTCTGCAAGGGTATAAAAATGTAGATATTGGAGGACAATGTTAAGTTATCAGTTAAAAGAGGATTGGAAGTAATTACCTAGTTTTATTACATGTTAATATTTTAGAAGAGTCTATCTAAATCGCCTTAAAAAAATAGCATGTAGAAGATTAAGCAAATTTAAACATTTTGATTAAAAATCAGGTTCAAATTGCACTACAATACGCAAAACTCAAAATTTGAATGTGGTTTTCATTAAAACATTGCATTATCCTTTTGATAATTAAACCGACTTCGTACTTGGAACGCCACATGCAAAAGTATACATTCCTGCTATAAATAATGCTTAAAATTTAAGTCCCGAAAAATTGGTTTAGCTTTGAGAAGGAAAAATACACATTTATATATGTATATACTGATATATAAAATTTCTCAGCCTCAACACAAATATCTGGCAGTTAATTATGTCGCTTAAGCTGGCAAAAATGTTTGCCGTTTCTGCGTTTAGCGTAAAGAGAACGGGCGGATGGATGTGTTAAAGTGCGGTAGCTTTACCTGTCAGGCGTTAATAATATACTTTACCATACACACAGTTATTCGCGAACGAAGCAATAGACGAGAGTTACATAAGGACAGAGTATAATTTTACAGGGTTCACAGAAGCATCAGCAAATGAATATTTATGTAGATTAAAAGCAAAAAGTCGAATTGCATAAAAAAAAGAAAAGTACAGTTGTTACCTTATCAATTTTGGTTCCTCATTTTTCCCCCTTTAGTCGTCCTCAAACAGCCTTTGCCATAAGCACAATTTAAATATATTTTGTGTGCGTAACATGAAATTCACATTTAAATTGACTGCCATCAACTCACAAACTCTCAAATAATTTTGATATCAAGAATCATCAGGTAACAGCTCTCGTGCTCACTCTTAATTTTTCTTTTAATTAAGCGAAATATTGTCGAAAAAGGACATTTATTGGGTCTACTGTGTGTACTTAGTGTGGGAAAAGAACACCATGTACCAAAAAGGGACTTTCTTTCCTTTTGCTTTGGGCTTTGCAAATATTCACTTTGCTTAGGCAGCAGAAACACAATTTTTTATTGGTATATTTACCAAAATTAAATGGTGCGTGAATATTAACTCACCCCACCCTTACACGTCGCCCTGCCACAAGGTTAATCTTAGCCCAACGACTATCACAATTTTCGTATGCGCAATTTCTATGTTAATAAATGGAAGAAAGAAAGAAGATGACGAATTATATTAATTGTTTTGGGGGAAAAACATCCGCTCTTCATTTCACTGCCTCATTGTGAAGGAATTTAACATATTCATTTCCTTTGTACTGTCCATTTTGCGAAACACCCAAGATGAATTCAATTGTAAATATTTCATTGGTTCTTTTGATTTTCGCAACTGCTTGTTGGCAGGAGTGATATAAAAGAACGAAAACCGTTCTTAATCGTCCTTTAACACAAAAACATTTTTTAATGATTGGGTTTTTCTATTCAAATGAACACTCTTCCACATACTATTCTTTCTCTTTTTGGCAATCCGCTTGGGAATCAAACAATTTTTTATTATAAATGAATTCACATGCAAATAAACGTTGTCCTAATGAACGAAGAGCAAAGACTGTAACTTAAGCATTAAAATCTGAAAACCTTTGCTAAGTTAACCGTAAGGTCCAATATTTATTAATGATTCATATACAATCGGAAGAGTAGAGATTAATGAGAAATAAAAAGCTGAAGCCACCTTAATGGAAACCTAATCAGTGGCAATACCAACAGTGAAGAGAACTGCAAAAATCATAAATTCGATGTGTACAATCAGAGGAAAGCCAGTGTTACGAAAGTTTAGAGTTCAAAAAGCCTTGGTTAAATGTTAATTCAGACTCTAACTAGCGATAATATTAAGGAAAGAGAAAATGGAGCTGCAGACTGACTTTGACTAAAGAGAAAATCAAAAGGTTAATCACCCCCAGGCCATATGCATTAGCTTCAGTCAGTCACACACACACACTGTTGGAAGTTGAACTTGAGGTTTGAGGACACCCAATAAGGGTGTTAGCAATGTAGACTCCAAAGAAGGCAAAGTATTTTGCAAAATGGCGCACTGACTTGTACCCCTATGAGTGGGGTGGATTTGCGTGGTCCATGTATATGGGGAAATGAGTGTGTTTAAGTTCTCTGCTCGATTTGACTCCAACTGAACTTTTGCGTGTTTCAATACCATAAATTCTCTAAGCATAGTCTTGGAAAAAAAAACGAAGTATGGGAAAGGGCCCGGGGGTCTTGCAGGTGGTACGCGAAGAACTGGGCAAAGCGAAAACTTTCGTCTGAGCACAGCAGCTCCTTAACTTATTTTTCCAGTTTGAATTTATTGTTTTCCAATATTGTTCAACAAAATTTTTGACGTATTTTATTGAGCTCCATCTACCGAAAACCACAAAATTTGTAAGGTCAATACTCTACGAAATAGTGCATCGTTGTATTCAAATAATAATGTCAATCCTTTTAAATAATTTTCCCTTCATTTAATGTCATATAGAATTTAAATTATTTTGTTTGGATTAACTATTTGTCAATTGACAAATGACAGGAAATCAATCCGAAAGTCGGACAGATATACAAAAAAAGAAATATGGCCAATACTCTAGAGATACGAATAATTTAGTCCCCGCCCTAGCTCTTCAATGCCAAATATACTTTGCTACATAGTCAAAATCTAAAAGAAATGGCTTGCTGATTATTTTTTCATTAGCGCCAGCGGGAGAAAACACAACGAACTTTCTTTCACCCACCGCTTAAGCCTAAAAATGTCACAGTTCATTTTAATATATCGGTCGGGGGGGCAAATGAATCATTACTTTTTTAAGTTTTGCATGAATCTAAACAAAAAGGGGAAAAAACTTTTAACACGCAAGAGACTTCAAACAAACAAACATCAAATTTCTCCCACCTCTAAATAAAAGCAAAAAAATTAATTTGAGAAACCATAAAAAAAGCCGTAGATCTGGGACTAACGTCAGACATTTGTTTGTGGCCTATCCTTCGATGGACGCCGACGAACCTTTACTGCAGCTCATCAAGCCATTTCTGTTAAAGTCCACCCCTTTTTGGTCTTTTGTAACGAACGAAACTGTATTCCATCAAGCAGGGGGCACCCTTTGCTTATTATACCCTTGCAGAGGGTATATTAATTTTGGTCAGAAGTTTGCAACGCACAGAAGGAAGCATCTCCGACTATATAAAGTATATATATTCTTGATCAGCATGAATAGCCGAGTCGATATGACCATGTCCGTCTGTCCGTCTGTCCGTCTGTCTGGATCAACAGCTTCTCCTCCGAGACCATAAGAGTTACAGAGCTGAAATTTTCAGCATAGGCTCCTTTTTGCTGCAGGCATTGTATATCTCGGAATCATCCCGATCGGACGACTATATCATATAGCTCCCATAGGAACGATCGGTCAGGAATAAGCTTTATCCTCAATAACTCCGTTGTTTTTTAACCGAATGCCACGAAATTTGATATTTATGAGTTTAATATGCTTCTTGATACTTCAACCAAGTTTGATCAGAATCGGATGACTATATCATATAGCTGCCATAGGAACGATCGGTCATAAATAAGGATTATCCTCAATAACTGTTGTTTTTCAACCGAATGCCACGAAATTTGATATTTATGAGTTTCATATGCTTCTTGATACTTCAACTAAGTTTGATCTGAATCGGACGACTATATCATATAGCTCCCATAGGAACGATCGGTCATGAATAAGGTTTATCCTCAATATCTCTGTTGTTTTTCAACCGAATGCCACGAAATTTGATATTTAAGAGTTTAATAAACTTCTTAATACTTCAATCAAGTTTTATCAGAATCGGTTGGCTATATCATATAGCTGCTATAGGAACAATCGGTACAAAAAAAAATTTTGTATGAAAAATTTTTTTCCTCAAGCTCAAAATTTTGAATTTGTAAATTTGGTATGTTTAATTTACAATAATGCTTCTGATGAATTATATAGAGAAAATCTGCAAGGGTATACGAACTTCGACACGGCCGAAGTTAGTCCATCTTTCTAGTTTTATAATAGAATTTAATACAAATTCTGTGACAGTGAAAAGCCTTTTTATTTAAACTAAAACCGTTAAAAAAAATGGCCGACTTTGATATACCTAACCCCACCAAATCATTTATCGTATCAACAAATCGCAAATTTTATAAGAATTTTAAATACAGAAACTAAATTAGGGATACCAAATTTTATGAAGGTCTTTTGATTTATACGAACAAAGAAATGTACTGCACCAATACTCAAACGAACTTCATAGAGAATAACAAAGATAATGAATTTGTATGGTCGAAAATGGCTTCTTTTCCATTTTACATAGACTTGAGCGGCTATAAAATACCTCCTTTACCATATGGGTGTAAGATATTAAAAAGTTTTCTATGCATATACATACGTATTTAATTTACTTCAACAAAAACAACAATCATGAAGCGACAATACCAGAAAAAACATGGACTTGCCGAATTTATCGATTTTTTCCAGCAACAACATACTGTATCCTTCCCTTCAGTGATCAACCACCACCAAATAGAAGTAAGACCATAAAAAGGAGGACCATCACACAGGGTTGTTTCGTTAGTTTTTCATCGCTACGCAAGGGACAAGAGACAGCAGCAAAAACAACAATGGAAATGCAATCAACCGCCAGCTGTTGTGTTAACTGCCCCCGCCTCATCTTTATTAGAGGGAAAGGACAATGCTATCTAGGATTGTGACACTGCGTTTCTTTTTTCCTATGATATGCAAATATTTGATCGACTAAAACTAAGAGCAGACATTTTCATTTACTTCGTGTTTACAACATTCGAATTAGTTTATGATATGTAATTCAAATCTCTAAAATATAAATTTAATTATTATTATAAAAAATTTAAATACATATTCATTTAACTCAATATTCTCCGAAATCTTTTTTATCCTGTCTAGTTTCGAATCCACCGTCAAGACCTAAATACTTTTGCATCCTCATCTATTCCTGGTCAGAGACTGTGGATAATAGGCTACAAGTGTCAGAGTGGAGCAGCGCAAAGCAAAAGCTAGTATAGACAAATGTTAAACCATTAAAGGCAAGGAGAAGAGAAAAGCGTAAGATGAGTTAAGAGAGACGACGATGATTCTGTTAATGTGGAAACAAAATGAGGAAACTTGATAAATTGCGCCAACAACAAACAAATGAATGAATAGCAATACCAGAGTTAAAGATGAAGGAAAAAATTCTTGTCTCTTGTAGGCCTACAACCAGCCGCACCCACATGACTGTGTACACATATACATATGTATACCCCGCAATGCATATTTAAACACACCTGCATGAGTCATTTTAGTCCTTCGATTTTCAAATGCCCTGGCTGGACGCTGCTGGCGCTTTTTCCAGAAATTTTCTGTTTATGTTTCTGAGTTTATTATGGTGCAAACAACCCTTGGGTTATGCCTCTGCTTTCCTTTGTCTGTATTTCTCATTGCCAGACTGTTGCCTTCTGTCAGCGGCTTTTATGATGCAAACTTGTTTAATATAATGAACAGAGAGAAACACTGAACAACCCAGAAAAATAGAGAGTCTTGCCGGCTCGCAGGGAGCACGTGAGTCAGCCGCGTCTAGGCAAAAGGAAAAACCAACCCTTGGGGGCCGCCGGTGCTGAGAACGAACTCGAAAAGTGCAATCAAAACCAACCACCAAATCGCAAAAACCGGTGTCAGAAAACATTGTTAGGACCTGCCCTGCTTCCACATTGTAATTATTTGAAATAGAAAACGCATTAATACTATGATTTAAGAATTTTGAGTATAAAGAAAATACATATATCACCCGAAAATGTGAACTATTTTAATAGTGAGCGTTTTTGACTATGTAACTCAACATCGTTCAAATGATGCTAATTTGAATGTTAATTTTTATCATGATGTTGAAAATAATAAGGAAGAAATTTTTTGTTGCATAAAGCATATCATAAACGCTTAATTATCATATTTAAAATGAAAACAATAATCAACTTATAGTACATTAGATAGTGGCAATTGCTCAAAAAGCAAAAGTGAAATCGTTGCAGGTTTTTAAATCAACTAAACGTAACAGAAAAAAGTCCGAAAAAGGAGCGAGTCTGAAATTTCAAAAAAAAAACAAAAAAGGTTATTTGATTATACCTTTTATCAAACATATTGAAATCATCTTAATTTTAACCTTTCTTATTCTTCATTATTTACCTTCAACTTAGCTTCTTAGAACGTAATTTAGTTAACCCATTTGAAGGAAAATGTCATTTATAGTATATTTTTAGAGAGACATGGAACGAGACAATAAAATGGGTCTAAGTAAAGATAGTGGGTGGAGGCTTAAAATCGAATTGGATGGTGGATTCAGAAATTTTATTTGAACAACGAGTTAAGCACCAAGCTAATCGCCTGATGTGTGGCAACTCTGATGGGAAAAGCCAATGGGTATACGCCGTCGATGCAGACACAACGCAAATTCAATTTGCTTAAATTGAAAATGTGGTGCAAACTTCCACTTCCGTATTGATAGAGTAATACACACGCACCCACACAAACACATTTTCAGCAGAGAGCTGTGGCAACACTGCCTGCGTGGCAAGCACGTTCGCTGACGGGCTTAAACAACTTATTTCTGCTTAGCTATCCTGTTCCTGTTTCTCTCGCATTTTCCTCCGCCATCAGCCCGCCAGCCGCTGCCATTGTTCCTATGGCAACTGATTCTCTTGTTGCTTCTGCGTAACTTGTCGCGACTTTCCGTTTGTTTTTTGGGTAACTTCAGCATCACCCTCCTCGTGCTAGTACACTCACGCAATTTGGCATCTGACAATGTCATTTAAATTTATTTCCACTTTCTAGAACGTCACTTACTGGAGCAGAAAATAGCTGTTTATTCACATTTCGCATTTACTTATACCTATACATACGTATAATATTTGCCAAGAATCTTCATAATAGAAGAAAATTACAGTATACATAGCAGAGCACACATTAGCGAAGTCAAACATAAATGAATGTTATGTTTCCAGGCTTCACCAAAACCAAATATCCAAATATTTCAAGATTTCCTAAGTTTCTGATAGCAAATGAAAAAGACAGAAAAAAAAAGGGAACAAGCAAGCTATCCCTACCGACTAAGAGAATACCCTATACCAATAAGAAATATTTCACAACGTCAAACTCCCTCGTAATCGCCATTGATATAATATAATATTATTATAAAATTCAATTCAAAACAATCCGCAACAGCAAATGCTTACTTTCTCTCTCACTTCTGTCAGTGAACCAAACTTGTACATAGTTAGATACGTGTGCTATCTCACTTGTATCCCGATTGTACATTTAGTTTTACTCTAGTTATTCATTTCATAAATTATGCGGCGGAAGCAGATGTAACGGAATTTGGTAGTTCAAGGCAGGCAGACGAACAAGTCTCAATCGAATCGACAGTTGTGCTGATTTTGAATATATATATATTTTATGGTGTCGGAAATGTTACGTACATTTTGGGGACTTAAATATAACATTTACCCAATGGGTACTGGGTAAAAAAGTTTGATAATGTTGACTATCATATTTCCGTTGTTGTAGACGACCAGCAAAACGGAACTTGTAACTGGAAGTCTCCACCAGAACTGTTTTTGTGCCAAATGTATGTAAACAGCAGAAAATATCGGCAATTTAACCTACGCATCTTATAGGAACAATTAACGGAAACTATCGCATTCGCCTTAACTTTCATTTGGATTTTATTCCTCAATTGATGTGGAAGAAAAAAAACGAAATCATTGTGATAATAGCAAAAAAAAACATACGTTTCTGGGCACCCTACCAATGATACGAGCAGAAATCTTACATTATTTTCCTTAACTTTCTGAAAGTGACAGTAAGAATAGAGCAGTATGACATCAAAGATTGGAGTCAAAATATAGCATACATTTTTGGTAGTCGAAATACAAAGGGCAACTAATGACACTAGTCCCGCATAATTTGAGCTGCAAAAAAAATTGGGTCAACAGTTGAAGCGAGATGAAAAAACGCATATTTATGATACTTAAGTCTTAGTCTAACAAATTGCATGCAATTTATATAAAAACAAGCGTGACTGACATGCAAATTGTGATAAATTAAGAAACTGACAATGGCGAAAAGGGTGGAAACGATCCCATTTACCCACTCTATTCTTCTTCTCCATCAGTTACTAACGCCCTTGCTGGGCCAACATTGATAAGCAGCAAACTTGACATCATCTAGAGTAGAACTTTGACTGATTTTCTTATGGACTTAACGCACTTGACTGGCAATTTGATTAAGTTATTGCACAGAAAGTGAGGCAAAGACGGAGAAATTGAAAAGGATAGATTAAGAAAACAGCATGGTCGTACATCACTTAATTGAACCAATGAGTTTAGTAGTCTAATGAAGCATAATTGATGCGAGAAGCCCGAGTACTTCATTTCCTGCACTACACAGCTTTATGTGAGTTAAGTAATAATTGTAAAATTATCCGTATTTAGATATTTACATGTATTAAATTAATCATTTCTCCTATAAAACAGATTTATATATGAGCTAAACAGCCATAAAGATTTTTTTTTCATAAGCATAATACAAATTCTGTTTCATCAATTTCATCTATTCTACCCTAATTAATGCAATTGAAACAACATTTCAAATGTACATTAGAATGCAAATGAATTGGGTTTGCGTTTTGGGTTTTGCTTCGGACTCAAGTTTCAGCTGCTCATTTTGCCTCATTAGCCAAAGTGCCATAAACTTTGCTATGCCTAATTCAATTAACACTAATGAGAGATGATGATGAAATTATTTAACGAAAACTAGACTCTCTTATACAGAATCATCAACATATCCTAAAACAACATTTCAGCATTATTTTTACGAGAGCCTTCTAGTTCGCTTTAAACTAAATTGTGTAAAATAAATATTTTTTACTAACTATTTAAGCTCGAAACTTCACTAACTACAGTTTTGGAATGTTGCATGGGAATTAATCAATTTGTTCATTTAACTATGGATACACATGTACCGGAGTAGCGCACTTCGGCTCAATTGGTTTTTAGCTCAGCAGAACTATTTTATTCTATTTTATATTTTGGGCAAAGGATTTTGTTAAAAATTTTTTGTAACAATTATTACAAAAAGTTGAATAATTTCGTATTAGCTTTACATATACGCACATTTTATTTATCATTAATCATTAAATATAGGCGCTCCACGATGATCAATCCTGCTGCGATTGTAGCTGTGTCTGTGGGTTCTTGCTGCTGTTCAGTAAAACAGTTAAAAAAAAACCTAAAAACAATTTATACACACATGTATAAATGTTTGTATGTATATCTATGCATCAATTAAGTTTGAAATTCTAACATAACATTTTTGGTAAATGTGGCCACAGTAAAAACCAGTTTTGATTCAATTTAACATACACGTATAGGAGGCAACAGCCTACACGAAAAAGTATTTCATGTATTTTGCAACTTTTTTCCCATTTTGACCATTAGCCCCGCTTGAAGTGTAAAAGTACTCATACGTTAATGAATACACCTAAGCATAAATATGAACAAAACAAACTTACCTCTGTCCATACTAAAATATACCCAATTCATATGCCTAGCATCTCCAGTTAGTCAAGCGACAGCTCTACAAATAAAGCAGGAAAGGGAACGAAGATGAGAGGAGGCTTAGAATATTATATTTTGCAGAATTTATGTAATGAAATTCACTCAAAGACTATGGTGATAGATTAATGATGGACTAAAATGCATAAATCACTAAACAAATTGGCACGAGACAACAACAAACAAAAGTCACTTCTTTGCGAAGACAGCATTTAAATGTTAATTAATTAGAGAGAACTAGTTATATTCCAAACCGGCCGGCTTTTATTTAGCATTGAGTGAGGTTAGTGTGGTAAACTATTAAGGAAGATCATTTTTTGTAGATGAATTAGAAATAAAACAAAAAATAACAGAATAAGCAAAAGTTTCTTTTATTTGGATTTATATGAAAAGCAATCAAAAGAACTAATAGAATAAAAAGGATAAAAAAAATACAATAAGATTTTTACTCTGAACTAGAGGTTCATGTCGTTGGCGACCTGGACGATGAAAATGCAGACCATTCCGCAACCGAGTTTCTTCATTTTTACTTGTCTATAAACTAAAACCGGCTCGGATCTTGGACAGGTTGCCAAGTTGCCACTGCCACAAATTTACAATAACGAGGAAGAAGATACGTTGCATTTCACAGAGTTGGGGACCCAACAGTCAACAAAGTGGTAGTGGTGGCTGATTGCTCTGGACTGAAGAAGACAGCTGCGAAACCTCAGAAGAGAACGAAACTAAGATGAACCAAACCGCAAACCGGGACACTAACAAACTCATTTTTGGTAGCACAAGTTGTGGTGAACAGGGGAGACAAAGAGAGAAAGAGTGCGAGCGAGTGAAATAGAGAACCAGTAGTTAGTGGGAAAAAGCATAAGAAGCAGCTGAAGAAGGAAGAGGAAAAACCTGTCTTACAACATTTCCACTCGCGCAACTCTCTTTCGTCTCTCCCGACTATCGGACTCACCGATGCCAATTGCCCCAGCCACATTCCAACTAGAAAAACACATGAAATGTTTAGTTGTCTTACCAAACATGATAATATTTTTGGCCGACTGATAAAAATGAGTGCATTTTCAAAAGTTTACCCAAATATCTTACTACAAAAAACCCAGAGATCTACTTTAAAATTTTTAAAATTTAATTTTGGCGATCAGTTTCTATTCTCAATTTTTCTTTCCTTCTTTAACATTTTATTGTGGCTTCTCTTGCTTTTGTAGTTTATTATTTGATATTGGGTTTTAAGTTTTGTTTGTTTCTTTTTGTTTGTCCGTTTGGATTATTTTTATTTGTCTAAAATGAACTTGAACAATAACTATGTATGTAAAAGTGTGAACGTATGAAATAGTGTAAACTAGTAATTTTTGCTCTGTTTCTATACCTAAGCTAATTGATTTAAATCTAAATTTTATAAGAACATAAAACGGCGCAAAATAATAGAAGTTTTAACAAATGCCATTCGGACACTGTCACATTAAACTTATTAACTTGTTATGATGTACAATAATAGATATCACAAAATTATACTAAAGCTCTTTGTTTTTGGCCAAGTTTTTTAATTTTATGTTGCAAGTATTCATTTAAATTTCAACCGCAATTCAATGGTTTTATTAAATTTTCTCCAACTTCAAATCAACATCATCTGTCAATTTGGTTTGGCGATGTCTGTTAATTGGCCAATCCATGAAAAGGCGTAAAAAGGCAACACCGTAATAATTCCAACTCCCACCAGATTTTTACGCCTCCTTCATACTCCTTCGCTCCACAGACGAGTTAATTCCCCCATCAAAACACCATAATTTTTGACTAGAATCATGTGTCAGTGTCAGGCACAATCCCTATTAGAATGCAACAACATGGCGCTCACATACGCACCCACAATAACTCTCACTCTGTCTCTCTCAGGTTAAAACTTACAAGCTTTCTGTTGTTTGTTTTCGTTCTCTCCGGTTACTTTCTGTTGTATTTCAGCGCGTCGGTAATCCGCTTTATTTGGCAGCATCAACAATTGCAGTTGCAACCAAAATGCAAAAATGCATTTTGTAAATATTTTATTATTCACATGCACATTAAATTTTTCCCTTTTTAAAATTTTACAGACTTATTATACATTTTTTAACACTTTTTCACTGGATTTTCATTTACGCATTTTGCTTGAACTCTCGAACTTCTCCAAACGTGCAATTATTTTTATTCACATTCACACAAAGCAAAACCGGTACCAAGCAGCAGCAATAAAAGATAGAGGAGGGAGAAGTGGTTGTTAGCTGTGAATAAAATTTTTGTCATCCGCGCGCCCACGTCCGTATCTGTTTAAATCTAATTTCGTTCTGTTATTTTTTTCCGTTAATTTTCAATCGGTTATGTTAAGTCTCATTCGGTTATGTTAAATCTCTGTTCTGTTAAAACTCATTTGCTTCTGTTAAACTCATTTGGTTCTGTTAAACTCATTTCGTTCTGTTAAAACTCATTTGTTTAGTTAAATCTCATTCGGTTCTGTTACTCTCTCACACATTGAAGAGCGAGAGAGTAGAAGTGTGAGTATAAGAGAGTGTATTTTTTTAGTTAAATTTGTGGCCGCTTCTTCTCTCTCCCCCCACTATACATTTCGGTTTGTTGTTGTTACCATTAACTATTCCTCAGATATTTTTCAAAGATAAAGATACATATATGTATATTCTTTGCTTGTATTCCAGAACTTGTTTTAATTGATACTACCCTGGACAAGATAGTTTATATCAAAATTAAAAAAAAAAATTTTAAATTAAGTACAGAAAAGATTTAAATTTTAGGCAGATCAGTCACTTTTCAACAGAACATCAATGCTTTACCAACATACCCTTAATCCCATTGAACATTTATGCAATAAGCATGATAGAAGGATTTGAAAGCGATCAATACTGATTAAACAGCGAGCTTAAGGAGCCTTACTAAAGAAGTGGTTAAAAACGGATGATATAGTTACTAAAAACCTGATACATTCAATGTTAAATCGCTTAGAAAGCGTTATGAAACAAATACTAATTTTTACTATTTTACTTAAATATTTTAAATGTTATTATATACATATATACATACATACTTATGTAAGAAAATTGCATTTTTTTGGAAGCAGCGAATCGGGGCGCGTAAATATATAGGTTTTCTTGGTGCTACTTATCAGGGTGGAGGACAATGTTTCCTCCAAGAATTTTGTTCGCTACCCGAATGGAAATCTCGATGACATGTCTGTGCCACTTGTGTGCACCTCTACCTTGGTATATTTTATATACATCATTTTTATTCTTTTGGATAATTTATACATATAATTATGTATTATATAAAATTTAAATATAAAACTATCTAAAACAAGAATGTAAGAGTATTATCAACATATGAGAGAACCGAGATGAAGATACTGAAATATGGTATGAAACTGCAAATAAGTTATGCATTTTGTATAAAATGTTTCTAAGTAGCTAAGATATACAACATTTTAAGAATTTATTAGAAATTATTTATTGGAAAATTTCTATCCCGACTATCCATTCGTATTAATAGCCGAGCGACTTGTCTGTCTGGACATCAAGATCTTGGAGAATATAAAAGCTAGAGCTACCAGACCCGTGTAGTGTGCACCCTGGTGCCCTCGCAAAACAGAATAGGCGAAGAACTAGACTTGTATTAGAGCTATCATATTTTCTTTTAACACACTTAATTGTCAACTAATTCATACGGACAAGTACATATATTTAATTTAGTTAGCACAAGGAGTCGTTGATCCTACTATTCGCTGTCCGTAACAGCAACTGGGTAACATTATGGAACCCTATACGAATTACAACATCTCTAATTTCGTGCAAAATTATTTAATCTTATCCATATTAAACCAGGACAAATAAGAATTTGCGGTATCTACTAGAAGACAAAAAAATCATGGAGAAAATCGGCAGGCATAATGATGTCTGCGCATAACATACATGCATACATACATAAATAGCATTATTGAGAGTTTTCCACTACATAGTATACCAAAGTACAGCTGGACAACAAAATTTGTGTGTGGCTAGGTTGGTTTTACACATGTAGATATGTACATACATATAAGTATATACATACATACATATGTGTACAATCTAACTATAACAAACGCACACACAGGCGCACTACTCCCTCGTTTGATTAATTGCATTTGGCCTGGTTTCGGGGTTTCCTTTGCCAACGCATTGATTTTAATCAATTAAAAGTGAGGGACCACTGCAGTAAACAATTTTAAAGTTTTCCATTTTAACACATTTACATATCACAAGAACTTAATACATTCAATAGCAATTGTAGTTAGTTTTAGACGATATATCTATGCATTTGGTTTATTTAAATCCCATCCTGCATGCAGAATAAAATTCACTAAGAAACAGGATAAGGAAAGGTGGAGATGTCGCAGTCGGTATGCGGTGGAGTATGCAGTCTCTTGCTTCACTACACCTCAATGGCCATGGGGTCGAGCTAAAGAAACATAACTCACAATGCCAGTTCAAAAGCAAGAAAAAGTATAAAACCTAGCAAGGAAAGGAGCCGCATCCGGTTGGATCCTACCGCATTTGCCGTTGAATTTTGCTGGCAATTCTATGCAAAAGAAAATAATATTTAAACGTTCTTACTCTGAAGAAACGTTCGCTCTTTTGCCCATGCATAAGTTTATGTTTCCTTGTCACCCCTCCCACTACAAATATTTTTCGAATTAAACCAACTGCACAAAATGTCGCAGATAATTTAATGCAACTCAGCAACAAACGGGCAATTTTGATAGCATTCGACGTCATTTGGCCACGAGGGTAATTTAAAAATCCATTTGTGTTTTGAGATTTCCATGCTCACTCTCATTGAGAGTTCGCTGTCTTCCTGGGCACTGGATAACAATTGCGTTTTTTTAAGCAAATCCAAAGAAAAATAAGAAAAAAGAACGTCTGACTAGATTACTTCGTGACACAATTTCAATTTGCATTGACAGCATGAATTATAACAAATGAAAAACTGCTTATTTAAAATTGATTTAAATTTTAGTAAACGCCAGAAAAAGATTTTACAAGAAATCTATTCAATTTAAGTATTTTGTAGACTTCCTTAGTTCCTTCTTATGCTGTGTTCTTGTATCGGTGTATTTTACTTTCCACGACTCAAGTTGTTATATAACATCGTATTATGTTTATTACCAGTGTCTCCGTTAAGTATGGCACTTTATCTATTTGTACCCTAAGCAGTATAAACTTATACACAAACATATTTAAATCTACATGTACACTTCTACATTTATACTTAGTATTTGTTATAAAAAATGCATTTTCCAAGTACATTTACGCAATGGCGACGTACAGCTGGTTCCGCCTTTTCGAAGAAGACAAACAACTCAGCTCATTAAGCAATCTTCCTTCCGTACCACAAACCATACTCCTTTCCCCTTTTTAATGCTGTCTTCGCCTAGCAACCTACTTCGAACTAAATTTGCGCTACGATTTGTGTGATGTTGGGGGCGTGCTTAAGTAGGCGTACCCAGCTGCAAAAACTTAAAACCTGGCAGAAGACTGAGAAGTGAAAACTATGTCAAAAACTTTAAAAATATATGCACCAGGGAAGTAAAATGTTTGTTTTACCACGTAGTTGCTTCACAATGTTTAGTAAGTTCTTGCTGTGGCGATGGCCGAGCAAGTGTGACAAATACTTTTAAAGTTGGCGCCGGTAGAAGCGACAGCGGCAACTGTAAATTATATGCAAATTACGTTGAAACGACAAATATACTGGATCCGTGCGGTAAATCAAGCGAAAAACAAAGTTGCTGACAGAGGGAAAGGGCCATCGAATAGGTGGAAAAGAACGCAGAAAGGGATAGAGAACTAACAACACTTGAGAACGTGCGAAACGTGTTCAACGACGTCTTATGCTTGATGGCGGCCAGTCGGGAGTCCTGCTGCTGCTACCATCATTCTGTCATCCTTGAGCCATATTGATATTGCTGGCACGTCACAATGAGAGTCACGTTGCATTGCAAGGAACCATATCACGTTGCCACAATCTCAAGGCTGATGCTTTCGATGCAACTTGGGCTTAGGTCTCAGCCTAAAAGCAGGCAACACCAAACATTCTCACACAAACATTTAAAAAGGCACATAAACACATCACGTTAGCCTGTGCTGTCAATGAGCGGCACTTGTGTTGCCCAAGCTAGGATCACCGCCGGTCCTACCTTGCTTACAGTCCGCCTCTTCCCTTCTATACATGTTTATAGTCACTTTTTGCGTTTTCCTGTTTTCACAGCTTTTTCCTGTTTATACTTAAGTGAACGGCAGCCCAAGCGAAATCAGTGCTGGCATTTTAGCACTTATCTTTTTGACTTTTCATAGTCCAGTTAACTTAACTTATATACTTTAAATTATATCTCATGATATACATACATATATTTTATAAATAATATCGTATTAAAAACTCAAGCCCAAATAAACAAATTAGCTACATATAGATATCAGTCACAGCATTTGGCAAATTATTAATGTATAGAAGTATATTGATGATTATTGGCTAACCGATTTTGCGGATTAAACATTAAAGTTAGCAAATCGGTTATGTTTAAGTTCAGTTTTGTCTTGTGACAGCACTGACAGTGCACTTTTAACTGGTTGGCCTGGTCTTAGTGTGAAAATTTTTTATTCACTTTGCACAATTTTTGCTCCTTTTCCTTTTAACTCGCTCGCACATGACTTGATGCCAACAATAGCAGTCCGGGAATGGGTTGCCGGTACTGGTGCTGATGCCTCATAGCCTGCTTGTCGTTTCCTGTTTCTCTGCCTATCGCCGTGCAAGTGTATGTATGTATAAGCAATGCATACACAGATTGACAGTCCTTTAATTAAGAAGCCGTCAAAGATGGCGTCGGCACGCTCTTGAGCATCACCAACAGCTGGCTTTGGAGTGCAGTGTCACTGGCAATTATGCAGCTTCGCTTTCAGTAGAAGCAGCAGCATCAATTGAAGCTACAGAACAGCCGCAAGTCCCTAGCCGAAGCATAAACGCAAACGCAATTGAATTTAACGTTTATTCACAAATTAATTGAATTTTTGGTATTCATTGTACATCCAACGAGCGAGTTCTCAACAAACTAAAGTAGGTAGCTGAC
Source organism: Drosophila sturtevanti (assembly GCA_018150375.1). NCBI lineage: Eukaryota > Metazoa > Arthropoda > Insecta > Diptera > Drosophilidae > Drosophila > Drosophila sturtevanti. The sequence goes on along the minus strand of JAECWJ010000317.1, from coordinate 11,066,482 downwards.
AGATTCAGAGAGAGAGTAAGAGAAGTCCTGGTGCTGTTAAGGACAACTATAAAGGATACATCATATGACCATGTACCAATTATGTTGACACCTGGCCGACCAACGAATTTCAAAAAAATACATGAAATCCAAATATAGAATTTTAATAAATTTTGTATGTTATATAGTTTAGGTTAATTAGGAAAGCACACCTGAGCTGCACTTTTTCGCTCCACTTCCCCCTTAAACTACTTCGACTCTTTAAAAACTCCCTTTAGTTAAAATTTGCAGTTTCTAAATCGGGTCCGATTGTTTTCCTTGTTCTTTTCGGAGGGAGAAAGTTTTATGTAAAAACTTTTCCTTTGGAAATTTCGCTATGATAAATTTGAACAACTTCATTCAACTAAAAAGTTGACTTTTGCCATCTGCCTTTGCAGTTAGCTTTGTCCTGGCCTTTGTATGTGTCCTTGGTGATGCAGGCTCAGGACTGTCAAATCATGTCCAATATCCTTTACTTCTGTTTAACTTTAACAAAAAGTTCGTGCACTTGTTTAAATGCAAGCTCCATAAAAACCTCCACTTCAAACTCGAAACGGCATAGCAAAGTCCCTTAGATCAATTAAACTAGTACTTAAAGCTAACTATTTCTGAACATTCTGCATTTTTAACCCAATGCAAAGAAAAATAAAATGGCAGATTAGTTCAAAGTCTCGAGGTGTTCTCAAGAATTTCTACCGTCATTTGCTTTTTTATATTAAATGGTTGATAGCTAAATGCAATTTTTTACATATACATATGTATGTATATATTTTCATTATTATTAATGTATATTTTTACACTTTAATTGGGTTTTAATAAGCACACACTTTTAATGGATTTGACACACACAAGAAGAAAATGTAATTAAAGCCAAATTAAAAATTAAGTACCCAAAAATTTATGGTATACGTACATTATGGTTGTTTGCTCGGCATGTACGTATGAATACATACATATGTATGAGTAGGTCGATGTTAAAGTAATTATTACTCTTGGCTACTTTAGACGCGAAGCTGCGGGATCTTACATAAATTGAATAATTGACATCGTATGCCATATTAGAATGTTCTTGGATATGGTTCATTGATTAATTTGATAAGAGCTGATGAAATTTTGTGCCAGTTAAGATCTCTTGACCTAACACAAAATACCATTGTTTACAGGGTAGAAAACGAAGTCAAGATGAACTCAACTTATGCATTGATTTTTAAAAGAGTAACTTTATTGTTGCAATTGTGTACATATTTTCAAGTTAATCAAATAAACTGTTTCAATTAGCGTTGGAAGGGTTTAATTTTCATACCTTTTGTAGCATGTGACCATAGGGAAGAAGAGTATATTAAGGTAAACAACATGTAACCGAACTTACTTTATTAAATACAAAAGCTATTTATTCCTGCACTATTTATACATAGTATCGTTTACAGATTAAAAAAGTGCAAAGTACAGAATTCGTCGACAGTGAGAGGAGACCGTTTAACTTTGTCGCTAAGAATACAATACTTGGTACGGGGTGAAAATAAGTGGGCGATCTGATTTTATCAAACCATTTATTTTTGTTTGTTTATGATTTTTTCTTATATTTTAAGTAAAGACCAACTGAGTGAATTTTGCTGCAAGCTACTCTTTCTCCGCCATTGTCAAGGTTCCCAGTTTCACACATGAGTACATATTATAACATATTAATTAAATAAAGTGCACTTCCGCTGTCATTAACACGTACACAAATTAACAAATATATCAAGGAAAGCATAAGCCTTGCAAAACAGCAAAAATAAGGTGAATGCAACTGCCTCATCGTTTGCCTACGTAGGTGCTCGCTTAGGCGACAAAAGTCTAGAATAAGCGCACTCGTTGACATTTGACAATGGCAACAAGGATATGGGAAAGGAAGACTCAATGCTAGCGGCAACTGGTTAAATATTATTACTGCTAGGCCTTCCAAGCACATATGCGTATACACATACATTTCAAACTGAAGTAGATATGTCTAAAAATCTATATTGCAACTGTTACCCATTTAAATAAAGATATAGGCTTAAACTAGAACACAACTTAAATAGATAACTAGTCATGCTATACTTGGCTTGATATATTTTCAAACTGGAACTCCACTTACCTAGAATAACCCTTGTTTGCAGCTTCCAAAACTAGTTTGAATCCTAAGTATTCGAACTATTTTCGTTTCTACCATCAATATTTTCTAGTCATTCTTTATATATCTAATATTAAAAATGGATAAATATATTATTTTTATTATTTTAGGAAATATAAGCTATTAATTTTTTTAAATTCTATTGATATTCTATGGAAAGCGAGTAAATTTGAAATTTTTTCTGAGCTTGTATTTTATAACCCATGAGAAAATGTCATCGCTGACATTACCAGTCATCACAAATATGGGAGCATGGAAATTGTACTTTTCCCTTGCATCTTTCCCCATTTTTGGTAGGTATATAGCTGTTAGGAGTCACATCCACCTCAGGCAAGACAATAACACTCGAGAGTTGTCGCTTGTCTGACGTTGAGTGTATTTGAGTTTCCTTTGTATACAACCAAGTGCGGATTTTGTTTTTGTGTTGCCATGTCGCGCCTTCTGGACTTGCTGATGATGAACTCATCATTTGAACTTTGACATCAACGCATCTTAGAAGGAACGGAGAGAAGCGAGTAAAATCAATAAGCAAACGCATTTAGACTAATTGAAAAGTCGGATTCTTTTACAGTTTTGTACCACAATAATTTATACCATAAACCGCGTTCAATCAATACATAGAGGAACCTGTTTATTTGGGATAAACTTTGTCCCCAGCTAATAATTTGCGTCTGAAAGTGTTCTATTCTTAAATCATTAGCAGTATCAAAGACAGTTATCATAAAACATACATGTAAACTCATTTTCTTCTTCATTGTCACCCTCAACATCATACTTATCGTTAATACAATACAATTTTCTCTTTTTCCCCAATAGGGGAAAGGCAATGGCAACTTAAAATTATTTACTACTTCAACGCAAACCACATCAATTGATGGCCGCACACCACGATATTGAATTTTTATTTTTTACATATATTTATTTATTTAACTGACAAATGCTCACACCGGACACGTATTTTATATTGACACGTCAATATAAACAAATTAACTTGAAAAAACTCACTCTGTTGCTCTACTGCAGTTTTTATATTTATTTAAACCAAAAAATAAAGGAAAAGGGCAGCTAGAGAATTTCGAAAAACAATGCCAGAACTTTATTCAAATTCGGCCAAAAATTAAATATAAAAATATTTGAAGAATAACTCTTAAAAAAAATGCTAATCAAAAATTGTATACGAAATACATCGGATGTAATGAATAAATATATAATAACTTGGCAGAATTTTGCGTGTTAGGTGGAAAATCATTAAAAGGGAGATCTTGAATGGTCGACCAAAATGTCCTATAAAAGAAGTACCAAAAAGTCAGAATGATAAAAACAGTGGACCCTTCGCAAACTCTCTTTTTTTCTGGGAATCAAGGTAACTGTAAAAAATGTTAAAAATTGCCGACAGCATTTCGCGCTTAAAACAATGAAACAACAGACAAACAATCAACAACACGACAACAACAAGCGCAAATAATGACTGCATTTAAATCAAAGTAAAAATATATTTAAACGCTTGCAAATTTAAAGCTGAAAAAAGTCGTTTAAAACTGTTAAAAAAAAATACCACAATTTAGGCGAAATTTTTTTTTTCTATTGTTGCCCCACGCGCATTAGTACCATGTACCATGCAACTCGCAAGTTACCTCTAAGTAAGTGCAATTAACTTGTCTAACCAGAAGTTGAAGTTTTACAAATACAAAAAAAAAAGATCCAAGTTTCATATGCTGTTTGTATATGGGGTCCCGTAATTAAAAATTCATCATACGCCACATTGGCTGGTTTCATAGAGCATGAAACATAATCGGATTGGTGAACAATAATGGCTTGATCTAGAGTTATTTCTGTTATGCTATGAAATTGATTTTTAAATATACATATATTTAATTTTACACCTGCCATATAATATGTAGGTATGTATATATATATGTATATCTGTATATAATCAATGTCCTTAGCAATTTTCCCAAGAAGGTTTTTTACTCCGTACGAAAGGAAAACTACAATAGCAGTAACAGCATCATAAAATTTGTTTCTGATACTTGGAATTGGAGAGGAGTTGAGTTCTCTTCAGGGTAGAAGTAGATTTGTTCTCGACCCCGCCTCTACTTTTCAAGCCCTTGGTCAGGTAATTGAAAAACTTTGAATGCTCTTGGCTTTTGGGCTTAGCGGACGCTGGCTAGCAAATGGAAAGATGTAAACTTTTTATACACATTTTTTTCATGAAAAACTTTTCAGCTTGTTAAACAAAATGCGGCAAAAACCAAAAATGCAAGTTTAATCAATTGGCGCGCTTTAACTTTGCCCTCTCACTGACACCCCGTTTGCTTGTTTAGTTATCTAGGCCAAAATGTTCAATGCGCATCAATCGGCATTGTTGTTGTTAACAAAACCCCTCAAAAACTCCGTAGCAGCCAGCCTACTTCCGCTTTGCATAGCCATGTTCAAAAAGCGGAAATGCGCAAATCATGGACTTTTGTTGTTGCTGTTGCTTTTGTTCGCGTGACAACTCAAATCGGAAATATAATTCAACATTTGTGTGTATGTGAGTGCGGTTCACTGAAAGTGTTGCTAAATTTATTTTTATCCGTGTATGTATATCCCCTTGTGATTTTAAAAAACCACTCTGACCTCTTAGGTTATAAGGGTACGCTTAAAACAAATTATGGCCACTTAAATTTTTCGAATAAAGAAACTATCGAATGTATACATATCTCACTTTTATTAGCAATATAATCGCTATCTCTTGTCCGTCACAAATCCGACGTTAACTTTAAAGTACACACATACTTCACACACGTTAGTTGTTTCAACGACAACGCAGAGTCAAAGAGCAAAAAAAAAAAAAATCAGCCAAACAAAGCCAAAAACCAAACCGATTCTAGGAACAAGTGAAAAAGATGGAAGCAAAGTAGTAATAGTATTAGACTACTACTGACATACATAGAAATGAATAACCGAAAGGAGCAGAAGTAGGAGTAAAAATGTTACTACAATGTTGAGTTATGTTTACATATGTTAGGAGCAATGAATGAATGAGGAATAGCGACAAAATAGAAGCGAGATAGTGGATACGCATCTCGCTTTTCAGGATCTGAATATGTCGGCAACTTGGTCACGTTTGCAGGAGCAATTGAAACTTAAACTTTAGCACAAGATGCAAAAAATTTGTATGCAACAATAACAATTGTTGGGAAATGGATAGGGACTACATTTGGGGAGTGGGGCTAAAAAATAAATAAAAGCGTAAAACTACAAAACAGAATCATAACACAATGCAAGTTAAACAAAAGTTTTTGCTCCAGTTTTTTACCACTTTTTCTGTCTTGTTTTGGCCCAACTTTTTCCCCTCCAAATCGGAAACGGAAACGCATGTAGCGCATTTCACAGCGATTATTGGCAGGTTTTTTTTTTATATTAAAATGGCTTTTGACATTGTTTAAAATGCCTGAACAAAAGCTAACTTGTTACCGGAGAAACAATGCAGATTCCAATACTTATGAATTTTTTTTGTATAGTTACATTCAGTCCAATGACATGGTTGATGATAAAATAGTTCGTTCTGTTGCAAGTCCTCTTCATGAAATCATAATTAAACCCGGTCAAAATGAAAAGATGGCTTCTAACCAATTATCCGTAGCGGTAGCAACCTTTTAAAATTCACCTTCCCGAAACAATGGTGTCCATAGCCAAAAAGCAAAAGGCAATGGAAATCATAAAGTCCGTTGGTCGACGGAAATTACAAGTTGCGGTTGGAAAAAATACGGAAAAAATGAAGGTGGTGGGACGGCACGCTAAAACTTTCCTTCCACGGTTTGCTGTCTTCACCTAACCATGTAAACGGAAATTGAAAACTGCAGCTAAGTAATTGCACCATGGGCATAGTTCCAACAAATTTTAATACGTAACTATTAAATAATTCCTAAAAAAAACAAGACAATATTTGTCTACAGTCCACTCGGAATTTACTATAGCAATAATATAAAATTGAAAAGTGCAACGATAAATGAAACGTTAAAATAATCAAAGTTTTTTGTACAAAAGTATTGTATGCCAGGATGGCTTCAGGACTGTGTTCGCACTGCCAATTGTTGCTGTAAAAACTTTACAGTCAACTTTATTGATTTCCCTTAAAACCTTTACTTTCGAGATTAAATATATTTATTGCAGTTAGATATATTTTCATATACTGTGTGTGTTTATGTTTAATTGTGTTTTCTCCATTCAACGTGACTTCTCATGCTTTTCCCACTACAAATGAGCTGAGCCCAAGTGTAAGTGCTGCACATAGGATTACAAAGGATTGGGGAATGCTGGTTTAGGTACATAAGGATGGCTAGGATGAGCAGGCTGAGGCACTTGGGGACTCTCGCCGATAATTTCCAATTCCAAACGGTGCGCAGTTTGAGGCTGATGGTGAAGAATTTCAATCTCGATTTCACGAGATGGCTGCTTGGCATTATTAGCAGTCAATTCCAATTCGATATGTTGGAGTTGCTTCTTTTCCTCCATAGGTTTAACTTCCAATTCAACATGATATTGGTTCTTGGGCTGATGATCCTTAATTTGGAAATCAACCAAATGGTGATTTTGGGCTTGTTCCTGTTTTTCGTGATGTTCAACAATTTCCAAATCAATTTCATGAGACGGCTGCTTAAAAATATTATCACCAGTCAATTCCAATTCGATATGTTGAGATTGCTTCTTCTCCTCTACAGGTTTAACTTCCAACTCAACATGATGTTGGTTATCAGTCTGATGTTCCTTGATTTGAAAGTCCACCAAATGATTGGCCTGCTCCTGCTTTTTGTGGTGTTGAACAATTTGCAAATCAACTTCATGAGACGGCTGCTTGGAAAGATTATCAGCAGTCAAATCCAATTCAATATGTTGGGATTTCTTCTCTTGCTCGGGCTTGATTTCCAATTCAATATGATGCTCACTCTCGGGCCGATGTTCCTTTATTTCCACATCAACATTATGTTGTGTTGCTGGTCTAACTTGAGCAAATATGTGGGCATAAGGATCTCGTTGTGGTTTGGGGAACAATCTAACTGGCGGTGCAGCCAAAACGGAACCCACCACCAACACCAAAATTATCGCTAATTTCATCTTTCAAGTTACTCAAACAGATTGTGATGCCAAACGAGAACCAGCAGGCATCTTATATAGCCAGAAAAACTAATATTTTTTATCAGAAACAGAAGCTGTTTGGGTTGTTCCCAGAGAACAAGCCTAATTGCACGGAGATTAGATATCAGAATCAAACTTTGACATCGATTTCAATTCTAATTAAACTTTCATTGAGTAAACACAAAGGGTAAAAACTAATGACGCTATTTTAATGAGTTACTGTCAATTGGATATCTGAATATTATAGATGCGTACCAGATGATCATCACCGCAACTCGCCAACTGCCAAACCTCCTGCTGACATGGACGAAACTGCAAACGTCGTACCGACAAATGATGGGCCATACTAAAATAAAAGGGTAATATTTAAAAAATGGAATTAAAATACAAATCATTTTTTCATTGTCCTATAGTGGAGTTCGTAACAACTCTTGGAACAGGAACATTCGGTATCAAATAAATAAAATTGTATAAAAGCTCGTGTTATTTTTCAAAGTGAATCTCAAACTAATAACTTATAAGTTACTATATCTTTATAAAAATATTGACTTACTTCTTTTCCAACTCGCCCATGTGAAGCCACTCTCCCTGGGCAAAACGGTAGAATTTAATATGTCCACTTTCTAGACCCAAAGCTAAGAGATAGGCCTCATCTTTTTTATGCAATGAACGTTTCGCAAATGCCACTGCTGTAACTGATTCGTTTCTAAGCTCTAAAGGCTCACCAAAAACCTGCCATCCGTTAAGGGAAGACTCATCCATTATTGCTCCTTTGTGCCAAATGACAACCTTGCCATCCCTTGAGCCAGTTGCAAACAAATTTCCATCATGTGACCAATCGCACGACCATATAATGCGTAAATGTCGGCCATTAGATTTATCTGTTGAGGCCATCAAGGAATAATTTGTCGATATGGAAACGTCTTGTTGTCTTTCGAACAAACACCAGTGACGATCCCGAGATACCGAGAGCAAATATTGACCATTGGGTGAGAAGCTAAGTTGTGTCACCGTTAACAGATGCCCGTTTAGCTTTTGCAATTGCTTCCAAGTGGAAGTATTCCTAAGGAAGGAGAATAATCCAATCAGTAAGAGTAATCCTGTACAGTAGTTGGTAAGACTTGCCATAATATAATCTGAGCATGCTTTCCATTGCTTGCCTTACAGCTCGATGCCAATATCGAGCCATCTGGAGTAGCTGCAAGAGCATAAATCTCGTAACCATGACCATAAAGTTTCTGTAATTCTGGCCATAAAGAATTTTGCATTAGAGTCTCCTCTTGGGGTGGTGTCTGCATTTGGATAGGAACAAAATAATTTTCCGAATATTCCTCTTTAGTCTTGTCATTTTCTTTCGATCTTTCCACTTCGTAGACCGCTTTATTGGAAAGGCCCAAAGAAGGCACTGAAGCACCCTTGGGTAAGGCTGACAACATAAGAGGAAAAAATTTACATAAAATAATAGATTATATGTGGATGGTGCTTTCTTACAGTTAAGCAGAGGATCCCCGGCTTTATCATCCTTGATATGGGAAAGATAACGGAAGTTTTCGATAAAATTTCCCGTAGCCTGAAATGTACGCACAATTTTCTCTTCAGCCCCGCTTGCGAATTTGTAGCGAGAAAGCAAAGCCAGAGCCTGCATGTCGTAACCATGAACCTGTGGTCGCGCCAACTCGTGCCAGGTAGGAGAACCATTTTCTTCCTGCACCCAGGGCGCGTGTAATCTCGTTGTTTGATCAGCAGAAACAGTCATCAAATACGCTCCCTCCTGTTTCTCCCAGGCCAGATCTCTGACTTGACCATAATGACCACCCACGATCACATTTGAAGTCCACAAGTGTGCCTGCTCTCGATTTTGATTCCATATGTGAAATCCTCCCTGATAGCTGTGGCCCATTATAGAAAGGCCATCGTGTGAAAACTTGCCTCCAAAGAACCCCATAGAATTGCCGCCTACTTCGCCCACTCTAACCTGCTCGAGCCACACACCCATATCTGTCAGAGACCACACAATCAAAGTCTTGTCTATGGAGGCAGATAGAAGACGCAGCTCTGAAACGAAGAGCAATCTAAGTCCCAAAGTTAAATGCTGGTTACATGCAGCTTACCATTTTTGCTAGTTTTGTGCCATTGGATACCATAAACCCAACCTTCGTGGCCATATAGAACAGATTCTAGAGACACTGCATAACACGCATTCTCACTTAGCTGTACGATCGACTCCTCCACCTTGATCTCTTCCCCATTTTCGTTTAAAAGACCCAAACCAGCTTGATTATTCTGGACTTGCTGTTGACTACGCGGTGAAATTCTCCAAAGACGTATAAAGTGATCTTGCGATCCGCTGGCTAGTAGAAGATCTCTTCCGACGCTTACAAAATCTAAACCACGAATCCAATCTTCGTGCCCCCTGAACTTATGAACACATTTGAATTTTCTTTCCAGTGAGTCACCTTCGTGAATTTCTCCCATTTGTGACCACAAGGACACAGTCTCGTCATCGCCACTAAGAGCCATCAAAACATTATTGCTTTCGGGCAATATTGTCAACCGCAATGAGAAGCAGAAGCCTCCCTGCAATTCCACATTTTGAAAGCAACTGACCTGGTCATCATTTTGGTAAATCCACAGCTTAATTGTATTATCAGCCGCAGCGGTGGCCAGAACCCAGTTTCCACTTTTACGACAAACAGCATCCACAGCATTTACTCCGCCTAAGTGACCTTTTAATGAAATGCTACTGGTGGCCCCGTTGCTTTTCAAATCCAAACACCACAGTACGGCTATGCAATCGTCTGCACCAGAGATTAGTTTTTCCTTATCTAACCACTTTACTGTATTCACACGTTTTGTATGCTCAACCAGACTGAAGAGAATTTTGGCCGAATTCTCTTGATGCTGGAATATAGAGACAGAAACTTTTTAGACCTATTGATACATTTTTCTTTTCAGTAGTTTAAAGGCTTAAAGATTCAATATGAGCGGTGTTGTTAAGTGTTGGATCAGCGTCTGCCTCCTACTTCACATGCCGTTGTCGAAAGCAAACTGCCCATTTTTTTCCTCGGGCTTTAACACAATCCCAGACCTATGATTGTTTCTTAAATAGCGCTATATTTGGTCGAAGACAATCTTGCTTCCTTCACATGAGCTTCGTTTCATTTATCGAATGTTGCAGAAATTTTTGTTCATACCCTAGGATCCAGTACAGCCACTGCGTTGCAGGCCCCATAAGCGATTAGTCCATTGGCTCCCCAATCTGCACATTCTGTACAACGATTACATGCCACCGAAGTGTATAGATTTGTTACTTCGAGTTTTGCCATTCCCTAAATCTCGCACGTGCTTGTTGATACCAACCAGCTGTTGCGAGTTGCCAGATAGAACAAAGACTACAGTATTAGAGGTGGAAAAATAACGATGTTTGGCACCATCGATGCTTTATGAAGAACACATCAGTGAAACATCGGTTTTTGTGTGGTAAATTTAAACTTATTGATTTATGTCAATATTTATGTTAGCAAATTGCACGTTTCTAATTTAAATATAAACTTCAATTAAATAATAAATCATACTTCGATTCAATTTTGTCTTGCTTATAGTTAGTTAATATTACAGAATGAAAAAGAAACTATCGATAGTGGTTACCAAACATCGATGTTTTCCAAAAATACAAAAACATCGATGTATCTATAATACCATCGATATTTTTTTCCAGCTCTAGTTGGTATACCAGACAATGTTATCGTATAACCGAAATGCACGATAATTCGATATACACGGGAATTTATTCTGATTGACATCCTATTTTTTCACTAAGAAATAAGAAATATTAATATACAGCTTCTTTAAAGCGAGTGCAGAACCAAAAGGAAAGCAGTCCCTACATGTAATGTGCTTTGCCAGCAGCATCATAGAAGCTCATAAAAAATTATTTATAGCGCCCACATCGACAACTGCTCTCTTAAGTGGCACCATGTCTCGCAGCAAATCCAAATCGCGATTGCAGACGGAGATTTGTGGGGATTGTGGAGCTAAGGATCCCTCTTGGGCTAGCATAAATCGAGGGATACTGCTGTGCGCTGACTGTTGTTCTGTGCACCGCAGTTTGGGTCGTCATTTATCTATAGTGAAGTCGCTGCGCCAAGGCAATTGGGAGCCATCAGTTTTGAATTTTGTTAATTCGCTTAACGCCCATGGAGCTAACAGTGTGTGGGAGCATCATCTGTTAGATGGTGGAGTAACAAACTCCTCCACTGGTGGTAAAAATTTGCCGCGTTGGCGTAAACCGACACCTAAGGATGCGTTGCATCCAACAAAGTCGGATTTTATCAAGGCCAAGCATGTGAATCTGGCATTTGTGTTAAAACCGAGTCTCCAGGATGTAGAAGATGATGCAAGCGGCAATGGCAGCAACTTGGATCAAGAGTTAAGCAGGCAATTGCATGCAAGTGTAAGGACTAGCAATCTGGAAACCTCTCTTCGTTTCCTTGTCCAAGGGGCCGATCCGAATTACTATCATGAAGAGAAATGCTCCACTCCGTTGCACATGGCAGCAAAATTTGGACAAGCCTCGCAGATCGAGATGCTGCTTATTTATGGAGCCGATGTAAATGCCTTAGATGGCAATGGAATGACCCCTTTAGAGCTGGCCAAGGCAAATAATCATAACACAATCGCTGAGAGGCTGCTTGATGCAATGTACGATGTGACCGATCGGATTATTATCTATTTGGGTGGCAAAAAGCCAGATCATTCGGTATGTCAAAAAAGAAATCAGATACATTGTTCATATGGCCTTAAGAAAAAATTCTCTTAGAGTGGCCGCCATCTAGTTATACCGGAGTCAAATGGGGCTGATATTAGTGAGCAGCTAAAAATAGCACGCGGCAAACTGCAGTTGGTCCCCAATAAAATGTTTGAAGAACTAGCGATGGATCTATATGATGAAGTTGATAGACGGGAATGTGAAGCCAGTGAGTAGAAAATACATATATGTATTAAATATATTTAATTCTCTAATTACATTTCAAAAATGTATTGTACTGACAGTTTGGTCGACCAGCACTTTGAACGCTGAACACGCCACAGTGCCGTTTCTTCCGGCCAATCCGTTTCTAAGTGCCACGCGGAATCAGGTTTGACCTTCTGCTATAATGAAAGTGACCTTTTGGTTTACCTTCGCATTAATTCTGTTTCGCCTTTTCAGGGCCGACAGAAGCTGGCGCGATTCAATCGTTCTGAATTCGCTGGTCTCTTGACTGATGTTCTCATAGATGCTCTACGTCGTCAAAATATGGCCAATTTGCGGCCACTTGATGCACCCGTTATGCCGCCGCATCACAGTCAGCAGCAACATCAATCGCTGCAGTCGTTGCAATCATTTAATAATTCAGTGTTGCTCAACTCATTTGAACAGAGTGGTGTACACGATCCCAATTTATCAGATGACGAGCCTATCTATGATCCCGTGGCTAGCGATGATGATTACGCCCCAATGCCGCCCATGGCCCAGCAGGTAAACCTAATGCGACAAAAGATACTCAAGCTAAACAATAGTTTTGGTTAAAACAAATAACAGAGTCTGAAATTCAGAATTATAAGTGTCAATACCACCAAAGTGTTCATATATTAAATAAAGTTAGCCTAGTGGAAATAGAAAACTGTAGTTTACCTATAAATCTTTAGACCAGGTTTCATTTTTTCTTTGTTTGTTTTTTATTTATACTTTAAATTTATTTATATTTTATTTACTTATTTAGGCACACAGCGAAATGGAAACATTGCGCAAACAACTCAGCGAATACAAGTCGGAAATTAATCAGCTGAAGAATGTTGTGCAACTGCTGTCCAGTGAGAATTCACAATTAAAGTCGAAATTTTCGAGCACATCAAATACAAGCGTTTACGATGAACCATTGTGAGCAGGGCACCTTCTATTATTATTTCATTTATTTGTTCATTATTTTTATTTTTATCATTTTATGAACTATTCAGACGTATTGATTTGAGTCTCAACAGTCCCGACACCGATCGTGAACCGCTCTCATTGCCTGAGGGTAATCCGAATGACAGCTCATCATCGTCCAATCAATCTACTATTAAACGGCCAGCTAGTATGTATGAACGCCGATTAGCTCCTATAGCGGTCAAGGGTCCAACGGATGTGCGTAATACTACTAGCATGTATCAAATGGCTGGTGATGGCAAACCATTTGGCGAAGAAGTTAAGTTGAAGTCAGATTTAGTCACTCGTCGCCTTAAAGAATTGATAATAGCCATGCAGCCTGGGCCAGAGGAACAAAAGGAATCTGTAGCGCCGCATGGGGAAAGGATACGATCAGCTGTTACCGATCTAATAGCCTTATATACAAATTTGGTATGTCACTCTTCAAAAACATTCTAAAAATATTCCTGTTTAATTTATTAAGTACATGTTTTAGCCCCCCAATGCTAGTGAGACAACCAGAGAAACTCTAAAGCAATTGACTCGTCATAATATTCTCATTCAACATGAGTGTGAAAATCTTCAAAAATCAATTGAGTCCGATGATAAATTGGCCATACAGAAGAATACTTTAGAGGTGCGGGACTGTGCCTTTCATATAGCTAGTGCCATCAAGACTTTAGTTTTACAGTTCTATTAAAATAATGTGCAATTATTTATCAACATTTTTAACAAGTATTATATCTTTTTATGACTAACAAAAACATATTCCTATTTTGGATAGAAAGTCTCTCAGGCTGGGTTTCTTACACAATTATGCACAGAAACATGCTTTTGGTAGGCTACCAAGATACCTGGGGTGCCCATACCACCTTACTCGCGACTCAGATCTGAAAAGAACTAAGTCCCAAAGCCAAAGATGAAGCCCAGGGTAAATAACTATGTTAACTTTCGTATGACGTCGAAATTATTTCCATAACTTCAGTAGACATTTGAGCGAGCATAGGCACATTTGCAGTATTTTTGAGATGTATTTTTACGAAGTAAAGAAAGTAAATACTTCGAAAAACATTGAGAATACGTACGATAAATAAAAGATTGGCAAGTCTGTAAATAAGATGTTAACTTTCGTATGACGTCGAAATTATTTCCATAACTTCAGTAGACATTTGAGCGAGCATAAGCACATTTGCAGTATTTTTGAGATGTATTTTTACGAAGTAAAGAAAGTAAATACTTCGAAAAACATTGAGAATACGTACGATAAATAAAAGATTGGCAAGTCTGATACTTTTGTGAGCTACTGATCGTAACTCAGTTATCATATATTTAATAAATGTTTTACATCAAGCAATACAGTTTCTACCTGTGATAGAGGGAGTGAGCTCCTAAATATTGGAAAGATCTTAAATTAAATATATCAGGTGCAACATTTATGTATATATGTATCTCCTAAAACATAGTAGGTATTTATATATATTATGTGCCTGCGTTTTGTATATTGTACATTTTGGTTAACTTTGTATTCAGTTGTACGCTTTTGGACATCTGTATAATTAAACAATTCACTTTTCTAATCCAATACGTCTGGTCTGTTACCGCTTTCGTTTTTCAAGGAAATTGCCTTGCAAAAATATACGAGCCATGTTCAAAAATATTGCTTTCTATTTCATAGTTTCACACTTTTTTTTTGCAAAATTATAACACTCCTTACAACCTCTCAATAGATTGTATTTTATGTTTGTAAAAACTTATAATACTTTACTTATATATGGCACACAGTGACGGATCCACGGTGAAATTTCGAGACATTTAAAGGAAATACTAGTCATACATCTGTATATTTATATCCGTCACTGCCAGCTTACATGTATTCAATACAATATCAAGTTAACGTTAACTTAGACCAACAAAAGTTAAACTATTCGTAACAGTTTTCGCAATAGATATCTAACTAACATTATAACTATGAATTTTTTCTTTTCGAATCGGAAGATGTAGATCTAGAATCTTCACCAAGTTGTCTAAACTTGCAACTGGAAAATCAAAAAAAAAAAAAACAAATAGAAAAAAAATATAAAAAATGTAAATGCAAAATATTCGCATGACAAAAATATCATTTATATGGGAAAGTTCTTTACTCGTCCTCGGCCTCGGTTATGGTAGAGTTCATAATATGGGTTTCCTTTTTAAAAAGAAGCTGTCGATGGTGCTAAATAATTTTTGAAGTAAATTGTATCAATTCTAAAATCATAAGAAATTTTATTTTGTACCTCTTCGTTTTGTATCATAACAATGCGATGTTCCAACTGTGGTGCCAAATCGCAGGTGGATTGCTCCAAGTCGTCTAAGGAAGCGCGGCGCAGCATCTAAAGACAATAATAGTTGAAGTTACCTACGATTCTCATAAACTATCTTATAAATCAACCTTCTGTGAGTTCCCATGACTTAGATCCATGGATTTATTATGGTGACCCCCACCCGCACTTAACTTTCGTATTGGCGAGGGACCATCTAAGTCCAAATTATCTAAACATTGAACTAAACTATGTCGCCTTGACAAAGTTACTAACGACTGACGGTGTTTAGTGTTTTGACCACATTTACGCGAATTAATTGCCTTGAAATGATTCTGTAGGGTAATACCCAATTCTGGGCAGGCATCATCGTCCATCTAAATGGAAAATAATACAAAATACCAAGTTTATTTATAAACCTACTTAATGCTTACCAAAACTTTAGCATCTTTAAACATGGTATATCCATCGCAACCCATATAAAGATAACTCTTTACACACAGCTTGTAATTCTGTTCAAGTTTTAGGTATTCGTCTCCTATTTGAATAAGTTGCGGATCGATTCGTTTGCCAGGATCGGCATGAGGATCGAAGGCAAAGTTAATGCCTGCTACTTGAGGAAATCGGCCTTCCAGCTTGGGATATGCTGAAACTCCGTTTTCTAAAGCCTGCCAGAGAACTTGACCAGTGACTTCGAGTAATATCAGAGGATCTCGCATAGGTATGACATTGACAAGGTCGCCCATTGTAAAAGCACCAACTGGATGGACGCGATCAGAGCGAAAAGTACCACCATTTAGTATGACCACATCAGCACCAACAGCCGCCAAAATCACATCGCAAACCCAATTGCCCATATTAGTCTCCTGAGTGCGAACCTTTGAGAATCGACCATCTAGCTCCACACTAAACACTCCCATGACATCAGACAATTTACTCTCAATGAACTCTGCAAGAATTATAATATGACCATAAAACAGAATTCTTGATTTAAAAGAATTTTTTCCTTACTAGAGTATTTGTCCAATTCCATCTTGAGATCTTTATCCTCCGGTATTTGGGCCGTGACATCCGTACACTTGACGTTCGTGCTGAACTGCTCTCGATTCATTTTATCCCTCTCCATTGTTATAACCGAAAATTGTTGAAAATCAGTTCCCGATTTCACGATCATTTTACCATTTATCTCAGTGACTTCCCGAACATGGTCGTGTCCCCCAAGAATAATGTCAATGCCATTGCATTTCTCAGCCAAATTTATGTCATTCGGGGTACGCATGTGGGTTAGGGCAATGATCAGATCACACCCCTCATTTCTCAGCTCTTTAGCCAATCGGTTACCTGCCTCTACATAGTCAATGTAGGTTACCTCATTTGGGTCTATAGTAGGCAATGTTTCCAGCCATTCCCGTTCAACGAGACCAATAAGACCGATAGATATTTGCTGGTGCAAAATAAAATGAGAAATTTTGCCACCTCCAAGGGGACGACCTGTCTCATTGTCCACCACATTCGACATAAGCCAAGGGAAAGTAGTTTTCTTTATCAACTCTACAAGTACATCTAGCCCGTGATCTTTCAAAGTAAAAAGAATATTTTGGACAATTTGCAAATTTAAATTAAATGTTTAATCTTACCAAAGTCATGATTGCCAAAAACAGCGCAATGTGTGCCCACAGAATTTAGGACAGGAACCATTTGTTCTCCTTGAGTGAAGGTACTCACTTAAAAAAGAATAATATTAAAAAACATGACCAATTTCATCAGCAGAGCTCCAACAAACTTACACATGCTGGGTGAAAAAGCATCCCCACTGAAAAGCACCAACGGGTTAAGATGAGCATAGTTTTTCATGGCCGTAGCAAATCGAGCTGCTCCACCAATTGGTTCAGTCTCAGCCATGGACTCAATATTATAGACATCATTGTAGTGCAAAATTGTTAGAGGCTTATCCTCACCCTCTGTCATCTTGAGCAATTTTTTAGTCTTCTCAAGCTGCGAGGAAATAGAGGTGGAGCGACCGTTTAAACCGGGCAAAAAACCGGAAACACTACTCCCACGTGATCCTCCTCGATGTCGGGGGCTTTGGGGTTGACTAACCGAAGCGTAAGCGCGCGTTGGGCGTGTCAACAAATCACGTGCGTCTTGCAATGTCCCAGTCAGGGATTTACTATCATAAGGATCTTCCTCTTGATCAGCAAGAATTGAGGAGCCGCTTAGCGAAGGTGGTGTTGAGGTGGGAATGGGACAGGTAGCTGGTCCTGGTGCTATGCTGCCAGTTGCATTAGACGGCGTGGCCAATGCCGACAAATCCAAAGAACGGAAATTTGGATTGCTACTTTGAAGCATAGACAATGTGCGGGTGCCAGCGTCGCGCACTTCAATGGAGGCCTAAAAATCAAGTTAGATAAAATATTACTATAGAAAACAATACGATCTATGCAGATGTTTAACATTTTGGAAGGATTAACAAAAGGCAACTTAATATCAAGGCAAGCGAAAGAATATCTCTGAGATAAAACTGTTGACTGTGTGAAAGGTTTAGAATTAGAAGGTTTGGGAGTTGGGGAGTTGGTGCACCACATCGATTAGATTCAAAGTCAAACAGAAACCTGTTTCAGCCATCCAACTACATTTCCCATGGCTCCATTAGCTCCTCCAGAAGAGCGCGTTGAGTTGCTCAGACGACGATTAGACCCCGATCCAGTTGCTGTTGTTCCCACTCCCGCTGCTGATCCTGTTGTTCGTGCTAATGTGATAGGCAAGCTTCCTTCTCCTCCTCCTCCACCATCGCTTGTGGCATTGCTCATTCTACAGACGCTGCTTGGAAGGTGAAAACGGTAAGGGCAACACACAAAATAGTTTTGGCCAACAATTTTTCGTTTTTACTTTCATATTTATTAAAGCTTCAAATCAACTTACAAAACTTTTCTTAATTTTACACAAAGTAGACGCATTTTACCAAATTATAATTACAGACAAGAGCAGAATAGAACTTTCGTAATTTAGTAAACGAAATTTTTATTGAATGTTTCCTCTTCACTTCAGTCAACACAATGCAAATGCAGCAACAAAGTAAAATAATAAAATATAATGAATTAAATCATACATAGATAAGATTGAAACAAATGAAAACGAAATGAAAACAGAGAGCGAAAACATAAAGAGAAATAGAGAGCGACAGAGAGAGAGAGAGAGAAAATGGGGAAAAATAGGAGAGTCAGCTACACAAATGCAATAAAAACACGAACGAGCTGAATTTTTATGCAATATTTGCCAAGAGTATGTCAACAATAAGCACATCGGACCAAATGATCGACCAATCCGATGACCTAGAAACGGAATGTCATACAAAGCAAAACAAATAAAAGTTTCAAATGCCCCATTAAACCCACAATTGACATTGATATTGAAAGCAAGCTACAAATTCTCTCAACGGTACACAAAGTTCTCTCATCAAAGAAGTATACGCAATGTTGGCCAAGGCCCAAAGAAGGTCAAAGATTTCAATTCAGATATTTTGTATAGTCAGTGACGGATCTAGATTTTGATTTTACTAATAAAGGAAACACACATAGATAACAATGCATAATTTAAGAAGAAACAAACTCATAATTAATGCAAAAAGGCAAAAACATAATAATCATTTAGACCGTAATATCATAAGTCCGCTCCTTTATTTGCATGTATTACATTTTTTAAAGTCGAACAGAACATTATTAACAAGTTGGCTTGACGACGACGAATGGACGAACCAAGGAAATGAATGGGCACAGGAAATGCAGAAAAGTGGATTCGATTTTCGAAGCACAGGAAGCACTCAGCTGGTGAGAACTTAAAATTTATTGCGTTTGCACAAACTATGAAATTGGCTCACATAAGTTTATAATTCTCCTGTTAAGAGCAATTAGTACTATATTATGCCTACACAACATTTATACGTTTTCAAATAGGAGTTTGAAAACTAAGCTATGCTTAAACACAGAATGACGCCACATTAAATATATGTTAATATCATGCAAAGTCATTGCCAGGATTTTTTAATTTGTGGACCAATTTCAAGGAAACAAAGTTTATTTAAGTATGCTTAATCAGATGCGAGTACTTCTGAAACTACAATCAACATCGAGCTTCACCCGGAATATTTATTTACTTAAATTGAAATGTTGAAGCCGAATATGGCTTATTTTCTTTGAAAATACGTTGGCGAAGGTTGATTACTTTGGAAAAAATATTGGAAAATGAAAAGGAAATTAAAAGTAAAATGAAAGCTCTGTGAGTTAAGACATTTTACGCAAATTTTTAGCAAGCAATTTTTAGACACTCTACGTAAGACTTAACCCTCACACCAAATATTAAACATAATATTACACCCTGACCCGAGTAAATAGATATGCATATGTATATGTATATATATGTACATACTTACTTCCAGGCAGGTCCAGAAATGAATTGCAGAGCACTTTCTAACCCTGTGACTCCTCGCAGTGGTCCACCTACTCCTTTTGAGTTAGCTGCTGCCCTAGTTACTATTTTTAGCAGCGTTGACGAAAGGCTTTTTAATCCGCAAAAGGCTTCAATATGTCTATAACTATTTTAAATATAGGACAGCTTTTGTTAAACATTTTTAAAGTTAAACGATAAATAGTTTGCAAAATTGACTGCCCCAGTTTACTTTTAGTAATCAATTCGAGTTTTAGAAAGAAATTCGGATAATATATATAATGGACCTAGACCTTCAAGGCGGTTTCACTTGTTGTCACTGCGCAGTTGTTGTTGTATTATCAGCTGCGTACCTGTACGCACATCTCCACACATATAAATCGCTATCAGCTGTACTAAGTGATAAGCTTTCTACGCTCTCTCTCAAGCTTTTGCTTGAATCATTTACAAGCTCTTCATCTCTCCCAAAATGCCGCAGCACGTTTTTGCTTGGTTATTGTTACAGCTATTTGTTGTTGTCTTTTTATATTTTAAGGTAATTTTGGAAAACGTGTTGAACGCGAAGGCGTTAGCTTTTTAGCTTTATTCTTTTGCTCGAGCGTAGTTGTGTGTGCGATTGCTTATGTATATACATATCTACATACATATGTATGTACTTACGTACATTCATGCATACATATGTATCGAGTGTAGTGGCGTACTGTAATTGCTTAGAAGTTACGACGGTTTTTTTTGCCACTTTTGGTACACTTGAACTTGGAGCATTCGAACATGTAAAAATAAACTGCTTATGCAGTTAATGTTTTCTGTTAATACCGTTTACCCTAGTGACCTAATACATGTTTATTTCATGAGATTCATAGCCGGATGAGGCATGAATTTTTTAAAGAACCTTTACCCCGCTAACCCCCACCCCCCCCCGAGACAATGCAAGATATACATATGTACATACATATGTATAATATGATAGAATAATTTAATTTAGTTAGCAAGCCCCAAGTGGAACTTCCGCTTTTACTCTAATTCGCAACTATATCAATAAAATCTGTTAAGTTTACTTATTGTCCCATTGGTTTACACTTTTACTTGCAAAATATTATTTGACCCGAAATTTTATCACTCTATAGAATATTTGTCCACAGTTGCAATTCCTCCACTCTTGGGAAAAAAAATCATAGAGAAAATTATGCTCTTGCTTTTTAAAATTTGTTTTCGTCCTTTGAGCGTTTTCCTCTGCCAATCTGCCTAACAACGCAAAATTGCGTCTGCTTTATGAAGTACGGAAATTTGCGAAAAGTAAGGCGCAGTATTTTAACTGTTTTTCTTTTTGCAAATTTGTGGGTTTTCCGTCGGTCATCCATTTTTGGGGTGGGCGGGTAAGCTTTAATCACAGGCCAGAAACAAAACGATGCCAAATTTTTGAAACAAACTTTACGAAAAGCGTCCGCCCGCACAACCTTTACCTTCCAAACAAAAACAACACTGAAAAAAAACAGCATTCAAAATACAAGCTTCGCCGCAAATTAAAGAGCTTTGCTCCTCTCAAGTTACTTGTTAAAGAACTTCACAGCGAACCGGAAAAATTGTAATTTCAAAAATTTATTCAATGTAAAACATCGGGATTTTCTAAATAATTCCAATTATTTAACCCACTAAGATCCGGGGGTTACTATTTGCTTGTATCAAATTAAAAAAAAATCGTTAGAGACTGGCTTCATTGTCATTTTTTTCATTAACTATCAGAGCTTTAAACCATTGACATTTAGCTAAATGTAAACTGTTAAGGATCCACTGTCTTGTAACATTTTCCGAACAATATTTTACTTTTCCACTTACTCTTAAATTGTTACGCGCTCTTTATCATATCCGGCATTTCGCTCCTCCTTAATTAAATGTGAAGAGCTTTGCCGCTCTTTGCTTGAAAACTGGATAGTGCACTTTGGCTGAAATAAACACTTTTTTGTGCGGCAAGTTATGAACTTGAATGTAGGCCAATTTTTTTAATTTAAACTTACACAAACATTAATTTATTTGTTTTGCGTATCAACAAAGCAGAAGACCAAACACCCATTTGATTTTTTTCTATATTATTTAATTTTCATAGTACCTCACTTTTAAAAATTACGTTATACCAATATTACATTAAATGTTTTTGCCATATATTTTCGGCCTGTTATACATACATAGATTGTATTTGGGGATTTTGTAATGGATACAGTATTTTTCTTTACTTGATAATCCGAAAATGTGCTACAATATTTTTTGTTGCTGTTGTGGTTAATTTAGTCTTATTCTTTTAGCTTAATTCGTAATTTTTCATTTTTTAATAAGTATTTCAGTGTATATATTATACGTCATTCCAACTATTCCTTATTGTTGGTTGGAGTTGTTTTTTTTTAATTGCTTTTCGGACAATTTTAACAAAGTTATTATGATATATTTTTGAATTGGAGTTCCACCACTTTACAATGATATACAGTTTTTTTTTTAAATTACAATTTAAAAGAAAAAGAAATAATGAAAATCCAACTAAATGATAATAGGAAATTATATTAGAGTATAAGGCAGGATCCACGCGAAATTGAACCCTGTTTTAAGGTAAGCATATTGCATTCAGTTCTACGATGTCAGTGTGTATTTAACACTAAAATAAATTAAGTGCGAAAACATTGGATTTTTTAATAAAAACTAATAACTAGCGAATTCTATATACAGTTTTGTCTGATGCTGATACCAACAATGTTGAAGTAACTCCAGAAATATGTAAATCATAGATTGCGCACCTGTGATTATATATATGCATACAAGTATGTATATAATAAAAACATACGCTAGTGGAAGCTAATTTTTTGTTTTCAAAAGATACATTTTCTTTTTAGAGATTTGTTTACAATATTTATACAATATTTCTTTGTATTCTTCTAGATTTATCTGAGATATTTTCGCTTTTGATTTGTTTGAAATTTTAACAACATAAAATTGTTACTGGAAAATATAAATATTTCAAAGATTACTATGTACTCGTTTTTATTACATTAGTATCTGCACTATACAAATTTAACTTATAGCTTTATTAGTTTTATGTTTCTTTAACTTTAATGTTTAATGTTGTTTAACATTTGCATTTATTTTTTTCTGTTGTTTCTTTATCAAAAATACATATCCATTTCATGTGTTCATTCCTTGCATTTCAAATATACATCATAAACTTCATATGGGGAGATGGGGGTGGGGTTTCAACTCAAGTTCTAAATGAAAAGGTTTAATTAGTTAATTCATATAACATTTGGTTTCTATACTATTTTTAAGGTATTATCGATTCAAAAATGATAAAGCATTTATTAATATATATATATATATGTATATATATATATATATATATATATATATATAAATATGGATATATATATATGCGTGTGTGAGAGTTTGACTGCATCCTGCAGGTTTTATTTTTCCTTCTTTTTTTTTGTTTTGAGGAGGGGGCTCTTCCTTTCAGTCTAAAAAATTTGCTAAATATTTCTCTCTCAGATTTGTATGTTCAAAATTATATTGGTTTATGGTCAAAAATTTGTATAACATAATCCACACACTCACACACAATCCTAGTCTAATCCAAATTAAATGTTTCGAGCTTAGGCAAAATTTCATATATGTCTCTTTCTCTATCTTTTATCATCTACCTCCTTTTTTTAATTTCCAGCACAAAGGCTAGAGCGGAGGACATTTTGTATCTTTAATTTTATATATGTAAAACTATGTTCGTCTAATTGGTAGGTAAAGCATAATATTTGTATATATATATATAGATATATTATATATATATATATCTATTTACATTTTATACACATTCCAAACTTGTGTAAAACAATATTTCATCTAGTTGGGGGTTGCCCACTGCCTCCCTATTGACAACAGAAAATTAAAATGTCAGAGCTTGCGCTTCCAATGCTTTAAATTGAATTTAATCTTAATATCCGCCATCACGGTCACGGCAGCATTGGGGTCGTCCACTAGTTCTGGAACCACTCAACGCTTTTGTTTGGTTGCTTTCTTTCTTTTACTGGTGCCGGTCGGTAATGTTGACGGTGGATGAGCTGGTGGCGCTTGTGTTGGTGCTCCTGCTGTTGATACTTGTCCAGTTGGTCCACCGCTAACCAATGCTGATATGCTGGCAAAAGCTGTACTGCTAATTCCTGTTAATACACCAGACCCTCCTCCACCACCACTGCCGCTGCTGCCTATTATCGACGCAGCGTGCAGTGATTCTCAACTACGCTCCGGCGTACCATGATGCTGATAGATTTGCTGAAGCTGTTGCTGTTGGCCATGTACCACTTGGCTGCTTGAGGTAACCACATCCTGTTGCATATGCTGATGATGTCCCTGATGTGGTGACTGTTGCTGCATATGAACCACATGCTGCTGCTGCATATGCTGCGGCGTTGGCGGCCCTTGCTGGGAGCTGCTGTGATGCTGTTGCGGTGTGCTATGATGCTGTGGCGTTGGCGGATGCGGTGACGGACTGTACGGAAACTGTTGCTGCAACATATGCAACTTTGGCATAAATAAAAAGTTATGGTACTTTGGTTAGTCAAAAATGCTGTCAGCTTGTTTGAATGAGTGTGGAATAGAAAATCAATGTGAAGATGTCTGAACCCTCATTTACATGTCATATTAGAGTTATTTGAACCCCATATTCTTATGCCGGAATCTTTGGCATTTACGATGCGAAAAATTGATCTAAGTGAAGACATAATCAAGCGTACTGTTTCAGCATTTCATTTTAGATTTCTTTTCTGGTAAAAAACCTACATGCAACCAATTTGCGAATGTCTTTTATCCCACATCACCACCTACCGAATTTTCCTGACTATGTTCAATAATCTCAATGCTTCCAGTAGTATTGCCTGAGGTATTCAATAGCGAGACTCCGCTAGTATTAGTTACAACATCGTATTTGCCACGTTTAAAACGCCCATAGAGTGAGCTATAGGGCAGGTTATAATGAATGGCCGCTTGATTGATGGACATTTGACCGACACTATGCATGAAGAGAAAGATAGATTTTGGTTTATATTAAAACTTGAACACTTTCACCAAGAACTTACCGAACCGAGTTCAGGGCCTCATTCATGGCATCTTCAGACCATGGTGTAGGATTTGATCGCGAGAGCTCAATGCCTTCACGTTTGCATCGTCCATAAAGTGTGCCTTAAAAAACACATCGTAATGTTGAAGGGAAAAAGTCGGATCAATTAGAATACCGAATAAAAGGAACTGTCTGAAGGTGTTCTTTCGGGGGCAGGTTGATAATGAAGTAAAGGGGAAAACTAGACCTCCAATACTAAAACCTCAACTAACCTGTGGGTATGCCGAATTCAGCACTTGCTTTTTGCACCGACGTATTACCCGCTCTTATTGCCACTAATGCGCGCTCCAAATCCTCCGGTGTCCATGTGGTTGGAGCGGCATTAAAAGGTGCTGCCAATCTGATGCCCTCGCGTCGGGCTATTTTGTACAAGGTCGATGAGGGTATTCCAAAGGCTTTTGATGCCTTATTTGCGGATATCTGACCCGCTCGTAGTGCCTCCAAGGCGTTTTGTAAAGCATCCTCGTTCCACGATTTTGTGCCACCCTCCTTCTTGGGCGTTTCGATACCCAGGCGATGAGCACGTTGCCACAGGGTGGTCGATGGTATGCCATAAATGGCAGATGCTTTCGTCAGGCTCATGTTTTGATTCTTTAATGCATCTAAAGCTGAATTCATATCATCTTGTGTCCAAGCTTTGGGACCATTAAACTGACCTTTCTCGCCAGCAACACCACCACTACCACCACCAGCACCACCCGGGCCGCAAATGCTGCCGCCGCCAAGGATTCCATGTTTTTGATCCAAATTCGTATAGTGCGGCTCCTTTTGATCGTGTGGTGAGCCATTAGCAATCATCATGGAATCTTCGCTGGTATCAGAATTATACATATCTGCGAACCAAAAATGGATAGTAGAAATACATTAAGGATCAGCAAAACATTTCAATATAATTCGTTTTATCACTTACCCATATGACCGGATGACATCATATTGACAATCTCAGGCGTTATTATCATGCCTGGCTCATGCTTTATTTGGCTCGGATCAATCTCCATTACAGTTGCGCCCCCAATATCCGAATGCGTCACATGTCCTCCATGCTGAGCATGCACTCCCGCAGCCGCTGCAGCTGCTGCTGCCGCCGCCGCTTGTTGCTGCTGGTGATGTTGTTGTTGTTGTTGCTGTTGCTGTTGCTGCTGCTGTTGTTGTTGCTGTTGCTGTTGCTGTTGCTGCTGGACCTGACTTTGGGCAGCCAACAACTGCTGTGCATGAAGATGCTGTTGCTGTTGCTGGTGATGAGCGGCGGCAGCAGCAGCGGCAGCATGCTGTTGGGCCTGGACATGCGCATGCTGGTGTTGGTGTTGCTGCTGTTGATGCTGAGCCAGGGATAAATGTTTGGCTTCAATCACTTCACTTTTAATGTGCTGAACTTGCACCAAATTCGAGTTACTCTCATCTCCAGTATGATGATGGGATATTGAATGCATTGGAGATTGATCGAGTCGATGAATTTGTTGCGCCAAATGATTGTCAATGTCAAGAGGTTCGGTGGGATCTGGAAAATAATTGAGAGATGTTAATGCGTCATGTATTTCACGTGTAGCATACATATGTATTTTAAATTATATGTATGTATTGGTTAATACTATTTGCATGGTGTTCCTTATTTTATAATTCTACTTGTGGATCTACACACTACCATTTGAGAAAACTCACTTGATAGATCTCGCGTATCTGTGCTGGGATTACAGGAGAGATCGACGTGTTCCGTTACGGTGACTGGTGTGGCAGATGGTGCTGGTGGCTCGGGTGTAAAGTCCAAAAAACCCATGGGTACGCCCAATAGGCCGCCATTCTGTTTTAAATGTCGGAAACAAGAAACGAAACAATTCACTTTGTATACTCTTTTCAGATAATAGATATAGAAACACCCGAAATGTGTGGAACAGGGTTTGGGGATGGGGTTGGTTGAGTGCGAGACTACTGTGCATACCCCTCATACACGCATTTGCAAACACACACATACACACTAAAAATACACACAAAAACACACGTGAGAGTGCTGGAAGCTGCTTCACTTACCATGCCCATGCCTAAACTAGTCATATTTTTTGTATCTTTTCCGTCGCGCGCTACTACAATTTGTGTTACGATAGCTGTTTGGCCGCCTGCTGCTGTTGTTGGTATGCCGCTGCTGCCGTTGCCAGTGCCGCTCACGCCTCCAGGTGGCGCCACAGCATTTTGATGGTGTGTCGGATTATTGGACGAATTCGATGTGGGTGAAACCAGGGATTCCTCTGTTTTACAAATTTTATTTGGTTTACTTTCATGCACTTCCTCGTCGTGCTCGTGCTCATGCACGTGATCTAGTTCCTGATCGTTATCCACGTCCGATTCTTCACCTGGCCCTGCGGCACTCACGGGTATATAATTGCCGTCCACAGTCTGATGCAAACTCACAATGGATGTTTGATTTTGGCCTTGAATCAAAATTGTTTGCTGTTGCTGATGATGTTCCTGTTGCTGTTGTAAGTCTGGCGACTTTGAGCGTTTCGAACGACTTTTCCGTGATGCTGGCTCACCATTCACTGAACTGCTCGAGCTAAGCAATTGCCCGCTCAATGGGTTGTCAGTATTGCCAAAGGCGGCGCTTAAGTGCTGTTGCTCCTGCTGTGTTTGACTTTGTACCTGATGTTGATGCTGATGCTGTTGCTGCTGTTCGACTGTGGTGGGTGAGTTGGCTTCGCCTGGTACTATGGTTGCATTAACTATGTTACCCACAACTGCTTGTTGTATGTTCTCTGACACCGTTATAGTAGCGGTTGCTGCATCATTTAAATCGTCTGCATTTTCAGCTGTCTCACAGAGACCTTTGATTTTCAATTGCTCGGCGGTGCGCAGCAAACCCTAAAAACAAACAAGTAAGGAAAATATGGTCAATTTCATTTTAGAAGGCACAAAGTTATTTTTTAGTTTGTTCTACAAGTCAAAAAACGTTATTGAAAATAACTATATAGAAGTATGGTAGATAATGATTTTGGTAACATTATCCATACACGGAATTCATACCGGATCATCATTTAATATTCAAACAGTGTAATATTCATTACATTTTCTTAGAATAAATGTTTTTTTTTCCACAGTACATCCTCTAAACTAATTAAACTATTCATGCATATAAGCTAACTATTTTTTGTTTTATATTGAGGGTGAGAGAAAGAAGCCGCACCCCTTTTGGCATATAAAAACACAAAAAAAAAAGCATGACTTAGTTGTTACTGCTGGGCTAGTCACCAGTGTCTCCACAAAAAAAAATAAAATAAATATCGTTAGAGAGCCCAGCCCAAAGCGAGTATCAGGCCCAACACTTTCGCCCAAGCTTCAACCCAATCCACACCCACGTCGATGCCCATTGCAAATGGCAGTTGTCTTGGTCTTGGCTGTCGTCGCAATTGGACAGACAAATATTTACTTCAGAAGTTTTTTTTTCTTTCAAGCAGTAGCAGATCCCAGCCGAAGTCCCTGCCCATTTTTATATGCTTCGCATTTTAAATTAAAAATACGGAAAGGAAAAAACAACCAAACCCAACACATACACACACACACTCACATGTATATACATACATCTATATACCAAGAAGGATGAAGAAAAAATTCTTATTACCGCCTGGCTGAGTTTGACGATGGCGGAAGGGGGCGATGGAACGAAACAGAAAAGAAATTAAGGCAAAAATTGAGTAGGTTGAAATTTGTATACCCCACAAACCTCTCACCCAGCTCCACTCTTCGACCAACCCTCAACCCATCCCGTTGTCCAGTTTGTATTTTTAAAAAAGAAATCTTTTTTCTTCGGCATAAGAGAGAGAGATGGTCTTAAAGAGGAAGAGCGAAAGCAAAAGAGGGGGTAACAGCATCTTTTGGCTTAAATGAAAGAAAAAAAATGTTTCTGCTGGTGTACATGCAAATGGCAAGAGCCGGAAACGGAACTACTGAGAAAGAAAGAGACAGGGAAAAACTTGGAGCGAGCAGCAGAATGAGGGGCTTTTTCAGGGAGTTGTCCTGGATGCATGATTGCCGCTGCCGCTGCTGCTGGGGTTAAAGGGTTGGCTGTGTGGTTAAGCATGGAAACTTGTGGTTGTTGCTCGGCCTCTGCTCATCAACGCCAAGACTTACCTCCTTATCATTCTACGGTCCGCTTTACCTTACCACCTACAAAACTCCTACCAACAATTTTGTCCTCTTCTCCTTTTATTTATTTATTTAAGTTTTAAGAAAGAACGTAAAAAAAGTACATAACAAATTTACGCAACTTTTTCGCAGTTTTCTCTTTCGCCTTTGTTTTTTGCGGCACTTTATTAAAAATAACAAGAAAAGAGAAGGGCGTAGAAAGATGTATGTGCAAGAAAGAGTTCGGCAGTGAAATTTAAATAAATTGTGGCCAAGAAGGTCAAAAGAGGTGGCGAGGCAAGCGTAAAAGGAAACGCTGTTGATGGCCAGCGAGTTCTTGGCACTTTTTTGTATGTCCTGTGTCTTATTCTTATTTTTAATTACGATGACGACGACAGAGAAAAAATATTTTTAAAGAGAGAGGGAGGGGAGAGTGAGAGATGGAGATAGAGAGAGATAGATAAAGAGAGAGAAAAGTGAAAATGGGTGGTAGTTCCAAGGAGCTCTAATGGCCCTGGGACTTATGTAAAACCAAACAAAAAAAGGTTTCATAAAAAAGAATTGGTAGCCAGCAGGTATGTATACTACCACTGCTCATGCTACGCCCCTCTCTCTTAAAAAAAAAATGAAAAAAGAAATCACTACCAAGTTAAGACAAGAAAAACCAATCCGGTTCACCCAGCCATTTTCAATAATCGTCCACTCCTCCACTGTGAATTCCAATTAAAAATCTTTCTTCATGTGCTGTTGCTGTTGTTGCCAGAGTCAAAATCAAAGAGCTTAACCTTCCCTTGAAACCAACCCCCCTCTTGCTATGTAGGAAGAGTTAGTCAGTGTCACTTTTTTCATTTCATTTTTTGTTTTCCATTGAAATTCTAACGCAATTAGTGCATGAAAATAAAGAGAAACAAAAAAATCCAAAGAGAGAGAATATAAACGAGCGAGAGCCAACATTGCGTATGAGTGATATATAGCTTAAAATGCCACAATGGGTCCAGCAATCGGAGAACACAAAAGCTCCAAGACCAAGTCCAACCAACTGCCTCTCCTGATTCTTTCTAATCTACAGTTCAACCCAACCAACCAGGCATAATTGAAAAGCAAGAAACAAAACAACAGAAATAAGAAAAGTTTTATAGACAAAGAATGCACAAAAACAGTATAGAAACGAATGAACTTTGTTTAACGCAGTGATTCTACTGCCATCGCCAATTCACTAGTGTCAATCCAAATATAGGCAAACAATCAACATATGTCAATATATGTAATGTAGGTAGAAAATTGATCTCAAAATCGATGATGGCTGTCATTTTCCATAATTTAAATGTAGACGGACCCTGTGCAAAAAAGTATGCTACAGAATGTGTCCACAAATTGTTTTCCCTTTCAGCTCATTACCCTAGCACCTAAATGCGCGTGGACTTTATTCTCGACTCTTTTTATGTTACACAAACTGTACTAAAACTGAAAGATTTCAAAAAACAGAAAAAAAAATCAATAATTACCAATGTAACTAAATACAATTAAAAAACAAACGAGATTCAAGCGCACAGCGCGCGCCTCATGCAAAGACAAATGAGCGGAAGGAAGTACAAACAAAAAAAAAAAAAAGGAAAAACACAATGTAAAATAAAACGAACGGAGAGATACTGTGAAAAAAGCGGCGAGCTTACTTACAGCCCAGTTGGCAAATGGGCAACGGAATGAGATGTTCGCGCTCGCTACTAACAAATGAGGAGTGGGGCAATCTCTGGACCCACCCTCACCTCCGGTACTCTTCCCAGTCCCACTCTCCATGCCAGTCGAAGTTTCAGCCCTGCCCATCCTGATGATGACTATCAAAGACAATGAAGCGCACATTCAAGGGTTTAAAATTTCACCATTTGCATTTTCCTTTTTTTCTCCCATCTTCATTTTTCCCACTCTATGTTCTCGTAATTTCATTTCATTTAACTTTTTTTTTACGATTTTTCTAGCTTTTTTGGTGTTTTGGAGTCTATTTCACAGTTTGATTAAATGTCCATTGATAATAATGAAGATTTTATGGCAAATTGCAAGGCGTCAAGACTTATATACATATAATATATATATATATATATATATATATATTTATGTACAGATATATAAACTTTTATGTAAATAAATCATATATTTTGTAAGAGATTGAAGTACATGTCACAATTTTTTCTATAAATTTCCCAAATGAGCGAGGCAAAATAATTGCATGCAAATGAGATGAGATGAGCTTGGGATTAAAAAGTAAGAAAATCTACCCAGTCTATAGAAAACGAGTGGTAGAGTGGAAAGAGGATAGGTTATTGGTGAGTTAGGTATAGGATGGATATGAGAATCTTTTAGAGATTTGCATATGGAAACCCACCACCTACATTGGCAAAGTAAAGAAGAAATTGTTGCAGATAAAAATTTGCATTGATTTTAACTTTCGATTTTTCTTTGTTGATAAAGTTTTGAAGAGTTATTCTCGAAAAGATAAAAAGAAAGCGTCACACAAATCTAGCACTTGGAAAAATTTGTGATAATCCATACTGACGCATATGACTATATAATCAATACATACATATGTGTCGCAAAGTAGATATAATTTAAAATTATGATTAAATTGATAAATTCATCGATAAATCGATTTCAAGCTTTTTAATTTATTAAAGAGTAGAAAGTTGTTGTTCATATTAATATCAACATTTACAAAACATCATCTTCGGATCTAAATACCAATCGTTTTCTATTCCACTTTTCAATATTTGACTTTGGTAAACCTTTTATACACATAAATAAATGTTTGCCTGTCTACTGATTAATTTACCTGCAACAAGACGGAGGGAGAAAAGAGAAAATTTGCAAATTAGCAAAAATGTATAATTAATTTGTTTAGAAAAAGCTTACGTTTAGTAAAAATGGCTTAAAAAGAATAACCACGCATGGAGGGAGAATAACTGAGGGAAGGGGTGGGGCTAACTTTTCGAAAGCGGAACCAAACAGGTTATCAATGATCTGAGCGAGAAGAGTGAGAGCACGTTGGTAAGACGATTTAAACACTTTAAATCGCTGAGATCCAAACATCAAAAAATTATTCGGGTTTTACGTTCTCGCCCCTTTATCACACACAATCTGATCTGATCTCTTGTGACTATAGAAGCCTTCTAAGAAGAGAAGATTGGCCCTTTGACAAAAAAGAGAAACCAATCGTGTAAATTGCGACAATACTTTTAAAAGCTGAAAGGCTGACTTTGCACACGCAAGCTATCATTTTGCCATAATAGAAAAAGTATGTGCGTTTTGCTGAAAAGTTCAATAAACTCCCTCACATTTTCGTAGTCGTTGCTAATGGGTATAATGGTTTGGTTAAAGCGCGGGCCGGTGGATAGCAATACGATACCCGCATATTGATGAGAAATTTTGCAAAGCAAAAAGAGAAGTCCGATTGATCCAATGGTCGATCCAGACGTTTTAAACTCTAAGGTAAGTGCAAGTTAATTAACACTCCATAAAATAAAATGTAAATTAAGAGAGCGCAGGGGGCAATAAGAGTGATAAGGGTAGGTGGAGTCAGCCAACGACCTTCAATCATAAAATAAAAATACAGAAAGTCAAACAAAAGAGACAAATGCATCTTTTAGACGACAAGTCGCCGACTGACTATCTCACATACAGACGGAGGCAAAGGTAGTGGCGACGGCGGAACTGCAGAAGACAGCAACGGCAGTTAAACCTAATGGAAAATGTATGAATGAAACGAGTCTCTTTGGTCGCCCCGTTCCTCCCCTTGGCCACCAGCAGCTACTTTCTGATATTGAAATGGAAGAGCGAAAGAAAAAACAGTTTAAAAAACGAATTGATAGACTAAAATGAACTCAAGGCTAAATTTCCGGAGCAAAACATAACACAGAAAAATAATCAGACAAGAAAATAAACAAAAAGTAAAAGTTGAATTTTTCCAAAAGAATGTGCGGAGCAAAACACAGAATTACGCGAAAAATAATAATAATAAAAATACAAAAGACGACAACAAAAAAACAAGAAAAACAAAACAAACAACGTGTGGGAGCAGAAAAGCCAGAAATAAAGATGGGGCGAGAAAGAAAGGCAGAGACGTAGCAGTAGCAAAAGCATTTTTATAGCCCTGTCTACGCGCGAACAAAGCAGCATAAAAAGGCAAACAAAATATAGAAAAAGGAAACCAAAAACGAATTGTGGACGTGGCACAATAAGCAGAAGCAAAAGATGGGGCAGAGAGTTGGAGATGGTAGACGTTTGTCTCAGACGACAACGACAGCAACGGAAAAGTAAAGGAAGCTCCGCCAAGGATAAAACGAAGAAGAATATGAAAAGTTGTATGAGGTACAAGGGGTGCGTGGAGAGCGCAACATGTGCCAGAAGTTGCACAAGTGCCGGCTTAATACACACACACACATATAAGCACGTACAGGAGAGAAGAAAAGAGAGCAAAGCAGCATGTTAAGCAGCCGCCCGCAGGCCTCCCACTCCCACGTGTGTGCTGCTGGCTGTGAGTTGAAATGAGGTGGAATAACGGGACACAGCACTTACTCACTTAAAGTGGCCCCAAAATAAAACGTTTATCGGCCATGTCTGTGTATGCGCATACATACATATGTATAGTATGTAAGAATGTGTGCGCAACTTAACAAACATACCAGATGGGAGAAGATGATGCAGCTTCTGCCTCTTCACTTGTTGCTTAAGAGACAGAAACGGAGAGTCAACTCCTTTACTCTCTCCCTCTGCGAAACAACAGATGGTTATCAAAAGGGGGAATAAAAAGTTCGGGAACAGATGTGAGCTTGATACCAAGTTGACTTATGTCAAATTTACTCTTATTTTAAAAAAGAAGAGTTACAGCTTAAAAAAATCTCGGTTTTGTCCTAATTTGCGGCTTTTATTTTGGGTATGTATTTTACTAATTTGTAGTAATAGAACTTTACGTTTAAGCAAATACACAATATGCACATGAATTCATAAACGTTTCTCTTCTTGGTGTAGCTGCAAAACTGGAAAATTTGTTGGAAGCCTGTGAAATTGAAAACTTATGGGAAATCGAATTTCAAACTGAAACTTAACTAATATCGAACTCAATTTCACGTGCGGAAAAGGGTGGAGTAAAGAAAAACTACACATGCTGGCTGTCCGACTCACGGCAAGAGAGACAGAGAGAACTAGAGAGTGGATAAAAGAGACAGCAGACAGTCAAATACAAATCGTGAGGCTTAATATGCATGGCTGGATAAATTGCTAGGCTGCCCTCGGTCTTTCTCATCGTCATTGTCGTCGTTGTTGTAGTTGGTGAGTGAGTGACTGCCAACTCGGTTGTAGTCAGTCGTTTTCAACGTCCGCCCTATGGCATGTTGTTTAATATCGGACAGAGCAAGCCTTGCCTTCTCCTTCCCTGCCTTCTCTTACCACAATTCGATTCGATCTGGTGCTTCAATCAGACGACGACGATGACGCTGACGACTTTGCTTGATTGGACTTGGACGTAGCTCAGGAGACGTGCCGATTGCAGCTTGGATATACATAAATACATACATAGGTACATGTATATACATGTATATGTGTACATATTTCTTTGTGTTTATGTACGTATACGTATATATATGTATATATATATATATATATATATGCGCATATGTACAGACATACATGCATAGGTATGGCGATGTTTTGTTTGTGGCTTCTACTCAGCCCTTGCAATGGGGTTAGGTTAATTTGCCATTTTTATGGTTTCGTGCCTTCTTCGCCCGGGGCCTGAGCCTGTTCTCGATTCGACGCTTAAAATATTTTTCAAAGATATTTATCCCTTTTGATTTCATATGCATAAACTTTAAAATATTAATTTTCCCTATAAAAAAAAAAATAACGAAAAATTCCAAATCTTCATTATTTATGCAGATTTACATATGGCTCTCCGAAATCTACAAAAAAATTTCATGAAACAATAGTACACATTTTTTATTACTATATGTACTTTGATTCGTACCAACAAAATGATCTGTGAACGATTTTATGTGTAGATTTCTGCAATCGTAACTATTCACCTGTTCCCTGTCAGACGAGAAAAATATTTTTAAAGAACTATTACTTTTATCGAAGCCCTCGTGAAAACACAGCAACGACATTTTTTTACACATATGTATATATGTACACATATTGTAGATGTGCATAAATTTACATAAACAAAACTGGGGAAATTGGGAAGTAACTTAGATCCACATCATCGCACGACTTAGATACATAAGAAATGTTAATCCTGCCCTTCAAAAGTTTGAAGTTTGTTTGTTTTTTGCAATGCAAATTGTAGTTTATTCCATAAGCCTATACATAAGTAAATGTGCATGTACATATTAACATGTAAATATCTTCGGCGAAAACTTTCTTCAATTTCGGTTGCTTTTTGCGTTTTTTCTTTCTTTTTGAAAGTAAAAAGTGATTGGAACTTTTTTCAGATTTTGTAAAAGCGATATCAACCTCTACCTACCATCGAATACCAACAACACCCATGAAATATTTATGAAAAAGAAATTTATTTCAGACAGACGTACGGAGAAAGATAGACAAGAGAGCAAGCCAGACAGAAAGAGCGGTAGTAAGAGAGTGAGAATAAAATAGGAAAAGAGCGAAAGAGAAACCAAAATGGAAAAGGACTTTGATTTATCTTGACTTGGTTTTTTAGGGCATGAGAACTCAGCAAAAAATTATAGGGTTAGTATAATCGAAATCGATTTCGCAATTCAACATAACAACGAAATGACACTTACAACAACTAACGAAGACGATTTGCCAAATTTGCTCAACTGAATACGGTGAACTGATGGGCCAGTCGTGACGGTAGTAGAGACGAGGGCAAGTGGGGAAAAGGGGAGGAGAATTGTTTTGCATGTCTGTGTAAGTAAATTATGTTAATTGTATTCTTTGACGACTGTCGCCGCGTTTTCGTCGTCGCCGTGGTCTGCTCCCAAAACAGACATTCGTGTGTAGCGCTGAGCTACAAAGTGGCAAATAAACTTTGCAAATAATTTATTATAATCGAATAGGCAAATACACTCCCGAAATAAATTGATGTTCATTGAAATCGTCAAAGCGATCTTTAGTATCAAAAAGATTCGCATAGTATGTCGACATATGTACGCGATAGTATAAAATATGTCAAATAAAAGTAAAAGCTATGTCTGCTTTATTCGTCTGAAATATAGAAATGATAAGCAATTATATACAAGGGATAAAAAACACATACTTATTATTATATAAAATAAGACTGCAAATCAGGATATATACATACATAGATATATACTACATATGTACGTTGTGTATATTTTATCTACAAAAAATGGATCTATGTACATACATATTACATGTGTATGTATGTGTTTCCGTTAATAAATAATGTTTCGGTTGTTTAGTTCTTCGATGGTCCTTTTCTATGCTCTTGTTATTGTAAAAGATATTTTATAAAAAATTTCATAACAAACTTAGCGGAAGCAAAGATTTTGGTGAGAAATATAAAAAATATATGTACCTTAAAAAACAAGAAATGGAGAGAGAAGAAAAACGTGCGAACTAATCACCGAACAAGTAAGATATTGCCGGCTATGCCTGCGTTGAGAAACTTAATTTTTTTCTTTCCTCGTTTTTTATGTTTTTTTTTTTTTATTTATTTTTTTTTTTTTTGTTGATGAGACAAGAAACTGGTTTTTGCAGCCGGCTATAAGTCTGGCTCTCTCGCTCACTCTCCCTCTCTTTCTCTCTCTCTCTCTCTCTCTCTGACTGGAGTATGTATGTTTTGGACAGAGTCAGCAAACCACAAAACCGACAAAGAAGAAGCAGCTGTTTGTTGACCTCAAAGCCAAAGTTAAGTAGAGTCAGGGCCATAAAAAGAAGAAGCCAAGTTAATAATAATAGGCGAAAAACAGGAACCAGGAAAAGGAAGAATAAAGAGGTAGAGGAAGCGAGGGAGGCAAACGTGTATGACATTTATAGCAGCAAAAGAGGAATGTAAAAATAAAAACAGAGCTTAAAAAGAAAGAAGAATAATAAAAATAACAAACTAAAGAAGCAGACCAAAAGATAAAGAAAAGAAAAAGACAAATCTTCAAGGACGTATGCAAGGTAAACGCTAGCACACACACATACACACACTCGCGAAGAGAAGCATCGGGTAAAAGCAGAAAAAAATAAGTAAAAGTAGATGCAACAACAAAAACAATAAAAGAAAACGCGACCTGCTTGAGCCATTTTAAAGGAGATGTGGAAAACCGTAGGAAAAACTCGTTTCCAAGCAAAAGTAGCACAGGAGAAGGAGGAGTTTTAGTAGGTGGAGACGAAAAGGGACGACAAGAAGTAGGTAAGGTAACTCAGAAAAATGGGGAAGACCAGCAAAAACAACATAAAATTGAATCAAAAAAGGCACAACGTTTGAAAATGTGCCAAAGCAACGAATAGGAAGTGGCCGAAGAAGTAGGCGAAAAAGGAGGCGACGTCGACGTGTGCCGCGCGTAATGTGGAGTAAAAAAGCCAGTTTGATAACGGCACATACATACATACATACACATATATACATATATGTAATGGTATGTGGTAGCGGATAAATGTGTGTGCATGGATGTCTAGCCCAGATTTTTCTTTACACATAAATTATGCAAGAAATAGAACAAGGAGAAAAGCAAGAAGTAAAAGAACAAGCCAGCACCAAGGTCAAGGTCTTGCGTCTTGGGATCATAAAAGTTTGATGCTTCTTCCCAGATTTTTTGCAGAGGAGTAAAACAAAAAGGGGAAAGATTAACAAGGAAGGAAAGGAACAGCGTAAGAAACAAAAACAGGTTTTTTTTCAGAGTCTACTTATGTATATGTGTGTTCTAACATTGTGAGCTGAAAGATTTTTCAATTCTTTTTACCTGCCTAAAACTGCTCGACAAACGTGTACCTGTTGCAGCTCCAAAACAAAATTGAAAGTCATTTCCCAAAATGTCAATAGTCAGGTGTAACATAACATAAGCTGATTTCAAAGACAATCGGATTAGCAAATTAGTATGTTATTGCGAATAAAATTTTATAAATAACCAAAAGGTTAAAACTAACTATTCCTGTGGCTAACATTACCAATTCAATCTGATCAATCTTAACCCCTGTCTGCCATAGGGTAAATATATACTGAAAAATGCTTATCCTTATGTATGTATATATTATACCAATGGTAGGATTAAGAGATCTGTGATTTCTGTAGGTTAGTACGAAAACAAAAAAGGAGCTATGGACTTTCAGATTACTTAATAGATTATTAATGCAAGGCCGCCATCTCTAATTATAAATACAAACAATGCATAAGAAACCACTCCAAAAACACTCTTCTTATTCTTAATTGTCATGGGAGTAGGAAACGACCAGGCGAAGCGGCAAATTCTTTTCAGTTCTTTATTTTCCTTCTTTTTTGTAATTAATTCTACGCACTTGCGCAACAATGTCGTTTGACTATAATTTCCAACTCTCAAAAAAACCACGCACCGAAATTTTCAAGGTCTAATGAGTTTGTTGGCACCACAAAAAAAAAGGCATTGAATATAATGAGCCAAGAAAAGGAATTATAATCATTGTAATAAATGATTAAATTCTAGTTCTTATACACACATATATTTGAACAGTAGGTTTATAAATATATATACATATATGTATATATATCTATGTATGTGTCTTTATATATGTACATGTTTACTTTACCCTAAGGCAAGTTCAAGGCCTCCTCGTGCAGAGTATTTCAACTTAATTTTTTTTTTCTCAACAACGTATGGCAGAGATTGACTTTTTCGTTCGTTAATTTTGTTTTCGATTTTTGCAAGCTTTTGTGATTAATTAGTGTTAATTACAATGTCGCCCATTTTGCCAGATATTTC
This sequence comes from Drosophila sturtevanti, assembly GCA_018150375.1. NCBI lineage: Eukaryota > Metazoa > Arthropoda > Insecta > Diptera > Drosophilidae > Drosophila > Drosophila sturtevanti. Next base: position 11,027,325 of record JAECWJ010000317.1, on the reverse strand, counting down.
GTAAAAGTTATTCAACATATATGTGAATGTACCATTATGTATATATATATATATATGTATGCAAAATTGTAAAACGATTACATAAGCAAAACTAATAGGTTATAAATAAGCACGAGCTTTTAAGATGAGCTCATTTTAGTTTCGGGGCACATAGATATATAATATATACATATGTACCTATGTATATACATACATATATTGAAATATTAGAGGCATTATATTAATACATACAGACATAAAACCCGAACAAACCTCCCAACGACTTTTACCAATTGGATGTCATCATTGCGGTTCTTTTATGCTTAGTTTCCATATATATATGTGTTCACTTTAGGAAGTTCTTTGAACTGAATTGCTTAATGGTTTTCACATAAGCGTTCTTTTGCCAGTATCGAAATTTCGTTTATACGAAAACACTTGGCTTTGCGCTATTTATTTATATTGTACAACCGCGTAAAAAATATATTCGTTTCTAATTAATCTGTAAATAACAAGAGGATTTTTTTTAAATACAAAAAGAACTATTCCTGTGTATTAAAGATCATATATAATTCATAACTTAAATACTTTTCCTTTTTCAAGCATCGCTCTATTCTTCAAATATATTGATGCATGGCAAATTAAATTGTAGCATCCGCATTAGACATACAGATATGATAGACCTCAATAAGAAATAGAATGTGACAGGCAAACCGAACATGTGCGTGGCCCCGGTTATGAACACTCATACATGTGCATAGACATTTATGAATCTATATGTATGTGAATGTGTACCACTTGGATTCCTTAATTGAATTTCGCGAAATGAAGAAAAACGCATTAGCAGAGCGACTTTGGCGCTGCTAATAAGTTTATTATAAAATAATAATTACAAACAGAAGAAACAGGAAAAAATAACGAGAAAGTCGTTGCACGCTGATTAGCTTTGTGGCCAGCTCCAACACTTCCACTTCGACTGTAAAATGGATAAGTTGAGGATGCTGTTGCTCTTTCTGTTGTTGCTGCTTCTGCTGCTGCTGCTGCTGCTGCTGCTGCTACTGCTGCTGGTGATTGCCCGGCACGTATACAAAAGTGTTAATTGCAAATGAATGAAAAAAGAGGCTAGGAGGTGGTGCTGCAAATTGTACCATGTGTAACCGTTACGCTGTGGCGCATGCGCCTTCATTTTTTGTATGATTTCGATTTCGTATTTCCACTTCTGTCAATATGGTAATACTTGTATTTATGTTGCTCTTTTCTTTCGCCCGATCTACCGCGCTTTACCGAAAATATGAAGAGAGTCTCAAACTAACAGCAGGGAGAACCGCCACACGCAGTTCCAATATCAATGTAGTAACCGGTTTGTAAAGGGTCGCGTATATATGCGTCAGCAATAATTAATCAATCAATAATTGAGGCAATGCACACATACACAAAAAAAACACACACCCCACCGAGCGGGGCTTAATGTCAGGGCATACAAAATGGCCGACACCTAAGTCCATTAAGTCCAATAAATAGATATACATCCGTTTGGATCGATTTTGTTTCACCTTATTTTTACTCTTCACGTATGTGCACACACACCATTCTTGTGAAAACTTACTTTCTTTTCTTTCTTTTTTTTTTTTATGTACAACTTTTGCTCTTATTCGTATAATTCTTCTTCACGTTTCCACACTTTTGTACTATACGTACGTATGTGTATTTTCGCTTTTATTGCACTTTTCTTTTTCGCGACGTTTCGACAATCAACGAAATTTTGACGGAAGAACCCCCAACCAATGATGTCGAGCGAACTTACGTTTTTGACTGTTTATATGAGTGTTAGTGTGTGAGAAAGAGTGCGACAGAGGGAGCGAGGGGAGCCTACGTCGTAGTAGCAGCAGCGCGCGTTAGGTATGTAGACGTTCCGTTGCGACTGTGCATAAAAATCGAACTGAACTGAAACCAAAGAAGAGCATGAAAAAAAATTCCGAAACCCAACTTTTGCCGCTGGACGTCGGTGTCGGAGCCAGAGCCAGAGACACACCGCGCCGTCGTCGCTGTCCAGACAACGAAGAAGAAGAAACAACGACGACGAAGGCTTTCAACCGACAACGACGACGACGTCGCCGGCAACAACATGGTTAACGCCGCCGGTGGAGCGGCAACAGCAGCTTAGCGTGGCCCGTTCAGCTTGGCTTGACTTACCAACAAACAGGCCCCGCTGTTCTCTTGCTCACTCTCTCTCCCTCTCTCTTTGCAATCACACACACATATATGTACATGTGAAAAAGAGAGCGGATGATCGACAATTCTCTCTATGTGTAAGTCGAATGCGAGCACAGGTAGTGGATAAGTGAACGCGTCCCGTGAGTCCCTTAGGTAAGAAGCAAAGAAAATGTGTCCAACTTGAGCCGAACAGGTAGACAAATGCCGGTTCAATGTAGTACTCGTTGTTGCTGGTGCCGGTCGCTGCCAGAAGAAACAGCAGCAGCAGCAACGGACGGCGTTGCAGTCGTCGCAAACGCTGACTTGGTTATTTGCGGCTTAAATGTGCACACATTTACACAGATATGGGCACACACACTAAGGCAAATGCAGATACTAATGAGCTACATACATGAAGTAGGGTGACTCAATACGCAACAGATTTGCTTAAAACTTAAAAAAATTGAAAGAAGTTGCCCTATTTCGAAAATATAGGAGTCTCTACATATGTTATTCAAATTTCATCAATTAATTTTTATTTTAAGTCGATTCTTAACATGAGTTGGAATAAAACTACAGCAATAGTTTCTAAGTCTATTTTTAAGTGATTTTGGCTTTGCCATCCACCCTCTAGCCAATGTTAAAGTCTTAAAAATCTGATTCTTCGCCGCCACTTTGTATCACTGAGGCCACACGCCACGACATCGACTCGTATAGCTGCTCAATTCTGTTTACCATATCCTGATCACTATGCCATACATCATAAAGGACTGCCCGGAATTCGTTAACATTTTGCGGTGCCTGCGAAAGTCCCTGTATCTTTGGCGCAATGATGGACATTAATTGTTCGAGAAGATTCAAGTCATTGCCATTTCCAGTTCCTTCAGGGCCCAACAAGGTGTCAACATAAATTTCCTTTGGAGGAGAGTCACCATCGGTAAACTTTAAGTCGTCCATGTTAAAGATATTGCGCCAATCATGAACTGTCCAATCCTGATGAGCCAACGCCCAATCCAAGCGCCTTTTCTTGGCTTCCGCATCGAGTGTTTTAAAATTGTCATCGTTCTCAAAATTTTCATCCTGGATTTCCAGTTTTTGCTGCCTTTGTTTTTGTTGTTTCGATCGAATCTCACTGATACGACGCTGTAGCGTTCGACGACTCACATCGATGCCATGCTGTGCAAGTAACTCTCGTTGTACATCAATGGAAGTGTAATGTGGATTTTCTAAGAGCATCTGTTCGATCAGTTCGCGATTTTCGAAAACCTTGGGACGACCCACTTCCCGGCGAATGCTCGGCAATCTAAGCATAATTGTTTTACCACTGTCTCCCAATTGGCACTCAATAAAATCCGATGGTTTTTTGTAATTCTTGGCGGAATTATTATTTTGAGCTTCGTTAGCAAGGACCATTATGTTGTGATGCGGTTAACTTCTCACTTGGTTATGATTGTCATCTGTCGCGGATAGCTGATTTTATACACGGCGTCGGCGACAGAGCTGACAAAACTTTTCAGCGAAGGATCAACGAGAAGGATTATGGAGACTTCAGGTAAATATAGTTTATGGTATGCGTCCTTTCACAGATTTACAATTAACATCTGCTCTTGAAAGAACTTTTACAGTCCGCCATTAGGCCAAAGCGATGGTGGATCAGTCCACGTGCAACAGGTATAATTTTACAACATGGTTTTTAACCATTTTTCCCAACGATTACAACATTAGAAATATAAGAAAAAATTGTCTAAAAATATACACACTGAGACACCCGAATGTTTATTGTTCCTCGGCAGGTAAAGAAAGAAGAAACGCTTATGCATATGGTGGGCAAGCATACAAATACATATAGGCGCATATACTTACATATACATACATATGCATATATACACACACGCTATGGCTGTGGCCAAAGCCAAGCCAAGCTACAGTAAAAGCAAGAAAGCGCATACGTCATACCTATAGTGAAATTATCTGTTCGTATATGGAAAAGTACGCGGCGGCAACGGCGATTTTTGCGCGTGAGTAATTTGTGCGCTGTCGATGTTGAAAAAGGTGAGGTAAGGTTGGTTGTCGAGTTTGTGTACATACATATATGCATACGCGTCTGTATGTATGGATGTATGGGTATGGGTATGGGTATGTGTGTACATTTGTGTATATCTCTTGTGTGGCTTCCGCTGCAGGTAGACACAGCAAGCGTACAGCACATTTTGTTAAGGGTAATTATCGGTTTTCGATGCCATATGCAAAGAAAAATCCAAAGGGAAATGGACACAAACAACACATTATTATCAACAAATATAACAAGAGAAACAACAAAAATATATCGAGAAATCATATCACAGAGAACCAGCAGTTTAGAGTTAAATGGAGAGTTTAGGTCAGATTACATTTGTCCGTTCGTTGTGATTTTTCACAAAGTTGCTAAGTAGACACTAAAACTGCTGTTTTCAAATGTTGCTAATGCCATGCACAATCAACATATGTACGGGCGTATTCGATATATGTATGTACATACATATACATATGTACATACATACATATGCAAACTAACTCAATTAGCACTTGGTTGGCGTATAAGTATAAGGAAGACGGGAATGAAGGGTAGACCTTGCCACAGTTTGTAACCACCCCTCCCCCTAGCAAACGGACATACAGTATGTATGTTATGTATTTACAGGAGCGCATCAATTGCCTCAATTTCAAAACCAAGATTCCAAGAAGGCGTCAAAAAATAAACTAAAAGGGCGCTAAGGGCGTGGAAAAAGAGCGATAAACTTAAGTTCAACAGATAAATGTTGAACAAATATTTTGGGTGAACTGCTTTCATTTTTTGGTTTTCTTCACATTAATGACACGAAATACAAGTTTCATTTTTCTGTCGAACTTTTTTTTTGTTATTATTGGCCATTTCTTTCTGATTGAATCGAGCGAAACTTACAGTTTTTAGTTTTTGCAATTTTTTTGGGTCAGTCACGAGAATTGATGATGCTTACCTGCAATGAGAGCGAAATTTAAAAATTTAGGTCATTAGTATAAGGTTTAATATAGTGAATATTCAAGAGGTTCTAAATAAATTTATGCGAATTGTGTATTTTGAAAAACCCTAGACTTGTTACATTCCTGAAACTACATAAATTTGTCTGATGTCTCATGCCAGAAACAACTTTGGTAAAAAGAGAGTTAAATGTTGTGGTTTTCCTCATTTTAGTTGCCCCCTTTTTATTTTTCTCTGTGCATCTCCTAAAAGAACCAGCGCATAAAAGTAGTAAATTGCGAAAAAAAAAAAAAACAGATAAAACAAACGAGAAGACGAGTGCATACACAAATATGAATCATGTAAGGTGTCCGGCTAACTGTTGATCTAAGATCTGGACTATACTTTTATTGCGAATGTCTAAAAATTTACAGACAACTTTGCTCCTCTTGTCCTGCATTACAGTAGTCATTTCCATACACAATTCTGCTTTCAATTGCCTAAATTATTTGCTTCAAATTAAAAACATGTGGTCTACTTTCAGGTGCAGAAACAAACAACAGAAGAGCATTAATTGGTAAAAGATAAAACCTACCTCGTAGAAACGTAAAAAAAAACCAAAATAAAAACAAATTTTGGGGAATTTTCAATTAAAATATAGAGCGCCAAAACGTCAGGCGGCAACTTGTCTTATATTTTTTATTTTGCAATTTTGTTAACGAAACAAAAGGAATGCAAAAAGCGAGCGCTTTGGTAAAAAGAGAGTTAAATGTTGTGGTTTTCCTCATTTTAGTTGCCCCCTTTTTATTTTTCTCTGTGCATCTCCTAAAAGAACCAGCGCATAAAAGTAGTAAATTGCGAAAAAAAAAAAAAAAACAGATAAAACAAACGAGAAGACGAGTGCATACACAAATATGAATCTACATGTAAGGTGTCCGGCTAACTGTTGGACAACACCTGACCACCAAGTTTAAGGCGAAGCTTGAGTGGATGGATTTCAGTTCCCGTCAAAAAATGCAAGCTAGAAACAAACAGCAAAAAAGAAAATGGGAAGGAATGACTACGCCTGATCCCGTACTAGGCGGTCCATTTAACCCCTAACATCATTTACAAACATTGGCAGGAGGCAACATATTGGGGGCCAAGCAAAGCCCGTACCGAGCCGCCACGTTGCCAAGTGCCTTCCGCATCGTTGTGACATTTTATTTCCGTAACTCAAACGTTACTCCGTTTGCAGGTTTTTTGTTTGAATGTATAAGAGTGGTTCTTTTTTAAGTGAGTGTAGACCCTTTATAGCAAAGGTGGTAAAATCTTTATTTATTTTCATTCGGGCGGGCATTGATAAATATTAACTATCCTGCACCGCATACACAATCTCCATCGATCTGTTCAGCTAACTTCAAACGATTGGAAATAATAAATAAGCCCCATTATTATTAGCATGATGAAATTCTTTATTGATTTCCATTACATTCCATATGAAGATCCCCAAATGGCCAGCGATCTATAGTTATTGTCTATCTTTAGTTTTTATCGTTATCGAAAACTTTTTTGATACCAAAGAGATTTTAATTAAATATCGTACTATAAAATTATTTTAAATTAGTCGTCAAATTTTTTATTTGTCGAAGGGTATACCACAGCTCAATGCATTTTAAGTTAACTTTCAGCACACACTTTTGTCGCATGCAAGTGAAATTTTTTCCGGGGTCCTTTCTAGTCTATATTCCTGTGTATATATGTATGTACATATCAGCATCGGCATCATCAACGTAAGAGGCAAAGGCAGCAGCTGCTGCTTCATCTCCTGGTACTCCTTTCTTTTCCCTTCTCCTTCTTTTCGCCTTCAACTGCTTCTCTTGTGACAATCAATGTTTGGTTTAGCAGAAATTTTTCTCCGCCTCTTGTAACTCCCAAACGTAGTTGAGGGGGCAAAAACAAAACACGGGCAAAAGCAACATCGAGAAATGTAACAACAAAAAACAGAAACAGGGAAAAAAATGAAATTAATTTCTTTTGTGTTTCAGACCGCTGCAACGATGATGACGACGTCCCAGTTCTCTAGACCCTGTCCTAGCAAGCTCCTAAGTTCCACCGAACCAACTTCCCAATGTTCATTTCCGGCATTCAAACGGCGCGCGTCCTGCAGGTTAGTTCAGGCTCAGGTGGCAGCCGTTTCCCCCAGCCGCCCCCCTTAGCTCGGGTTTGAGTTAGTGGCGCATCTTGTGAAACCCCGCATTTTTTTGCCACATACATAAACCCCGCCACATGCAATGTACCACCTTCCGTTTTGCTCCTCCTTTGTGTATTCTTTCTTTGCCCCTCTGTTTCTTTCTATATGTCTATGCTAATGAAGCCTCTTCTTTTGCCTGGTTTCAATGGCTGCCTGGCTAGCCAGTTGGATGGTTGGCCAAGCCCAAGAGCCTAAGCTCATGCCATTTGGCTCGCTGTTAATCCCTGGCACTAAAGACCACTAGCAAAACTCAACCTAACTCAGTTCCAACCATTCTGTTTAGCTCCTGCGCAGGCTCAACTTCTACTACGGAGTCCTTTTTCTTCCTTCCTTTCCACTTCTCCAATCTGCACGCCTTGTTGCGGTATTAGTTTGCTTTACGTGATTTCGTTGCATTTTTTCTCCGCGTATTTTCTTTGCCAAGGAGGAGGAAAACCCCATAGATTTAATTACAGTTTTCCTCTCACAGATAATCGAATTTTTTTCGTTTGGCTCTGTTTCCCTACGCATTTCTCCTACAAGTTCTCTGCCTCAAACTTCCCTTTTAATCTGCATGTCGATTTCCTTTGCACTGATTTTTTTGTGCTTCTGATTCTACTCTCTGCTCCTACTTCTCTTGAATTCCTCTCTTTGGCACTGGATATTCTGCGTTTTTCTTGGTCAAGCTCTTGTACATAAAGTTCAGTAGCAGTTGTAATTAAAATTTGCTTTTTTAAGTCTCGCCATGAGATAAGTTTTTATTTCAAAATTTGTTTCTTTAAAGAAGAGATACGCATTAGTTAGCCAATTCAAAAAATGTTGATATCTTTGCTTTGCATTTTCGACATCGACTCTTCTGTTCTAAAAATTAAATGAGTGAATAATATTTACAACTTTTTTCTTAACCAATTTTAAAAACAAATAACAGCCATACTTCTCGAGTTGGAATTTTCACTATACCAAGTAATAATGCTTCGTAAAGTCAAACTCCCTCAATATCGCCATAAATTTAATAAAAAAAAATATAACAAATAATCTGAAATAAACCTCTCTTAACTTGCCATAACAGTAAATGCATGCTTTCTCTCTCAGTGAACAAAACTTCATCGTCGTTAGGCACAAGACAGCGATTAAAAGAACACGATACCTTTAAATCTACTGTAGTTATTCACTTTTATATGCGGAGTCAGAAATAGGCGTGGCGAAAATTTGATCTGCGTTGACACTAGATAGATGTTCACATCAAATTTGCTTGCTCTGGCTCATATAGTCTTCGTGACCCTGGTGATCATACGGACAGACAGGCGACCTTGGCTGTTGATGCTGATCAAGAATATATACGGTATATGGGGCCGGAAATGCTCCCTTTAACTCCATGGGTACAATGTTTAATTAATTAATAATAGAGAGTATTATAGTAAAACCGATGCTTGCGAAATGTACAATTAATTCAAACACAACCCAAATCAATGGCATAATTTTATATTTCCCATTAATACGAATAAAGGTACGGCAATGAAAAGTTCTTCAGGGGAACCCTACGCAAGTTAAAATGAGGCATGCAAAAGGCATTTGGAGAGCAAAACAGCTGACTGAAATAGCAAAGCAAAGTCGAATGTTGCTGCTGTCAGAATTTTCGTGTAATCATATGAGTACACGGGAGTGCGTATGTATGTGTTTGTACGTTTATATGTGTAGTAGGAAGCTAGCAGACAGAAGACCGACAAAGCAACAACAGAGGAATCAACCGTTATACAGGCGGCAGGCCGGCATTTTTATTATTATTATTACAAGTATATTTTATGTTGTGTGTGTGTGCCAGTGTGTAGTAGCTTCTTTTTCACACGCTTTACTTTTATTTACATGGCGAGACGACTACGTTGACGTCAGCGTCGCTGCCAAAGTCCGCATCGCTTTTCACGTTTTTACTATTTTATTATTCGTTCCCTCGTTTGCTGGGGCACATGAGCCTTGAGAGTTTGTTCTCTTTTCGACGTTTTCTCCTTTATTTCTTGTTTCCATCTCCTTTCTCGTGCTCGTTTTATCCACCTTCTTATTCTTTGTGTGTTTGTTGTTTGATTTTCGCTTTTTTCGAGGCTTTTATTTTGATTCTTCACAACTTTTAACAACTTGCTGTAGGTCGACAAACGATGCGACACGACTCGACTCGGCGCTTTCGTTTTCATAATTTTTCCTCTTGCTCAGACACATGCACATTGCCTACTTTTAGGCGTAAACGTTTAAAAACTTGAGTATTTAAGAATAAACAACTTCCTTTCGCAATCAATGTAAAACAAAATTACACAAAATGAATCGAAACTGCAACCTCTAAAAACGAGAATCTCATAATTCTTTTTCAAACCCTTACCAATTTTTATATTCTTGATCATCAGCAATAGCAGCCGAGTCGATCTAGCGCTGTCAGTCCATATGTCTGGATGAACAGCCGAGACATACATTGCATGTATAATTTGGAACCATCCTGATCGGACAACTTATCATATAGCTGTCATAAGAACAATAGATCCTAAAAAATTTCTTGTATGTCCGATTATGTGTGCATCTCAGAAAATTATAGTAGTATTGTCCGTTTTTGGTCTGGTTCGAAATCATTACCAAGAAAGAAATACGCAAATGAAAGATATGAAACAAACCTCTTTAATTTTGGCTAGTTCTTTATATGTACAATGTACATATATTAAAAATATGGTATACATATATTATATATACATAATTTACTACTATCCTCGAATAAATCCAACAACAATGTAATCTATATCTTTGCAGTGTTTAAACGCGGCACCAAAAAGGGCCAAAAAAAGCTACAAAATGACAACCAGAGGCAGAGATGGCTATGGAGGCAGAGACACATTGAAGGGATTCTCGAAATTACTGGGTGTGCCCTTAGCACAAGCGGCAGCAGTAGTGGGAGGTGTGTGGGATTAGTTGAGAAATAAAATCCCGAAGCCAACCCAGCAACAACAACGCCTCGATAAAAAAAACTGCTGATGAGTTGGAAACGTTTCGGTAGAACAAAAAAATCGGTTATTTAGTAGTTGTGGGGGCGTTTGTTGAAATTTTTCTCCTTTTTTGGTGTGATTTGAATGAAGAAAAAAGAGAAATTAAAACGAAGCATTTTCTATTTAAAACTACAAACTTTTCTGTTACTTTTCTTGTTTTGTACTCTTCTTTGGCCTGACTTTTATCTAATTATATAGTATTATTCAATGAGCAAAAAGTATAACATAACGAAGGAAAAACGTGTCCTTTGACATGTCCATATAAAAACATATATTTGAAGCTAATCAGAGACGCACGCGAAAAAAAAATTCTGTATTCATATAGCCAAGAAAGTTTTTGGAGTTGTTTGGCTTTGACTGTGATTGATTTGAGGCAAATAAAAGCAAAGCAAACAATCAACAGAAAAGAACTGTATTAGCAACAAAAAAAATAAAAATCTACCCTTAATATAAAAAAACCTTAAAAAATCCTAATAGTGTTGCTGAAGTGTTTTAAATTTTTATATTTTTTCCCCTCTTAATAAGTGTGCTTGGACAAGGACTTTTTTTTGAGCTAGGTTTCTAGAGGAGGGATCTAGAACTCATTGAAGCCATAAGAAAAAATTAAGAAAAAGTCCAAGAAGCGTAAATGAATGCAAAGAGAAACAGAAAAAGGAAAAGCAAGTAAAAAAAAAACACAAGTTGAAAAATATAAAAATCACTACTCGGAAATACCCTCTGATTATGCTATCTGTAAATGTGTGTGTAAGTGGGTGGAGAGATGGTGGTGCGAGTTTGATATGGTGGGGGTTAAGCCACCGTTGCCGGCCTCTTTTGAGCCAGTCGCTCAATAGGCTTGTGATAAGAACCAGGCAATGCTTAAGCAACCTCAGCAGAACGTGGCAAAGAAAAAGAAGAAGATAGTGTAAGGGAGTGAAAGTGCTAAAGGAAGTGGGAGGAAGAAGGCACGAAGAAGGGGCAACTCTTGTTTGGACTTGATAACCCTCTATTGTATGCAAGAGAGTAGAGCCCGTCGCATAATTGACTCGACGTCTTGTCTCCCTATAATAGTTGTGTTGGCCTCCCCCTCACTCTGTCACTCTCTCTTATGCCCTTACCTCACTCCATCACTAAAGCTCAGGTCATTTCGAAACGAGGCTGCCAACAATCATTGCCGTTTGCCTTTTTGTTTTTATGTTTATACCGTCATCATCATCATTTCGATTGGCGATTTCTTTTCTTTATAGTTTTTTTTTTTCTTTTTGTTTTGCTAGTTTACCAACATCTTTTTTCTTGGCAGAAAACTTTGTTCACTCTTTCTTGATGTGTGAACTTTTTTACTTTGGCACTTTACAAATATCGATTAACCAGCCGCGGGACGAAGTCTCCTTTGAAGCCTGGCAACTGCAGTCAACTTTGAAGCGCTTCGTCCATTCAAGTGGAAATGTTTTAAGTATAACTGCAACAAAAACAGTGCAAGTGCAGTATCAATGACTATGACTTGAACGAATTCTTTGGTGGCTTATCTTTGCTTCAGAAAAACTTTCCAAAATTTTCGAAAATATTCAGACGCATATTTTTAATGGAAAATTTGCATTCTGCAAAATTTTAATACAACGCACTCATGTACAAGTTTATTAATAAATATACATTTTTGGAAAACTAAAACTGCTTTCGCTTCGAAAAAATATTAGCTGAAAGTAACTAACGAGTACAAAACAAACAATGCCGAAAAAATCAGTTGTGTTAAAACATATTGCACATACATTTGTATGTATTTACATACGAATATTTTAAAATGTTTTGGCGGTATTCCATATTAACATATTAAATTTAAAAAAAATCAATGTTGTAATTTTATTTTTCCCTTTTATTTTTACCAGCACCAAACATTTTTAGGTGTGTTCCCACCCGCGGCACTTCTTCATTACAGAAAACAAAATTTATTTGTTTTTTTTTTTTTGACGTCTGAGTTTAATCGTAGTTATTTTTGATGGTCGCTAATTGGCGGTGTGGGTGCGGTTTAGGTGAAAAGCTTAGGTCTGACTCTTTTTTTCTAACTAATTAATGGTCCTTATTTCATGTATAGAGCGAGCCTATCCTAGAACCAAACGCACGAACCACAAATGAATTCAATGAATTTCTGCTTCCCCAGAAACTTGTGTTTTTACCTTGATATATGGGGTGTATCCTTGTTTTTACTGATAACAAATTGTAGTAGACGACGTGACGGATTTAAAGATTTTACTTTTTAATTGTAGAAAAAATATAATAATTAAGCAATTAAATTTTTGTATACATATATATGTACATATATAAAAGGGAAAATAATAATAATATTAACGCCAAAGGAAATTGCAATTAAAAAGTAAACAGACTACAATGGCGAACGAAAAATACAGTTATTTTAATATACATATGTATGTATGTATGTATGTAAGTATCTCTGGTTACACGTGGCTTTGGCTTCAGATTTCTTTAATATTTCAATGATTGATATTTTATTTCTTTCTTTAGTTTAATTTTGCTTTTTTTTACCAAGGCCTAAAATAATGAAAGCCAAATATTGGAAATTTATGAATTAATTTAAACTACAATAAAAAATAGAAAGAACGGGAAAGGAAGGAAAGATAAAAAACCGGCGCGTAAATAGCCCAAGCTTCAGAGCTAGTTCAATAAACCGTTAGCGGTAACGGCAGAGACGTCGGCGTCGACGTCAAGAGCGTAAGCATTGGCAAACACACGCGAATTGTGAGGCAAAAGGCAATTGCATATAAAAATAAATACGAAAAATATCAAATAAAATAATCATAAAAGAAGAGCAAGAAGTTACTCACTCTCTCTCACAGACATACAAACACACGCATACACACACGTACATTTACATGTACACTACCACGTACAAGTCAGACGAAAAGGAATGTGTTTTGCGGCATTGGCGACATGTGCTTGACGGCACCCTCGACTTTCATGCTCCCCCAATCGCTCTTTCTCACTCAATTTCTTACAAGGTGCGTGCATGTGCATGTGTGTTGGTACATGTTTATGTTTGCATGTGTGTGGGTGAGTAAGGGAATGCCTTTGCCTTTGCCTGTTTCCTTCGTCGTAAGACAAAACTCCACGTAAGACGTAAGCTCTTTATGTACTTTTTTGAACTTGAGAACAAACGACACAATTCAACGGTAAAACACAGATATTTATTTTTAAGCACTCATTTTATTTGGCGGAGGTAGAGGGCCGACAACGGCCCAGTTTAATTTGATTTTGGCTAATTAAAAGGCGGACATTGACGCAACGACAAACGGGACACAGCTACGCGAGGGGTGCTGCATTGCGGCCCCATCAATTGGCACACGGCGATAATTACAAGCGGCGGCAGCGACGGCGGCGAGTGTCCGAAAGTCCGAGAGATCGAAGCAAGACCCACCGAAGTACAAATACAAATGTTGTCTGATGAAGGCAGACCAAGTAGTCAGCCAGCCACCAGCAGCAGCAGCAAAGCTGGCAGCATTGACCGTCGCTGCCGTCGTCGTCGAAAAAAAATACAAGAAAAAACAAAAACAAAAAAGAAATACAAGAAAAGGCAGCGAGCGGCTGCGGCGTCAGCGACACACATACACATAGATAGAAATGAGTAGGAGGGGCGCGGAAGCCAAGGGGAGACAGTTACATGCGACAGAACGATGAACGATGATGATGAACCGAATTACAAATAAAAAGAATGATGCCAAAAGACGGCAGCGTCGACGACAACGATTAGCAGCAGCAAAGCAAGGAGCAAAAACACTCACACATACATATACATATGTATATACCCAACCACATACAAACATATATACATAATACATACGTACATACATATGTATGTATGTATGTATGTACATATATAAGTAGCGTCGGCAGCGGGAAAAAATCGCTAGCAATCGGAAAAAATTGCAGAGCCCCAACGCTGCTGCTCTCTGCACATAAAAAGAGAAGACAAGAAAAAAAAGCCATAAGCAAGCCCCAACTTACACACACACACTCACAGGGGCAGAGAAGTACTCAAGCATACAACAACAACAACATAAGCAGCAGCAGCAGCAAGAGCTGAAAAAATGAGAAGAAACACTGAGCCTGAGCGCCAACAAGAAAGCCTTCAGTAAGAGGCGAAGTAGAATAAAAGGGGAGGTCGAAAAAAATTGCGCCACAACACGCGCACAGTGGTATCCAGTTAAGGAAAAACTGTATTTTTTTTTACAGACAACAACAATTTGCATTATTGATGAGCTGGCGCCAACTAGCCACCCTCCGCCTACTACGCCCCGCAACTCTCCTTGTCCTACACGTTTCTTAACAAACTTGCAAAAGTGTGAGTGTAAGAGAGTAAGGCGATATGTATGTATGTCATGTGTATATGTATAACAACAAAGCAGGGGAGAAAAGGCAGAAGCATTCGCGACTAGTGGTAAATGTGGGAGTGTATATGGAAGATGGTGAAGTGTATATATAACACCCTTAGAAAGTGACCAACACACTGGGCAGAACGACACTCTGAAATACGTGTGAGGAGTGAGAACCTACTTGCTCAGACTCAAACAACAACGCGTTGTACGCCCTTTAACTAGAGATGAATTTTGCCTGGCCATGATTTGTGCTTGGCATGGGTTTAGAATAGGTTAGAGATCCTGGAGAAAGGACCAGTAAAAACAATGGGTGGAATAGAAACCGACACGAAAAGTAAATGGAGAACTGCAGCAATTGATGGGCACTTGGTGTTGTTGCTAAAAGCGAGAACACGCAACATGGTTGTACAACCGAAAAAGGGTGTGGACAAGGAGGTACGGCATAAAATGAAGTTAAAAAACAAAAACGCATGGAAACTGAAAAAAAATTTTAAGACAACGATCAAAAAATTTATATTTTACACTTCCAAGAAACAAATGAACCTTTGTAAAATATTCAAGATATCATATTTTAAGGGTTATGTTCAAAGGCCAAAATGATTAGAAAACTTTGAACAATTTTTTTTTTCGTTCAAATTGGGTTGTAAAAATATACGTATTTATAATCTTCCTCAAAACTGATATAACAGCATCAACCCACTGTTCAAGAAAAACAATGCACATTTCGTGAGCCGCAGAAAAAATGGTTCGCTCTTCTGCAATAACAACGACAACGAGTGCCACAGCAGGAGAAACTAAAGACAAGAAGCAGGACGAAAAATTTCTGAAGAAAAAAATAGTCGTGACGAAACTGGACAGACGCCGCGTCGTCCAGCTCAGTGGGTGGAAAGGTGGGGTTGCCAGCGACTTCGACTGAGAATGAAAGTAAGTGTGTGTGTATAATCTGTGAGCCCCATTGTTGGTGGACTCTCACATATACATACGTACATATATACGAGCGCAAATTTTTTTCTTTGCGCTTCACTCAATTTCGATTTTTCTTTTATTTTGCCTCCCTTTCTCGCGTTCGACTCAGCTTGGGTCCGGCTTCCTTCAAAAAGTTCAAAGTTGCCAGGGCTCTCACTCTCTCAGACACACACACACACATACATACACTCGCACTCACTGAGACACATTGGCGACGTGCCGCGGGGCACAAAACAGAAAAAAAGTAAAAACGAAAAGAAAAAATGCTCAGAGAGAGGAAAAAATTCTGCACAGAAAAATAAAAATTGTTTGCAAGAAAGAATGAAAGAAAAAATCGGGAAAAATGCAAGCCAAGTGGTTGGCGCTGACTGTGAGAGAGAGTATTACCAGTGGAAGAGGGCAAGCAAGGAGTGGGCCATCGGAGGTTGCGCCGCCACCCCATTAACTGATGTCCACCTACTAGTGCTTCCTTTCGCCTCCCTCTCAATCTATCTCTTTCTATCTTTCCTGTTGGTTTGTGTCAGTTTCAGCTGCTACTCACATACATAGTTGGCCCCAAAGATAAAGGTGCGGGTGCCCACACACTCATACACTTATGCACAGACATGCTTATGCCTGCAATGGGGCCAAACGACGCATTGGGAAGACCCTCAACTTCTATAGCAGATAAAAAATAACCAATACACGAGACTTGTGCTGAATAAGAGACCCGGGGGTTCGGTGGGTGTGCCCATTAATTAACGCTTGGCAAAAATTGTAACTAAGCTTCATAAAAAAACCGAGTGGCAACGCTAAGCTCCTAGTCATATGTATGTAAATATTAGAGCGAAAGAAAGAGACAGCCCATATCCAAGTCCAGTCTGGGTTTAATATGGGGAAGCATACCAAAAAAAATTTCAAGGCGAAACAGACGCGCCAAAAAGAAAAAACACAAACCCATATAAGCAAAACCAAAATACGCACCCAGCAAAGACGACGTTCAAGCCAAAAGCTCAAACACACCCACACAAACACAGACTAACTCAGGCAGCGCTCTCTCGCCATTGAAGTTGTGGTCGGCAAGGGCAGCAACAACAACAACTACAAAAGGGAAACAGAAAATAAAAATGGGCGAAAAAATTTTAATACATAAAGTAGAAGCAGTAAGGATGGAGTTGGGGGGAAGCATGTCAGCTTCAAGAACATTTGCAGAAAGAGATACAAACAACAAATACATTCCCCCAGCGTCTTTCTATGTAACCGTAGTTGTAAGCACCCCCCTTCTATGAGTGTACAAAACATAACAAAAAAAAAAATTGACAATTTGGGAACATGCGGGCGGGCAAGTAAAGGCGGACTATACAGATGGCCGGCAAAACTTTTGCAGCGAAAATATAAAAATGGAGCGACGCACACCCAATGTCTGTGACAAAAAATGTAAAAAAAAATCAAACACATAGACAAGGTGGAGACGATGAAGTAAAACTTCCAGGGAGACAAGGCTAAAAGGCAGCATGAATGGGAAGTCGTCTCGTCGGTCGCCGACGCCACAAGAACCAGCAACAACAACAGAAGTAGCAGCTGAGGTTGAAGCTTGCTATGGATGAGGGCGATAGCGTTGCGTCAGCTTCTAGAGATGAGCACAAGTGCTGCTACTCACGTCGATTAATGCATAGCTTGTAAGTCATAAATTAACAGTGGTCCCTGATAAGTCCGTAAGGATATTTATAATTTATTATATTACAAAAATATTCTTCTTTCTTATTAAAAATTATCTTCACCTTTTCTAAAATTATAGTGACCATTGAATGAAGAGAAACTCTTTTAGAAGTTATTTATTTTAGCTAATCTGTTTAAAATTCAGGATCCGAAAATCCTTATTTTATTTTCACCATACTTAAAAGCTTCATAATATGGTGACAAAGAAAAAGCTGTTCATAACTTGCTACAGCTGCCGTCTTGCGCCCAATGTCGCTACCACACTCATCATTTTATCCAGAGGGCGACACTTTCTACGCCTGTTGATTGACCTTCAATACTAGATTTTCCTTGCCATTTTAAAACTGTTAATATTTCAATCAGTTTCGGATTGCTTTCCCAATTATCATGAATTGGTCGGGCGGCATATGGAACCGATAATAATTTAAAACAAATTTGCAATAGAACCCTTATCAATTAACCCTGCTCCTTTCAGCCATCCGTACCTACTGACCGACTACTACAACATCATACGGTTAATGAAGCAAACAAATAACTTTTTCAATGGAGGGCTTGCGAGGGGGAGTAGCTATGATAACTGTTATTCCACGAGTATTTGTTGATTATTCGCTTTGTATCAATCTTGTTTGTTGCTTGCATTCAAATTAAAAATAAATATAAAACCAAATTTGTAGGTGGAAACTTCAAGATATCTAAAAACATACATATACTAAAATAAAATACTACATATTGATGTACATTGTATACATATGTATTTTTTTTATATAAATGGGATGTGAGAAAAAACAGCAAATAATAAACAAAGTGATAACGACAAAAAGTGAACGAACCGAACTCTGACAGTTTTACCCGATAAATATGTACATACATATGTACATACATATGTACGTACATACGCTGATAGTCCGTGGCAATTAAAAAGAAAGGTAAAAAGGGTTATGGCGACATGCGGAAACTTGTCCCTAACTGGAGCAATTATGATTATGATTCAACATTCATTATTTAGTCAAGTATATTAATTAACTTAAAGATATATAGTTAGAGCTTTACTACACTCTATGATCTAAAAACTTCACCATTTAATTTCTCACCTGTAATTCTGATTCGGTAACATCAATTTCGCCGCGATAAACAAAATCAATAATAGTTTTTAAATCTGTAAAGATGATATCGGCAGGTAGAATTATGGTTGGATGTTTGCATGGGTTCTCGAGCAGCAACTTTTGAAAATACGTAGAGCAGGCGGAGAGGACAACCTATTACGGTAAAACATTTTTTGTAGAAAACTGTAAATTAAGTGGAAATACATATGACGATTCCCCTACCTTGTGGGCCTTAAGTGAACCATGTTCACATGACAAGGTCACATCAACAAAGGATAAGTCCTCGCGCAGCTGTTGAAACACTGAAGTCATGGTGTTTTGATAGTTATTCCAGCGTAGGCTGAAATATTGATGTCCGCGTACGGTAGCCATTCTTGCAAATTTCCCTTTTTTACGTTTTTGTACGTTCTATTCCCAAGAATTCATTTGTCGTCTCTGATTTGTATTTTTACTGCTTTTAGTTAGACGTGTTCAACACGTTGCTAAAAATAAAATTGGAATAGTAATTAGAAATAATTTAAAAAAGGCAAATAGACATCCACCCGGTCTTAATACACATTAACAAAAAGAAAATTTACTAAATTTTTCGTCCACTTCTTTGCTGGTGCTGGGATGTTGTAAAAGAAGCGGAATCAAAGTTCAAATGGTTATTGTTACCATTGGATTAGTGGTCGACAATCAGAACTATAAGAAACCCGGGTAGATTTAGCTAATAGCTCAAGTCGACTTGGTTTTAATTTTTACAATACTAATTTGAAAATTATAAAAATTAAGCTCGGCTTTTAACTGTCTACATATATCTGGAAAGCTGATTTTTTTTTGGCAGAGCTTGAAAATGGTAATGGGAATAAAACGAAGCAAATTATTCGATTTTTCGCATTATTTTTGTTTGGACTTTAATTCATACATTTTTTACTTTGTTAAGTTTTGAGCAATTTCATGTAAAATGGGGCTGTGCGTGGTACTGATGCTGTGCGGCCAAAACCAGTTTGGTCTACAGTTCTTTTTCCATATTCTTGTTGTTTTTCTTGCAGTTCTTTTTTACGGTTTCAATTGCGAAAGAAATTTAAGCAGGATTAAATAGTAACGTCTAACAGCATGCTTGAAAGCCAACATGGAAAGAGGATGGTCAACAAAGGTAAAAAATTTTTAAAAATTAACTTACATTTCATTTCGCAAGAAAATATAAAAAGAAAACTCAGTAGGCATAAAAAAGATGGGGAGAGGAGTTGTTGGTACTGCTTTTACTATTGTTTGTCGCCAAATTTACCGCCTTTTGCGGATTCTTCTTCCGCAACCTCAACCGACTACTCTTCATCATCGTCGTTCTGTTCGTCAAATGGATTTTCTTCTCTCTTTTTCACTTTCCAATGCTCTTGAATATTGCCATTGTACGTGCCCTACAATTTGCAGGGCACTTTTTTTTGCCTAACCTGAAGTTCCGATTAAATATGTGTACATATGTATGTACATATCTATCTATTAAGTGACTAAAATAATAATAATGACGGTTATGGCCAGATGGAATAGTAAATCAACAATTTTAAATTTTATAGGCGAAGTCATATTTTAAGCAACTGAATGGAATTTCCCAGATGCCTTGAATCCAGGTTGTGCACCCTACATCATGCTTAATGTTTTGTTTTGTCTGGTTTCTCGTACAGTGGTCAATAATGTTTGATTTTGATTGTTAAATAAAAAAAATTTACAAATGTTTACTCAGTTCTATCCCGAAATAATAGTAATTATCAAAATAACAGTTTTGTCGACCTTTTAGAATATTCCTGTTGATATTGTTTCTTGTAATCGCCTTTGGATGTAATTGTTAATTTATTGACTTTAAAATTAGTCTCAAGCCAGTGTGCAGTCTTTATTTTGCCTTAAGGAGGTAAAAGAGTAAGCGAGACAGCTGTTAGTGAGCGCGCAATAAGCAAGACAGCAAATGATAACGAAAGAGCGAGAGAGGCGAAGCGGCAAAAAGAAAATGGATTTTAAACATTTTTGTTTTGATTATTATTGTTCTGGCGAAAAGATTGTGTGTGGCAGTGAGTGAGAAGAAGCAAAAACCCGCCCGCCTCCACCCTAAAGAAAAAGCTGCAACATCGTCGACAATTGAATTGAATTGAAATGTTTGGTTTTTTCTTTTAATTTTTATTTTTAGTTGTTGCTTTACCTTTTTGCGCTATTTTTATTTGGGGTCTGCGTCTGCTGCTGATGCCGTTGCTGATTTTGGCGCTGCTTGTTTTTTTTGCATAATTTACGCACGTTGGTTGGTTTTCGCTAAATTATTGTAATTGCAAGTTGTTGCTTTTGTTGTTATTTCGCATACACACATCACACACACATGGGTAAATTTACCGCCAGCTTTATTCATTTTTTCTTAGTTTATTTTATTTAGTTTTCTTTCGATTCTTCGCCTTATCTCTGTCTCTTTTGCACACACGCCGTTTACAATTCAACGAAAAAAGAGAATATATCCCCCCTTTTTTTTTTTTGCAAAAAATACCTCTTTTAATTTATTCTATTGAGCGCTCATTGCACTTAATTTTGCATTCTGCTTCTTCTCTTGTGATAGGTAGCTGTTGTTGTTGCACTTTGCTCGTTTCATACTATTTTTTCTTTTACTTTTTTATGTTGTTTAAGAGCTAGGAGGGATAAGGATGGCTGGCAAAACCGAAAAATTATAATCCAAGATTTGAGTTTTTTATTACTAACACTCTTAAAGTATATTTCTTGTTGGACTTCGAATAAGCGTCAAACTTGATTTTCCGTGTGTTTTAATTATAAACCTTATTGTTTTTTCATTCGCACTTCTTTCACGTTTTCAGTAGAGGTGGGGAAAACGTCGATGACACTCGATGGTATTTACATTCAGTCTGGCAGCACTGACATTCAGGTGTGTGTCTTGGCTATTAATAGCTGCTGTTCTATAGTGATGCCAGACAGACTGTAAATTTCAATAAAGCAAAGTGATAAGTTTAAATATTTTTTACAAAGGTAAGTGAAAGTAAAATTTGTCTTGATTATTTTTGGATAATTGGTAAATAAATATTCAACGCCATATACAAATGTTTGTATATTAAGTTGCCGGTGTTTGGGTGCGGAAATGTGGGAGGTATATATATATTACATTTTGGCGCTCTGTATAAAGCATACAAAACGACTTATTTTAAGAGAACGTCAGAAGAAGGGAAGGTGGGGTAGAGTGATCTCGCTTACGTGACATGGAGTAAATGCAATGAAACAGAAATATCACAACTAATTGACATTCATGAGCATCAAGGCTGAATATATTAAAATAATTGCATATTCTAGCTTTAACAACAACAACGAGTTGTAGTTGTGTGTGCATAATTGAAGCATTTTTTGTTAGATTCCATTTGTTCCATTTCCCCGTACTTTTCGCTCTCGCACATACACACATGCATATGTACATACATATGTATGTATATATTTATGTACATTTGTATGTATACGTACATGTAATCACAGATATACATGTGTATTTACATATGTCAGCGCACATGTAATTTTGGATGGTGGTTAATTATGTGCAAAAAGAGTTTTAAGTCCGAATTAAAATGCATGAACATCAGAAAGTTTAATAATACCGATTTAATTACATTTATATATGTATGTATGTATGTACATATGTATGTTTCATATGTATATGTGTGTATGTATGTATGTACATGTGTATATATGTACATACATATGTATGTCTTTAGATACATATATCCAATTCATTCGAGTAAAAAGAGGGGAAAGAAACGCGGGCTTTAACCAATTCCGATCATATCGGAGATGCTCAATGTTAGAAAACTAAAAATTTTTTTAAGCTACCTTTATCTACAATATCTATCAAAGGGTTTATTCATAAAATGCTCTTCCATATGGGAAGGAAGTTTAATAGAAATTTTTACAGTTTTGGGTTTTTTCATTTTAAAAAGGGAAAATAGGTTTTTTTTTTTAAAACATACATATGTACATATGTATGTATGTACATATGTATATTTTTAATGTATTGGGGGTCTACAAGTAAGGCACAATTTTGCAGCAGAACTATTGAAATGCATCCCATACTCCAGCCTTCAGACACAATTAAACATACATACATACATATGTATGTACATATGTACATACATCCATATAAACCACATTTAGAGATGATCCATTTGAACGCATCAACGGTGGTGATCGTAAATCTTTGTTCTTACTTAAACCTTAATAAATTCAGCGATTCAGCAGAATTGGAAATACTTTCCAGACCTATCTAGTATCAGAAACACCAAATTTAAGAGTATTAGTACACTGTAGTGGCCAACGTTATTGTGCAAAAGGGGCCGAGTATTTTGGACTAAATATACATATGTACATAAGTACATTCATACATACTTACATATGTACATCCATACATACATACATATACATATACATACATACATATGTCACGAGATACCATTGTCATTTTCTGACAAACATTCGTATATGTACATACACACATAAATACATATATATGTATGTATATATGTATACCTTTTGTTTCTTCCTCCCACTTCGCCACACTGGATTAGAGCAAGCAAACAAAACAAAAGATCCCTCATGCCATAGCCACACACATGCATACATACATAAATACTTAAGCAATCAGGCAAGGCACCAAGACCAATGGATGGCGCCACAGATCCCAAAAAGAAAAATTGAAATTTGTTACACCCACTAATGCACATATGTATGTATGTATGTACATATGCACAACAAACTTCTATTCTAAGAACACCTAACAAAAAATTTAAGTATGTACTATACTATGCATTAGCAAAGAGGATTGACGTCATTAGGAAATGTTTTATGTAAGTGCATGTGTGTGGGTAGCGGCAGCGGCAGCATTTAGCCCGCTCTCTCTCTCTAGCTGTATGTGTGTTAGTGCGCGTGCTGGGCAAGACAAGTGTATGTATGTTCCGTGCATTGCAATTCTTGAATTTGAATGGTGCGCATGCACTCAATCTTCTTGCTCCTCTCTTACTTCCTCTATCGCAGTCTCTGTGTTTTTCCCGCACTAAACACCTATACCTTTCCCGACCCCCCTGAAAAGAGAACCGAAAAGCTTTCCAACACACATATGTATGTACATATGTATGTACATACATCACACACATGTAAATAATAAGAATGTGTGTGTCATAAATGCATAAAAAATTGCAAGCACACGATAGCCTGTTCTAACAATTATTATCTCTCCTCACCTCTTTTCGACACGCTGATTATCTAATGCTAAGTTTTCGTTTTTGCCCTAGAACTTATGCACATATATATGTACATATGTACATACGTATGTACATATGGGGGAGAGTTTTAGACGAATATTAGCGCTGTCTCAGTCTGTCACCATCATCATATGTATATTTCAGTTGACGTGTACTTCACCATGAAGCCCTTCAACTAACCAAGTGCAATATGTAAGGCCAGTGGCTCACTCATTTATGGCGGGGATTGGGATCTGCGTGGTTTTGAAGAAAAAATTAAATTTATTTATACTTAAGGACTGATAAAAACAGTCGAGCATATTATTCCAAAATTTTGAAAATAACTAGGTTACCATTTTTCAAAAGCACTAGTCAATCCCCTGTAAAGCCACCGCCATGTAAGCGATATACATTTAACGACAGGTGTTGGATTTTAACCACTTGCACCTACCTCTACAATAGAGAGTGAAAGCGAGATACACTGAGGCAGCGAGACAAAGAGAGAGAAGAAAAGCTTAGGAGCACTGCGTGTTAACCTTTAAGATATTTTAATTACCCAATTATGATTAATTAATTGATCTAAGTTAGTCCAGTTGAAAATTAAACGTAGTTAATTAAATAAATAATGCTGCGTTTACGTGTTCCGAAATTCATTTTACAATATGTAATATACTATATTTTTTAAATTAAGCAGCGTTTTATTTTCAAACAATACTGTTAAGTAGTCTTAAGACTTGGAAAGGACTTTAAACTGTGCAAATCAGTCGTAAATATTAAAGTTTGATTTATTAAAATATGTATTTTATTATGAAACTGTAAAAGCATTGAAATTAGTCGGGAAAATAGACAAACTCACACGATTGGATCCGACGTCCACCCACCTCTACCCAATGCACACCATTCAGTCAACATCGCTCGATCTAGGAAGGGAAGAAAAACGGTTAACTTAATTGGGGGCGAACAATGTAACGAACATTTTAGGGTAGTTTTCTCTTGTTGTACTTTGGCCCTGAAGCTTTATTTGCCTCAATCGATGTTGAATGCCGCCGCCACCGCCGCAACCCCAAAAACCGAACTTTGTTTTAGGGGTGGAAATGAAATGAATTTTTACGGAGGCAACGGGTGGCTGTGTCGTTCGGGGATCAGCGTCTCCACCATCGTCATGAACAACAACGACCAACTGTGTTTAGGGTTTCAACATTTTCCCTGTTGTTGGTGTAGTGAGCTGACATGACAACATGAAATTTACTTTATTGTCTGTTTTGTCTGTTAAAGCATTATTTTTGATGCGCCCTCGGGGCGAGTCAGTGAAGCAACGCCAAAGCCACAAAAAAAAATATGTACATACTTAAGCGCACCCACACCCAATTCCATATGCGCTGACCATGGGGATCGTTAGAGCTCGACTTGAACATCATTGCTATCCGACTTTCTAATGTAAAATTGAAATCTTTTAAAAATAATAACGAAAATACATACATACATATGTACATACATACATACATATGTATGCGCACATATACATAAATACATACATACATACATATGTACATACATATGTATGTATGTGCTCAAAAATCAAAAAGCTTTATCTGATGTTCTGAAAAGAAGTTTTTTTGTTTTATTACTTGTGGAAGTGAAAATGTTTGGCCAATTCCTCTTTCACCGTTTGGCAAAACAACAGAAATTTTCAACTTCGCATAAGCTTTATTTGTTAGTTAGAAGACTTACATACATACATATGTATGTACATACAAGCATACATACATACATACGTACATACATACATACATACACATTTCGTTGGATTTTTTAGGTGTGTGTTTGCTATTTTGTTGGCTTTTGATTTCCATTATGATATTATTTGAATTTTATTTGTTGTATTTATGCGCCTCTTTTTTTAATTTTAAAACTGAGTCGAAGCTTTGTTTTCGATTCGAACTCGAAATCGAAATACTCTCTACCTCTGATGCTAAGCACGCTCTTTTTGTATACATACATGTATGTATGTACATATGTATGTATGTTCCCATCCATACACAACATATGTACATATGTATGTGTGTGATTGATGAGGCCTGTGCTTTTCAAAGAATGCTCTTCCCCCAACGTTGCGACCCGCTTACTCTTTTTTACCGTGAAGTGGAGGCTGCCAAAAAATATTTTTCGTTAATGGAACTTTCTGGTTTTCTTTCGTTGGCAATTTTTTTGTTGTTCATTTTGTCTTTTTGGGGTCAAAAGTGTATAGAGAAGTGAAAGGGAGGCAACATCGTCATCCACGGTAATCTCTGTGTGCTCGATAAACGCTCACATTTTCATTTCCTTTGCCGATCCGCCCAAATTGATTGATTTCCCCAATTCTTGCCCCCAACATAGAAAAAGGATGGTAATCGGTCGGTCTAGCCATGACATAAAAAGAATGGGGGAGGACAACGCTAGTCAAGCATGATCTACTCCTGCGTCATTAGTGCAAAAACACACATCACTATCACATTTTCAACCCCCCTTTAATGCTAATTTAGACGTACATACATACATATGTACATATGTATGTATGTACATATGTAGCTACAGGAGGAGGAGGTTTAAAGTTTAAAAAAGCTTTTTGAAGTGATATCCTACCAAATAGGGGCAAATTTTGTTTTGTTCATAATGTGGAATGTCTCTAAACTTCTGTAATAATATTTTATAACACCTTCAAAGCATTTTTTATTTTAAAATATTTAATTATAATATTATAATTATAATTAATGTACAAGTATTAGTTTTACCAGTAAGTATTTTTGAATGGTTGAGATAGACTTGAAACAATTTAATAAAGGGTATTCAACCTTGGTTTGCTGCTTATTAGTTTTATTTTCCGATCTCTTGTTTGTCTAGGCTAAATGTTTTGCGATTTGCAACCCTAAACACTAATGGCCCATTGTGGAGCAGCAGCATCAACTTACTCGGATCTCATCAACCAAAGTGGAAACAGGCGGCGGGTGGTAGGTAGCTCGCGAGGGTGTGTGCTCAGGCAAAGGGGCTAACAATTTTTGTAATTATTTTTGGGGTGGAAACTTTTGTAGTTGATCCCTAACCAGCCAGAGGGTTGTTCCTAAGTATGCCCTGTTCCCCCCCAAAGACAGGAAAACTAATAAGCGCCAGCTGCTGTTGGTGATCTCTACCAGAAACTTGCATTTTACAACCCCTAAAAAGTTCAGTTGACTGCAAGGTAAATTGGATACACACAAACACGAACGCACACCGAGACGGAAAATGGAGAAGGGGAACAGAAAGAGTAGGCAAGACTTTTTACTGCAGTTTTTTGATCCTTCTCTGTGGATAGCAGCTGCAGGACGAACCTAAAACCCACCCTAAAACCCATTGCATGGTTCTGTGATCAAGTTGATCGATCAATTTTCTACCCCTAAATGGACCTCCGGCCCTGGTCTCGGGTCGCAAGTCCATTTAATTCAATCGACAAAGGGAAATGAACAAGATGTGCGAAAAACGAGGGAGGTTGCAAGAGGAAGAGAAAGAACAACGAAAGAACAGATTAATGGGGAAGCAAGAATAACAAACATTTGCTTCGACAAGGGGCTTCTTCCCATAAAATGGAAAATCCAAAGTACCAAGGGGGAGCCGTAGCAGGAGCCACCGTACATCTGCCTTTTGCTTTACTATCGAGCTCTCAGTAAATACATAAATATCTCTTTTTCTCTCACTCACGTTTTCTCTGTCTCTTTTTCTCTCGCTTTGGTTTTTTGCTTTGCATTTTAAATTTGCTTTTGTTTTTGGATTTGTATGCATCCGCAGCAATACCGCCAAATAGCAGCAGCAGCAGCTGAAACCTAACAGAAATTACAACAACAAAGAATGACTTCAAGGTTAGGCCTCTTCTCCCCCATGTACTAGCCGCTAGTAATAGAAGCAGAAGCGTCGACATCATACGCAGAACTTAGCCTGCTTCCATCGTTGCTACCTTTTCTTTTTCAATTTCAATTTCAATTTCTTATACCCTTTGTATAGCAAATACATTATTGTTATCAAAGGTTTGTTACACAAAATGAAATGGAGGTAATGTAAACATATGTATGTATATACATATGTACATATGTATGTCTATATGACTGATTACACATACATACATACATACATATTTCAAAGTCAATCGTCATTTCATCAGTTGTATTCTGTTTTTAAAAATAATGCCAATAAAATCGGATGACTGACTATGAATTAGAAGTCTCATAGAAGTTATCGGTGAAAGCGCAAAAAAGGGTATAGAAACTGTCGATGTAGAACCGGCCCAGTACTTCTTATTTTGTTGTGTTTGCTTATGTGCATGTTAATAAGGTTCAATGTTGTTCTTGTTGTCGAAGAAAAAAAAACATACATACATACATAGGTATGTAAGTACTTGTTCTTGCTTTTCTCCTTGTGCAATTTCTGTTGCTAAAATTAACACAAGCAACCGAGTGAGGGAAAGATGGAGAGAGAGACAAAGAGGGAAAGCAGGACGTCCAAGTACAAGACTAGGATATTTGTAAAATATGTATATATGTATACATATACATATGTATGTATGTATGTATGTATGTTTGTATGTATGTGTTCATTAATATTATTTTTTCCGTTATCCAAAATATCTTCGTTGGCCTATTTTGAATTCGAAAATATCGTGAAAACATCGCTTTTTATAGAGTAAAAACTCTAAAATAAAAAAACTTTCAAATAACACCTTTCCAAAATTATAACGTGTCCGATCTTGGTTATGAACAGCGTTTCCGATGTGGCTTGATGGTGGATTTTCAACTTTAATTGACTGACTTAAGTACATACATACATATGTATGAGTGTTTTTTATTTCAGTGAAATCTTTGTGCTGAGATCACTTCTCTAAAATGCTCTTAAGGTGTGGCATATAAATTTTCACTTTGCTTCCAGACAAGACGGAGAAAAAGACGAAAGAACCAACAAAAAAAAAACCAAGCAAACCCCCTTCCCAATATGCCAAAACGAGTTTTGGGACTCTTGTTCTGCTTTTTAGCAAATATTTTCATCGTCATTTCCAACGTTTTTATACCCTGTAGCCATAGGGATCAATTGTATATTAAGTCGCTAAAAGGTATGTAACAGGCAGAAATTTTCCGACTCCATAAAGTATATATATTCTTGATCAGCATCAACAGCCAAGTCGATATAGCCATTTCCGACTGCCCGTCGGACTAGAGTTATATTGTAACTAGAGTTGTATTACAGCTACAGTATTTCTTTTATCAATTATATAGCCAATATGTACCGTCTGACCGAATTTGACCGAAATCGGTCAATAAATATCGGAGATAATACGTATGTATGTATATATGTTTTGCACTGAAATTCTATGGGCAGCAGCAGCTGAAATGTGTGAGCGAGATAGCATGTGCATGTTGCTTTGTACCGAATGACGCATTAGTTTCGTTCACTGACATGAGTGAGCGAGAAAGCATGAATTTGGTGTTTGGGCTTGCTAGGAGAATTTTATAGAATAATTTATATTCTATTTATTATTCATTTATTTCTTTTCTATTATTTATTTTTATTCAATGGGCATTTGTAAGGAGTTTGAGTTTGTAACATATCTCTTATTGGTACAGGGTATACTCCAAGTCGGCAGGGACGACTTGCTTACTTCATTTATTTTCTTATTTTATTGTTGTTAATTTCTTTGAGAGAAGCGCGGGCGGCGGCACTGGCAGAGGCTTATTGTTGTTGCGGTTTTAGATGTTATTCACAATTATGATTATTATTTTTTTTTTTTATTGTTGTTAAACAAGTAATCTTTTTTAAATTTTTTTCTTCACTTATTTTATATTTATTTAAGCATCGAAATCAAGTTTGGCAATTGTTTTTAAAAAAGCAACCACAAAAAATATGTGGAAAAGATTTATATAGACAAGGTACATATATACATACATACATACATATGCACAAATGTATACATGTATACATCCATACGTCTTCATGTGTGAATGTATGTACATACATATGTACATATGTATGTATGTATGTATACAAATTTGCTTATTAGATATTCCATTAGAAAGTAGAAAAAAAATTTTAAAAATTAAAAGCTTAACCTTTTTTGCCTTGACACCTTGTACTTAGTTCTCTTTCCACACTTCTCATCATCCTACAATTTCTTTACTTTGGAATTTTAATTGTGTTGCTAAGTATGAAATATTTCAAGTTATCTTTGTATATTTCTCCATATACCAATGTGTGTAAGTTACGGAACCGCATAATAACTTTCAAATTCGCAATGATGTTGATTTGTTTTTGGTTTTTTAAAGTCATATGTACATTTATACATATATACACACATTGTACACAGTAATGGATCTTAGATTAAAATTATAAATTGGGACATCTAAAGGATTCGTTACAATGCTAACCGTAAATTGAAAAATCGAAGAAATGTTAAATAGGATGGCAGCTTCAGCCCAAACAAATAATAAGTTTCTGGTAAGCAATTATACAACCGATTAACTATAAAAATGCTTTATAATAACTATGTACATGTATGTACATACATACATATGTACATATATACTTTTAGGAAATTGCACGAAATCAATAGAAGAAAATTTTATGTAACCGATTTTTTATTATGTATGTACATATGTATATGTATGTATGTATGGATGTATGAATTTGTATCAACACTATTGTATGAAAAGCACATTTGCATTCCACAATTCCAAATTGTATAGATTATGAATTTAGTTAATTGCTTTTGTATTTGTTTTCATACACCAATGTGTATGTATGTATGTACACATGTACGTATATACATACATATATAAATATGCATACACACACATAAAAAATACATATGTATGTGTGTACATATGTACATATGTACGCTTACTCACATTCGTACAAAGAACTAAGAATTTTCTTTACTTTTTCATTTAGCAGTACTTCCTTTCCTCCATTCCCCTTCTATCTATTCCCTGCTACCCATTACAAACGATAACCAACACTCACCCAGCCTTCTCCCTCTGCCTTCCGGTTTTTGCCAAAAACCAATCAACTATGTCGTGTCAACTCTCTTTCACTCTCTCACGAACACCCTCACATTCGCTTATTCTAGCTCGAAAAGTACGAGCGATCTTCACGAATGCAACTTCGTGTGCTTTTCCAATTTTTTTAGTCTTCCCACAATCGGAATAGGAATTCAAAATCAAATTGTAGTTGCTTCGGCTTTGACTAAGCTGCGTATTTCGGAAGGTCTCCCTGCTCCGTCCCCACACGACCAACACCCACCGATGGCTAACTGACTAATTTAAAAGTGCAACAAAATTAACTGAACCCAAACAAAGTTGGGAAAAAGTCATACTACAGAAAAAAAGAATATGGGCGAAGTGTGTAAAGTGCAAAAAATATAATTTATATTAATTACATTTGTCAGTGTTGTGCGAGTCCGAGTTATAGTTGTGTTCGTGTGTGCATGTACATATGTATGTATATACAAATGTGTGTGTGTGTCTATGAAGCAAATACAAAAAAGGTTCTACGTGACCGAGTTGCTGCTGTGATGACGATAACAATGATGATTTCCCTACAGGTGAGAAGCATGTACTACATACATACATACATGCATACATATGTATGTATATATAAGAACACGTCTATGTACATACATAGAATGAGAAAATAACATTTGCATGTGCATACATATGGATATATGTACATATGTATGGATATGTGCACCTATTTTGTTTTTTCAATCATTCATAAAAAGGATTTAAGGGACAACTGTGGCAGAATAAAGAAAATATGTTTATACATATATACATATGTATGATAACTCTAACTCACAAGCAGCGGGTGTTAAGCATCTGAATTTTCTTTTTTACTTTTGATTCCTAAAATTAGACATAATTTAAAACTAAAGAGCGGTAACTATTTAGTTATTGTTAAAGTGCTCTGCTGTATTCAGATGTGTCTCGGTGCACTAAATATTTTGAACACAACTGAATAAATGACTCTGGTTAATCGTTTACGATTTCGTCCTTCCGCTTTCCGAAAGGGCAAATGGTATAATGAAAATAACCATTTACATTTGTGCATACATACATATGTATGTACATATGTATGTATGTACATATGTAAGTATCTATGTATGTATATTCATACATGCAAATGTATGTACATATGCCAATGCTAATAAAACTTTTGCGATCATTTGGAAAAATATTGACATACATACATACATACCTATATACATACATTACTACATACGTACATATGTATGTATGTAGGTACATACATACATATGACATATGTATCTATCTATACATACATATATAAATAAATACATACATATGTACATACATACTTACATACATATGTATGTATACAAATGTATGCATACATATGTATGTATACAAATGTATGCATACATACCTTTGTACATAGACGTACTCGCATACATATTGATACGAATTTTATGTTTTGTCTTTCTTTTAGACATGTTTTAGTATGTTTAGAACTTCGCGTAAAAGTGTTAATCAATATAACTATAACCGTTAAATATTCGGGTTTTCCGCTAGAAACATTATTATTAATATTTACTAATATGTGTATGTACATATGTATATGTACATGTACAGCCATACATACATGTGTATACATATATACTTGTGTATGCATACATATACATATACATATGTATAAAAAAGCTATGAAGTCATTTGGCTGGAACCTTTAAATAAAACAGCGATCATGAAAGCGGGGGAAAATAAAACAAACACCAAAAAGCTGTGCACAAAAAACAATTTGCAATTTAAGGTACTCAAAATGCAAGGCACACACACAAGCGAACACTTGTCGAGAGAAATGAGAGACAATGGAGAGAGAGACAAGAGAGCAGCGGTAGTTTTGATATTTTTCAACTCCTTTTCCCCGAGCATGTCAATGTAGAGTTGCCAGAATCTCCAACTTACTAATTAAGCCTTTTCTTGATGCTAAAGAGCTTTCAACTTTTTAAAATTTTATCACGCAAACATTTCTTGTTCCCTTCCATTTTCAATGTGCTCACAAATATGAGTTAAAAGCTTTCATTGTGTTGGGGGGGGGGAACTCTATAGGGAGCAACGTCAACTCAATTTTCGAACTCGCTCGCACTCGCCCGTTTGCCACCAACTGACGGTTGTCGAATTTTGCTCGAATTCAGTCGTCAGTTTTTCTTCATTGGCTCCGCTACGTGCGCTGCTACTGCTCCGCTAAGACTCCGCAGCGGCAAAGTCTATGTATACTGCATACACATACAAGAAACAATTTTTATTAAAAATAAATTTAATTTTTATTATGGCTCGCGCGTTACTTGGTGTTAATATATGTGTGTGTGTGTAAAACAGAATATTTTTGGAAGAAAAATCGGAAGAAATCCAATATTTCGACGACGACTACATTTTTGCCTGTGATTCTATTTCGGTGTGTATGAAAAAAAATTTATTTAGAAAATGAACATTGAAACATTTTCATTAAAAGAACTGTACTTTCTAATTTGTACCAGTTAGTGTGTGTGTGTGTTATAATCGGAATAATTTTTTTCCACTTTCATATTGATTTTTCCCACATAAAGCTGACGAAAAGCTTTCATTTCAAAGTCTACGTGCATAAGTGCTGGTGCGTGTGTGTGAATGCATTTTTCTAAGAAAAATGACCAGCGATTTTCATACTACTTTCCAATGCAAATGAGGTCAAGTGTTGCAGTTGAAAAGTCCCAGAGAGATGCAGAGAGAAAAAGCGAGGGAGGGAGAGCGAGCTTGCATTACATAAGCTTTTTTTTCTTTTAATTAACATGAAAATTGTTGCTAGTTGGTGCAGAAGGCAAGAAAATATTTCAAGGGTTTACAGTACAAGTTGTTTAAAAGTATCATAAATCTTCCAACAAAAATTGAATCACGTTTTCACTATGTCGTTCGGCGCCATTTTGATTTTTCCCCTTCTAGCGAGTCGTACACATAAAAAAGAGAGCGAGTTGATTTTTTCCTTCCACATATTATATGGATACATATATATACATATGTATGTATATACATACATACATATGTATACATACATAGTATATGTATTTCTACTTACTCCCTCTCGCTTTGACTTCGGGTTGGCGCTTTTCGTTTTTATGTTTGCTCGAGTAGCACACACACACATACACACAAGCAGTAGCGTGAAATTTTCTCTCTTACACATTTGGGGCTCTCTCTATCAGCTCACCCTTGCTAGCCCACAGCCACATACATGTTTTTGTTTCCATTTCTGTTTCTGCTTCTTCTCCTACATACAGACACGTTTACATTTTCATTTTTCACACACATGTAAATGAGAGATAGAGAGAGACGGAGATGAAGACACTCATTTATGTGAGTTTGCATACTTTTGCTTTGTCCCAATGGCGCGCCTCTATTTCGCCATGTTGCCAAATTTCATTTTTAAATTTGTTTTCCTTTCCCTTATGTTTTTCAGTTTTAGGTGCAATTTGTTTACATTTTACGCACATGTGCAGAATAACAAAATAGAAAGACTCTATAATAATACTAATGATAATAATAAGAAAGCTCGAAGCTTTTTTGCGCAGCAGCAACAAGTGCACAAACAGCAAAAGCAGCGGCTATGTCGTGTTGAAACGCCAAATTTTTCAGTATTTAACCTTGCAAATTTATGTATTATTATTCTTACTGACCTACACACACATATATATGTACATATATGTATATATATAAACTTTTGTATGTATATATGTATGTATGTACATACCTAAGCCATTTTTTTTCTTATTATAGTAAACAATAATAAACCACGTTATTGGTGGCTACGTTTTGTTAGTTTCTTTCGCAAAAAATGAAGTAAAAGCAGGCCCATTGGCTAAAAAGTTCATTGAACTCTTTATTAATTTGTTTTTTTTTTTTTATTTTTTTTTTGGTAAAATCACTTTCTTTAATATTGTCCATTATAAAGGGCTCGTAACGTAATGCAGTTCAATCACAATGTCAAAGGAAATATAAATTTAATCGATTTGTTATCAAATCATCGCCTAGTTATTACCATCGTAGTATTCTATTTTTCTCTTCACAAAGTTCAGCCCTTTTATTCACTTGGGCCCTTAACATTCACTTTGAATATTGATCTTTTTTTAGGAAAAACAAGTTTTCGCTGCCTTAATCGGCAAAAACGACATATTTACTGTTCGAAACAACACAACAAAGCCAAAAAGGAAATGTATGTACATACCTACATACATAAATACATACATACTACATACAGATGTAGCTGTTACTTTTCATAAATAACGAATTTCATATACCTTTTCTGAAAGAGAAAAAATACATTGTATTCAAAGAAATTAAGGAACTATTAAAGCAATGCTTAAATATCACTTTGGCTTGGATTCTATCTGGGAAATAATCTAATTAAAAAATAATAGCGCAATAATACGAATATGTTAATATATAATAATTTAATGATGTTTTGTTGAATGGTTCTAGTTGTTTCCTACATTTTAATTTTCCATTGTGCGGTGTCTTTCCTTCATTTTCCTTAATGAAATACAATATTTCAAATAAGGGTGCAAAATTTAAATAAATGAGCGACAGACGCCTACGACTGACGTAGCGACTGTGATTTCTTTGGGATTTTTAAAGATTCTGTCGTAGGGTTGTTGTCGGTTTTCAGAAATAAAATTATTGAAAGTCATTGCCAGAGAACCGCCATAACACTAAGCACAGCCCCAGCAATGGAGTGGCCTTTATTTTTACGTCGTAAATATATAAATTCGCAGATTCTGTTTCAGCTTCTCCGCCATGCAGGCCCAGTCATTTGTGCTGTGAGATAAAATTCCACTTTATGCAAATGTGGCGGGGGACTTTTTTTTTTATTGTTTTAGACTCCTCTTTCTTCATCTTTTAGTTATTTCCATTTTAAATTTGTTTGTTCTTTGGCAATTTTTCTGGCATTTTGTATTGTAAACTGGTTTTTCTGCCAACACATATTCAGACACACAGCCAACCATATAAACGGGGCGAAAAATACTGTGTATGAAATGGCATAGTTCTTTTTTATTTTTGTGAGCGGAAACCGGTTTTCCTTTCGACTTTTTCAGAACCAGAAAACAGAACAGAAAAACAAGAAACAACAATTTTCACCCGACAAAGGAAGGACTTCTCTTAATTTTTCTCTCTCTCTCTCTTCAAATTTCCCCAAGTCTGTTTAACTTCCTGTGGAAAAGGACAACAGATGATCCAAATTATTTTTTGTATACAATAGAGGAGGATCGTAATATCCTTTAACTTAGGGGTTGATTCAAAGTTAGTTTAGGGGTTGCTTCTCCCCTTTTCGGTGTGGCGCGTGCTTTTACTTATCCTTCTTTTTTTTATTTCATCTTCCATTTATGGCATTTTAATTATTAAGCATTTGAATTGCATTATTTCAAGTGTTAATACCGACTATGCCTAGAACAAAGAAGAGTTTTTCGCTAACATTGCACGAAAAATAGATAAGTCAGTGCAAAGTTTGATAGTAGATCTCTCTACATTCCATTACAATGACAGGCAATTCGAGATTTTAAAGATAGTGTTTTTCATACAAACAAAATACACTATTTTCCATCGGGATGCCCAGATTAAACTAAAAGTTGAGATTTTCGCTAACAATGCTTCATGCATACATCTGTTTGTATGTATTTTTGGGCATGGTTTGATAGTAGACCTCAATACATTAGTCAATTCGCCCTTCCCTTGCCACCCTGCCGCCCCACAAAACATTCTGTTCATCGCAGTAAAGTCTTTTGCTCACAAAAATTCGATTCGTATAAATACAATATTTTCTTTAGGGGTGCAACTGTACTTCTTTCGTCCAATAACAGCAAAAACAACAAGAAACAAACAAAACACAACGACGACGCCATTACGTAGGAAAAAGGATCCCATCATAATAATCCTCCACCATCTGCGCAAAAATAAAACCCTGCAATGTGCAAAGAGCGAGAGAGATCCTTTTTCGTCCCTTTCCAAGGTTTTTACCTACTATTTTTCCTCCCTTACTTACTCTCTCGTGCGTGCTAAATGATGACTATGAGAGTTTTCGTGCCCTAGCAACAACTATAGGCAAACATATGGCACGATGCTATTGCGCATGCCTCGCACCTTGGTTTTCAGTGTGTATACTAGAAAAACTGATCCCTCACTAACCCAACTAACGGTACCACAATTAGTGTTGCTGGTGGGTGGCTGAGACTGTTCCTCCCTAGAGTAGAAGCAGTGGCAGCGCAGCATTAATGTGTATGCAGGTATGTATATTTGTGTATATACACACATACATACATAGGTACATACAAATGCATGGTATGAATTTTCACCATTATATTGATCGAACGAATGTTTTGCTTTGAAAAAAGGGAGTGCGTCATTTGGCAACGCCGCCACCGCAAAATGTGTATTTGTAGGCATAAATACATGGAGTACAGCTACTATTCATGTATTTTAATACTGTTCAAAATGAAAATGCATATAACTGATGCTGACGGCTTCCCTCAAATTTTCAAGATAAACCTGTGTGGCTGTGTGTGTTCCCGTTATATTTGCTCTGCTTATTTGGCTCTTTTTTATACATTTTCAAAGAGGGTATACTGATTTTAGTCAAACGTATGCAACTTTTCAAACTATAGAAAAAGTGAATATGTACATATGTATGTATATATGTGTGCGCTCTTGATCAACATAGCGAGATGAGTTATATAAATAAAATTTGCCTTAATTAAGTTGCACACATACATATGTTGGAATCGGATGGTAAAAATGTTCACTGGAGAACAGTATTTTATAAGTAAAATGTCATTAAGTATGTGTGTATCTATGTAAAAATATCAATTCTCGGTGTTGATCAAAAAGGTTTAATTATAACATATACAAATATTGCGGAAAATGTGATATATAAAAGTTATTATTGGTCTCATTTTGCTAATGTTAAGTAAATATTATAGAACTGCACCTGAAATTAGTTTTCCGGCAGTATTATTATACATATGATCGGATACGTGGTAGGCAAGTTTAGCACCACTGATCGGTTTAAAGAATATTTTTAAGGGTATACAAAGTTCGACACTACCGAAGTTAGGGCAGTCCTCTGTTTTTTTCCTACCTGCCTCCCTTTGTCTCTCTCCGTCGCTTTGTGGCAAACCCATAACGTGCCCCCCAAAATGTATGATGCTGACACGCTCACTCGTACGTGCATAGAATATGTTTAATGCACTGCTCTCTTTTGCCCTATCTCTATCTCTCTCGCAGCAGGCAGTAGCAACTTCGTTTAACTGAAAAAGGAGAGAGACAGAGAGTGAGAGAGAGAGTCAGACCGAGCGAGTGAACGCGTCGCAGTCGCAGAAGCCGAGGCAGAGAAAAACGAAAAACTGTCGTTCAGTAGTTGAAAAATTTTGCGTCGTTTCAGTTGCTTTCGTGCGCTTGGAGCTTTTTGTTTGATTTTTGTGCGTTGTTGTGCGGCAGCGCGTGCGGTTTGCTGGCCCACCACAACTACTACAAACATACGTACACAACTAAACGGAAAAAACGCTACACTAAACAGTTTTGCAACAAAATCAATTTTATAAGTAAGTGAAAATCCGAATGAAAATTGCAACAAAGTTGTCTGAAAATATGGTGAAATTGGTGTTATGTGTGCTCAGCTAAGGAGGAAGGGAAGGGAACCAGGGGCCCCCATATCTATATTATGTCTATATATACATATGTGCACATACAACCATATGTATATGTATATGTACGTACATACATGCAATATATATATGTATGTACATATGTATGGCTTGTGTGTCTCACTTCTAATGAAAAAATGTTCTATTTTTAAACGGCAACAGCGAGAGTCGAGGGAGGCGATTGCTCCACACTTCAAACTTTAAAAATTATCAGCTTTGGTTTCTGAGGCTAAATGTGTGTGTATGTGTGGGGAAATTGAAAATCATAAAACTTGTGAAATTTTCCATCCAACGAGACATTTTGTATGTACAGGCAGACGCGAAACTTCCCCTCTTTTTATGTTGTTTCGTCGTTACGAAGTCGCCTTTGTCGTCTTCGTCGTTTTATCGGTTTTCATCGATCTCCGCCACCGCCATGACGAAACCGTTAGAGAGAGCGAGTACTAGACGCGAGAGTGTTTGAAAAGAGCAAAGTTGAACATCGAAAAAAATGCAGTTTTTAGGTGCCTTATAGAGAGCGCTGTTTAACGCGCGCGGTAAAGAGGCTCGAAACAAATTTGCATATATCAAAAATACAACAAAAACAATCTTGTTTCGAAAAATTTGCTAGCTGACAGACTAAATGTATTTGTATAGGTGTAAAAGAGATAGTCACTGTGGTTGTTGTTATTATTGTAGGTTGGTTGAACTTGACCTTCAAGCGGTTGCATTTTTACTGCCTCGTAGTATAAACCTCGTTGAGAAAACCATTCAAAAAGAAATAAATTGTGAAAAATTTTAAATTGAAACGAAAATAACCCACAACTCATTTCTCATTTTCTTTGCAGCTTCTAAATTGCCTACTTTAAAGAAAAACTACAACAGACATTTAAAGAAGCCACTTTGTTTTCGACAGGAGAAAGAGTTTTTATTTAAGTTTAATCACAGCTGCACCGCCATAAAAGAATACCAAATTCAAGGGAGAGAGAGCACAACCCCACAAAGGGTCCACCCACAGTGGGTACTCCTACGAACCCACCCATCCACCATCATCAAAATCCCTTCCCATAGAGTATAGTGAGGATTTTTAACAGCTTCAATATGGATGATGATCAACAATTTTGCTTGCGTTGGAATAACCATCAGAGCACACTGATTAGCGTATTCGATACATTGCTGGAGAATGAGACTCTAGTCGATTGTACCCTAGCTGCCGAAGGGAAGTTTCTCAAGGCCCACAAGGTGGTGCTTTCAGCATGCAGTCCCTACTTTGCGGTAAGTTTTAACGAAAAGTTTCATTATTTAGATATATGTTTTCACCCACATCTTTTTATGCTTTAGACCCTACTTCAAGAACAGTACGATAAACATCCAATATTCATTCTCAAGGATGTCAAATATCAAGAACTGCGCGCTATGATGGATTATATGTATCGTGGCGAGGTTAACATCTCGCAAGATCAATTGGCCGCTTTGCTCAAAGCTGCCGAGTCGCTGCAGATTAAAGGTTTATCCGATAATCGTTCTGGCGGCGGTACATCGGCTGCATCCCAACCTAAGCCAGACGCCACTCAGCAACATCATCGGGCTGGTAAATTGAGTGGAGCGTATACTTTAGAGCAGACTAAACGAGCACGTTTAGCCACTGGCGGTGTTGGCGCAGGATCAGGAATGGATGTTAGCGCGGATATTTCTGGTTCACGTGAGGGTTCTTCGAGTCCATCGCGTCGCCGCCGAAAAGTCAGACGCCGCAGTATGGAAAATGGTAAATATTTTTAATTTTTTAAAGTTATATTTTACTTAATTATTCTTGTAGATGTCCATGATAATTCCAATTCGTCAGTGTTGCAACAAGCCGCCGCCTCCAATCAGTCACTCCTCCAACAGACAAGCGCTGGTCTAGCTGTTTCTGCATTGGTCAGCACCCAATTAGCTGGCACTAGTGCGTCTCCTGCCGCCGCTGCTGCTGCTAACCAGCCATTGACCAGCACCAATTTAACCAAAAAGACTGAAAGCGCTAAACTAACATCGACAGCAACCGCAGCAGTAGGAGTTGGTGGAGCGACAGCGACAACAACAGAAACCAGCGATGCCATCAATACCGAAAATGTACAACAAGGCGGCGCCCAAGGCGTCAATATGGAAGGTCATGAATCCGATGTATCGGCTTCGACTGGTGCTAGTCACACTGGTGTAGTAGTCAAACAATTGGCCAACGTCATTGAGAGCAGCACTAAATCCTCATCAACATCCTCGGCAGCAGCAAATCACAAACAAACTAAGAATAAAAATGATAATAGCGTCTCATCGGTGGGATCCGAAATGGTGATCGAACCCAAGGCCGAATACGATGATGAGGCACATGATGAGAATGTTGAGGATTTGACATTGGATGAAGAGGATATGACCATGGAAGAGCTGGACCAAACAGCCGGCACCAGTCAGGGTGGCGAAGGATCTAGTCAAAGTAAGTATATAAAACATTGTAAAAATGATCGTTTTCCCCTTATTAATTTGTTTGTTATTTTTGTAGCATATGGAACCTGGCAACATGACAGATCTCAGGATGATATTGGACTAATGGCCGCACAGGATGCACAACAACGGGATCCTCAAGGTGAGTTTTTGGTCAATATTATATTACTTATACTACCAAAAAATACTAGAAGAAGAAAAGACAAATGAAAAAGATCAAATAGAAAAGTTTAGCTTAGTTCAAGATAAAAAAAACCGAATGAAATGCAGCACACGAACGAGCACGACAAAAAGCCAACAAATTTCGAGGAATGCAAATAATCATATAATCAAAACTTTTTTATTTTCAAAAACTTTCGTTTTTGTTTAATTCATATAAAAAAAAAAGAGAAAAAAGTCGTGCTCTTAAGAAAAAAGCTCTTAAACTATTGATACTTAAACCAAGAAAAGGAAAAAACAAGCAACAACAAGAACAAAGTTTTTTATTATTTGCCGAAATGTTGATAAAAAGGGACACAAAGCATAAGAAAAGGAAATTTAATGAATGAAATTTCAAGTTACTTTTTGCTTAAGCTCTCTTAAACTGAATTGAAGTGAACATGAAAAACAGTATTAGGATACATAGGAATTTAACATCTAATTTTGTGCAAGTTGAAAGTATTTACTTATTACCTAATTATTATTATTATAATTCTGATTATTAATTATTTCAATTATGATTTAACCAAACAC
Source organism: Drosophila sturtevanti (assembly GCA_018150375.1). Lineage (NCBI taxonomy): Eukaryota > Metazoa > Arthropoda > Insecta > Diptera > Drosophilidae > Drosophila > Drosophila sturtevanti. Next base: position 10,985,647 of record JAECWJ010000317.1, on the reverse strand, counting down.
TAAAAAAAACATAAACTTACAATGAAATTTTTTATTAGTACTTTTGTTTTGTATATATGAGATGATATGTTTAATATATTAAAACCAATCGACCTTTTTTTAACACCAAATAAACTAAACCACCTCACTTACACACCGACCACATAAAAGATGTCTTACACATTATATTATTAACCTAACCTCCTCATTTTCATTTTCCATGTTTTGATTTTTTCTTTTATATCTATGTATAATTTGTTCCAACGCATTTGGGTTTTAAACATTTGATTTATTCTATTTTGCATAGCCACATTTGCATACATACAATCCATCCATTATCCATCATCCATCCAATATCATCCATCTAAATTATCTACAATACTCGTTCGCTCTCTTGACTTTGCTTCTGCTTTCCTAAGCCTCACATTCTGCTTCATATATACATATGTATGTATATATGTACAAATGGATGAGTAAAATCATAACTCTTCATCCCACTCATTTAACACACATAAACTACACAGATGCACACAGAAACACAGACACAGCGGAGCGAAACACTAAAAAAAGCATATGTTCTTTTAAGTTAGTTTTTAAATATTTTGTTGAATTATTCCATTTATTTCTCTTATGAGAGAGTGTGTGTTAAAAACATGAGTGTGCGTGTGTGTGTTGTATGTCTTTTGCGTCGCCCCACTCTTGCCCGACCCCTTCTCGCTCTCGCTCTCTAACCTACTGTGTCTTTGTGTAAGCTGGCTTTGTTAGTTTTGTACCAGTGTGCGTGTATTAATTTTTGAAGAGGAGGGAGTGTACAGCCGCGTCAAAAGTTAAAATTGTTGACAAAGTTCTTGCAATTCTTAAACATTTTACACTTTTACACTCATACTCACATTCAAGACACATCCACTATATCATTTATACTCATTATTTGTCTGTTGTTTTCCTTCGCCCAAGGCGTTTTAATTGTTTTCTCTTTTACTTTGTACACTTTTACTATTATCTATACAAACAAGAAAAATACGCATGCAGATTTTAAATCGTACATATTTTCTTAATTATTATAAACTATGTATTTATCCTATACATATATATATATTTTGCTTTATTTTGGTTGACGGGACTTTTTTTTGTATTATATTGTTTTATTTTTGTTTGATAAGTAAACTTTGTATAAACAAGTATTTCATGCTAGTTATTAAGAAATCTTTTAATCGCGACGCGCTCTCAATACTCTTTAAATGCCGGGCAGAATCTCACTCTTACATTCTTTTGGAGAGTGAAGAACAGTCAAGCATATAACGGTTTCGTTGTTACGTTCTTACGTTTTATACAAATTGTTATGTTTATAAGTGTCAAGTGATTGATAAATGAGGAAAGGATGACAAGGATGCAGAACTAAGGATGATGCAGCTACAGATCGAAATACATGCATTTATATAAAGCTCGTAGCCATTTTGCCTCTTAGATGAGAAATGGTGAGGTACTACTGTGGCTTTTGTTAAATGTTTATGTATTCAGTAAATGGGTATCATATTAGATTGAATGGAAAAAGGATCTCTGACTCAGGTAAGTATGCTTCGCCTGACGGTATCGGTTGGGCGAAGAAACTCAAATCAATTTGTTCTCGCAATTATGAGTTCATTTTTCACACCAATTCCAATTTCAATACCCTCCTATCCCAGTCTATCCGTATCCTTATCCTACCCATACACAACAATCATCATTTCATCCTTGAAGATTTCAGCATTTTTCGCAGAATGAAAAGGTAACGTAAAGGACAATCCGGATGTGATCTTGTTGGGCTAAGGAGGGTAAGCTATAGTGTTTAAAATAATATAAATGGAATTATCGCTTCTGGACATAATATTTAAGACTACACATTACACTTATGTTTGTTTTATTTTTCGTTTAATCTCTTGACACGTTGCTAGAGTCGAAAAACAGAAACTTACAAAATACAAACCAGTAACAAATACAAAAGTACACAAAGACAAAAGACAAAGAAAATATTTTCCAAACCCGACTTAAAATTATAGTATTCTTGTCCACATACAATAACGTTGTTACTTTCAAACAACTTTTTTGTCAAGTATTTTGTACCCGTCGTACCAGCTTGCTTTCTTCTCCTCCCCCCCTCTCTCTTGAAAAATCTTTGGCTAGATATTCGTTTGTTTGCTACTGAAACAAGCACCGAGCCGCAGCAAATTGTTTTTGTTTCATTCTTAGCCTCATCCCTTCCCTGTTTCCGTTCTCTTGTTATTTGTTAATCACCTCCAAAAGATTCGTTCAAGTTCAAGGTCGGCTAAGATTTGTTGCTTGATTTCTCTATCGCTGTTTCAAGGGAAGCTGAGAAGAGACTAGAGAGAAGAGGGCAAGAGAAAGAGAGAGAGAGAGAGAGAAACACTAGCAGCTAAGAGGAGAATAAGGCGAACAATACAGAAATACCGAAACAAAAATCTAATAATAATATTACCAATCATGCTCATCATATCTCTGCGAATTTATCTCGTTTATTGTTTTTTGTTTGCCATTCGTTCTTGCATTTGGTTTTTGCATTTGTTTTGTTGTTCTTTTTGTTGAACATCCATGACAATTAAATTTCGTTATTCTCACTTAAAAATAAGTTTCCCTCATATTGAAGAAGACAAATTTCGAACTTTCGTTTTGCTTTTGTCAATTGCTTTCCAAAACAAGGTTTTCATAACCTCTCGCCACTTTAAATATAAATAGAATTATACTACTGCAGTGTTAAAAAACGATAAGAATTTTTTGTTTTTTTCTACTGGTGAACGAACTCCAAAGAAATCTTTTTTCCAGTTTTGTGGTTAGACGTGATTTAATATTCTTTTTGCTATTGAAAATTGTGGGTGTGTGGGCTGCGGTTCGACTTTGATAGAATTGAAAAATTCGATTTAAAAAATCGTTTTCTTTTCTTATTTTAAGCATTGTATGAGCTTACGCGTTCACACTCGATGTTTTGTCTGTAGTTTCACATTGGTCGGCCGTCTTCTTTGTTTGATTAAATGTGTGTGTGTGCATTAATAAATAAATATGTTCTACATATATATATATATTTAGTATATATATATATATATATTTATATTATATAGTTTATAAGCTCTTGTAGTAAACCTTGTAGTTGGTAACTGTGTTTAATCTCCTACCACTGGGCTTTTCACTTTTCTTTAATTTTTTTTTCAATAACTTCTAAGCCAGCCAGACACCAAATTGCGAACTTCCAACTTGCACTTCTCGAAGAAGATTTCTAAGAAGATTTCTAAAAGATTTCTAAGTGTTAGGGATTAGCTTATCATTATCATCTTCAATGTATTTTTTCCATTTTGATGAACTCTTCAGGATATGATTTTTATTAAAAAATTAGCAAAAATAATTACATTACGTAGTACCAGCCGAGGGAGAGCAGTAACAGTCGCCGCCTTAAATTAAGGTCATCTCTGACTCAAGATCAAAAGACATCCCTTTCTTCATTTCTAAGTTATTCGACCTGCAACCATTATGAGTAGGATTTGTCTGATTGAAGATAATTATTTTCGCACACACGAAAAGCTCAATATCAGAAACACAGACGTTAACCAACTAAAATTTGTATGCAATCCTAAAAAAAATCTTTTTTTTAATAAAGTTTCAGTTTTTTTCAAAGAGAAGTAAAATGGAGAGTTATTCTATCTATTGATCTGATCGGTCAGATTTCGGCGATCTCAAAGACCTCCTCTTAAGGAGTAGTGGGCTTATGTAAATAGTTATATAGTGGGTTAAAAAGAAAATGGGGATGTAAAAATTTTGGTCAAAGGTTTTAATCTTGTTCATTGCTGTTGCTTGTGGTTAGCTTTTTGATCTCATCGAGGAGAACTCTTCCTCAAGACATGCATTTAGATAATTAGCGAAAAGCTTCATTTTCGATAGTCCTAGAGATTTTTTTTACACCTTTCTCCTAAAAAAAAAATGTTCTCTCTTTTTTCGCCCAGAAGAAGTGAAAGAAGAAGAGGAGGAAGGTGATGGCGCTTTTCTCTTATTGCCACAAATAACATCCGTTTTTGGTGGTTGCAGTTCAAAACAGCATCGTAAAATAGGCAGAAAAAAATCAAACCAGAGCCAGAATTCAACTGCCACTACTGCGTCTACCAGTTCCAGGCGCAAACGTAGCAAGCTGGTCACAGCATCGCCATCGTCATTGCGCAGGTAAATTCTTTACCTACTCTATAGTGCTTCCATTTTGTTGAGCTCTTCTCTGTCGTTCTTTAGAAATAACAGCAGCAACAATCAGCGGCAGCAACAAAACCAGGCGGCAGGACTTTCAGACGCCCCATATATATGCCAGACTTGCGGTCGCCAATATCAGGTTTTGGGCACATTGACCCGTCATATGCGTAAAGAGTGCAATCAGCCGAAAAAATATGTTTGTCGAATGTGTGGACGTGGGTTCCATTATAATTTCAAGCTACAAGATCATTACTACTATGTACATAAGGGCTTGGGCGCTCTAAATAAGGAGTAAGCTAAGCTTGCTTGAAAAGTCGTCGTCTAGCCCATAAGTGTGTAATTGCTGTAATCTTCCTTCTTTTTTTGTGGATCAATAAAACACATTAAAAAAGAGAGTGTTAAAGGATTGCTGGTATTATTTGTTTTTTCTTTTTTTCATAAGAATTGGAGGAACACTCAAGTAGTTCTCTTTGAATGTAATGAATGATGTAATATATTAATATACATATATTGTAGTGAAGCTGTTAAAATGTAGTTAACCTTCTTGTGAGTATATGGCTGGAAGTTCATAGGGAATAATTTCCAAGTGTTAAAATTTAAAATTCTTGAACGATGGAAATTGCTGTTTTTTTTTCCGAAAAAAAGTGGTTTATTTAACAATTTGTTAAAAAAAAAATGCTAAAAATGTGAATAATTTTAAGATGAAAAAATATCCTTTCACTTGTTATAGTTAGGATATTCCTTTACAATGTAATAGTATCAGGTATAGGATTAAGATCTGTTTGGTTTGGATTCTTGGGAATTTTGAACTGGCATTTGTCGTGTCATTTTGTTAGATGGCTACTTTCTCATTGTCTCTGTCTTTCTTCCTCTTTCTGTCTTTCTTTCTCTCTTTCTCTGTGTGTGTTGTCTGTGTCTCTATCTTTGCTTTTTGCTCAAACATCTAATTGCAGGTCTGCTTGAGTTGAGCTTAAACCAAATGTTTTACTATGAGACAGCTGAAATGCCACCAACTACTCAACCACCAAGAACATCGCCACCAGCAGCACCTGCTGCTTCGCAACGAGGCAAATTGCGAGCACGTAATAGTAAGAGGAAAATCATGCCACCACCGCCAACCACCAACACATCCATGACAACCACACTCCGTAGTAATTCGGCTGCCACGTTGGCTAGAAACGCCATTCAACGTGCCGATGGCAAATTACAGTGTCCGCAATGCCCCAATTCCTATACAAGATTGTCGGCACTGAAGCGCCACATTGAGTTTGAGTGTGGGATGTTGGAGAATTTTCGTTGTGAGGTTTGCGATGCTGGCTTCAAGCGTAAGGATTCGTTGAATCGACACTGCAAGGTCAAGAAGCATATTACCAAATATTTATTTTAAAAAAGACAAACTAAAACCAAATTATATTACGGAAAGATAAAGTTGACCGATATGAAACACTGCGTTATGTATATTTTAAATAATTTCTTAAAACGGTTGGGTTTATTGAAATATTAGGATTGAAAAAAAGAAAAAAAGTCTCCATCAACCAAAAGCTAATGACAATGTTTCCAATTCCATAAAAATTCCAATTGTTTCAATGCCTGGACGTAAGACCGACCAATACAAGCCGCCACTTTTCTTTATACCTTAATGTCTCTGATTATAACTATATAATTGCAAATATGTACATTTTTTAAACAATTCGTTTCGCCAACCAAATTAAAGACACAGTTATTAGAATCAAGTTGCCAATATCATTTTGTGGTTATAAATGAATGCCTAATTACCAAGCTTTTCAAAGGAAAACGTTTTCCTCCCAGTTGTTAGAAATCTGTATATTATGCATTGTTGTGTACAATTCAGATACTTTTGTATCGAAACGCGAAAAATGTTTGAATATTGTTTTAATATTCGTTCCAATTGAACGCATTTTGTGTACATGGTCTAGAATTTCAATTTTTAAAAGTTTAAATTTCATGTTGCTTGTTGGGATAAAGTTTACTCCCCAAACCCTTGGACTAAGGACTTTGGAAATATTTTTGGAATTTGGAATAGAATGTCCGGTAGAGGATTAGGGTCGTTTTCTTGTTTAATTGTTTGATTGAATAATTTTTTGTGTGCTTGCCCCGCCCCACCACATTAATTTACACAGAAACATGCTAATATGATATATAAATATATGCAAATGTATATGCTCATATTTATTTATATATATATATATATATATATATATATATATATATATTATATAAATTTATGTATGTATGTATATATATTTATATTTATCTATGTTTGCGTATATTTACATTTATATATTCTTCTTTATATATTATTAAATTTATATGTACACATTCTTTGCCTCCCTCTGTCGCTCTCTTTTGCCCCCATAATAATCTTAATTTTCTTCTGCCTAATTGTCATGCTGTGATCTGCTCCTTTTGTGCATTTGTTTCCTTCCTTTTTTTAACTGCCTGTTTGAAATTTGTTTTTGTTTGATACCAAAAATGAAAATTACCAATTACAATACAAACAAAATTAATTTTATTAATTAAAGAAAAGCTTCCAATTTAAAGGAAATAACAATTACAACAATAACAATGATAATAATTGCTTGCAACAACAACCGAAAGCATGAACCGAAACAAAGACAATTAACCAAAACATTATAAAAAATAGAAAAACTTGAAAAAATATGCAAACCAAACGAAAACAAAAACAAATTTCAGGCCCGCCAACGAGTCTACTCGAGGATTCCTCATCCAGTCAGCAACTCAATGGTGGATCACCTTCTGTCACGTCAGCAACATTTGAACGGTTTCATAATTTAATGGGTGCTGCTGCTGTCAGTCAGTTGCAATTGCAACAGCAGCATCAACAACAGGAGGAAAGCTTCACTTGTCCGCAATGTTTTCGCACTTACCGCCGTCACGGAACATTGAGACGTCATCTGCGTCAAGAATGCGGGAAGGGGAAGAGTATGGTTTGTTCTGTTTGTGGACATCGCACCAAAAGAGCAGATCACTTGCGTCAACATGTGCGAAAAAAGCATCCGGAGATAGCCATGCGATCACTATTTAAAAGACAACAGAAACAACGTGCTGCAGCCGCAGCAGCAACAGCTTCGGCCGTAACGGCAGTAACGTCTGGTAAATCTGAAGAGATTGTCGATTTAGATGAGGAACTACAACAGCCGCATATAGAGGAAACCTTTATAGTTGATGATGATGATGACGAAGTGGACGATATCATAGATGATGACGATCATCAGCACCATCAACTCAGTTCGAGTTACTATCAGCAGCAATTGCATCAGCAGGCTCTGCAGCAATTGCAAATCCAACAGCAACAATTGCAAGCTTTGGCAGCAGCAGCTGCTGTGGCAGGTAGAGGAGATGCTGCCGCGCACTAAAGTCTAAAGTCTTGATCATCTTCCTTTTCTAACTAATCCGAAATATTAACCAAAGATTGCCGAAGCATTTATATATACTAAATATAGAACGTTTAATTTCTCTCATTTGAATTTAATAATTTTTCCAGCGCAAAATCAAAATGAAAGTTGAAAACTGAGCAAAGTAATACCTACTTATTTAATATAAGCATATGTATATATATATATATATATATATATAATTATATATTGTATAAATATATCTGTTTATATAAATATATATATATATATATATATATATATATATACATATATATATATATGTATGTATATATATATATATATATATATATATATATACATATATATATATATGTATGTATATATATATATATATATATATATATATATATATGTATGTATATTTATATACATATATATTGATATATAAATATATATATATATATACATATATACATATATATATTTTTTGTAAATTACAAATTTATGGAAAAAAGTAATTAAAATAAAGAAGCAGCATTTTTATATATAAATATATATCCAAAGTGTGTTTTTAATGCATGATTTAAAAATGTTCGAATTAATTTAGACTTTATTTTGGTAAATAACATTTAAATTTATCTTTACGTTTTTATTTTGGTGTTTAAGCCTAACTTGTGTGATAAGTGAGGAAAAATCATTGTACAATTTTTTTTTTGGCATTGGTCTTAACTAATTACTAAGTTATTCTTTAGGTATATATATATGTATATATATATATATATATATATATATACACCCATACATATATATATATATATAAATTTATATATACATATATTTTTATATATTTATATATATGACTATATTTTTTTAAATATGCAATGTGTGAAGCGAACAAGAAAACACGCAACAACACTCTTCAACAACCACTACATACACTTGCTCTCTATCTCTTTGTCTATCCCTGAAACTCTCTCAATCTATCTTAAATCACTGGCAAATTAGACCGACAAAAACCAATCACCAATTTTTACAGATTTAAGGACGCTTTACTGTAATTTTGCCTCAGCAGTTGTCAAAGCAGCGGCCACAGCCAAAGCCGATTCCTGCAACAACATTGGTAGCATCAACAACATCAGCAATATCGACTGCACCCAAGCAAATGAAATTTGTGAACCTGAAATAACCATACGCAGAATGTACAAGTGCGGAGCATCAGGAACAACCGCAAAATCCAACAGTAACTCCAACAGCAGCAACAAAATTCCATGCAACGCCTCAAATTGCAGCGGTTGTCAAATGACTGCAGCAGCCGCTGCAGCAGCCTCATTCCAGTTGGCCAATTTACTCAGTAGCCAACAACCGCAGCAGACTCCTCATCCTGGTTCCGCCAGCAACAAACCACAAAGGAGCAACTGCAATATATCAACAGTGGCAACATCCCCTGTTGCAATAAGCAGCGCCAGCAGTTCCAGTAAAAAACCGATTATACAATTTCACTGCGAGTTTTGCAATTTCAATTGCACTTGGCGTTACGATTTAAAATTGCATTTGCGGCAAAAGCATGGCATACATCAGTTAAAAAAGGCGTGAAAAGGCTTTTGGAAAATATATATATCTTTATATATATATATATCTATATATATATATATATATATATATCTATATATATATATATATATATATATATCTATATATCTATATATATCTATATGTATATATATATATTACAGTGAAGAAGTAGAAAACTGGCTGGTGATCCATGATGTTTGTTTAAAACCTAAGCAAAAATCCATTAATCATAATTGTTGTTGCCAAAAGTTAAATATATGTGTACGAAAAACCAAAATATAAAACGAAGAAAAAAAAGGAAATTTATTAAAAATGCAAAGTATTGGGAATTTCTTTTAACGTTTTTTAAACAATGAGAGTTTCTTTCAGAACATTCTAGAACCAGGTTTAATTAATTTATTTTTTTTTTCCATTTTAATTTATCACACTAATGTGTAATTTAATTTTGTTTTAGATATTGTTTTAGTCCAAATCTTATTTAGTTATTTAATTGTAATTTTTGTATCTTTTGTAAAAGTTGTGTAGCAATTTGTTCAATTAGAGTCCAAAGTTGTTTATTGTATTGTTAAATTGTGCCTTAATTGTAAACATTTGTTTAAATTTGTTTTCATAATAATTTAAGTTTTAAGATGTCGAACGACTTTTTATTAAGTTTAGTTCATAAGCAAAAATGTGTTTCCAACAAAATGACAATCTTATGTTTATGATTTTTTATTTTCTTTTCATTTTCATTTCAAAAACAAAATTCCACCTCATCACCATAACTAAAAAAAAAAAAAAAAAAAAAAAAAACACCAAAATAATAATTGAACTATACTTATAAACTACGACAAAATACACCTCAACATCAATTCAACACCCATCCATCTATCCACCCAATCCACACACTCACACATGAACTAACTCACCAACTTTGATCTGGTCCAACCGGTAATTCTGATATGATCAGACATTAGATACGATTTTGGTCACAGCGTTTTTGGTGGCGGCAATGGCAGCGGAGGGGATGGCGAACTGGGCAAGGAGCGTTTCCATTGCGCTGTCTGCAACAAGAGCTATTTGAGGAAGCGCCACCTGCAGCGGCACATGCGTGATGAGTGCATCGGCATACCGCCAAGATTTAATTGTGAATTCTGTAGTTCACGTTTCCGTCGTAAATATCACATGGTGCGGCATTTGGTATCTAAACATGGCATTCCGCCAGCCATTGCCCAACAGACAACGGGCAGTGGTTCCCGGACGAGTTCAACTAGTCGTGACAGCCTGGCTATCGGAGGATTGGATGGAATGAAGTTAAATCATCTTGGAGGCGGCGGCGCTGATTGTGGTGCCAGTGTGGGTAGTGCTGGCTCTCATAATGGTTGCGAGAGTCCACCTATACCCGAAAATCTTTCGATGCGCAAGGAAAACTATGAGAATGAGCATATTACAGGGTCACCTCGTTGCCAATCGCCCCAGAATTTAGTGCCCATACCCACATATGGGTTAACTGGGGCCATAACAGCAATTTCAGCAGCAGCTGCTGTGGTGGAAGAACAGGCAGCGGTAGCGGCAGCAGCAGCTGCAGTTAAGGCTGCCAAGGATTTAATTGCAGATGGTGCAGCAGGCGGAGGGGAAGACATAGAGGCAACTGGCGAAATTGTGGTGAAGCCAGAACCAGTTACACCAGGCAAAGTCCAGCATTTAATGGATGAGGAGTGGAATATGAAACTGGGCCTGCAAATTATATCGAATTCATTGCTCAAGGAGCGATTGATGAATACCATGCCATTTGCTTACAATAATAACTGAAGAACTATTCGTAGATTGTGAACCAAAGTCAGTCAAAAGAACATATTAATTTTAATTTGTCGTAACTTATATACATATATATATATAAGTATCTATGTACTAAAGAGAATCTCAAAGCTTAGACATTCCAAGAAAAAAGGAAAAGAAACTAGATGGAGAATGAATAATACTTTTATTTTTATAACAACATTTAATTTAATTTATTTATGTGTGTTTCCGAAATGTGTGTCTTAAACAAGAAAAGCAAAAAAAAACCTATATTACAATGTTAAAATCAAATCATCTCAAAGCAGAAGATAACTTTCCTAAAATCAAATTCGAATTTGTATTACCTAAGTCACCCTTTCACCCTTAACTCCATTCCATATCCTTAATCACCTTTTCATTCCATTTGTTAGTGATCTAAGTTTTTGTTTTGCTAAAACCAAATGATATATATCACAAATAATACTCAAAAGGATGAAGCAAGGACAAACGCATGTCGTATATATTTGTATTGGTATATTGTAATATCGTAATATTTAAGCTACTTCAACTCCAAATGATATATGACCAAAACTTTTGTATGCTCTTAGGCTTATAAGTATTTTTATATATCCCGCAACTATAAAAATTATAATAATAAAAAAAAAAACGAAACAACAACCAAAAATATCCAAACTATTTATAGCACTCTTATATTGAATAAATCTCAAAGGAACCAAGACAAACAAAATAAAAATAAAGAAGACATCTTCTTATTGGGACTCTACCATATATTCGATACGATCTGTTTGCTATAAATTTGATGGATCGAATTTTGGTAAAGTCTTAATAATATTTATTTATTTATTTTCAAATCCGTAACTTTCATTGTTTTTACTCCCTTCCACTTCATTTCGTTTTACGTTTTTCAGTTCTCGTTTATCATTTCCCATTTTAGTTTGCGTCTTCGTTTTTCCCACTTTGGTTTTCATTTCACTATTGTTCAAGAATTTCACTAACCTATTTTATTACTAAATTTCTTTTAGATAAATTGAACTACACTCAACTAGACCTCTACATAAACTACTGAAGCCTCTCAATCTTCCTCTATCTCTCTCTCTGTCTGTATAAGGATGAACACCGAAAGAAAAGAACTAATTTAAATTACAGAATATGTCTATATAGCTACAACTGCAATCTACAAATATATCGTGTGTGCGTATAGATGTATCTATATCTACATTTCGTTTCCTGTCGCCTGATCCTGCTTATCTTCTGCTGGTGTGTGTGTCTGTCTATCAATCAGTCATTTTCTTCCCATCTTTCTGTGTGTCTGCTTTTTGTATAATGTCCAGATTTTGCATATATATATCTACGTATATATCTATATCTATATATATATATATAAATATATATATTTATATATATTGGTATATGTATATATATATGTATAGGTATTTTAAAATATTTATCGATATTGTATTTGTGTGTGTCTTTTTAATATTACCAAATAAATTATTTAACAATTGATGTTTTTCTTCTTCCATATCACACAGCTTTTAAACTATTCTTTCTCAATTTGGGGTTCTTTTTAAGTGAAATATCTATCGATTTATGTATACATAAATATATGCATATATTCTTATATATATATCTCTTTTATGTACATTTAAAATATTATAACAGTTTTTTATAATTTACCCGTCAAAATGTTTTATTTTTGGAATGCTGTCATATTTTTTATTCATTTCTTTATTTATTTTTTTGTTTTTCTGTAGCTCTTAGCCTTTGACTTGCTCAAAAACAGAAAATAACCGAAACAGATATTAAAACCAACAGTCAGCGATATCATACAGTCATTCTACTATATATATATATCAAAATATAATATCCAAAATCAACAACTCGAAACTCAAAAAACCATTCTTTCCCCGCCATCACCCCACCAACACCACCACCACCCACGCGTTGTGTGTTCTCTCTCTCTCTCTCTCTCTCCTTTTGGCAAATGCTTTTTTGCTTCTTTCCGCAGATTTTGTTTTAACATGGTATCAGCATGCTTGCGATCAGTGCGGTAAATCCTATAAAACCCGCAAAAGTCTTAGCCGTCATCGTAGATTTGAGTGCCGATTCACCACGGAGCGCCCCATATTCCAGTGTCCGAGCTGCAATTATGCAGCCAAGCGCAGTGACAATTTGACCAAACACATTAAAACACACTTTGCCAAAATGAAAAAGGACTTCCTACCATTGGCATTTCAAATGCAAGCCACCAGCTGCCTGCAAACCAAATGGGAAACTGCTTAATTATACTAATTAGATAGTTTTGGAACACGGAATACACCCACACACATACACACACACACTTACACACATACATATATTCATACAACAAATCGTCCAAAAAAAAAAAAAGGAAAAAACTCAAAAATTATGTTCGTTAAGTTTAGGTTTTGGGCCTCGACTGCAATGCAAAATACAATTTATGCTCTTTCTATTATAGTCTTTTCTGCTTCTTTTCGTCTTGCTTTCACTTTACATTTGCATAAATTGTTGTAATTCATGCAAATTTTATGCCATACTAAGTGGGCAGCGGGGAATGGAAAAAGTTTGAGGGCCAAACCCTCGGAACCCCGAACGTCACTAAATCCATTTGCCAAATATTATTAAAAATTCAAATTTCTTTACAATTTGCATTGCAGTCACCCATTTACAATTTAGATTTAAGTTTGCCATTTTTCCACATACATTTTATGCTTCAGCAGCGCTGCTAACTCATTTTGCTTTTAAGTTACATTTTAAGAGAACAAATCAATTGAAACTGAAACTAAGTCATAGTTAAGATTAATATTTTTATAGACGTATACTACTGAGAGTAGGCAGATGATGAAACTTTTGCATTCCTAACTAAAAGAAAAACTTAATGAAGCCAGTGAAATTTACTTAAAACTAGACTAGATCGGCCATGCCAAAGGGGAAAAATAAATTTCAAATATATTTTTATATAGAGTCATAAATGCTAAAATAAGTTCCTTACTTTTAATAATTAATTAACACAACAACTACTAACGATAATACATATATGGATCTCACTATACGAATACAAAGTTACAAGTGTTACAAAAGCAACAAACAGTACAAGTTCATCTACACACAAAGGGAAGAAAATAGTTCAAATATATACAAAGATATATATATATATAAATATATATATATATATATAACCAATATACCAAGCAGCCAAAATAAAAAGTGAATTCAGTTATATAAATGTTTTTTCTCAACCATACGAATTTGTGAACAAATTGTAAGTGGAAAGAAAAAAAACTATAGTTAGTAACATAAGGATCAAACAAATATACATTCATTTGAATTAAGATATAAAATTGCTTTCTCAGGACACTAGTAATTCTCCGAGGATTATCGCCCATGTGGCGAAAGTCTCAAAGCAATGTATTTGAACAGATATTGCATTTTACTCTGCATAAAAAAAAATTAACTATTTTTGATATGTCAAAACTTAAAGTATTTTTTATATAATCCAAACTATATATAATCCCATATACATAATTATATATATATATACATAAGAAGGTATCGATATTTTTGTAATTGAATAAAATTAACTATAAAATTAATTATAATTTGTTTGTAATTTTGACATTTTAATTATTTTTTTTGGGGTAGCTTCTCCTTTCCCTGTATCACTGTTTCTCTGTCTCGTTATCTTTACTTAACATATTTCATTGCAGCTACCGATCGCCCACCAACGCCTCATATATATGCATCATCAATCAATCAGTCACTCAAACAAATCATCTTCACCAAATCAACTGCAACTCTGCCTGTAGCCCAAACGCTCTCACGCTTCACCAACGCCCACCAACCACACAACAAATAAAAAAAAAACAAACCAAATAAAAAACACCAACTACACTAACTGTAAATATCACATTTTTTTTTACTTATTAAAATCTTTAATTTTTCCTTACTACAAAACGAGAAAAAATTATCAACTAAAATTTTGAATATCTAAAGTTTTTTCAATATTTTTTTTACTAAGTCTCTTTGCAACTTTAGTAACAAAATATAAGAACTAATTTAAATATTTCTTTTCTTTCTCGTAATTATTTTCTCTTTTAGCACCCAGCAGTTACTCCAACTCCAGTCAAACGCCGCCACCTACTCCTGGCGGAGGAGGGGGGTCCGGTGGAGGTAGCTCGGCAGCGGCAGCCCATTCGTTAATTCGTGATTATTGGTATGAGCTTAAATTTTCGGATCTGTTTAAATTTATCAATCCAGATGGACGCTATCAGTGTCCTAGATACAATTGCCTGAAGAGCTACAAAGATGCCAGTTCATTGCAACGACATATCAGGTGAGATTTATATATATATGTATATATATATATAAAGAAGGTGTGGGATAGGAAGTTTCATTATTGCCGCCATTGCCGTCAGCTCTACATATATCTGTATCTGTTTCAATATCAATCAACCTTCGATTTTTTCTTCTCCTTCAGATATGAATGTGGTGGACAGAAAAAATTTCGCTGTCTGATGTGCGGCAAAGCATTTTCACAAAGCTCCCACCTAAAGCGACACCTTGAGTCTGGTGTTTGTGTCAAATATTACTTATGAGATAATGTTTTCTTCAAAATCAAATAGAATAAGCTTAGGCAAAAGCAACAGCAAAAGCCACAAAAACAACAAAAGCAAAAACAGCAACAAGAACAACAGCAAGCAACATTAATAACAACAAAATGAACAAAAAGTGAAAAGATTAAGGAAAGAAAATAGAACAATTATTAGCTAAACGAAACAAAAAGCAAAAAACACAAGAACAATTACAAATAACAAACAACAACAAAACGAATTTATTGGATGCCACATCATTTATAAACAAAACAAAAACAAAAACAAAAAAAAAAATCAATATTATTAAAACTGAGCATAGATATGTTGAAAAACAAGAAGCATAGCTATTAAAAAAAGTATAGAGCAACCGTATATAAAATACATTTAATATGTATGTATATGCCTCAGTCTATAGCGATGTGCGTATGTATATGCATATATATACATATATGTCTGCATATATACCTATACAACCAGCAGTCAGTAAAGAAACATTTTATATAGAATTTTAGTAATTGTAAGAAAGAGGCAAAAAATGAAAAATACAAAAAAAAAAAAAAGGAAAAAAATGAACACTCACGACGCAAGGAAGCTAAGAGCAAAAACAATTTTAGTCAAACTAACCAAAACTACGTAATTTTAGTCAAAAAACAAAATGAAAGAACAACCAATCTTAGTGAAATTAACAAATAATAGATGAAGCAGAAACAGAAACATATATAACAAAAACGTACTGTGTTTATTTGTTGCCAAATATACATATATCTGAGTATATATATGTATGTATATACTTACATATATTTATATATAATAATAATGATAAAATAAATTAAATATTTGTGTTGTTATCCAAGTGACATGTAACAAGGAACAAACGACATATATTTACAATTTCATAGAAGCTACATACATGAAACATAAAAGAAACTAACATAATAATAATGACTTTGGCATGCCGAAGAGTCAACATCCTTGCAGTCGTTTGAAAGGGATATATACATATTTGAAAAGAAATCAGGTTCGGCTTGTTTTTTTAAATAATTTTCTGTGGCAGCTAATCAAAGTTCTATGAAGGGAACGTCTTCTCATACCAGTACCGTTATGTTATGCCTGTGGCATATATAGTATTCTAGTACAAACGATTTAAATTAACCATATTTATTTAGATTTGAAAGATCAAGCTTGATTTGGGTGAGACCAAAAAAGTTTCAGATACATCTTTTCTAGATATCTACAAAATGCTTATTTTGGAGATGCTTTCATATTAGCAATTTACACTGCAAGGATGTGAAAATGTTGTTAAATTTGAAAAGAGAAAAGGCAGCTGTAAAGTTTTTTAGCAAAAGTGATGTTATTATGATGAAAAACAGAGTAGAGGCCATGTAAACGTTTTTGTTGGTTCTAAGAACAAACAATAAATACACAAAATAACTTACACATGCATCCATACATAATACATATATATGTATGTATATATATATATGCTATGTTAGCAGAAAAGTTGTCTGTTGAAGAATAAAAACCTGTTTATTGTTAAAAGAAAACAAATTAAATACTTGAAACAAGTCAGGTATGATCGAGGACATCAAGAAAAAAAGCAGCCTCATTTGTGCCATCATTTTTTGAAATCAAAATCCACCAAAAACTAATGACAAGAAGTAAACTCCAAGCTTATCCAAAAGTCCCTTCAACAAAACATAACGACCCTCAGAGATCAAACAAATATACTCATCATTTATATAGAGTTGTTTCTAACTAATCTTTCGATTTAGTTGAACAAAAAGCAAAGAGCAAAGAAAGTGAGAGGAGTACATGTATAACATAAGTTGTTCAATTGCATACTAATACATACAAAGAATACTTGTGTTTTTAACAAAAACTAAACAAACAAAAAAGAATTAAAATAGAAAACAAAATAAAAACAATTGCTATGAGTGCCATTAAACAAATTTAAATGTAATAAATTATTAAAATTGTATAACTTACAAAGTATAAAAAAAAGTGAATTAATGATAAAAGTAAAACCAAGAATAATATATTAGTTAGGGCAAAATTATGTTATAGATTTGTTTTTATATATATACACATACATATACATTAAATTGTTTGTTGATTGTTGATATATATTTGGTTTAAGCAAAGCAAAAATTCATATAAACCATAGATACATGCATATATACCTAGAGCTATATATGGACAGTACAATAAAACCGATAGAAAATAATAATAATAATAAAAAAAAAAACAAAA
Organism: Drosophila sturtevanti; assembly: GCA_018150375.1. Classification (NCBI taxonomy): domain Eukaryota; kingdom Metazoa; phylum Arthropoda; class Insecta; order Diptera; family Drosophilidae; genus Drosophila; species Drosophila sturtevanti. The sequence continues at coordinate 10,967,853 of JAECWJ010000317.1, read as the reverse complement.
AAATACCGAAAAGTTTATGCAACAATAGCATTGACAAAACTCGAATTATATACCTAATCCATATACAGAGATGAATGTAGCCGAGTTTCGTTAGCTCTACAAAAAAAAAACCAACAAAAGTTTGCTTGGTTTTAATATCTGCAACTGCACTCCTTGTTTGAGCAAAAGTCTTTCTATTTGAGGCAATTTGTCTTGTTCAAAATAAAAGTAGAGGAGGAGTACAGTTAGAAAACCCGAGCTAACCCCTTTTTGCAACTCCCGACCACACCACATTAAAGTCAATTTACATTAATGTTTGAAAACTCCTCCTGGAACAAGATAACTTGTTTAAGTTAGTTAAATTTGAATTGATTTTGTTAAACTAATTGAAATAATTAGCTGAATTACATCATTTTTTTGCTTTTCTTTTATTAACTGTTAAAGCTTTAGACTAATTTTTAATTAAACAGAAGAGAAGAACATTTTATGTATAGTTTGTTTAACAACTTCTTTTAGTTGCATTGTTTTTCATTATTTTGATAATATTATTAACTTGTTATTGTTATGATTATTATATTAATTAATATTTATACCTAGAGATGATCTAGCAAATAGCCTAAATAAACTGTAGTCATTAAGATGTGAACGATGAGGATGAAGAAAATATACTCCAAAGAAACCAACCAAAAAATATATATACAACACACATATACATATATACAAGGACATATACATATACTTATATATATATATATCTATATATATATATATATTAAACTGAACAAAAACGGAAACAAGTTTTAGTAAAAGTGTATTTGGTATCAATAAAAGAAGAAACAAGAAACAAATTGCCATATTTAGCAGACATAAAAAACAATAATTACCAACAACAACAAGAACAACAAAAAAAAGGAAACATTTAAAAATTGTAACTTGAACAGAAAAATACGAATGTTGTTTATTTTTTGTAGCGTAATATATATACGTATATATATCTATATATATATATATATATAATATATAGAAAAGAATCAAGTAAAGTGTTTATATATACATATATATACATAATTAAAAATATATATTTATTGTTAAAAAACGAAACCACGGAAAAGGCGAAATTACGAACAGAAAACAAATTTATACACATAAAAAAATAAAAATAACAATGATGAAGCTGATATTGTTAGTACCTTAACAAGCAAACAAGAAATAAAAGGAAATACCAATTAATATTAATAATAATTAAAATAATAACATCAACTAAAATATATAGTAAACACAAATACACAAAAACACGCAAGACAAAACACACATAATGAGCAAAAGGAACATGATGATATCGTTAATGAAATTAAACCAAATTTGAGATTCAGTTTTTATTTACTGTTATTTTTGCAAAAGGAAAACCTGAACAAATTGTGGAGTCGTTTATATATATACACATGTTTGAATGAAATTTGATAAAAAGTGGTAACAAATGAAGGAAACAAAAAACGTAATAAAGATTGATATTGAAATGTTGAAACCCCCAAAAAAAAAAAAAAAAAAAAAAAAAATATTTGATGTTTTTATTTCCCAAGGAAAAAGGTGGGCTTATCATTAAATTTTTAACCGAATAAATATTGTGTATCATTTCAGAATATACTTAGACGAAAGAAAAGCCGCTGACATATTTATATATATACACTATTTTTATTGTATTTATTACCGATTTGCCTTTAGAGATTAAATTCTTAGTCAGGTCACTGGCTGCATCAGCCAATGCTACCGTAAAGTCCCTTAGTAGACGGTACTACCTGCAGCTAAGATCAAGTTTTACTTTAAACTAAACATACAATATTTTCTATAAGTAAATATAAACCTGCTCTATGATAAGCTGGTAAGATTTTCCTTTATACCAATTGCCTATTTTCATTATTATTTTTGTGTTTAGTTAGTTGAGATCCTTTTATTGTAGTTCGCTAAGTAAGTAGTTTTTAATTGATCGGTAAATGGCTTTATACCACAATCCATTCCCATTCATTATTCACAAAGTTGATTTTTGATTTCATTAATATTCGTGTAATGTTCGATTAATATGTATCTCTGTTTGATATTTGTAATTAATACAATATATTAATCTATTTTGTTTCTTTTCTTAACATTTTAGAATGGAAGTCGATAACATCATTGAATCATGTACAAGCAGTTCCTTCGAATGCCTCTATATCGCCTCACGTCTGTCCCCGCTGTGATAAGGCCTACACCTATAAGAAAAATCTCTCTCGACATTTGCGATATGAATGCGGTTTGAGGCCAACGGAGAAATGTCAACACTGTCAATATGTGGCCAGATATAAGCATAGCCTAAACATCCATATCAAGACCCAACATCCCGAGCATTTCAACGATGAAACCCAGCATCAATTAATGATGGGACAGTCTCCGCGTGGTCTTTTTGAGACAAAGAATGGCCGTGAAATTGTTTGACATCAAATTGTTTTCATATAGTTATTAATTTTTGTGATGTTGATTTTCATTCATTGATTGATGATTGATCTCAAATAATACTGAAGGCACCAGGTGAGTTGCCAAAAAACAACAAAAGGATCCACAATTAAATTCCGAAAGTGAAGCTTCTTAGCCTGTTAATAAAAGAGAATTCGAAAAAAAATTTGAAATGTGTCATTATTGAATCTACTTTAGAGTTTAAGCAATTTGATTTTTTTTGTTTGAAGTATACCTATAATAATTTTTTTCATTGTTTATTGGCAAGGTGTTTATATGTATAAAGTTTATATAATTTTATGGTGTTATGTTCGTCCTTTAAACTCATCCTACATTTACGTATACACACTTATACACATTTGAGCCTAATCTAAGCACTAATTCCAATAATTAAGTGGGAGAAAATTGTTTGCTTGTTTCTTTTTTTTCCACAAAAATATTAAAACTAAAATTAAAGTTACGATAAAGTCAGAAAACGCATATGTTTAAGAATCAGCTCTTAGGACATATTGGGTAATTCATATAGATCCATACTAATGTTTATCTCATATTGACGATTTCTTCAGCTTCCTCCTCCAAGCAGGACAAGGGTGAACAGACCGAAACGACACCTGATGAATTTGAACTGGATGATTGTCTGCTGGAAAGTAATGATATAGTTATTACCCAAAACAAGGATGGTTTTGTTTTGCACGTCAAAAAATTGGGTAATATTACGGCAGCTAAATTGACCCCCAACCAGGGAGAGGAAGATGATCATCAGCAGCAGCATCATCAACAACAACAACATCAACACCAACAACAAACAGCAGCTGTCACTGTAACTGGACCTGCTGGACAACCCACGCCGACTACAACGGAACTTTTAAATGCAGCCGCCGCTAGCCATGCGGATGTTAAACCAACTTTAACCACATTGACAAGCACACCCATTAAGTTACCGTCATCGGAATGCGGTAAGTAAAAAATTCCGATTAATTATATTACATAGATTCGATTCTCCTTTGTCATAAGTTTAGTTCTGCATCACAATTAGATGTTAACATTTTTTGTTCATTCAGAATAGCTAATCGGAATGTCATCTTTTGATTGATTTTTGTTTCAGAGTTAATCAATATCAAGAAAATTATTCCGGCTTCCACTACTATAGCTGCCCATCACCATCATCCGCACACAAGCAGCACCACAACTATTATACATCCTCACCACATCATTCAACATGTGCCGCAGGAGGCAACAGGATCGCATCACCAAGAGCAGCAGCAACATCAGCAGCAGCAAATACAAATCGAGGAAGTACCTCAAGCTTCTCATCAACACCATCAGCTGCAACAGTCGGCGCAGGTACAAAGCATAATTACAGCTCATCCTGGTCATACAATCAATTTGGTTGGCTTGCGTAATGTACAATTGGCTACCACCAGCGAACAGAAATCGAGTAATATTGGTTCCAGGATACGTTACTCCCGTGGCAAAATTATTGGACCCACCACGGTGAGCAATTTACAAATTGTTGAAACTCACGAAGGCATCAGTCATCAACATCATGAGCTAGCCGATGGTACCAAGTATGAAATAAGTGAAATCGATCTGAACAATCCAAATGCTTCGGCGGCCATTATTAGTGACCTGGTTAAATATGCTGAGATCGATGACATTGAATTGCCCGATGGCACCAAAATTGGTATTGGATTTGCCCCTTCTGAGATCACGGAGCACATGCAGACATCTGGAGGAGAGACGCACATTACAACGATTGAACATGAATCGCAGGAATTGCAAACAGTGCAGCAGCATCAGCATGACCAGGGTCAGCAGACGCATCATATACATGCTAGCCAATTGCAGACGCATCATATCCAAACAGTGGTGCAAACAGATCCACAACAACAGCAGCAACACCATCATACCACAATTCATTTGCAGGAGGAAGAAGGAGTAGAGACCATTCTACCTGAAGAACTAGGGGTACACGATTCTAGCAAAAGCTATACTATACTCACAACGCGACCAATGAAGGAGGAATCCGACACCGGCGGCGATCCATCTGGAATGACTTATGAATTGTCTCTAAGTGACTCGTCGTTGGGTCCATGTGATGATCCCGAATCGCGCTATGTCTGTCGCCATTGCGGCAAGAAATACCGATGGAAGTCAACATTGCGGCGGCACGAGAATGTGGAGTGCGGCGGCAAAGAACCATGCCACCCGTGCCCGTATTGTACCTACAAGGCGAAACAGCGTGGAAATTTGGGTGTACATGTTCGCAAACATCATCCGGAAAAACCGCAGTTAGAGAGTAAACGGGGTCGTAAGATCTAAGCAAATAAATAAGTGAGTACAACTGCGGAGAATAAGAACGAATAGCCGAACGAGTTTGGACCCTCTAAAAGTTTGATTAATTCTTATCAGTTTTTTTGTTGATTATTTTTATCTTAAGTTTAAACATCATAAAACAATATGTCGTTTTACAAAACCTTTTCTTAGGCTTTAATTTATTTAAGACTTCAATTCAAATTTTATTGTGGAAAATATTTGAAAACCAGAGACGAAGAAAATGGATGAAAACAAAGAAACACAAGAACCCGAAAACAATGTGCAAGTATTTTCATGAAATGACACAAAATATTGCAGAAACATATATATCCATATATATGTATTTGATTTATCATGATTAATATTATCTTAAATTAGATGTTTAGCTTCTATAAAGCATATGTACAATTACGCTATATATGTGTGTGTGCAAGAAATCATTACGAAATCCCGTAAAACTTTGCATTAAGTGAGACAATGGGACAGTACCTAGTAAAATCAATGAGAATAGAGAAAAGTAACTTAGTGCAGAGATTACGTTTTACATTTTCAAAGTTATATAGAAATGTTACAACACAGTGCACATAATGTTTTTTTTACCGTACTCACAATAACCATTTCAATGTATCTTTTTTAAGCAAAACGAAAATAAATTTAATTGTAAACCAGTCCTAATTGGACGTATAAATAAATCTAATAAAAATATGATGATGTTATCCAATAATTTTTCTTCAAATTTAGCAAAAATTTATTGTAAATTTTAACAACATATTATCAGCAGAAAAGCCACAAAAAAATTCAATGGATGATAAAAAATGACAACAAAAGGATATACAAAATTTGTTTTTTTTATGTGTGTATTAAGACACTTTTACTTCATTGCAAATAAAACATTTAATATATATAAATATATATACATAAATAAACTTATATAGAAATTATATTTTGAAAATAGTTGTATAAATAAAAAAAAGTCAAAAATAATAACACGAATCATTTTATTTCAAGGATCTAATGATAATAATGATTAGGCAAAAAAGCAAAAGAAGAACCTCTACTAATGTATTTTTCTTTTTGCAGGTGACTGATGGCACTCAGAGTAAAAGGCGTCAGATATAAGGATTATCATTTGATTTTGATATTAAAGTAACAAACAATTTGGTTTCTTGACTAACGTATTTCTCTTTTTCTTTAGATTGAGTACTGGACGTGCGATGGATTATGCATTTGCTTTGGCCCGGAATTTAATTGTAATTTATCTTCCATCTTAACGACTTAAACTTAAGTGCAAGAAGTGACATATATTAATATTGTTTAGCAATATTTGTAACAAAAATCAATTTGCTAAATCTACAATAACTATAATTAAGTCATGCAAGCTCTTTCCTTTGTCTAATTGTTGATACTAAACAAGCATCACGATCTGAATCTGATACCGACCTCTTACTCCTCGCTTAGTCCAGCCCAGCCCAGGCGTGTGATGTGCTCCCTCTTCAAAATGAGCAATATACAACAACAACATCAAACAGACCCTACAGCAGCTTTAATTCCTTTACCTTATTTGATTTTTGGTTGTTTTTTGTTTTCTATAATAAATATGTCTTTATCCTTGCACAAAACTAATTGGCCTCAATGTGACTCAGTATTTTTGAAAAGTTTTTTAACTCTTCAATTATTTTTATTTTCTTTTAAGTTTTTGTATATATTTTAAATATAATTATAAGTTTTAGATTTTCATTTCCATGCTCTTAACAATTTCATGTAACTTTGCCTTTAAATTATGCTTCACTAATTAACGCTCTTTTTGTGATGCTTCATCAAGTTCTTTATCTTCATTTTGGATCTGCTTCTATGTGTGTGCGTGTGTGTGAATGTTATTCAGCCTTCAATTAAATTTTTTTTTTTCGTATGTTAAGTTTCAGTTTTATCCCTTTTTGTGTTCAGTTTCGAAAGTAATGCCTTTATTTATTTCCCGTTCTTCTTTTCTTTTATTTTTATTCCTTTTTTATTTTATGTGCTGTGTGACCACACGAAACACTCAACAAATCCAACAAACAAACCAAACATACAATTCAAACAAACAACCGATCAATAAACAAAATTAGATTTGAGTATAACCCGCATTGCCGGACTCACCTGGAACGAGTGGAATGCCCGATTAGCCATGCCTTTGGTTACTTTGCGGGAAGGTGTGCAACCTCTTGTATTCCCCACAGATTTGTCAGTGGAAAAGCAGCAACAGCAGTCGTCAAGTGGCACCAAAACATCATCAATATCATCAACCACTGAGTCCAACGATCAGAAAGCAACAACAGATTGCACATCTATCGCCTTGAAGAGCGAACCGAGCGCAGCCTCCTCGCCCAATAGCAGCAACAATAATAGCTCAAGTCACATTAGTACAAAACATCATCATAAGGGCAATAACAGTAGTTGCAGCACCACTAGCGGTGGCAAACTGAAACATCTTACCGAAGAGGAGGCCACTGTTCTCATGCTTAAGGCTGTCGCAGAAAAGCAGGCAGCGGCTGCCAATAGCAGTGCCGATCTTAGCTTCGGTGAGGATAATGCCAACTCAGGTGGGAATAGTAGCGATTATCCATCGACTCTGAGTGGGGCTGTTGCCTTTGCTGATGTGAGCGGTCCAGCTGGTCTTTGTCATATTAATATATTAAATAGCATCAGCGCCATGAATAACCTTATAAGTGGCTCCACAGCAGGAAGTGCATCAGGAGTTGGTGGTAGTAGCAATAGCTTGGTCCCAGCTTCAAATTCAAGCAGCAACAGTGGTGCTGGTTCTGGCTCACTGGTGGCCGGGTCTGGAGTTGATAATGGTGCTGGTCACCCCTGCCCAGTCTGTGGTCGTGTCTATAAACTAAAATCTTCGCTTCGTAATCATCAGAAATGGGAATGCGGCAAAGAGCCACAATTCCAATGTCCATTCTGCGTTTATCGAGCCAAACAGAAGATGCACATTGGTCGTCATATGGAACGTATGCATAAAGAAAAATTCAAATTGGAGGATGTTAAAAATTTCACTGGGGCGGATCTGGATGTAAGTAGCGGGGGAGGAGCAACAACAGCAGCTGTCGCAGCGGCAGCAGCAGCAGCCGCATTGGTCAATGCGTCGGAATTGCATACACATTTCTCGTAGATATCTAAACGAATCGCAGCGGCATGGATATGGAATCGTTAAAGTTGGAACAGTTATTAAAATGCAAAAAAAATCAGGGATTATTAATTAATCACAATGGAAAATGAAAAGGATTAACCACACACACCAAGCTCGGGAAAAATAAACGGAATCAGTGTGCCAAATTAAGCTTAAACCTACGAAAACAAAAAAAACAAACAAAACAAAAAAGACAAAAAAAAAAAACAAAATGAGCAAAACAAATATGAAAAGCTATATTAGTCTTGTAAGATTTTAATGGAAGATTCGGAAAGTTTTCGAAACTACAAAAAAAAAAACAATTTGTTGCAAAGCACAAAAATTGAAGCCATTTCATACGAGTATATAAACATTTTTTTTTGTTATTTTGTTATTAATTGTTTACACCCACAAAGATAAAAGGATAAAAACACAAAAGAAAGACAACAGCAAAGTGATCAGTAAAATGATTTTACACTCAATTAGAAATGCAGCATTCCACTGGCACACGAAACAAAAATAGTTACAACCGAAATGAAAAGACAAAACTTTGTACAATTCAGTTATATAAATGTATATATACAGAAAATATATATATACATAACAATATATATGTACATACAATATATATTATACATAATATATATAAATATCTATATATTAGGCATGTAGGCAAACTTGTGTCTAGATTTTAGATATACAGAAATCTAGACTATATATATACAAACGATATTACATTTAAGCAACAGCAGCAGCAGCAGCAAAAGCGGCGCAGCCAACTCAGTGGATACAAAAAGCAAGCTTTCGCAACACTCAGACCATATTAAGATATTAGTAACACAACAAACAAACAGAACTTCAATAAGTTTAGGGAACCCCAAGTTAATAGTCACAGTCATAGTTGCAGAAAACAAGACAGAAGATATTAGTCTCTTCTTGTAACTGCTCACCATACATAGATTCTTCTCAAAGTTTCAACAACGTAATACCTCAAGAAATTCAAAACGCTAATTATGTTAGGTTTATTACGCTCAAAATTAATAACGATAAAGTGCCTTTTACTTCAAGATAAAACTTCAGCAAATTGGCATATATGTATTGATATACATACATATATATTTATATTTTAAACATTATTCGTACAGCCATATAAAAAGGAACTTAGAATTAGAGTCGATTTAAGTCAAGAGTCAAAGAGAAACATATCTAATTAAATGAAAACAAAATGTGAAAAAGCAAGGAAGTAGAAGATTTAAATGCTAAAAGACATTTAAACTCAGGTACTTAGTTACATAGATTTTCCTGGAAAAGCCACAATTTAAAAATGTAGCTGAGCTACAACACAGCAAACCATCAACAACAAGGAACAGCAATTATTAAACACAGCCACAAAAAATACGTCACATTGCACTAATTTATTATTATTATTATTTATAATAATTTTCCTTTAACTTATATACTATTAATTTTATTCAATACATTCCATATGTAGTAGAAGCAAGTGTAAAGCTACAATTACAACAATAAAACTCAAAACATTCACACTAAAATTAAAGTCCGATAAATCCCACAAAACATAAAATGTGTGGAGCTTGTTATAAACTGTGCACAACCATTAGTTTCAAAAAAAGAAAAACTTAAAGCTATATGTTGCACAAAAATAAACTTACAAAAAAAATATGTAAAAAAAAAGAAACAAAACTTTTTTAAATTAAACGAAATCTCGAATGCTTATTTTGTTAAGTGATTGCAAAACTATTTAAGATGATATATATTTTCTATAAGAAATTATAAAAAAAGCAACAACTTTTTTATAACATTGGATAATCCATGCGGTGTTGGGCCTAAGGTTAGAAGCATAAAAAAAACACATACACAAATTTGCTAAGCACACAATGGCAAATGAAAATTCTAAATTTTCTCTAAAATTTGTATAATTTTTTAACGGTTTTCCTGTGAAAATTTTAATTGTTGAACAATTTGGTTAAGAGGAAACCCGGAAGTGTTTATATCAACTTAATAAAAATCAAGAAATACTCATTAATATATATATATATATATATAAAGGAATACCACAACAACAACTGTAAACATCAGAATTAGTTCATTTCCCCGATTCCCCCTCTTTATTATTATCTAATTTAAAATTTTTCTATGCGTCATTTGTAAAACTATTTTTGTAAATTGATTAAAACAAAAAATATATATATGTATATATATATATATATATATATATATATAACAAAAAAATTCTATCAATGTGAGAAATTCATGTAATAAAACGCGAAAAGCATAAAATTTGTTTGTTGTAAGGCGTTCAAATTGAATTAAAAATTATTTTTAATAGATTTAGAGTTTCTTTAAAACAGCTTTTATCATTTAATTTTTATCGTAATGCTTGTAAGTATTATTTTTTATTTTTGTTACGTTAAGTTAATTTAAAAAACACGCCTTGAGTTTTCATAAGACTTTGATTGCTAGGCCAATATGTAGGGTTCGTACAAACAAAAAATGGAAACAAAATTTACACAATGCTTTATGAATATGTTGAACAACTCAATAAAATAATACTTATCTATTTTTTAACTAAAATATTCGTATATTTAAAATATTCCAGATTCCGAATCTCGTATTCGTGTACGCAACTGGTTCATGATGGCCGATCAATCGATTATAGAAAAGAGTTCTGATGATGCTGATACAGGTATTTATTTAAGTTTAAATTTATGTACATTTTTAGTTTATTATTTTATTTGCATTATAATATTTGTTACACCTTTTTCATATTTTTAAAGTCCCTTAAAGGTGATGCCTCTAAAAGATAAAAAATAGAAAATTAATTTTATGTATGGGACGCAATGAATAGACAAAATCCATGTTTTTTGGATTTAACGATTATATATAAAACTGTTATTATATGATCAATCTGTAATATTCTCTTGATTTTACTGCTTTATATTCTTTGTTATTCTATTGCATTTATTAAGAACCACTTAAACAATCCTAAATTTGAACTAATTAATCCTTCAGGAGGCTGTACGTTAGCAGTATTAAAAAGAGATTATTTCAATGCAGGGTCATAATAAAGATATGAAAAAACTTACCATATCATACACATACATATAAATATAATGATTTATTGACAAATTTCGTTACAATATAAGCATCAGAATTCAGCTTGCTGAATTTTACTTAGTTGTCTTCCTATTTTTTTTTTTTTACATTATTTGTAGATTATGTTTTATTATACTATTTGTTTGTGTTCCTTTAAGTGCCATATTTTTATTATGAATTAATTTTTGTTTTCTTTTTGCAGTATCTGTCTTACTTTACACATTACACACCAGCAGCCACATCATGAGACTCTTTTTTTATTTTTTATTTATTTATATTTTTTATAGCTTTTTTAACTATTTGAAATTTTTTCATGCAAACAAGATTTTGAACTAACATTAACCCTTATATACCATTTCTATTTCATGACTAACAAAAAAAAAAAAAACAAAAAAAACTAACGATCCTAATGTGCGTGCGCAGACAAACTAATAACTCAAAATCAGACGAAAAAATCACTCATAACCGATGCTAAAACCACTAACAATGCCAATTCCTCATCAAAAACGACGGCAATATCGGCAGCACCAAAGACTACAGCAACAACGAGCAATACTGCGACAACACCCCAACATCAGGTGCCCCAAACAGTGACTCGTATTGGTAGCATTGGAAGGACTACAATAGCTTGTATTACTCATGCATCTGCTGGTAACGGCAGCCACAATAACAACATTTCCAAAGGAAGCGTCAATACGTCGTCGGCTATGGGCAATTGTAATGTTGATGCCGCTTCGGCTGCTGCCCTGGCTGCTGCTGGCGTGGAATTGGACAGCATTGATGATGCCATGACTGAGGTTATAGTAAAAATTGAGAATCCTGATAATGTCTCCCTTAATGGTGATGAAGAGGCTGTTTGCAATGAGGCCATCGAAGATGAGAATACCTTCGACTACGACTTGAAATTGGCAAGTCCCTTATCCTGGACATATGATGCGGTGAAAATTGAGAATGAAGAATTCGAGGACAGTTATCTGATGGATAACGATGATGATGATGATGACTTGCTGACGACGGCGGCGGCCACTCAAAAACATGCCAAACAATCGAATGAGAAGCAAAAAACCTGTAATTCTCAGATGAAGAAGATTGTGTTGAGTGCCCAGCAGCAGCAACAGTTACTTGAACAGCAGCAGCACCTACAGAATCTACAGCTTCAACCCACCAGCCAATCGTCACTGCAGATTAAATTGCCAACAATTCCGGCCACTATTACAACGATCTCAGCTCCAAAGCAGCAGCAGGGCTTTGGAGCTAGCTCCAGCGGTGGTGGCTCCACTATAACCTCGGCTAGCTCAACCTTGTTAACTAGCAGCAAGTTAATAGGCTTGCCATTGGATGCTCAGAACTTGCAAAATCTGCATTGGTCTCATTCTGATGACAATCGCTATCGGATTTTGGTTCAGAACAAAAGAACACGTAAAGAGTCTCTGGAGCACTCAGCCGACATGATCTACAATGCTGACATCGAGAAACCTTGGGTATGCCGTAATTGCAATCGCACATATAAGTGGAAAAATAGCCTAAAATGTCATTTGAAGAATGAATGTGGATTGCCACCTCGTTATTTCTGCAGCAAAATGTGTGGCTATGCCACAAATGTTCACAGCAATCTCAAGCGTCATTTGAATACCAAATGTCGGGATCGTGAAAAGGAGGCAGCCGAAGAGGCAGCAGATAAAAAGACATTGCCGCCCCACCAACAGCAGCAATCGGCGCAACAGCAACAACTACAACAACAGCAAACACCAACCCTTAGTTTGGGCGTGGCAAACGCGGTGTCTAATCAAAACAGTAACAGTAACACCAGCAGCACATATACACTAGTTTTCCAAAATGAATAAATGAAATAAAGGACACACTGGGCCAAACGGAATAAGCGGCGGTTAAAGAGAGTTGTACAAACACAAAAGAGAGAGAAAAGAAAAAGCAAAGGTTGGGGGCCAACGGCTGGACTTAGTACAAATTTAGTTTTTGGTTAGATTTTAATTTGGTGCAATGCTGTAGCTTGTGTGCGGGAAGTCTCTATCCTTCTTTAGAACTAGACGAAGAAGCAGAAGAACTGATTTGTAATTTTATATATATATATATATATATATATAAATATATATATATAAATATATATATGTATATATAATTTGATTTGATTTGATTGGATTGGATATATTGAACAAAACGGAGACAGATGAAGGCTTATAGTTCAGTCGTTGCGCCGAATTGTTGCAATACAGAACATATTCTCATTAGACACAATGTGTATTGCTTTAGCGAATTCTCATAAAACAAAAGGAAAATAAGACCTAAGTTTAACTCTTAATAAAACATGTGTAAAAAAAATTATGTCATCTAGTCAGAGCAGATTGTTTAAGTGTGCTATAAAAAAAGAAAAAACTAATTAAACAGTTTTGTATTAACTCTTAATTTATAATCTAAACCCATTATATATGCTTGGCATGAACAAAAAATAAATGATCAACATAGAGAAGAGCATACTGATACATAATAACACGCAGACACACATATATCCAGATATATCGAAAAGTTTAATTAACTTGATTTGAATATTGTTGCATCGTTTAACTTTTTTTCAAGTGAAGGGTTTTTTGTTTTGTGTTATCGTTTCCTTTTGGGCATGCCACATATGATCTAGTCAAAACGAAACTATGAGATAATATAATTATATATATTTAAAATTCTAGACAAAAATTATGATTAATTAAAATGCAATTAACAGTAACATCAAAAACAACACAGCAAAAGCTTTTTTCAACTGTCGAATGAAAATTTTTTAGATTTATTAAGAAACACGATAAAACCGGCACTATTGGAAACTGAAACTAAATTGTATGTAAACTTATCTACACACACACACATATATATATATATATATATATATATATATATATATGTCAAAAAGATAACAAATACCTCTACGACGTTACAAGAGAAAAATAAAATGATAGAGAAGAGAAAATCCCTAATCTCTAATATATAACATATAATTATTATTATGTATTCTTAATGAAAATTATTAATAATTATTGCCGGCTACCATGTATGAAAACAAAAATACAAAAGAAAGAACAAAGAAATTCGAAATATAATTAAAAACAAATGTCAAACAAAAAACCAAACAAAAAAGTGTATTTATTTTTTAGTTTTGAATACCAATTTATAAATCGAATCCCTTCTTCCCTCATCATCCCAATCATCAATGTACCAGGAAATTATTTCCAATTCCATCAAAAAGAAAAAAAAAAATCATGTATAAAAGAGTCACCTACATATAGGCTTTTATTTAATTGTCGATTTGAGAACCAATACTAATCAGCTTTTTATTTCAGGTGGATGGATGGTGTTGTGCGACATGATCGATGTGATGATCAAGAGATGATGATGATGAATGAATGCTTCCATCTTAGATGTCGATGAAGTGACTTGGCAGTTATGGTGTAGAGCCCTTAATATTGTTTGCATGCCTAACTACCAGATTACATATATATCCTATCTATATACTGTGCAACTATGTATCTACTTCTTAGTCCCTATTGAACTCTATATATGTATTGTTAGAAATTAAGGCAAATATTGCCTTTACACATAAATTATCTGATCTAACTATGTATTGTATTACCTACTTTTGAATTTGTAGTTTGTTTTTTATATATATATATATATATATATATATATACAAATTTACTATATACATATATAAATTCATTTGTTTTGTATTGCTAAAGGTAAATTTTAAGTTATTTTCCGTAATTTCCTTCTTCCTCTTCATCTTGTCTATACCTTATTCCAATCCCGTGTTTTTATCTCTCTCCCCTCTCTTTCTCTTTTTTTATATATAGATTATAGTGTGTGAATCGTTTTGCTATAAAAATATATAGAATTAAAATAGATAAGAAAATGAAGAAGCCGACTAATCGTTTTTATATATATATATATCAATACTTTTTCTATTTAAAAAGTGCATGCGTATTTTATTTTGATCTCTCTATTTATTAAAATAGTTCCAAATGCATAGATCGAATCAGATATGATTCAGTTTTATGCAACATTAATACATTTATATAGCTATTTACATTCATAAGTTGTGTTATTAACGTCCTCTTGTTTTAGTGAAAAAGTCTTTTTTATGTAACTAACCAAAAATTTTATGAATCTTTTTTTGTTGTAATTATACTTCACAATTCTCGATGTCTGACAATGTTTTACACTAATTGAACTCATTTTTTTATGATTTATCTATTTTCTTTCGTGAAGATTAACAGTTAATTTTGCAGCCAACTCACAAACACATAAAGACACACATATATATGACATGTCTACCATTATAACCGTCAACCTAAACATTTACATAAAAACACTTTTCCTCACTTGAGCTAAAAACGAGAGGCTCGAAGCATTTTATAACCCACCACCACCCAAGTAATCACTCACACAACAATCACACACGCTCCCACACATGCTACAATAAAAAACAAGTCACGGTAAAAAGTTTTCAATATTATTTTAATAGATATATATATATATATATATATATATATCTATATATATATCTTATTTTTTAAAGTATTCCCTACTAGATTTAGGTCTTTAAAAAAAATTTGACTTCAGGGATAACATTTGGTTCACATATTTGATATATTTTTTTATCTTTTTCGCTATTTTCTTCTCCTTTCTCAGCCTCAACTCATCAACGCTATAGTATACTTGGTCTGGATCTCAAGACAAGTCCCTATACCAGTCCCATAGCCACTCCAACGGCTGTGATAAAGTTCGAGCCAAGTGGATCTGGTTTCGACGATAATGAATTGCACAAGCACGAGTTGCATGAGGCTGAACATGAACTGCGCATCGATACGGACAGTGCTCGCGCTACGCCCACTCATTGCACTGGTCACCTGGTAGTGCCAAAGACACATCAAGGACATGGAAATGGCGGCGGAGGCGGTGGCGATTTAGAAGGGATTAGCAATGATGAGGAAGATGACGATGACGACGATAGTATGGAAGAGCCATGTGATTTGCGAATGGATTATAACAAAGTTGTCAATTTGCTAGCTGTAGCGCAAAGTGGTGGACCAGGAGGCGGGCTCACCATTGGACAACCACATTCACATCATCATCATCAACAGCAGCAGCATCCACTTCATTCACAGCATCACCATAGTCGTCCACCGCCACCATTGATATATCCCGCCCCCAGCGATACGCCTACGCGTCGATTTAGCAGCAGTAGTGGTGGCTTCGTGGGACCAAGTACTAGCAATGCCACCAGTGCCGTGGATCCTACAAGTAGTGCAACAGCAGCTGCTTTAGTAGCGGTAGCCGCAAGTTTGTCAGCCAGCAACAATAATAATAATTCAACAAGTGCCTCATCCGCAACTGGACCTTCGACATCAGCAGCAGCAGCAGCAGTAGGATCCGCACATACGGCAGGCTGGAGTGGCGGTGGTGGTGCTTATGCTTGCGAAAGATGCGGAAATACCTATGCCCGTCCGCACAGTCTTAATAGACATGTGCGATTTGAGTGCGGAGTTGAACCTAAATTCGAGTGCCCTATTTGTCACAAGAAATCGAAGCATAAGCACAATCTCGTTCTGCACATGCGCACACATCAACATCGATGATATAACAACGGCAGCATTAAAACTACCAACGGAGACCATTGCATTGGCAATCAACCACTCAAGGAACACCAATGACGCCAGGCGTTTAATACAACTTTGAAAAAGCTAAATCTAACTAAAGAACTACATCCATTTCCTGTAGGGTTTGTGTGTAGGACCGATAGTACAGAAACAGGCAGTGGTTTTAGTAATTTTCCAAATGATCTTAAAACATTATAGTCGTCTTTTATTCATATAAAATTACATACATATTTATACAAAATATATGAATATATATTTGTATACATATGTATAATTATATAATTACAAAATACCACACTAACTCGCGTTACTCTAATGGATTATAAGGAATCCTGCCAAAGTTTGATTCGCAATTCCGTCGAAATAAAAATAAAAAGATAAAGAAAAGAATTCATTGAATTATACTAGAAAACACACGAAAATTAAAAAGGCACGGAATTACGAATAAAACTTGTGAGCGAATTCGATTAACAAACCACTTTTAAGTTTTAAATGGCTAGCCTCATATTATATATTTTATTTTCACTTGTTTTCGTTTTTGGATATCATTCAAAAATTGCAACATTTAATAAGAAGTAATCGAGTGAAAATAGTGGCGCATGGGAGTGGTGGGTGGAAACAGGTTTGAGGACTACGTAATGTTTTATCCTCTGTGTGTGTATATGTATATGTATATAGAAAATCCTTTTTTTTAGCGAACTCAATGATCTCAATTGAAAACAAAACAGAACAGCAGAATGGTAAAAAAAAATTGCATTTTCTTTTTATGTAGCCAAGAAACAGCACGCGAAATAAAAAAAATCAAAGTAACATTCACATTAATTTTAGTAATAACTCGCCAGAAAACAACCTAAGGACACTCTCACGCGCCAGGGGGCAATAATTCAACTTAACAATTAACGCTTAGTCGTCAGTCAGAGTCAAACCTAGCCAATAAGTTAGACCATAGTGAATAATGAAGGAAAGGATTAACTGCAGGTAGATAGAAGAAGATGAATATGGTCAAGTGCAAAACATTTACCAAAAAACAAAAAAAAAATTGTAATATGTTATTATTGTATATTGCTTATAATTTTCAACTTTTCTTTTGTTTGGCACTTTTCTTTGAGGTACGCGCCAGTCACCACCAGCCACCTACGGGAAAAGTTAAACAAAAAATAATAAGAAATTCTAAAAATTTAATGGGGATTGTACTGTATATGTATATGTATATGTATATGTATATGTATATGTATATGTATATGTATATGTATATGTATATGTATATGTATATGTATATGTATATGTATATGTATATGTATATGTATATGTATATGTATATGTATATGTATATGTATATGTATATGTATATGTATATGTATATGTATATGTATATGTATATGTATATGTATATGTATATGTATATGTATATGTATATGTATATGTATATGTATATGTATATGTATATGTATATGTATATGTATATGTATATGTATATGTATATGTATATGTATATGTATATGTATATGTATATGTATATGTATATGTATATGTATATGTATATGTATATGTATATGTATATGTATATGTATATGTATATGTATATGTATATGTATATGTATATGTATATGTATATGTATATGTATATGTATATGTATATGTATATGTATATGTATATGTATATGTATATGTATATGTATATGTATATGTATATGTATATGTATATGTATATGTATATGTATATGTATATGTATATGTATATGTATATGTATATGTATATGTATATGTATATGTATATGTATATGTATATGTATATGTATATGTATATGTATATGTATATGTATATGTATATATACATGTACAAGCATTGTATATATAAAGAAAAATTCGAAATGATCCGGGCAAAACTAAGTTCAGATTTGGTAAATCCTTACTCAGAGCAATCCCGTATTTTAGTTATGTAGTTATAAAACGAAACGCAACGATCTCTTATCTTGTTTTTTTCAAAAATTTATTAAGTTATATAAATATCTTGTGCTCATTCCATGAAAAACAACACAAACAAATTTGAAAAACGTATTATGAAATAATAAGAAAATTGTGAACACAAAATGTGATAGAAAAAATTTTTAGTTTGAACCAAAAAAAAAAAGCAGCGAAATAAACAAAATTATAAAATAGGCAGTGGCGAAGGTGTAAGGCGCGTGCATAAAAAATAAAATTATTACGAAAAAAAATTAACATGAAAAACGAGCAACATAAACGTTTGAGGAGGGAGTAAAGAACGCAGCTGAATAAGTTGGCGGGTTTGTGGGTTAACAAAACCGAACCGGATACGAAAGACACTCGCATCGAGTCAGAGATAGTCATCAAAGTTTATGCAAATAAAAATAATTGGTATGTGATATAAACAATATAGTCCTCATTGTAATTAATATAAACAAAATATATATATATTTATATGTGTATATATATATATATATATATATATATATATATATCTATGTATATTCATTTACATTTGTATAATTTCTTGTTAATATACTAAACGTAATTTTCAAAATTAAAAAAAGAAAAAAAATGCACACAATTGTTAAAACAAAGAAAAAGTAAAAATGTTGCAGAAAAGTGTTGTTATAAATCGATTAATTTTAATATATATTGTAAATGTAATTTAAGACATCGTTTGCTAAAAAAAGAAACGATTTGCAAGAAAAATTTGTTCAGAAAACGCTCCACCACACACATATACACAAACACCCCAAACAACAGTAATCACTAAATAGGTTACAAAACGAATACTAAAAATCGTATAGAACGGAATTGAAGAGCTTAAAAAATTATTTAAAATCGATATGTCTTGCTTAAGTACTTGAAAATTGAATTGTTTGTTAGAAGCTTGTGCCACAAAAACATGTGATAAAAGCAGACAAACCGAAATTGGCACAAATTCAAATGACATAACTATAATTCAATATGAAAACACTCGCGTACACACAAACACACACACACGTGAAACTTACTTTAGTTAATCCATGCAATTATGCGAATATTACAACAAAGAATGTGTAAAAGAAAAAAAACACTTTATTTCAAATTTTGTCGGTCAGTATTCGAATTACATAAGAAAAAAAATTATGTTGTATATCAGTTTTTAATTTTGTTATATTTTTTGAATTTTATTAGAATTGAGCACATTATTCATAATTGGCAAACAAAAGAAATATACCTAAAATTTATATATATATATATATATATATAATTCCTAGTCAGTCAGAAAATCGGAGAAAAGAAGTAGAAGAAACAGGAGAAAACAATGAAAATTGGGACAAAAGGAGTTTGATTTTCATATAAAGAGTTTGGTTATAACTAGAAATAGTATGTTTTCTTTTCTCACTATATCACAATATTTTACTATATATGCATATAAATGCAGGAATATATGTTTCCTTCTTTTAAATATATATATAATATTTTTTGTTTAATCAATAATCTAATGCAAATTATTTAACTTTTTGTCTATTAAGGTTGTGGTTCTTATTTATATAAACAAAAAAGAAAGAAAATAATTTTTACTACTTTTCTAAGCAAAAACAAAAGAAGTTTTTCTAATTTATCAACAGCGCGATGTGATGAAAAAAAGAACTTAAAGATTGCCTATAAGAAAGATAAATTCAGATTCTAATCCTGTGGCAAATCCTGCCTAAGTTATGAAATCAAAAACGAGTCAGGAACGACATGAAAGAAGGAAATGGAAAGAATATGCAATTGAAAAGAAATAGCATGTGATAAATTCTATATAATTTTCATTAACAACAAAAAAATTACTAACACACACAACAAAGTCCAGCACACTTTTGCGGGCAGGTTTGCAAGAAACCTATAAAGAAAATATTTTTCGAGAAATTCTACCACTAGAAAGTGACACTAGTAACTAATCTGTATGTATGTATGTACGAAGAATGTATCTGTATCTACTATTTTCTTTTGTTTTTTTCTTTGCTTTTTCTAGTAAGCTTAACCTTTACCCAAGGATTTATATAATAATACAAACACACACACACACATACACCTACATATATACACAAACATTAAGAAGTTGTAAACCTGGAGCTGTGAATGTAAAATTATGTATAAACTCTATATAGATAAATATATATATTTATATATGTATATACATATATATATATATGAATTGATGTGATTAATTGTGATTGATAAGAAAATGTTTAAAAGAGAAAAGATAAATGTGAAATGAAACGAACGGCATAGGCAAGCAGATCAGGGCAGGACAGGCAAAAGAATTGAATTGGACGATATATGTAAAAATCAATATTACGACAATGATCATTATAATGATCATGGTTAGGCAATACTGTTCAAACTTAAACATACACAAAGAATATAAACCGACACATACACAAACACTAATACATCTGAATTTCTTTTTACTTTGAGTCTATCAATTAAAAACCTTCTGTTTATACCTAATTGGTTTTAATAGTAAAAATGTATGTGTAAAAAAGAAAAAAATTACGAATTAACTTACAATAACAACATATTTGGGATTATATATACACACACCTACACACAATGAGAACATCGTCTAGAATTTAGTTATAAGAAGAGAAAAAAATGAATACTACATTAAATATATAAATGTTAATAGCTGTTAACGCACGCTTTACAAAACAGCAAAACCGAACCGATTCGAGTAATCAAACACACACACACACATCTGCATACATTCATATTTGTATATGTAGCTTAGTTTTGCGCTGATAATGAAATTTACAACAAATTGAAAAGAAAAATGTCTTAAGTTTATAAAATGCAACAAATATAATCTAATGACATTCGACATTTAAAATGCCAGTTATTAGTTTATTTTTTTTTTTCAAAAACAAAAGTGTGCTTAAAACTTAAACAATTTTAATGTGTGCAAAATGCAATGGAAATTCTAGATCGACAAATATTTCTATAGTAGATTATGTATGATAGAAAAAGCCGAAAAACGCCTTACAACAAAACAAATTTGTGAAACAATTTTATTGATGATCGATGAATAAAGTGAAAATAGAAACCTACAAAAAATTTGATTACGCCAAAACTGCTATTTAATTGTTGTAATAAAAAAAATGATAAGCTAAAACATAAAAAAAAATTATCAACTAAAACTTACAATATATATTAAAAGCTGATGATATCATATAACAAAAAAATTTTAAAATATTAATTTTAGTTATTTCAAAACCTTAACTTTTATTACAGAATTGCTACATAAACATGCTCATTTACAGCCGTGTTAAACCCCAACCAAAGAGAGATTTTGGAAAATTGTTCACAAAGATTCAACTAACATGGAATTTTCTCTTTTTCTAGGTGGATCAATACCTAAGATGATGTTCTGATGAAGGAGAAGAATCAGTCCATAAGAAGCAATTTCTGAATATATTTCGTCTGCCTGGCTAATAATTCCATTAATTGTTATTGTATTGAGAGAAGATTTTGGAAAAATATATATATAATAATTGCATTTATTCGTTGAATATTGTTGTAGTTTAAAAGCACCAACCAACCTTTTCCCTCTCAAAACACACATTTATTATTTTCATATATGTATAATATCTTTTCACTTATTTGGAGCTTTCGTTTAGATATACATATGTATGTTCATCTGCTTGAGAAAGGCCCTACTAAATGTACATCCATAAAAGTTACTTTGGAATTTGTCATCATCGCATCGCCATCATTACCATCATTATCAGTATCAGCTCATCTTTAGCAAAACAGATATAATCCATCATCCTCATCACGATGAATCAGTGGGTAGTAGTTAAGTTTTGTTTTGTAAATTCCTAACTATTGATTTATTTATATCTTTCGTTCGATTTTTGTTAATCTTAATTAATTTATTTTCTTCGTTTTTTTTTCTTATTTTTTATTCTCCTTTTTGGTTTCGTTTTCGTTGGTTTCATGGTTTTTGTGGCCGTGTCCAGCAGATATTTATCCCATCTTGGGCAGTCTTTTGGGTGTGGACACTTCGACACCAACGGCAACTGCCGTATATGATGACTATGGCTATCTGCAACATCATAATAATAATAACAATAATAACAACAGCAACAGCCGAAACTCTACCACAACATCCAATAACCAGAGTCAACGTACTGCAGCTGCCACTATTTCTGTTGTTGGGGAAAATCAACCACGTGACTCCTTTATGCAGTGCAAGCATTGCAAACGCTACTACAAATCGCATCAGAAATTACAGGAACATGTGCGAAAATACTGTCTCAAACAGAAGAAATACAAATGCGTATCTTGTGAGTACCGCTCGAGACGTAAAGATCATGTCCTGCGGCATGCAAAGCGTAAGCATTGTCTGCTATATGAACGGGCGCGCGATGATGAGGAGACACTGTATGTGATACGCAATGAAGACGACTTAAGCAACGATGAAGAAGTCACTGCAGATGGTGAAGTTGAGGCCGATGCTGATGGCATTGATAGCGATGTGGCCGCTGCATTGTGTGAAATCAATTTTGACTTCGCTGGTCGAGACTTAACCATCACCGCCGTGCCCGTCATGCAGGAGAGCGATGAGGATAATGATGATGATGACTATGATGACGAATGAGCGAAAACAAAAAAAGATAAGAAGGAAATGAGTGAACTACAGAAACAACTCTCGAGAGGCGTAATGTGAAATGTTTACCAAATGATTTAACAATTAACATATAGTAGCTACCTCCATATACTTACAATATCTACCATGTCCAAAACTTTAATTACAAACTTGCGTAGCATGTTAAAGCCCAACCTTAGGTTACATTCCTGCACAACCTACTTAAAATCAATCTATAAATGCTTAGAATAGGTCCCCTACTTGTTGAAAACTCAAATGATTTCCGTAGATAGCTTACGTATTGCAAACTTTATGTGAATTCCATCCTGGTATTCGGATGATTTATTTTTTTTTTTTTGATATTTCAAACATTCATAAAAACATGGCTGTTTTCTAGGCAGCATAATTATCAACGCAGTTTTTAAAGTTTGTGGAGGACCTATGCAAGACCGTTGATAAAATAGTTTTCAATTGTAGTGTTTTTTATTAACATTATGACTTAAAAGCATTCCGTTTAATTACCTTTTCTCTGACTTATGTATTTGAATTATCATTTTTCTATACTTTGTATGTTTTTGTCTATAAGTTTTTGTATATTATATTTGGTCCAAGACCTTTCATTTTTGTCTGTACACAAAAAAAAAACTTAAATATTTTTAGATCTTACCTGTGGTTGGTGTTTCTCAAACTCAAATACATAATCTTGCCAGCAATCATAGGCTTCCATAAATAAGACTTACAGCGCCATTAATTTGCCACTTCTGAAAATACACAGCACATACATAATATATATCCTTCATTTCTATATTATATCGAAATGATATATATATAGATATCTATGTTTACATACATATATAAAATTTATATTTATATATATATATATATATATATATATATTTATAAATATGTATTTATATATATGTATAAATGTATACACATATAATAAAAATAATTTTTTGTTGGTGTAAATTGCTTTCTGTAAACGCAAATTAAGAATAAAGTATACAAGTAAAAATATATATAAATATCAATGAAAAAAGAAGAAACTGATGTCTATATAAATAATCATACACAAACCAATTGGATGGGCTATCTAGAAAAGCTGAGCAGTCGATGCCGACCAACATTGAACCACCCCCACATCGTACACTCACCACACTCACTTGTTAGGTACTACAAGTAATTATCCACTACCCCAAGGATAATTATACCAAACTGCAATATTAATTTAGAAATATTTTTTTTTTAATTATCTTTTCAGATGGCTATTGGACCATATTGGAGACCGTACCCTATTCTATTGCTAGTACAGTAGGATCGAGTGCCACACTAACTACCAGTCAGTCCCTTAGTAATGGTCTCACAGCAGCCACTGTTGTAGTAGAATTGCCACCCGATGATTTGGGAAATCCTGTGGGCAATATCCAATATACCATACCAGCACTTACCAAAAATGCAACAACAAATACGAGTACCACTAGTTTGTTACATAAGTCACAGGCGCAGGCAACTACTATTCAGATTGTGAAGCAGCATCATCAACAGCAGCAGCAGCGGCCACCAATGGCCATACAACAACAACAGCCGCCACCACGTCAAGAGTTCATCAAAATAGACACCTGTAGGTTGGAAGATAAAATGCTTTTGCGCGATGTAATGCAATATGGTAGCATATCCATGGCAACTAGCTCCGCTAATAATGCTAGTGAGTCTGTTCTTAAACCCGAGCTTCTTCTAAGCGATGCCGATGATGAAGAGCGCGAATTAGAATTAACAACCATGTCAAAAAGTGCTGATCATCATCAACATGATGATCTATTGGACGAAGACGATTATATAGATAAGGAAATCCATCATCATCTTCATGATGAACAGCAGGGTGAAGGTACAACCCAAATGCAAATGGAAAAGATTTATGTAAATAACTTGAATGGCAATTTAGATACTTCGGCCGACAGTCCCACCGCCACCGCCACCACAATGACTCTGCAACAATCAACTGGTAATGAATTTACCTTAGATGAGGCCAAATTTGCTTGCAATGTTTGTGGCAAAACTTACAAGATCAAAGGATCGCTCAAACGGCACATAAACTATGAGTGTGGAGTGGAACCCACTCTTAAATGTCCACATTGCCCCCATAAATGCAAATATAAATCTGATTTACGTAAACATATGAATCAAAAGCATGCTGAGTCAGGTGAAGGTCTGACCATCATACATATGGGCAATGGAAACTAAAAAGGAGAAAGATAAAAAAGAATACGTATATATAAATTGGTATTTGTTGTTTTCATAATTTATTGTGATTAACCCATACATATGTAACGTGTGGTAGTAATGTAATATATAGCCAAATAGATGGATCTCTTTGCATAAGTCATTATTTTTAAGTCACTTGTTTAATATTAAAACGAATTTTCAAATAACCTTGCTCAAGAAATACCCAAAAAACATTTTAAATTCTAATTCTGATATAACAAAGATATGTGTGCACAAATACGCAAATATTTACCAGAATACCAGATATTTAAAAAATCTCCAAACTCAACATTGTACCATATATGATTATGATAAATCAATAAATAAATTGCATTAATGTTTACAATTAATTGAAAATGTTCATGTCTTTAATGACAAAGCGAATAATATTACTTTTTCAAACTCCGACTAATATGCTTCTCTTTTTCTAGGCATCCACTTTGAAGACAACTATAAATACATGTGGATCGTCGCAGAAAGAAAAATGTACATATGTACTATACGAGCATAAAAAAGGTCTCTGTCTGTCACTTCGTAATTAATATTCATAAGTAGTTAAAAGCATTTAATAAAACTGAGAGGCTAAAATAAATTTCTGTTGTTGTATTCTCATCATTAAAAAATCATATACGAACTATTCTTAACCACATACATGTACATACATACATTAATTTTTCTATAAGAGTATATGCATATATTCTGCTTGAAAAGAATCCATCCTTTCTTTCTTTTTTCAAATCCTGTTCTCCATGTAGATTATATACGGCACGGTCCCAAAAATCAACTTCTTTGCCAATGTGGACGTTACTATAATACCATGAATCGTTTAATGCTGCATCAGCGAGAGGAATGTCAGGATTTCAAGCGTTTTCAGTGTGACTATTGCCTAAAGTGGTTTAAGCGGCGTTCTCATTTGAATCGACACAAAAAGCTTCATGTGGCTGAACAGGACGCTGATCTGAATCAAAAGGAGAAGCCGTCACACGCAGTAGCTAGAGGTGGAGGAGGTGGTGGAACCGGATCAACTGGAACTGGCAGAGCCTCAAGTTGTCATTCGGATGGATTTGAACCATTTTACCTTTATACATCCGAAATCAAAGTGGAAAATGATGTGGATCTCATTTAAGTTTTTTAATTCCTTAGTTATTAACAAAGTTAATAATTATATTATTGGCCAAGTTCTCGTTATTGCCAAAACAAAAGACAAAAAATACATTTTGTAAATAAACTGAAAGCAAAAGAAGAAAGAAAACCAAAATCTCCTTCAAAAATCTTGTGATTTATGTTTTTACGTTAAATAAAACGAATTTAAAAAATTTTTAATATTTTCATTTTGCTTCTACAGTTGTAAATACATATATTAATATACATTTATAACATTATGAGAATAAGTTGCCGTTTTATTTGTTTTTTATTGTTTAATTATTTATTTTTATATATGTATGGAATTTATAATTTCTTTAATTTTGATTTTGCACATGGATTTTTTTCGTTTCAGGAGTGCGGAAATATAAGCTACGACCACAAGATGGACAAGTGGACTTCTCCGTCGCAGCCAGTACATCCATATCTAAGCTATCGACTCCCAAGACTGTGCTTAGGGAACGGAAGATATCTTTACCAGATGCATCAGGGTCAATCGCTAAATGCGAAAATGAGGAACCTTTAAACAACCAGAATGAAATCGACTACCTGACAAATGACGGTGCCAAAAAGTCGCTAGTCAATAATTCCGATGCATTAATAGCCCTACAACAATTGGCCTCCATTTCGACGGCTCGTTCCATGCAGCATATTGTTCCACATTTGCCACATAATTTGCATATAGATGCTAATACATTGATCCTTCCGGGACGTAAGCTACCACGTCAGAGCACGAAACGTTCAAATAATCCTCAATATGAGTCTAATCGTTGTCCCTTATGTGCTCGGGTTTATCGATCACAAGCGTTCCTCAACGAACATATGCGCAAAGAACATTCTGTTTTGATTTAGTTTAATGAGAAGGGAGTACTCAGAGCCAAGGCTGAAATTGGATTCCAAGGGAAGTTTTTTTTTTGTATTTTGACTAGAAATTTGCCAAATTTGAAATGCAGAGACCAAAAAGAAAATGTTTATATTATTATGAATATTGTTATGACAAAACAAAGTATAAATATAATGTTTATAATTAAATTTATTCAACCAGATATACATACATATGTACATATGCATACATAAGAACCCGTCACAGGATTGTGAAATTTTGATAGCATTTGAATTGTTTTTGTTTTCGAGAAAGCAGTTAATTCTTTTCTTTATTGCATTATATAAGTTCTGCATATACAAGTGGAGATCTAATTAAGTCTTTTATACATGCTGCTAATAAAAACTGAAATAATTAAAGCTAGTGTTCATATACTTATATTTATTCAAGTAATAACTTTATCGTCTTTTTTAATTTTTTTAGTTTTCATCGTTTTGATTGGTAGGTTATGATTTTCTTACTCATTTTTCGATATTTGTTTACTAATTTCTGTTTATCTTTTTTTGCTTCGTTTTAGTTTGGAAATTATTATTTCGAAACCATTATAAAATCAGGTAAGTTTTACAAAAAAAAAATGTAAAATTTAATGCCAAATGGTAATGAAAGAAGGGCTCATAATCCTTTCAGAACAGGTTTTCACCTAATCATGGTTATGTACATCTGTATGTACATATGTATTCACGTACCTGGCAATGGCAGGGAGAGTAGCCTTGCAAAATTCAGTTCCAGTAATTCAAATTCGGCCAACCACATAAATTACTGTACTAACCAGTTGCAGATACGATGGTTATAGTATCTCTGTCTCTCTTCCTCTCTGTATATCCTCACCCACGCAAAAGCCGCTATGCGTTTCGAAAACATAAAAATGTATACATACATATATATGTACGTATGTATGTATACATATATGTACATACATACATAAATCTTGAGTGTTGTTGCTCTTGTTAGAGTTGTAGGTTAGTTTATAATTTGTATACCCTTACAGAGGGTATATTAGTTTTAGTCAGAAGTTTACAAACCATAGAACGAAGCATCTCAGGCTATATAAATTATACATATTATGGATCAACATCTATAGCCAAGTAGATAGCCAGGTCCGTATGTCCGTCTGTCTGGATCACTAAGTTTTTTCTCAAGGTAATGGCACGATATTTGGTATTTATAAATTTGGTATATGTATGTATGTATGTTTGTAGATGAAGGTCAAATAATATACATACATACATACATACATATATACACAGGAAAAATCCTAGGAATTAATAGGTATGTATGTATATATTTTTCTTAATGAGTCTGGTAAATTATACATATTTACATATGTATGTACATACATATATATACATATGTATATATATGTATGAATGTAGTTGTTAGAAAAAATTTGCTAGGGTATACAAACCTCGGCACTCTCAAAATTTGCCCATCCTATTAGTTTTTTCTAAAAATAAGTTTTTCTGCCTGCTTGGATCGGTGTGTCTGTTTCTATGTTTGTATGTGTGTGGGATATTTCGTCCTGTGCTTCCCACGTGATTTTCCTAGATTTTTCTTCTGCCTGCTTTTCTCTCGCTTCCTTTTGTGCTTAACCTTCGCAAAGCGTTCCACAAACAACAGGATACCTACCCATGAACACATACATATATGCACATATGTATGTATGTATTTATTTCTGTATGTATACATATACATACATACATATGTACATATGTAAGTGTACACAACCAACATTTAAGTTTGTATGTATGTACATATATGTGTCTAAGCTATTCCAGGAATTTTTAGTAATTTCTGTTGTTAAGTAATGATTTCATCCTGTGTGTGTGTGAGGGATACAAATTTTTATGCTTTAATAAAAATCTAGAATTCGTTGGAAAATTGGGCATATGTATGTACATTAATACTTATGTATTTAAATATGATATTCGTCCGATTCAAGTTCAAGAGAACTTTTCTCTAACCTCTAAACTTATACATATGTACATATGTATGTAGCTACTGTCATGGTTTGACCTTGACATTCCATTTTCAGTTTGTAAACAGATGGAGTTGAAAAGTGAAGAGACAAATAAAATTCATAAAACACAATTATGTACATGCATATGTACATACATACATATATGTACATATATGTATGTACATATGTATGTATGTACATGTATACATACATACATATACATATACAAATGCAAGTCTAAAAACACCACCGGAAGCTACTCGTAAACACAGACTCGTACTCAATCCTCACTCTCTCTCTTTCCCTGCGTTCAGCTCTCGGAGCAGGAGAAAGTTTTCTCTTCATAGAATTTTTGCCTGAAATAGCAGCAACAACAACAACAAACCAATTCCAGTTGCAGTTAGGTAGGAAAAAGAATAAAAATAAATCAAGGACCCGGATCAGAGCTACACTTGCTGAGAGCAACAGATACAGAATACAACAAATGTGCGCACACAAGCACACAACAAACACACACTCAGATACATTTAGAATTTTTCCCGTATTTTCCTTTATATGTGTGCCTTGTGTAAAGCAGCTGCGCAAAGGGATTTGGGATTCGGTTTTGGGTTTCGTGCTTGGAAATTTTTGTAAGCTAGGCATACAGACCCGATAAAGAGAGATATTGCAACTAGTGCAGTTTAGATTGTGTAGCAGTGAGGACGCTTAACGGAGCGTGGGTGGAAATGGAGGAGGATCAGGAAGCAAGTTAATATTAAAAGCTAAACCGAAGCGCAATAAAAAAGAAAACAATTCCTTTTCCTTAGTCCAAATCCAAAGATAATTGCACCATAATTACTTTACTGTACTAAAAATAATTTAACTAAAATAATTTTCTAATATTTCGGTTTTATCTATTTTCAGGTTGCTCCAGAGCGCGGCTTTACATACATATGTACATACATACATTTAATGCAGTGAATTAACTAACCTATTCTATTTTCTTCGCTTTTTCTAGATGCCCCAGGTAAAGACATAAAACAATCAGAACAGCATCAAACACCAAAACATCATCATCACCACGCACCATATACATACATACATCATTTTCATTTTGCTACGTGCTAATAAAAATTTAAAACAAAAAGTTAAATATTTGTGTTTTTCATATTTGTTTAAATTCAAAAAAGTATTTGTTTGTGGCATTTTAGTACTGAAATCATTTTTGTAGTTTAGTTTGCATGCATCTAATAATAATCGTAACAAACTCAGCAACCCAGGTCTAAAAACATATTTATTTTTTTGCTTTTTCATTTGTCACAGCCTTATAAACAGTTGTAGATGAGACAATTCGAATAATCATACTATGCCTTCCTTTGCAGATTTGAGCAGAAAAGAGAACACAGCTCCTGAGATTCAACGCACTCATCCACGAAGCATTTTGAATGGTAATCTACAGCGGGAAAATGAGAATCAATTACCTGGCTCCCGACGTAAGCGGCTGTCCGTTTCAGAAGTATCGGACATGTTGTTTGAGTTTTACAAAACCAAATCGGCAAAGGCTCCCAAGCAGCAGGATTTAAACAGTGAGCTTTCTGGTAAATATGCCCAAGTTTCGCCTACTTCGGCGGAAACTATGGAACCATCGAGTATTGCGGCAATAGCTGTTTATGGTGCTGCTGAAACGGCTTCAAAAAACTTGACTGCTGATGAGATGTTGGGTGCTGCCGCTGGTAACGCAGCATTTCATCCGCGAATAAAATGTTCATTAACTACAGCGGCCCCTATTGACAAAGTGGGATTGGACGTGGGTGGAGGAGGCTTAACGGCCATTCCTGCTCCAGTTTTGGTTTCTAATACATCGGGTATAGGTTCCGCTGGAGTCAATCCTAAGCCCCAGGCAGCTGTCATAGCTGAGGCCTTGATTCGGAATGGCATGCATAACTTCCAGCAACAGTTACGTGCCCAGGAGATATTGCGTCACCAGACCCCTCAGCGTCGCCTCAAAGATGAGATCGACTGTAATGGAAGTGCACTAATGGGAGGAGTGGACATAACACCCACTAAAATTTTGGAAAATCTTTTACGCAAACAGCAAGAGCGTGATTTGCGTCATTCGGAGTGCGAGAATGACCCTGGCTCCTCAACCGAGGATGAAGATGACAATCGATATCATGCCTTCGATGACATTCACCTAATGGATCAGCAACAACAGCAGCAGCAACATCAGCAAACATCTCTTAATCTCTTCGGCGGTTCGACTAACTCAATTCTGGATGCCCAGACCCAGGCCTTGCGCAACTTGGAATTTACATTGAGCGATTATGGCGGAAGCAGCAGCAACGGCAGCACTACAAGTCCCAATGGCATCGGCCTGGATGGCGAACCTGTTTACGAGTGCCGTCATTGTGGCAAAAAGTATCGCTGGAAGTCTACATTGCGTCGTCATGAGAATGTCGAGTGCGGTGGCAAGGAGCCATCCCACCAATGTCCCTATTGTCCATACAAATCCAAGCAGCGTGGCAATCTGGGTGTGCATGTACGCAAACATCACACTGACTTACCCCAGTTGCCCAGCAAACGTCGGTCCAAATACTCCATGAAATGTGATCAGGGTATGGGCATAGGAATGGGTCTTGGCATGGGAATGGCCGTGAGCAGCGGCTCCGTTTCGGACGATTCACAGGGTAAACTCATTATAGACTGTAATAAATGAATGGAAGAAATTATGAAAGTTGGAGAAAGAATCTGAAGTGCGATATGATACCAAATAAAACTGAAAACGTTTATTGAGTCTAAACTTAATTCCGATTCGTGATTCCATGTCAAGTTTAATATTTAACTCTTCAAAAATAACAGTTATCTATAATTTTTTTGGCTGAAATCACGAAACGGAATTCTGAACAATATTCATCTCCTGTAGAAGAGATACTTCCATTTAGTTATTTTATTTTTTAACCACTTGTGTCTGTCACTGATTATATGTCAACTTATTTCTTGTCATTTATGTGTCATGCCAATCATTTTATTTTTGTAATTTCTAAGCAAGTGCAACTTAATCTAATCAAAGCATCATAATCAAATTAGTCCATTAAGAAAGTAAGAAAACAATCACAAAAAGCCAAAAAAAAAAAAAAATTATTTACACCACAAATTTAAGACATAATAATTTTGATATTTTTATCATTTAAGTGCCAGGAAATTGTCCTAATTCAAATTTAATAATAAGCATTTATGTCAACTAAATACTGATCAAACAAAAATCGCGTTAAATAATTTTCGGAAAGAATTCTATTTAAGAGTGGGAGATATACATACATAGATCTCGCCCGAGATCAACTCAAACGATTTCCGAACTTTCCAAACTACATACAATATATACTACGATCTCCAAAATTTTTCCTATACATACATATGTACTCATTTTCGTCTGAATTAATTTTAATAGGAAAGCGGCTTACTCAATTCCTCTTCCTAGCCAAAAGCATTCTGTTCGTATTTATCGACATTTTAAGACTGAAAACTTATTAGAATTTATCTTTAATGAATGTATTACCAAAAAAAAAAGGAATCCAACACAATGAATTATAAAAAAACTACACAAAAAAAAAAGATTCCCAAAACCTAAAAACCAAACACAATCCAAATGTACTTTGTCGTCATACTTAAAATATCATTTTATCATAAGAATTATTGCTGCCATTTTTTGCAAAATCGAGAGCTCCAACGAAAGATGAGTTTTCCTAATAAGATCACATCAACTAAAAGGCAGTGAAACTGCACAAATGCAAACCAAGACATGACTTTTGTAATCATTTTTATACATACATACATATATACATAAAGTATACATTTTAATTGAAATGCATTTTTAACATTTTTATTAATATAAGATTTTATTTATTAGGCGCAAGAGATTTTGTACTGTTCGTATGTTTTTGTTTATGAATTAAACGGAGATTTTAAACAGTTTCGATTATTATGTGAAAGGAATACAGGACTATAATACATCTACATATGCGTTAAAATCAAAATGCGTGCAAAAACGGAATCAAATAATTGAATGTATTATTACTATATATCTGCTCCTTTAGTTTGCATCCAAGATTACCAAAATGCCATTCGAGATTAATAAGAACAACCAATAGCCACTGTCAAGAAGTCCTCAAACCCAATTGTAATGGTGCCATTTTGTTGGGTGTCTCGTTGCCTAAACGCTTCCGTAAAGCGTTGCACTTGCACGCAAAGGACGATAAACTGATCCACGGAGACTTCTTTGTGACTCTGGGGATCGCTCTTTTTCACTAAAAAGTTTATGAATTCGGGGGTGAAACGAAATCCCATTTGTGTGAAGGCTGAAAATACGAATAAGTTAGTAAGTATGTACATATGTATATGTATTTGCACATATATATGTATATACATACATATGTATGAAAAATGTTTTTTCTCACCCTGTGTCAGCTCGCTCTCTTCAATATGCCCAGACCCATCCTGATCGTAGGTCTTAAACACCTGCAGCCACTGATTGATATAATTGTATAGCTTTTCGAACTCATAGACATCGATAGTGCCGCTGGCGTCATTATCAAACATGCCTAAAAAACAAATCGAAAATTCTTCCTTAATTAAGGTAAACATCATAAAAGAGCCGTTTAATAAATAAACAATTAATACTCTGTTGTGAGGCATGTGATACACTATTCAAAAATTAGTTGTGACTCACTTATCATTAGTTTGCAAGCATTATCCGAAAAGTGATCGCCCCGCCCATTAACCAAAGCAGCCTGCAACTCAGAGGCATTAATCTTTCCAGAGCGATCTCTGTCGACCATTGCAAACCACTGCTGCGCCTGTGGTGACACTTGAGAATTTTGTGGTGGAAAAGCTCCAGGAGGAGGAGCATATCCGCCCCCTGCCTGGCCTGCATATGGATTGTAACCGCCACCCTGTAAAGACAATTAATGCTTCATATTAAATTATGCCCTCCACTGTCCGTGCACCAGCCCTTAGGTTTGATTCCCAGTACCCTTGACTAGGTACTGCAGATCCTCAGTCCCCATTATTAGGAATGACATTTATTATGTTCTATTGTTACAGTTTTAATAATTCGCATTTTAAATGGTTTCCCGTTCCAAAAACATTAAAACTTACGTAGGACATTTTGTTAATAAAAGCGTTTAACTATTATTTATAGTGATGAAAGAAACTGAGCAACTATCGAAAGTATTATTACAATTTCATTATGCCAGTATAACAGTGTTGCCAATTGGCGACAGAAGAAATGGGAAGATGTGATATTATATATGATATCAATTATAGCAAAAGAAATCGCGACTAAAATTTTCATTCCTTTATATTCTATGAACATGTAAATAATTATTTCACAGTAAACTTTAAGCCAGTGCCGATGTATTTGAAAAAAATTGTTTCCCGCCGACTTCGATACATTTTCTGGCTAGATTAAAAAAAAAAAATAAAACAGTTCTATTCCAAATAAGGGCAGCACTGATACCAGTATAATGCCATCACTCATCATTGTCAGGGCTAAGAAATATTTTCGTCGGCTGTCAGCAATAAAAGCACTGAAGCAAACATAAACAAGGAAGGAAAAGAATTAAAATCGAAAAATGTCGCAAAGTAATAATTTTGTAAACTTAAATATATTTTCCAATTATCAAAAATACATTGATAACGAGCAAGAATTGCGGGAAAACATCCGACACGTGGTACGAGAAATAGAACACCATGCGAAGGAAGCGACTATTCGACTACAAATTATACATAGTAATTTGAGTCAAAGTAAGATTGATCATAGAAGCCTGTATGAGTGCATTTATAGGGCCAATGACTGAGTAAAGGGGCAAGATAATGCATCCATGCAGACCTCTAATACATAACATATGTACATGTAGTTTGTGACTTAACTGTGTTAATTATTATTTAATTGGAATTATAATTAAAGTAAACGGTGCTTGTGGATTGGCCAGGAAGGAGATCGAAGCCTGTGCCGAAAAGTATGAGAAGCTGGCCGCATTGATTCGTCCTGGCGAATATTACAGGTGAGTAATTCCAACCACTAAGATTGAATTTTTTGTAATATTCATTCCACAGATATTCAGATCATTGGACTTATATTACTCAACGCTTAATCTTTCTTATTGCTTTGGTCGTATACTTGGAGGCGGGTTTCCTGGTAACCCGAGAAACTGTCGCTGAAATGCTTGGCTGTAAGTCAATTCCAAAAGTGAAATTAAACTGCTGAGATTTGCAAACTTATTATGTACCAATCATCCTTTCAGTAACAACGAATCAGATTGATGATGTCAATCAAAAGCAATTCCATTTAGACATTGAGGACTATTTACTAGGTACGAAATAAACTAAATAATTTGTCGGATGACATGACCAACAAAATTTATTTCTTGCAGGTATATTGCAGCTGGCTTCCGAGTTGGCTCGATTTGCCACAAATTCCGTTACCATGGGAGATTATGAGCGACCTCTAAATATTTCACATTTCATTGGTGACCTAAATACGGGTTTCCGTTTGCTAAATTTGAAAAATGATGGCCTACGGAAGCGTTTCGATGCCCTAAAATATGATGTAAAAAAGATTGAAGAGGTTGTCTATGATGTTAGCATACGCGGACTGTCATCCATCAAGGAGGCAGAAGCAGTGGAATAATCTTAAACCGGTTAAAGTAGGTTAAGGTTATATAAGTTCAAAGTGAAATTTCAACAGTTACAGCAAATTTCGCTCCATATATTTAAGCCCAAATGAATATAGTGAATAAAAATTCAAAACTTTGATATGAAAAATTATAGTCGAACAATATCTCATCTACTAGGCACACAAGAGAAATTCGTATTTCTTAACAGCTTTAACAATGACGATAAGAAATGTGAAATCACAAGACATGAAATTGAAAAAGGTCATAGTTAAATCGAACGATTAAAAATTAACCGCCCCTACTCCAAAAAAAAAATTTAATAGACGTCAGAAAAGAACAACGTTCGTCCCTCTAACTTGTAGCTACGTGCTCGATCTGTTAATAAACAGACTCAAAAATGAGTAAGAGAGATAATGAAATTGCATAGATCATATGGTCGAACGTTCGCGCTTTTTCTCTGCTTCTTTTCAGTTGTTTTTTTACCATTGTGTTATCAACACGTAGCGTTGTTTTTGTCTTGTGTTTTTATTTTGCATTTGTGTGCTGTGTTGCTGCATTTCACAGTGCTTTCCGGATTAAAGGCTTTATCGAATACACTTCTAAACGTAGAAAAATGTAAGTGCATTCACCCTTCTTTCCAGTCGCCCCAACGACCTTTTCGCTTAACCAAGACGAAAAAGAAATGAACAGCAACCAGTTTTCATCTTACAAACAGCAAGTGGGTCACAGCATTGGCTGTAAAAAGCAAAAATAGCTACTTTGTTATGAATACATGCATAACGATAAAAGCGGAGGTGGAGGATCAGATAAGAGAAACGTGTAAAACTGGATGCAATTTATGTATTAGCGGACGTGTAGCAGTCAAAAGGTTCAAAATGCGATGCCTAAAAGACTACCAAACTTGTGCGATAAAAATGGGTCAAGGTTGATAGAAAAAAATACCTAGGCAGAACAGACAGTTAGAGCAAAATAACTTGAAGCCTAATTTTAGTCCACGGAGCGGCTTAAAAGGTCTAATTGCGTATGAATTATTGTGACCCACGACTACATAGGGCCATCGTATAAATGATCAACATGGGACTAGCTAGGTATTACAAAAAAAATTGTGGAAAATAGATACCAAAAGTAAATAATAATAACAACATACTCGACTAGTAAGACTTTTTGTTATTGCTTTTCTGTATTATTAGTTTGTTTTGTCTCTTTTTTTATTTACAAAACACGCTTTTGCTGAACGCAGTTCAAAGTCCAGGTTTCTATGCATCGGCTTGACTGGCGAGGCAGAGAGAGATAAAGAGAGCGTTTTCAGACGACTTCCAAGTTTTAAGTGGGAGTGGGAGCATGGGGGTGTGAGAGTAAAAGCTGTCAGAATAGCAAACTTACATACCTATATAAAACAAACAAACACTCTTAGAGAGAGAGAGAGAGAGAGAGAGAGAGAGAGAAAGACAGATAGAAAGAAATAAATTGACAGGTGTAGCCATCTTAACCTGTCTCTGGTGCTTGAAGATATTCACATATTATATAAAATCGTCTGGGCCCTAAGTGACGTTGTTACAAACTAATATCATGAACTTGAAGAACACTAATATAAAAAACTATAATGACTTTATAAAAAGCAACCATCTCACGCTCGTTCTCTGCCTTCTCTTCGTCTTGTATAAAATCCACAATCAAACATTTACCGATCATCTGTTACCTCGTGATCTTCTCTCACGCTGATTTTGTGTTTTTCTATTGTGTTCACCTGTGGAGACTTACCCCTTTTTCCCTAAATGATAAGTTGAATTCTGTCTGATAACCTCCTACAAACAACCAGACTAATTCAATGCGTCACAAATTGTTCTAGGTTACTTCATAGTAAATGTATTTTTGGCAAACACTTGAGAATTATCGTACCTCGTGTCTTACTCAAATTGCGCTTTACATCAGTATTGTTCGACAAAAATATCACATCACCCTCACCACCCAGTTTGCAATTAATTTAACTTTAAACTAGCGTAAAGCCTTGAAGAGTTGTTAATTGCTTATCAATCTATGTAAATGTTTTTATAAGCAACCTACTAAAGCAAGGAATTGAAATAAATGCACCTAGGCCTTAAGTATCTTTCAGTACTTTGTCTAAAACAAATAAATATGAAATTTGCGTAAAACTTGATAAGCAATCATTTACAGTTAGTTTACTAAAAAAAAGAGAGAAAGAGACTGATGTTCATACGTACATACATACAAACTTAAATACATATGATGTATGTAGGTATATACATACACATAAATACATACCTGTTTATATTTGGTTAAAGTTTTTGTAGACGTTTCTTAAAAAAGACACGAAGAGCTTATAACATACAGAAACACACATTTCCTATAAATTAATCATTTTTGCTCTCTTAACAGTTTTAAATACACATGTACATACATACATACGTACATATATGTATGTACATATACATACATATATGCATAAGTTTATATCCATTTGCTTGTTCTATAGTTCTGATAAGATTTTATCGATCTTTAGCAACCGGCACCGGTCAACACACTCTTTTCGTCTCTCTCCCATGTAGGTATGTATGTATGTATGTGTGTTGTATGTATGTATGTATGTATTTCTCTCAGCCCGAGCCCCCTTATTTCAAATACTCTCATGGATACTTACAGAATGTGTACCTAGTACTTTTGTGTATGTGTCATATAAAATGTGTATGTGTATATATAAAAACACACATAAGTACATATATATACATATGTATGTGTCTTGTCTGTCTTGCTATTTTGTTTTTAAATATGTGTGTATGTATGTATATTTGTTTTTGTTAATTTTAAAGGCCCCAAACGCTACGCCACGCAGCTGAAAATCAGTTGGCGCTCAGCACTCAAGCGATCAAGTTAAAGTTGCTTGTCCGATTTTGGTGTCGGTGATATTCGATATTCGAAATACTTTTTCGAAATTATCAATGGCTAAAAATCTAAGTGCAATTAGTTAAAGTTATTTAATTAAAAGAAAAGAATTGTCAATCATTAGAGTGCTAGAAATTCTGTTACTTTCCCAGCCGCCTTCAGAACCAGGGAAAAAGGTTTGTTGTTTTGTGCTTAAACCAAATTCAGGGTCATTGTTTTTAAAAATGTATGGAATTGAATGCGAAAACATTTGAACGATTTACATTGTAATTTGCTTTCTATTAATTTCTCTCTCTCTCTATCTCTCGCCTCTCTGACCTATATAGGAAATAAT
Source organism: Drosophila sturtevanti (assembly GCA_018150375.1). NCBI lineage: Eukaryota > Metazoa > Arthropoda > Insecta > Diptera > Drosophilidae > Drosophila > Drosophila sturtevanti. Next base: position 10,928,406 of record JAECWJ010000317.1, on the reverse strand, counting down.
CTTATTAATAGACTGTAGTTTTTAGTGTTTTCTTAGTTGTGATAACGATGAAACACTTTCTGTTATCATTGTGTATGTTGTTATATAAAGAGTCTGCCAAGGTTAAACCCCTTCCTCGCACAATAAAAATCTATGTACAAATAATACAGCAATTTATATTCACTTTGTATATATGTATATACATATGTACATATGTATATAATTAACACGATAAACCGCAGGGGCCGCAAACCACAGCACAAACCATTGAATGGCATTTGGTGGACTTTGTACCTTTAGTTTATTTTCTTTAATTTATGCTTCTATCTCGTTTTGCTCACAAACAAATAAAAGCCGGTGGTAGCAGCTTCACCTAAGGCATTCATTTTTCTAGTCAAAACTGGGTCAAACGAAAACAAAATTAGTAAATAAATTATTATGTCCAAAGAAACTCCAAAGTCAAAAAGAAAAGGTCGCTCTGTCTCTCTACTATACTGCTGCATTCATAGCCTTCAAGTTCAAGATCTACTTGTTTCTTGTGTTTCTATGAAGACCTTCTTCATAGAGTTTTCAGTGATTAATATTTGACGTACATATGTATGTATGTATGTATGTATGTATGTAGGTATGCACATACAAAAGTAAATACATACATATTTATGTATATATGTAGTACATATGTACATATATATTACATAAGTAACTTTTAATGCTATTTGGGAAATAGAGAAAGGTGTATACGAATACTTTGTTTATCACTCTGACATGAACACAAAGTTGATTATTTATAATTATTAGGCATATAACACAGTCATGTACATACATATGTATATATGCATACATATAGCGAATCTAAAACGCATCGACAACTGAACTGGTTGGCTACTCAATCTCAATGAATAGTTTAGTTTATAAAGTATATACATACATATATTCTTGATCAGCATCATTAGTCGAGTCGATATATTCCTATGAACACCTGGATCTCCAAGACTAAAAGAGCTAGACCAACAAAATTCGGTCTCAATATCCTCCAAGTGTCTACGCAGATTAAGTTTGTTTCACAAAAATATCGGAATGAGGAATTGCGCTATTGATTTACATCAATCCAGACCTAGAGCTTAGCTAACAGTCTTAATCTCAAGCTCACGCGCTTGGGGTTATCATCACTATGCATGACGTCAATGAATGATTACGATGCAACCATCAATTGCATGGAAATTGTTATTACATACGCGTAGGGAACATGCTACTTTCTTTTTTTTAAGAATTTTGAACATTTCAAATGTAGGAATTAAAGAGGTTCTAAAATTAAGGAGTAGGGTGGAGTGTGCGTTTTAGTATCTATGTTCATACATATATGCATGTACATATACATACATAAAAATGAATCATATAAATTTAACTTGGTCTGGAAAATTATACAGATATCGTATCAGTGATTCTTATTATTTGTTTTTGGAGGTAACAAACTCACGACCACAACGATAGTAGATTGATTCAATGACCAATTTAGATAGGGAAAATGTGGTCACTGATCCCCTTGCTTACTAATTTTCTTTTTCCTTTTTGTGTTTAGCAAATTTTACTCCTTATTTAGATCTTGGTGGTAGCAGTTCCAGGTATGGCTGAAGCCCATGCCGCAGTTGCCTTCTCGTTTGCCGTCACTCACGAGGGCTTCGATATCAACTACGATCATGAAGTACTCAATCTAGTTTGGAATTCAGGTGTGCGATCCTGGAAGAAACGAGTGGCACGTGCAAGGGTAAGCAACAAAAAGATATTTATTATAAATTTTTTGCAAATTTGGACTTTGTTCTCTATTTAGAATGGCATACGGAATGGCGTCTATCCGGCTCATATACAAAGTCTTTGGCTAATATCGGCAATAGCCTTGGGCCTTCACTTTGCCGGCTATCAGGCTCCCTTTAATTTAACAAACCGAATTCTCGTTAATTTGCCCTCCAATACCATAAATTGGCAAATAAGCGCTTGTTTTATGGCAGCTTTGGTCGTCTGGCTGTCAATATGTTTCACCATGAGATATACTCTAAAACTTTTACTTATGTATAAGGGTTGGATGTACGAGTCTAGAGCTCCAGGAAGTCGTGTCTCAGTGCCCACCATGTTGTGGGTGGCTGTTGTTCGCGTTCTTTCTAGTTGGAATAAGCCAGGATTATACAGTTTTCAAGGATCACTTCCACGTTTGCCATTACCTTCGGTTGCGGATACGATGCGAAGATATTTGCGAAGCGTACGTCCACTCCTCGACGATGCGAACTACAGTCGTATGGAGGGTCTGGCCAAGGAGTTTCAACAAACCATTGGCAAAAAATTGCAGTGGTACTTGATTTTAAAGAGTTGGTGGTCAACCAATTATGTTTCCGATTGGTGGGAGGAATATGTGTATCTTCGAGGACGTGGTCCTCTATGTGTGAATAGCAATTTCTATGGCACTGATGCCATATTTATGAATCTCACCAATAAGCAGGCAGCCAGGGCAGCCAACGTTATATCGTTGCTCCTTAATTTTCGTCGTCTCATCGAACATCAAGAACTCCAGCCGGTAAGTAGACGGGGGATGGCTTTTGTCGAATTTATAACTACCTACATATGTACATATATGGGCTTTTGCTATATTTTCCAGATCATGGTTCAAGGCATGATTCCCTTGTGTTCGTGGCAATATGAACGCACCTTTAATACTGCACGAGTTCCTGGATTAGAAACAGATCGCATCATCCATTATCGCGACTCTAATCACATTGTGGTGCTCCATAAGGGTTGCTACTACAAAATGCTGATTTATTACAAGGGACGCATTCTAAGACCCTGCGAATTGCAAGTGTGGGTATCCTAAGTCGATTCTGAGATCTTCTTTTTAATCGTTACTTTTAAATTTGTCAGTCAAATTGAGGATATCTTAAAGGCAAATGCCTCGCCACTTGCTGGTGAAGAGCATTTGGCTGCACTCACTGCCTGGAATCGTTCAAAATGGGCTGAAGCCAGAAATACTTATTTCTCACGTGGTGTAAATCATGTCTCCCTGCGTACAATTGAATCGGCTGCCTTTGTCCTTTCTCTCGATGACGAGCCCTTTGAATTTGATTTGGCTCGACCGGAGCTTCTAGACAATTTTGGAAAGAAGTTGCTCCATGGCAATGGCTATAATCGTTGGTTCGACAAATGCTTTACTGTTTGTGTCGCTAACAATGGCCGAGTTGGTTTCAATGCCGAACATACTTGGTAAGAGCGTAGAATTAATACTTATATTTTTTATTGGAATCGATACAAATTTATGAAATCAAATTGAACAACCAAAGGTCCGATGCTGCTATTGCCTCTCATATGTGGGAGAATCTTATAGTCGATGATCTTGTTACTGATGGGTAAAGTTTTTCCAAAATGTTTCCCCTAAGCGTTGGGTTCGGTGATGGTGGGAAGGGTTGTTCAGACAAGTTACAATCTGAATGAATATATATATATTTATTATACCTTTTTAATTACTATTAATCCTTGGTTGTGGTCTAACAAGTTTATAATTTATAATGTTCTTTTATAGGGCCGATGCACCGGTTATGGGACATCTGTGGGAATATATTTTTGGTGATGATATTTATGGGTAAAATTTAAATTAATTACATAAGATTACTTAACTAATTAACATTTGTGATATACTAATGAGTGGTACACCCAACTAATTTTTTAACTTAGTTCCTTATGGTAATCAATAATAATGTCATTTTATGATATATTCCGTAGATACGATGAATTGGGCAATACTAAAGGCACTCCAGAATTCCAACCACCTACGCCAACTCGACTTAGCTGGGATCTCCTGCCATGTCTAACACAGATTGAGGAGGCCACAATTGATGTCACAAAGCTAATTAATGAGGTTGACTTGCGAATTCTAGTACACCAGGAGTATGGGAAGGGATTTATGAAAAAATGCCGTCTTTCTCCCGATGCATATATACAGATGGCTTTGCAGTTAGCATATTATCGGGACGCTGGACGCTTTTCACTTACTTACGAAGCATCGATGACACGACTCTTCCGCGAAGGTCGTACGGAAACAGTGCGACCTTGCACAATTGAATCCGCAGCCTGGGTGAAGTCTATGCAGAATCCAAGCATCACGAATGATGAACGTGTAAAATTATTGCAAGACGCCTGCGATCGACATCAGCTTGGCTATCAGGATGCCATGTGTGGCAACGGCATTGATAGACATCTATTTTGCCTGTATGTAGTATCCAAATACCTCGAGGTAGATTCGCCCTTCCTTAATGAAGTGCTAAGTGAGCCTTGGCGTCTGTCAACTAGTCAAACGCCCCACGGACAGACACCAAAAATGGATCTGAAGAAGCATCCAAATTGCATAAGTGCTGGCGGTGGCTTTGGTCCCGTGGCCGATGATGGATATGGTGTATCTTATATTATAGCGGGCGAAAACTTGATATTCTTCCATATCTCAGCAAAGACAACGTGCCAGCAAACGGTATGAAATTGCAATTTCGAATTAGATAATTTAAATTTTAATTGAAATCCTTGTTTTTACTTTGCATAGAATGTCCATCGTTTTTCTGAGAACATAGTAAAGGCCTTGGCCGATATACGCAGCATGTTCGAGCAATATATGAAGGACCATCCTCCAAAACCGAAGACAGGATCCGCCAAATCACTCACAAATGGTTCACCTACATCGTGAAATGACTTTTAGGCCTAACACCCACACACACTCAGTCTTATTGATATACAGATATATATGTACATATATATACATATATTCATCATTATTAGTCCGAGATTCTTGTTAGCATTTGTTTCCTCTTTTTTGCTAGTTAAACGTTATCTTTGTATGTTCTTTTTAAAATCATCATCACCATTTTTGTCAACTATTACATTGTAACTTTTAGTGCAAATATGAAGAAAACAATGCAATTTTTATAAAATCAATTGTGACATGTAGGTTTTAACGAACTTTTGCACAACGAGTTTCTTGCTGTTTCTCAATTAAATAGTCTGTAAGTTTTAGAAATACATATCTCTTCAATTTTATTTGTACAAAATTACAGAACTTATGTGTTGGAAAAGCCAGATGAGTAACCATTCCAATTGTCTAAATTAGAAAAATTTAAATGCGTTTGCATACTAGCTATTCTCTTGTCCCAGTTCCCCAGTATATACATACATACATATTTTAGTTTAACCACATTACTGGAATGCAGTGATTTTAATTAACATTTCGTTTGCTTACGATAACCGGCAATTGGCAAATAAATATAAGCTTAAGTCGCGAGTAGTATAAAGAAACAAAAAGAAATAGAATTAAAAATGTTTTTTTTTATATTTTTTTTTTTGATAAATCTTGTATTATATAGGATTGCTGAATATGATTGTCATTAAGTGACTATTCCAGTAGTTTCTTTTTTGACTTTGGCGTCGAAATGGTGTACAATGAAACACGTCGTGGTGTTTTGACCTTAGGCGTAGTAGGTATTGGTGTGGTCGTTGTTTTCTCTGCCGCTGCCGGTGATTTTCCAACTCTCACACTTTCTCCTCCTGGTTTTTCTCCCTCCTCTTGTGTGTCCTCATACACTAATCGCATGTCTTCGGTACGCTCGATGGTGGCATCACTAATGGCCTGTGGTGCTGGCGTGGTTGGTACAGTTTTTACTGGTATTTCTTCGTTTCCATTGCTTGACAAGGAAACAATACCTTCATCCAATGGCCAGGCATCCATTGCCTCTTCAACGACAACTGGTCCATTGACAACAGCAGGCATATCAATCAGCACTCGAGGCGTACGCCTTATCGCAATGGGAGTGGCTTGCTTGGCGGCGGGTTGATTGTTAGTTTGTGGTGTCAGAGGAAAGTTGCTAGTGCTGCTACTTCCAGGTGTGCGTGGCTGTCTTCGAATTTGAATTGGTGTAGCCGGACGGCTTTTTTTTTCAGGTGACTCGAATTTTTCCTCCGAACTAATGATCTGCTTGTCGAGAATGACTACAGCTGGGGGATTTGACGACCTCTCTGCTTCACAGCTGGTCTTCCGCTTTATGGTTATGGTTTCATCAGTTTTCCGTGGCGATCGTCTGATGGGTATTGGTGTGGCAGTGGCTCCCACTTTGCGGGGCAAACGTCTTATGGCAATCGGCTGTGGCTTATCCTCTACTTTGGTGTCCTTCTGGTTGGTTTTGGGACTATTTGAACTGGATGAAGAAAAACTTTGTCTAGACGAGTCATTCTCATTTTCGTCTTCAATTTCGTTCTCCCTTTCCTTGCGATTATTGTGGAAAATGAGTTTTTCCTTTAGCAGTTTACGAGAAACTGACTCATCCGCTGAGACCTTTCTCATAACTTTCTGTTTTTTTCTCTTTAATTGAGGTAAATTCTCTGATGATTTTAATGCAGCATCCAGCACTGCTTCCATTTCATTATAACGTTCACCTAACTCATTCGCTTCGAAAGTGAGCAGGGAACAGAAGCCATCGGTGCTGGAAACAATCAGCACCTGGCCATCAACTGACCAAGTAAGATCTGTAAGTCTAGTGTAGTGTATATTAGAGACAATAGCAAAAGGCACTTGTTGTTGGGTGTCATAAAAGAGAACCGAATTCTTGGTGGCCACCGCATATATCATACGATAGGGTAACTTTATGATGGGCGGATTCTTTTCCTCATTGTACGGTCTTAGGCGATACAGAACTGGGGAACACCGCACGGCAACAGCATATTCATTAGGGAAAGGCAGCACATAAGCCGGACGAGAGAGATCAAAGCGACTAAAGCCATAGGCAGTATTGGTCGGTTTTAAGACACCATCGTAGTCAGTGATCCCAGCCGGTGTGATAAGTAGTTTTCCATCTGGTGAAAAGCTTAGGCGTCGAAAGAATGTTTGCAGCGTGCCGTCATGATAGAGCCTTATACTCTTCTCATGGAGATGATGATCTGGCTTAACAGGCAGCGATGATTTGCTGACTCGATGGATTACCTTTTTGGTGTGAGCATCAAATATCCGTAAGTGCCTGCAAAGCAAATTGTACAATTAAAACTCTGTGCACATAGCTTACTACAATTTTATCAACACTCACCTGTCCGTACTCATTGTAGCTATATACTGATTGCAAGGATCCCAAGCTACACCCTGGACATACCCCTTGTGATCATCTAATATTGCCAAAGATTTACCCTTGTGGACATCCCACAACATGGCTGTGTTATCAACTGACCCAGTCACTAGGAACAGCGAATTCGGTGCCCAACTCAAATCGTATATATCCTCACGATGTCCCCTTAATACTTTTAACGTCAGCCAAACTTCCTTGTCCTGGTCACCATGACCATCTGCATCCACTATGTTTACCACCTCGTGCTCGGCCTTTTGTTTCCATATAAAGACGACGCTCTCATCATCGCCAGATGCTAAGAGTTCACCATTGGGCGACCAACGGACGGTGTTTACCGCCCGTTGATGACGCGACAGATCGGCAGCCAATTCTAAAGCAACGTCACCGTCTGTTGCTTCTTTAAGAACGGCCCCTTCTCCCTTTCCTTTATCGTGGTTTAGATACCAAATTAGAACATGAGCGTCAGTGCCGCCCGAAGCCAAGCGGCAAATAGTTGATGACTGTAGACCCGATCCATTATACTGTATATCCACACTCAGTACAGGGTCGCGATTGTGCCAGGATATTTCTGGTATTTTACACTTCATTCTGATTTTCCGGTTATTAAAAACTTGTACTCCTCACAGATATTCCTTGGATTAATGCGGAGGACTTGGCGCGTAAATTTACCTAGTGTGCCCGTTCAGCATTAAAATACCCTAAACACGCCACTTAATTTGACAAACATTTAGGGTACTCAATCATACGTTACGCATTTGGTCACACAAATCACTAGTGCGAGCGTGAAGTGACGAGAATCGGCAATTTAAATTTATTCCATTTTAATTTGTTCATTTTAGTGCTTAAGAATACTTTACATGAGAGAAACTAGAGAATTAATTTCTTATTCGCCTACAGTTCGTCTCTTGTATGGATTCCACGGTACTCCTTATTTTCGATAGTCACCCCCTTACAGCGCTCCTGTTCCACGAGGAAATCCTTTGCCACCCAGGCCTGTTCCCCATCCTTAAAGAGAAATATAGCACGGTTGTCATCGACCATGTAACGCTCTGCCTGTATGTGATTATTCCACAGGCTAGTTTGCCACAGTTTTGTAATCGATTCGCCCTCCTCTCGAGTCGGATTGCCGGTTACCGATACAAATGTCATAAGGGTTCGACCTTTTTTCGAAACCTTGAGCAGTTCTTCAGGATTCTTGCTGTCTAAATTAGATAGATCGAGTTTGGGTTGTGGCCGCAGGTGTTCTGGCAGCTCATCTGGTTCCAAGGGTTCTTCGTCTTCTTCCCATTGATCCAGCAGGCGCTCGAGGTCGGCTTCGCTGTAATCTCGGATATCCTTTTTAGCCCAGGCCGGCTTATCATCGTCCTTACCAAATTTCTTGGCTAATACTATTACTGGCATGACCGCCAGAATAACAATTATCCACCTTGCCAACATGAATTGTAATTTAATGACAAACTTTTATAACTATCATTAATTCCAAGCTTCTTGAATGTCAAAGCCGATGGTAGGGTTGCCATGTTTGGTTTAACTAGGTGACGTGTTAATCAGCTGTTTACCTGCAATATTCGGAAATGGTGCCAACTCTAAGCAGTCATTCGCATGTCAGTTTTAAACCTGAGCTACGCGATTACAGACGTGAGAGTGCGCGTATATATCCACGATTTTGTTATTGTTATATGCGTATTGATAATATAAAGCCAATGCCGCAGGCATCGAAGCTGGTAAATTTTTGTTTAGTGTTTTAGTTTTCTTCGGGATAAAAACAGTTTGAAGTTTCTTGGTGAATTACTAACAAATCGAAATGTGGACACAAGGATTTGACAATATTAATGTTAAGTTAATGTGAATATAATATAGAAAATTATATATGTACATATATATGTGCATGCTTGCGATGTACATGTTCTTTAGATGACTATGGATGACATCATCACCTTCCCCGAGTATCATCATTGAGTTTTGTTTCGTCGCTCTCTCTCTCTAATGATTCCATTCCATCTGTTTAATATTGTTTTGTGTTTACTTATATTTTAGAAAAAGCTTAACCCACTCAACGCGCGCGAGTTCAACAAATAATAGAAACGAAATAAAATCAATAGGCAGGCAGCTGCTAGCAGCTGTTCCGCTGGACGAAAAATGGTTTTCGAGGCGTTGGTTGCCGACATCCTCAACAAGGTTCTAGGCGATTATATTGAGAACTTGGATCGGAATCAACTGAAAATTGGCATATGGGGAGGTGAGTTAAAGTGTGGCAAGGGGATGCAATTTCAAGTTAACGTATGACTTAATTATTGGATCTCAACACGCAATAATAGAAACCACGATGACCTTATCCTTTACAATTGGCATTTCCAGTGACTGACCTAATTTCTTCTTCGCTTATGTACATACAATATACAATGACCAAGGGAATTTGATTATTAGTATATTTAATAATAATACTCAGTTTTGTCAAAGAACAACAAAAACATGTTTTCCAAAGGAATCATGATATAGAATTCTGGAACGTAGAACGTTAGTTAATTTCTTTATATACATACTCAGAAACAAGGTAAACATATAAAATATTGAAATAAGAAAACCAATAATCCATGGTTTGGGTAATAATTAGTTTTCTCAACTTTGTACATTAGCATCAGCAGTGGAAGCAATTCTCAATGACGCTGTTCCAGGAGAAACAAACTGTTGCATTTGTTTCTATAGAACACACACCCACACCACACCCAACTAAACTTAGCCAACATGATTTTTTTGCGGTTTCGCTCTCAGCAATTCACAATTCTGTCAGGGAACGGAAAACAACGAGCAGTTCATAGGAACTGCTTATCTCATATTACAGCAACTTTTGCGTTGGAATTCCTCTCTTCACAGATATCAAGTTTAAGAGTGGCAACTATCAACTGGTCTTATTTTGGGACCAAATACTTCTTTACTGTATTAAAATTATAACCGATCAAAAGTTAACCATTTTTTGTGAGCTCTGAACTTGATGACATAATTCCAGAATTCGTGAATGTTTCGTCAAATACATAAATTATATGGTTGGGGGGGTTTTTTAGAAGCCATTGTTATTGTTAGTGGCTAGGAACGACATGTTATTCTGTGATAATGACGCAGTGAGTTCTTGTTCTTTGCTTTTGAGTTAAATTTACAAATAATGAGTTGCGGTCAACAACTTCTGAACTGATAAGGTGGATCTCTATAAGTTGGTTAAAGTAATGTGGTAGGGAAAGGAAAGCAAAGATTTCTGCACAATATTTCTAGCAGGTGGTTGCCAAATATATTGACTAATTGACTTATGATACATAGCAAAAAGTCTTTGCATGCATGCAATGATTTATCAATCCTGTTCAGCACCGAAACATAATAGATACGATAAAAACATATCTTTTATACACTTTTATAATTGTAAAAAATTTGTTCTGGTAATTGTGATTTAGTAGTCGATCTAAGGCTCAGCATAAAATATTTGTGAACCTAATTATGATAATTCCGACAGACTGTTACGCTGAATGTAACTTTAAAAAATTACTGCTATCAATACAATTGTATTTTCTGGTAATTGAAATATTATATTGATTATCTAATAGGCCGGTAATACAATAATTCAATTGGTTATCAGTGATTACTTGCAATTGATTACACAAAATAGTACACACAGTGGAGGCCCTTTTCAATTTCACCTTATCCCAGATAAATGAAAGCCAGACCAATAGCCAACCCAACTGGAAAAAAAAAATTTTCTTTCTTGTACTGGCATTGACATGAGTGTTGGGTTTGTTTACCGTTTACTCATTGCTATTGCCAAGACATAAATCAATAGGAATTTTCGTTTGACCGTTATCGAAATTGACTAATTACTTAATGTGAATGCGAAATGAGTTTGATTACTCTTTTAAAGGGTATGAAGATACATACATATGTATGTCCATATGTATGTACGTATGTAAGTATTAGGGGAAGCCGTTGTCACATACATATACATACATACATACATACATACATTCATACTTACATACATAAGTTTCACAAAATTATTTTTAAGGCTTATTAAAGCAAACATTAAAATGTTCTAGCTATTGTTAAATTGTTTTTTTCATTTAAGGTGATGTCGTCTTGGAAAATCTCCGGATACGAGAAAATGCCCTCGATGAGTTGGACTTGCCTGTGCAACTTGTCTATGGATATCTGGGTAAGAAACACATACAATTATTATCAAATATTCAAAATTTTAAGTAATTTTTGAATGGTTTTCAGGCAAATTGGTATTAAAAATTCCATGGAAGAATTTATATAGCCAGCCCGTTATTGTCGATATTGATAGTCTATATGTTCTGGTTTCGCCCAATAACAATGTCAAATATAACGCCGAGAAGGAAGCCAAATATGCGATGGATGCCAAAAAAATGGCTCTTGATGCCCTGGAAGCAGAACGCAAAAAAGAGCTGGAAAAAGGTAAGATTCGGGTCGATTAAAAGTATGAATATTGAATTGTTTTTAGTTATGGTTCCTAAATCTTTCCTTAGATAAGTCCAAACCCGATCCTGGTTTCGCAGAGAAATTAACAGCGCAAATTGTTAATAATTTGCAAGTAAAAATCAGCAATGTGCATGTCCGATACGAGGATACTACAACAACAGGTAGTCCCTTCTCATTTGGAATATCCTTGCACGAACTGGAACTCTATACCACAGACAATAATTGGGAGAAATGCTATATGTCCCAACAGGCGTCACAGGTTTTTAAAATTGCGAATCTCTCCTGCCTTTCCGCCTACATGAATTGTAATGCCCGCCTATATTCGGGTCAAGGAAAAGATCAACTTACTGAAGTGTTTCAAGCGCACATTGCGCGGAAGGAATTTAAGCCAGCTAGTTATAGCTATGGTTCGTATTTTATTATTCAGATAACGATGCTGTTAACCGAATTTTGTTTAATAATTTGCTTATCTAGTTTTGGGTCCAATATGCTGCAATGCAAAGCTTAAGCTGAATATGAATCCAGAATTCGATAGCCCGCCATTCGAAATTCCCAAAATTGATTTGAGTCTGGAAATGGAAACATTGAATGTGGGTCTAACGAATACACAGTTTCATAACATTATAAAATTAGGCGATTCAATGAATCGCATGCAGCTGGGTTTGCCCTATCGGAAGTATCGACCGCACAACATTCGTAAGATAGAAACATAGATGTTCCGTCCAAATTTGTTGTTAACTTATCAATTTTTTTATAGCCTTTAAAGGCAATGCCAAGATATGGTGGAAATTTGCCATTACTTCAGTTCTGGAGGAGGATGTGAAGAAAAACAGACGCTGCTGGTCGTGGAATTACATAAAGCAGCATCGCGAGCGATGCAACACGTATGCCCAGGTGAATGGAGATAAAAGTCAATTTCACTATATTTTTATACATTTTTTATTTATTCATATATTTCGCTGCACTTAGAAATATAAAGAGCGAGAATTGACCAAGAAGCCTCCAGCAACATTGGTCGAGGCTTGCAACTTGCTGGAACAGGAATTGGATGTGTTTAATTTGCTGCTAATCCGACAGCGAGTGAATATTGAGATAGCCAAATTGCGGGAAGCCGCACCACCCGAGAATACAGGTTGGTTTAGCGGTTGGTGGGGTAGTGGTGGAGCTAAGAAGGATGACGCTACTACTGCCGAAAATATAGTGAAAAAGTTTGAAGCTGCAATGACACCAGAGGAGAAGGCTAAGTTGTTCAATGCCATTGGCTATCAGGAAAACGCAAAGCCACAAAATGTCCCCGAAGCGTATGAAGCTATAAAAATGAACTTTAAACTTATTGCCTTGGAGATGGGACTGTATGAGGATTCGGTATTAAATAACGATAGTAGAATCTCTTATGACTATCAGGATCTGCCATCTATATTGAAGTTGAAATTTTCAATGGCAACTGCAATGGTGATTCAACGTCCTGCAGCAGAAGCCATAAGTATAACAGCTGGTATGAAGGAGCTTAGCGTTACGGGCAGGGAACACAAGGACAACAGTTACATACCAATGCTGGTGGAATCCAAAATCACTGATGAGTTCAATTTACTGGATATATTTTTTGAAACAAATCCCCTGGACAAACAGTGCGATCAGCGTGTTAAAATTGTGGCCAGGCCATTACAAATTGTGTATGATGCCGATACCATATTGAGCCTGCTGAGTATTTTTCAGCCACCGAACGATGTTACACTCTCGAAGTTTGAGGATGTCGCTAATGCCCGGCTGGATGGTATTAAGGAACGTTCCGCTACAGGAATGCAGTATGTCATTGATCAGAAGGCCGTATTGGACGCGGACATTCTACTGATGCCCAACATTCTGGTAGTGCCCCACGGTGGTCTCTATGTGGCCGATGAAAAATCTATGGTAGTAGTGAGTCTAGGTCAGTTACATGTAACAACTACACCTCGTCACCGGACGACCGATCATATTCAGTCTTTATATCAGATGGGAGAACATAAGCAGGATATTCTTAAAAACGTTATGGATAATGCTTATGACAGATTTACGATTAAAGTAGATGATGTTCAGCTTCTAGTTTCCCGACCAGGTGAACGTTGGCAACAAGCTCTTAACCAGGCCGTTGCAACGGATATGCATGTCCTACGACCCATCTCCTTAAAAATTGTGGCGGCCCTTTGTGTAATCGACGACGACCCGCGCTTGCCGAAAATTAAAATCGATATCGAACTACCTTCCGTACAGGTGAATATAAGTGAAGGGCGTGTAATTGATGCCATAGGCGTCGGCACAAGCATTCCTCTGCCAGAAAGCTCATCGCCACCTCAGCCGACGACACTTCAACGCTCGCGAAGCTCTCTATCCAATTTCATTAACAAAGAGATTAAGAAACGCAACACTGAATCAGCAGTGACGGTTAGCAAACAGTTGGATATCGAAGAAATTACACAAATTACAAATGTCGAGGTGAACTTTTCTCTTAGTGAGATATCTTTTATGTTGTACAAGTCACAGCGACTGTCCGAAAATGATTCTGACGTTACGCAGGAGTTCTTAACGCCCGATCAAGATCCATCACCTACAATGCAGGATAGTGAAAGTACGCAACGTACACAGGAACTTCTTTCACTGCAGGTGCTACAGGTTGAAGCTCATCTGGCGCAGCGTACCTATGAAACGGTTGCATCGCTAAAGTAAGTAACCACCTCCACATAGGAGTTGGATATATAATTTTTTTTTTAACTTTCATTCATAGATTGGGTGGGATTAACATAAAGCAGTTCGATTGTGTGGAAAATGATGAAAAGGTGCTGGATGTCATTAAGACGCCAGGGTATACAAAGGATAAAAACTATTTATTTTCTGTCTCCTACACGCTCGCTGACAAGTTGTCGCCCGAGTTCACCACCAAATACAATTCGACGGAGCAGTTGATTGTGGCCAATTTTGAGATTCTTAATGTTGTACTGCATCAGGAGTGTCTTCTACATTTGTTGGAGGTGTCCAACAATTTCCAACGCAATCTAGAAAAAATACTGCAACACGAAAAACCACATGATCGATTCGGTTCAGCGGGGGCCGGCGATGGAATCAAACATCGATTAACGGTCATTATGGAGGATACTGAGCAGATTATGACGACCAATCAAATGACTTTACGTCGAAATAAGGCAGCCTTGTCACGTCATCGTCGCGTTGTGGAGAGTATAAAGATACGCCTAGTGGCAAATCTGAATGAAGTTGGCCTTCAACTGACCTCACGCAATAGACCCTTGGCTGAAATGAACATAAAGAGATTCGTGACAAGTCTTACGATGAAATCGTCTTACACAGAACTTAACATCGGCTTGAAGGATATTCAAGTTATCGACCTCAATCCCTTTACAAAACATCAAAACGTAAGTCGATTGAGATATTCACTGTCTACGTTTTTAATTCTGTGTTCGTATCTCCAATAGATTTTGAGCATTGTAGGTCAGGACGCCTTTAATTGTCAAGTGGTAATCTATAACAAGGATGAAACGCTCGACTACAATTCGGATGACATGAAAATAACCGTGGATATCGGTTGCATGAAGATTATATTCCTCAATTGGTTTGTGACTGGTGTCTTGGTAGGTTACCATTTATAATTCCATTAGTGGCTTGTTTCTCATGGGAATTCGTATTACTTGCAGAATTTTCTGGATAATTTTCAAGCTGCTCAGCAGGCTCTCTCGGATGCCAGTGCTGCAGCTGCAGAGTCTGCCCGACAAAAAGCGTTAGATGCCTATGAAACAGCCACCCGTATGAAGCTGAATGTTCGCATCAATGCCCCTATAATTATTATTCCAGTGGATTCAAAGAGCTGTAACGCACTGTCGCTTGACTTGGGAATGCTGGAGCTGACAAATAATACAATTGAAGTGGCAGTACCCGATAGAGAGGAGAGAGCGATTATTGATGAAATCAAACTTCAGCTAAAAGATATAAAAATCACCAAGGTGACTATATTAGAGGCGGACGATTCTAATGTGGATGGTGGGTGAATAACTTTTTTCAAAAAAATGCATTTTTTAATCACAATTCATTATTTTCTATCCCTTATTAGATGTTGACGCAGCCGTTGGATGGAAATCTAAATTTAATATGATGAATCCCATGAGTTTCACATTGTTGGTTACACGAAATCTATCGAGTCAGTGGTATACTGGTGTACCCCAACTCAATCTATCAGGTCGTCTGAAATCAATTGAGGTACAAGTTTATAAAACAATTTTTTTTGCATTTTTGATTTCCCATCAATATTTATTTACAGCTCACACTTTTCAGTGATGATTATGCTTTAGTTATTTCTATACTCAATCGGAACTTAAACGAAGGTCTGATCGAGTTTCCACCAGTCGAGAAGGAGCCACCCAAGTCGCCAGCCAAAAAGCCATTTGAATCCCGTGGCTCGCATGTACGCCCACGTCAATTGAAGTCCTCGACTGACTCATTTATAAGAAATAATAAGATAAATGAGTCGCTAAAATTCAATTTCCAATTTGATGGCGTCATCATAAATCTAATGGAAGGTAAACTAAAATAGTTAATTATTAAATAATTTAATTTTTGATATTATCCTCCATTTCACACTCGTATAGGTGAGGACTCCGGTTTAGCCCGTTTCGGTATTTACTTTCTGTCTGTAAAGGGTTCCAAACTGGTTGACAACACGATGAGCGTTTCTGTTGTTTTATGCAACATTCAGTTGGATGATACACGTCAGAGTACTAACAGTCAGATACGTCAGTATTTAAGCCGTAAGGATTGGCAGAATCCTCGATTTGAGACGGAGGAGATTATCGATGCCTGTTACAATGAGCGCAATTTCATGGTCGATATCACGGCCATCGTTAAAGAAAATGATACTTTTGGTATGTCTTCCCCATGACTGATAACTTATTACTTGCTGCCTCTGGCTAACGGCTTATTCTTATCTATGTATACCTTTTTCATTTTCAGCGGAGGTTCATGTTCGTGGTTTTGATCTAATCGTTGCTATTGACTTTTTACTCAAATTAACATCATTCCTAACCTTGCCGCGGGATGAAATGTTGGAAAGCACACGGGCAATTTCGGAAACAGCTAAAGATACCCTGAATGCGACTAAGGAAACGATACGTGGTACTGCCAAGGCAGCGGCTACAGAACTTCTTGATACGGAATCAATTGGTTAGCTAAAATGATCAATTATTATTTTGTTTAATTTTATTGACTTTTTCTTTTTTGTTCTGATTTCCGAATTTTTTTCTAAAGCCATTTCCACAGACTTGGCGGCTGATACTAAAATGCATCTCATACTGCATTTTGATGAACCGGATATCATATTAGTGGAAAGTCTTGATGATCTGAATACCAATGCCATTATTTTTAATGTGAGTTAGTCCATGGAAACTTTATGTACATTAAAATTGGCTTCATTCCGTGCTTTTCACGATTTTCAGGCGCAAGTGCATTTAAATTATCGGTCTATCAATGACAAACAGATCATCAATGGGCAAATCGATGCCCTGAAGATTTATATGAGCGCCTTCCTGCCAGAGCGCCGCGAACAAACGTGTCATTACATTTTACATCCCTGTGTCATCAGCTTGCAGGGATCAACGCCCGAAGAGGAGGGTCTTCACGTAAGCCTAAAATTGAGCGAAATTATAATCAATGTTTCGCCAGCCACAATTGAACTGCTTAACAAGGCAATGGTCAGCATAAGCACAGGCACTGCATCAAAGGCAGGCGATGACCAAGTTCAGATAGATTATTCGAAACTCTGGTACCCCAAAAAATTTCACAGTCGTTCCTATTGGTTTACCAAAGTGGAAGAAGGCTCAGATGCCTTACAATATGCTGAGACCGAAACCGTTCCTTCGGGTGGCAGACACAAGACAGAGAAATGTGTTATCGAAATTCCTGGTATAGCCCTTGTGATTGAGTCCGGAATGGGTTACTATACAAAGCCGCTTATCTCATTGGAAACGCGAGTGACAGCCGTTTTTAATAATTGGAGCCGCAATCTTAGTGCAAGTGGATCGATAACCCTTAACATGGTAAGCTTCAATATGGTGATATTTTATCTAGCGCTAAGAATCTTTCTCAATGCGATTTCTGCAGAACTACTACAATCAACGACTAGCCGAATGGGAGCCTATCATCGAACTGAACGAGGTAGTTAACCGAAATGGCGTCAGCGAGTACACACCGTGGGAGCTAAAATTTGATCTGGGCATCGAAAAGGTTCAAAGCGAAGTAGATGATTTCATGGAAGAACAGACTACCAATATGTTTATACATTCCAAAGAGAATCTGGAGATAACCTTGAGCAAATCTTGTGTCAGTCTGCTTAGCGAGTTGGGTGAAGCCTTCTCTCAGGCCATCGACCAAAAGGGCCTGATTAAACCTGATATTGTGGCCCCCTATGTAGTGGAAAATGATACGGGCTTTGACATTACCTTGGACTTGTCTCGCGGTATTTTTACATTGCACGAAGTCCATCGTGGTAGAACCCAAATCAACAGTGCCCTACTGTTGCAGCAACCATCGACTGATGATCTGTCAATTGTGGATCCCAATTCAATACAGACATGCAAAATTTCAACAGGTGGACGGGCCTATCTGCAAACGAAGGACTGCAGTGGCCTGACTGAAGAGCAATCGGAGGACTACAATCTATATGTGCAGGTTGGCGGCATTGAAAAGGAAGTCATTTTACCAGTTTCCAAGGCGGATGTTCGATATTTCCCTTTACTGCGTAGCGTGGTCAGTGGAGATCCTTGGGGCATCATCTCGGAGGTGAAGCTGGATTATGGCACCACCAAAGTGAACATTCATGGTGTTGTCAGCGTAAGTAATCTTCGAAAAAGCATCTTCATAACAGAATCAACATGCCTTTCAACATTCCAATCTGTTTTGCCTTTACTGTTGTAGGTCCAAAATCATTTCACTACTTCGATCAGTGTTTACCGAAGGAAGCAGAATGGCAGCGAAATTCTTGTGGGACTCGCAAAACCTGGACAAGTTTTCCATGTACCTTTGCATGCTATTTACGCGGAGTCAAAGGAGCTCTATTTTTCGATCAAGGGATACAAAACGTCAGTGCAGGGCATATCATGGGTAGCAAGTCCCTCCGATATGAACTATTCACATCAGCTGCAATGTGATCCCATTACGACATTCGAGCCACTATATATCAACAGCATTCGCAAAAAAGATGAGGTTTACTTCGAGAACACCAACAAATTTAAACTACTGAGTGCCTTCTATACGATACACTTACGTCCGCCACTTTACTTGCGGAATGGTCTACCTATTAGCATCAAAGTATCAGTGGCTGGTTGCTCTGTGCGCAAAGCCCAAGGACTTGATGCCCAACCATCCAAGTTAAGTTTGATCAACAAATATAACCGAGAAGAATTCCTCGACTATGGCGAGAAAATGGTGGAACCAGGTGATGTGCTACACTTACCTACGGTCAAACTGTCGCAAAAGGGGCATGAAACGAAAAGCTTCTTGGTTGTACGGGTAAGTAGGCAAAATTAATTTATATCTAGCAATTGTGGCAAGTTGATTGGTTTAAACAGCAACAATCATTTGAGGTAAAAAGCGATGTAGCCGTTTACTACATCAGCATTTAACCGAAATAAAGTTTATAAAATTCCATAAAGATTTAACATCAAGTAAAAAAGACAGATAAGAAAAACTAAGAACACTTTGGTCATAGATATACTCAAACTCATGAATACATATAAGAGATTTCTTACTACATAATGATTGCTTTGTTGCTTTTAGTTAATTCAATATCTGGAAAAGGATTGGTCATGTTCCACCGACATTACCGAATGCGATGGTGAAGTCGGTATTTGGACTTTTGCTTCTTATGATTCGGAAATAAAGATGGATATGGATCTATATGTCCGGTAAGAAGAAAACACGAAAAAGTAATTACATGAACTTTCCAAATTTTTCATTCTCATTATGACAGTGCGGAAAATCGTCATGGTAGTTTGGTTCTTACCCTCTACAGTCCATTCTGGATGATTAACAAGACTGGCGAGATGCTTACCTACAAGACAGATGTTTCATCTGTGGAAGTGCTATACCACCCGCCCGAATATACGGGCCCCATTTTGTTTACGTTTCGCGACAAGTTCTTCTTTGACAAGAAGAAGGCCTCGATTCGATTTGACAATGGCGAGTGGAGTGAGAAAATTCCCCTTGATGTGGCTGGATCGATTGGAGAGGTTACCTGCCGATCGAATGGTCAGAAATATAGCATTGGTGTCCACAACCATTTAACTCAAGACTCGCTGACCAAGCAAATCACTTTCATCCCGTTTTATATATTGCGTAATGAATGTAGCTTCAATATAGAACTACAGGAGCAAAGTCGTCCCGGAGATCCCTGGATGAATTTGAAACCAAAGCAGTGTGAACCGCTCTGGCCGAAAAACGACTCCGATCACAAACTGATCGTACGTGTAGATGATAAGACGACGCCAGCCTTTGACTACACGGAAGTGGTCTGCACACTGCTTAAACTAAATGATAGTGTTTACGGTGGAGTCAATGTCGATGTGCAGACCACTGAAGGCGGGGTCTATATAACCTTTACCGAATACAAACCATCTGACGCTCCGGGCCTGCTAATCAATCATACCAGTCACGACATTGTCTACTTGGAGAAAGGCAATAAAAATGAGCACATACTCCAGGCGAAAAATACCTTAATGTATGCATGGAATGATCCTGCGGGGCCCAAAGTATTGGTATTCGGAAGGGATAGACAAGAGTCAGATCTCCGGCGGGACAATGTAGGCGAGGTGGTGTAAGTATTAATAGAACTCGGATGTCCTTTAAATTGAATTGTGTATGGGGGAGTTTTACGTGGCACAATCGTTTAGATCGGGACGTGCTACAATTATTTTAACCTTCGGTTTGTTTTTCTCAGCTTGCGAACCGGACACAAAGCCTATTGGGTATCATTTTTGGATGGAATGCAGAGGGTGCTGCTCTTTACCGAATTCAAGGCGATTGCCAAGCGCACCGAAAGCAGTGCGGCCCTACAAACAATTACCCAAAGCATTGACCTTCGCATTCATGGAATCGGGTTTTCTGTGGTTAATAATGAGACAGGACTGGATATACTCTATCTTGGCATTACGAGTTCAGGCATTATTTGGGAATCCAAAAAGGAGGATAAAAAGCGTTACCGCGAGATGACTATTCATGATACTGAACTAGTAGAAGCAGAATATCAACGATATTTATTGCACAAAAGTGTCAACGATGTACAAACATATAAACTCGACAACAAATTTCCCATCGATTTTGATCGAATGCTCATTAGGAAAAGTAACGTGGATCGGCAATTGCGCCGCAGCTTCTATCCGGGCATTTGGCTGTCAAAGAAGTCGTCGCCGTTTCAAAATCAATTGCATGTGAAAATTAACCGGATTCAGGTTGACAATCAGTTTATTGATCCCATATTCCCAGTCGTATTGGCACCTATAGCGCCGCCTAAGAGTGTGGCCAGCACAACAACGCTGAAACCTTTCATCGAGTGCAGTATGGTCCAAAGGGTTATGCCAAACACGACTGTAAAGCAGTTCAAGTACGCTAGCATTCTTATCCAGGAATTCCACTTTAAACTTGATATTTTGTTCCTGACGGCCCTTGCCGAGATGTTCGCTAAAGAGGTGACTGACGAAGTGGCAGCCAAGCAGTTTCGCGGGGACGTTGAATCCATTGAGTTGCCGCTCTCAGCCTTTTTTGAGAAGCATTCCCAGCAGGAGCAAAAGAATTTCTACGACAATTTGCATTTGGGTCCGCTTAAGATTCATGTTTCATTCTCAATGGCCGGCACTCAAACAACTGCCCTGCCTGGCTTTTTGGGGCCGCTTGTTCAAGGTGTGGGTGTCACGCTAACCGATGTCAATGATGTTGTCTTCCGTTTGGCTTTCTTCGAACGAGAGTATCAGTTCTTTACTCAGCTGCAACTTATCAATGAAGTCACCTCGCACTATACGGGCCAGGCCTTAAAGCAACTTTATGTTCTCGTCCTTGGCTTGGACGTGCTGGGTAATCCCTACGGTTTAGTAGTAGGGCTTAAGAAAGGTGTAGAGGACTTATTCTACGAGCCATTCCAGGTCAGTTGTACACTAAATGAAACTAATGCCTGATTATTAATATGCACTTGCTTTTTATGTTTTATATAGGGGGCCATACAAGGACCAGGCGAATTCGCTGAGGGTCTGGTTCTGGGCGTTAAATCGCTCTTTGGCCACACAGTGGGAGGTGCTGCGGGCGCCATGTCCAAGTGAGCTGATGTGACAGTTAAACAATATAAATTGCTTATATTTTCCTGATATTGTATTCTTTAGAATTACTGGCGCTATGGGTAAGGGCTTGGCTGCCTTGACTTTTGATGAGGATTATCAAAGAAAACGCCGCCAGGGCATTCACAATAAGCCGAAAAATTTCCACGAGGGATTGGCTCGTAGTAGCAAGGGTTTGGTCATGGTAGGCCGCAGGATTTTTGAAATCTTATCTGAAATATATTATTTTTTAACGTTTTTTATTCAAGGGCTTTGTGGATGGAGTCACTGGTGTAGTTACCAAGCCAGTAAGCGGAGCTCGCGAACATGGAGTCGAAGGCTTTTTTAAAGGCCTTGGAAAAGGAGCAATTGGCCTAGTGGCTCGTCCCACTGCTGGTGTGGTTGATTTTGCTAGTGGCAGTTTTGAGGCGGTTAAGCGGGCCACAGAAGCCCAAGAAGATGTTAAACGTATGCGTCCACCACGTTTTCAACATTACGACTACGTACTGCGTCCCTACTGCAATATTGAAGCCGCCGGCAATAAGATGCTAAAGTAAGGGTCAAAGGCTGAGTTCTTTTTCTTGTCATTACTAATCAATGGTTCAATCTGATTTTTTTGTAGAGAACTTGACAAGGGCAAGTATTCTAGTACTGATAACTTTATACATTGTGAGGAGATCATACAGAAGTCAGAGTACCTGTTAGTCACCAATCATCGTCTTCTTTATATTCAACGCAACGAAATGTTTGGTATTTGGACGTCACTTTGGTCCTTTTTATGGGAAGAAATAAAAAAAGTCGAAGCGACTACTCGTGGAGTTAAGATCACTGTTCCTCAAGAGGGAAAAAAGATGTTGGGTCTGTTTTCCACGAAGGAATCACCCTGCAAACTAGTGCTTCTTCCAGATGAGCGTAAACGCAACACTCTGGTTGAGATAATAGAATCTCATCGGCAGGATCGTACATCTGTAACGGTAACATCATCACCTTATTCATCTGCAACGTGAATTTACCCCATATGCGAATGCTAATTGTAAGCGGTATCTACCTCTCGACCATTGTTCAAGTACCCTTGAAAACGGAATGAATATCTTACACATAAACACACACCCCAACTCACACGCATTACAAAATGCTTTTTACATATGGTTAACAATTATGTTTCTTTTTGATATTAAAAATTTTATGTCACTGTTGATGCTTGAATGATTAAAAAGAGAGAAACAGATCTTTATCCCCACTCGTCACACCTTTTTTAAGAAGCTGCTGATGGGCTCGTAATTGTTGCAGTTGTCGCCCTCACAAAATGAAGTCAGGGAGGCCAGGGCATTGGCTGCCAATGCTTCGACACTGAACATTGTAGACAAATGGCCACTGTTTTCAAACTGATTGATGATCATGTTCACCTTGCTCTTAGAGCAAGGGGAGGATTGTGTTGGTGACGGAGGGGGTTGCAGATTGCTCTCGCCAAGATCCAGTTCAGTAAGTAGATTTTCTTTTTCGCTCTGCTTACATTTGACATTGTCGGAATCTGTCGATCCTGTTATCGATCCCACCGATGCATTCGGTAGCTTTATTCCGGCGGTTCTATTAAGGCGACTGAGAAACCAGTTTCGGGCCAACCTATCGCCATCTTTTACTTGCGGTGATGCCATCTGAGTTTTTCGTTGTTTCTTCTGCTCTTTGCTAGGAGACCTTGGCGTTGACGGTGGTGATGTGCTTGTCAGTGATATCATCTCCGCCTCGCTGCTGCTACTGCCACAAGAGTAGCTTTTTTTAACGGCCTTCTTCAGAAGATCCGGACTGGGACCACTGGGTGACAATTGACTGGAGAGCTCATTGTGAACGGTCTTCACCTTTGCTTGGAAGTCAGAGTGCGGGAAAGATTGAGAGGATTCCATTTCAGCTAGTGGCTGTGGTGGACACTTTGGTATATCGTACTCGAAACGCTTAGCCAAAGCGTTGGGACTTTGACTCCTGTCAGGGAGCTTGGGAGGCGAGTTAAAAATGGGCGTCGGCTCTTCATATATGCTGTCCATTGTTATTGATGGTTTTTTGGTCACAGGTGGCGTGGGTAACTTCCGCTGCGTTGGAGATTGACATGAAGCATGTGGATTATGGCCATCACCACGTATAGCCGCCTCAATTGCGTGAATCCACTCTTTGGCATCAACTTCATTATTTGCCTGGTAGACAAACTTCTTGTTTGGATCATCAGTAATGATTTGAAAGCAAATCTCTCGACGTTTGCCCTCGCCAAAGTGCTCAATTTCTATTGAGGAACTCTTTAAATAAAGACTACTGCTTGGACGGCACGCAGTGGGTCCATCGACATAGCTGAGCATCCAATGATTAAGGATGCCACAGTACAGCTTTCTCGTCTGGTCGAAGAATAGGCGCTTTGGAACTATACGCTGTAGTTGTCCATATTTAGTAGACCGTTGCAAAGCCAGATGACCCGCAGGAAGATCCGCATAGGGACAATCGATAATCAGCTCGTGGCTAAACGCTATTATGACTTGTTCCGTCTCATCTTCAGTAGCTGTCGCCTGACTGGAACTCTGGCAGATTTCGTAGTGTTCTGCAGGCGGTTCCACGTTTTTCTGGGAGAATCGAAAAGTCTTGTCGCTGTCCAGAGATCCAGAGCTGCTAAGATCAATGTACTCCCGTGATGCGGACACTGCAATTTGAGATAATTACTACAACTGTTTGGCTAGTTTTCTCTTCCACACTTACATGAATTCTTTAATGATGATGATGATGGTGAGGACAATATCTCCTGATAACAACCGGTAACAGAACCAGCAAGATCAGCACCCTGCTCTTTGCTATCAACACAATCTGTCAAGCACACACCACAATCAATGCTCTTTCTAATCGATTTAATGATTGGGACTGGGGACGTTGCCTGCTCATCTCCATATGTATAAGATGCTAGTAAAATCTCACACCGTTCTAGCAAAATCTTCCGAGTCTTGAGCAGTTCCTTTTGTAGAGTTTCTTTACCAGCAGTTACATGGAATAGCGATGATGTATTCTCATACTCGGATGTCTCCAGTGAAGCCTGAAAGTGCTTACGCACATCTGCAAGTTTAAAGAACACAGTAAAAATAGTAGTTTCCAAAAATTTGTCCACGGTTGAGTTCTTAAGATTCGATGGTGAAACCCCCATTAACTATTCATTTCGAAACGCATCATTGGGCTTTATGACAGAGCCAGACCGAAGCTCGTATGAGATACAGCAACAACAATGATTAAGTAGTTGGCAAAGGGCAATTAACTCTTCTTGTCCTCACATAAAATGACTCAGTAACAGAGCCCAGCCCCAGATATGACCTCATAAAGCTCAAGAAGTCAACTGCAAATTGACCGCAGCAATTAAAAAATAATAATTTCATGGAGTAAGAAAGTTCCTCTGGCTTCTTAAAAAAATGTATGTAACGGTAAAAAAAGAGAAACATTTTCAGAAATGTTTAAAAATTATTTAAAGACGCAAACGCCATAATCATAACTATAAAGATAAATCTATATATACATGTGTACATATGTATATATATATATGTATGTATATATATTGTATATGTATGTATGTACATATATGTATTATACAAAGTAGGTCTGGAAGAATGTAATACAGCTCATATTATTAAGCCGTACTTGAAATGAACTTTTAATTGAAACGATTTCAAAGGATAGTTTTGAAAGAATGCTTTCGAAAAATTTCAATTAAAAATCTGACAATATTAATATTTTCCAACGATTTACGTTAATGAAGTGGTCTTCAGTTAGGGTCAAATTGAATTTTTTTCGAGAATCCATGTGAAGGATTTAACCAAGTTACCATACCCTTTGTTTTTGTTAATAGTAAGTATAAAACGAAAATGAAAGAATATGATGAACAAAAGAGTATTTAAAAAGAAAAACACAAAGCTTGAACGCAATGGGAACGATGTAGAATATGTGGAAGAGGTGGAGGAGGCGAGCAATGAGTCAACAATACGCCGGGTGATTATTAATGGTTTTTATTGGCGCTGGTTGTGTATATTCAAAAAAAAAAAGAAAATTTTATGCCCCAAGCGGGAGACAAGATTAAGATTCTAAATTAACATACTCTGGTAAATTATAAGTTAGTTGAATCCGCTAAGTTCAAGTTTTGCCATTACTTACCCAACAAAAATTGTTCAATTTCAGTGCTTTTGTTAGTGGCTTTTTTTGTTCGTTCTGCGTTAGTATCCATGACTTTTGCGTTAATTTGAAGCGCTTTGCCTTAATGGTTGTTTATATTTTTTTATTGTTGGTCTTGTTGTTGCTGTTGTAGATCGTTTGATTTGGGGCCCGATGATTTTAAGAGCTGACATATTCAGCAACTGCACACAAAAGCACACAATATTTTTTTTGTTTAAATAATTAGCAGTATGCTGTCAAAAGTAAAGATATGTACATACATATGTATATAGCACACACTTTATAATAGTATCAGATCACATGCACCGAGGATTTCAAATAATGGGATTAAATGGAAATTTCAACCAGACACGCCCGCACACGCACGCACTTAGAGACAGATTTGAGGAGACATATGTACATACATATGTATGTACTTGGGGATGAGAAACGGCCTTGTTTACAACAAAAATAGGTGCACAAATAAACATACATACATACATATATATGTATGTATACATATGTACATATTTGTATTTCCCCCCCACTGCGTTTGGCGCAAGGAGTGCATTTAGACTGCGATATTAATAGATGAAAATTATGAAAGTCAGATAGGAAGGTTGTAGAGTAAAATGACAAAAACAAACAGTCTCAAAGAGAAAAAGACATCGCTCAAAGAAATGGTTGGAGTAATTGTTGTGATTTAACATGCGTTTTCTTTGATTCTCAGCATGGAAATTGCAGAAATAAACAGCTTTTCCGAATTTTCTCAGAACGATTTGTACATACATATGTACATATGTACGTATGTAAATATGTACATATCATTTATCGTAAATTGCTATAAACCTACATACATATGTATGTCACCCATAATTTTGGAACAAAATGAGATTAGGAGTAGCAACAACGACTATCAATAGTATTAATTTGCCCATACTTTTTGGTAGTTCTTATATTTCAAGTCGACAAATAATACCAATAATACTGTGTTTGAATCTAGATTCGTTTCAAATTTTTCATTTGCTTTTCTCTATTTTTTTTTACGTTTTTCTTATTTAGTTGCACGCTTCGTTTGGCGCCTGGGGAACATACACACATATGTATGTATGTAAGTATGTACGTACATACACACAGAGAGACTTTGATGACGTTATTTTTCCACCATATACTACAATAGATTTAATGTAGTATGTAGATACATTTTCATACAAACACATACATACATATACACATACTCAAACACAATGGAAGTTGCGACACTAAATGGTATTACGAAAACGTTTTTGGTGCCCCCCGTCAACACCTACTTCTCCATCTCCGGAGCTGCACTTGTAGTATCTCAAGCCTATCTTCTATCGGTTTTGCGGTTTCTACTCAAATCACTGAAATACGATGCCCAATTCGAAGCCAATCTGTATGTGACTCATCGGGATAGGTAAGGTACGACGATTCAAAACATTTTCACAAACAGAAATTCTCTGTTTTGGTCGTTGTTTTTGTCCAAATCTGTGAGTCGGGTTTCATTCTCTAGAAATTAATTCAATTTGCACTGTGACCACTGTTAATTGTTTGTTTTGTTTTATTGATCAATGTTTATAATTTTTTCTTTAATTGATTAAATCGTAAATTATTGCCATAAATAATATTTTTATTGGCCAAGACGTCTATCGCCTTTTCCACACGCCTTTGCGGAGGCCCATTTCAGGCTTAGTTTTTCAGCCTGTGTATCAGCTGTGTGTGTGAGTGTGTTTGTCGGTTTCCGGTAATTTTCAAATGGTGGCTTGTCAGGTCAATTTCCTGCACCAACGGACCATCGGTTATTACCAATTGAAATCCCAATCGAATAAATTAGCACCCCATTTTTTTGTATTTCAATATTATTTTGCTCTATCCATCCGCTTTATTTTCTTCGTATATTTATTCTTAGCACTTTGCATTAACTTTATTGTCCGCACCAACCGCCTTTCTCGGCGACGCACACAAATCGCGACTGGAACTGAAAACTGAGATCGAAGAGCGACTTTGGTCTGTGTGTGTGAATCACTGGAACGCAACTGACAACAGCAACAACATTTTGCCTGCTTGCCACTCTCAGCTTAAATAAGAAACAGAGGCGCTTTGAGGGTAACTAATAAATAATGGACACATCATATACATATAAGGAAACTCGAATTTTTTAAAGTTCCATATTCCCTTTATTATCGTCATGACAGCTTGATTTGGATAGAGCGAGTTTGCTTTGAGCTTTGAACAATTTATTTGCAAATACTCATAGCAGGTCCCCACCGAGAGACAGTAGTCCGCTCCTGATGGAGCCAACGCAATATTGTCTGGCTTTCTTTGTAGAATGTAATGGGTTTTTATTTTTTTTATATTTACTTTGTTTTTTTTTTTTTGTTTTTTGAAGGAAACGACAATCACAGTTGGGCAGCCGGCCGGCCATTCGATGTGTGTGAGTAACTGAATTGCATAAATCAACTAATGGACCAAGCTTTAACTTCAACTTAGTCCCCGTTTCCGTTCCCGTAACCAAAACTTATCTTTTTAGGAGTCTAGCGGAGGTGAAGTGGGGTAATGTTAGCCAGAACAGGCTTGCCGAACCACAAAGCCAAAACCAGAAATCTTCTAATGTAGCCAGTCGAAGCACATGTGAGAGCAGTAGCAGAGAGGTGGCAGATGTTGCCGTTTGTCGGCAGCTGCTGCCATGAAATCTGAGATCTAGAGACATCGACATCCCAGCAGCGGCCGCCCCTGCTTGTCCGTATACAACAGATAAAAATTCATGGTGAAGGTGGGGCAGCCTTTTGCCTTTGCCATTTTGGGAGCAGCACCAACAACTTTAAGGACAGCGAAGTTGCCATGGACGTGCTGAAACAACTCAATTTTAATTAAATGGTTTGTTGTGCAGCAACCTTGAGTCTCAACAATGATAAGACCCTCAGTCATTGCGTGACTTAACCAGACTGCGGATAACAGGTTCTCTTTCAACATTCGGATCGGCCAATAGACTGTGCCAGTATTGAGTCCGACAGAGGCGGGAAATTTATATTCCGTTTTTCAACAAATTCTATGTTTTCTAGTAGGTGATAAGGGCATAAAAACCTAGACGAGCGAACACCGTTTTAATTCGTAAACGTCCCTTTCCTACAAATCTCTGAGTATATTTCTTAAAACCGTTAAACTTGTTTTATTTTTAACTTACTATTGTGGTCATACCTCGTAATTATGTGAAACAGCCTTTGACTAAACCAAAATAAATACATAGTATTCAACTTTTGTACTTTTATTCGCTATTAACATCAGCTTGGGTCGTGCTACTTGAGTAGGGCGTGAAGACGATTCTGCTGCGTTTTACCAGAGTTTTTTAAAGAGTTCGCTTTTAATTGCGCCGCTAACTGCAATAGTGCTTTTTGTTTTGCGTTTTTTGAAGGCGAAGGTGGCGGTGGGGGTGTGCCTTTCGGTTTTGCGCTATGTTTTTTTGCTGGAACGGGTGCTGTAATAGTAGGGTTGAGATGATTTTTCTGATTTTGTCCTTTTTTCTTTTTGTTGGTTTTTGGAGTAGTTGTTGCATCCTTTGGATCTATTGTTATTTGTTTGACTTGCACTTCAGTTTGCTCTTTTTTCCCTTTGGGCTTTTCAAGTGCTAACAATGTTTTGTGTTGGCAGAGGGAGCAGTCAACGACCTTGAAATATAACAAAAATAGATGAGACTAGACCGATGTCTGTAAAAGATAATGCACCGATATTTACCAAATTACTAGACATACGCGTTTTCAGCCATTTAGCCCGTTTTTTGGCTCCCCGACTCAAAGTCTGCGTCTCCTGTCCCCCTTGTTTCAATCCATCCAATTTGGAAACCTGGCGAAGTCTCTTCGGCGTCTCCGAAACTGTGGCAGGTCTTAAACGTAGTTGGTAGTTGCCATCGCACCACTGATTACCACAGCGGTTACACATACGCCCTGATCCAAAGTTTTCAGTGGGTAGTTGTACATTTCTTTTAGCTAATTTGCGACAGGTTGTACTGCAAAAGATGCAAATATAAATGCACTCATATACTCTTAAAATAGAATTCGGAAAAGGATTACTCACATGTAGTAGGATTTCAAAAGGCGCTCAGAGTGCGTCCGAGAAGAAAGACAGAGAGAACAGTTCCAAAGTAAATCAAAAGATTGTTTATCAGCCATGAAAGATCAGGTAGTCAAGTTCAATTAAGTTAATATGGACAAACATTACATGTTTTATCGATAAGTGAACAGCTGTTGTTTCATAATCAATGTTCACATATAGATGGCGCTTTTCAGCGAAATTTGAACTCACATTCAGGCCTGCCAGATAGCTCATGCATTTCAAATTTATTTCACGTATCGATATATTTAATTAGTAGTAAGTATATGTTTTGCGCACCTCTAGCGTTAGTTTCAAAACTAACTGAAAAAGAAGCGACGCTGACGCGCGAATAACAAAGGAGTAAAGAAAACTACAGTTGGTGGAAAGTGGAATTAAAGTAATTATTATTTAGGAGCAGAAAGCAAGATAAATTGAAAACTAAAGTATTTAAGAACGACTGGAACTGAAAATCTAAAAAAATTTCATAATGGACCCCTTTACACAGGTAAAAGGAGCAATATGTTGGAAATGATGCTGGTGGTGCCAGTACAATGAACGCTCTCTCTAACTAATCATTTTCTTATGTTTAGCAGATGCTGGAAAAAGCTGAGCAGCGCAGCCGCGCCTTAGGCATCAGTAATACAAGTAAATTTCCCCTATCAGAATGCATCGTAGATTCAGATGGAACAACACCTAAACTCAAGCCGACGCCTGCTGTTAGAAGCCACTCCCCTGGTGGAGGCACATCTCCAGGTAAGGTTGTGGTATTGGATAAGGCAACTTTGCAAGCATCCCCCAGCAAACCTCTGCGACACTATGCAGCCGTCAACAAGGAAAATATGGAAATGGGCATTGAGATTAATATAACCACGGACAAACCAATTGGGGTGAGTCAACTCGACGTTTGTCACTGTATGGGCGCATAACTATTCGTTTTATGTTTTCGAGTCTGTAGGTGCAAGTTGAAATCCAAGAGGAGGATGTGACAACTGATGATGATGAAATAACTGAGACGGCAACAGCAGCTGTCCAATCTCAGCCGGTTAATCAGCCTTTAGTGCGGTTGCGCGATACTTCACGAAGTCGTCTTCAGCGCATGGGTGCTCTGTACTCCAACACAGATGATTTGTCCTCTCCTATTCATCGCACTGAGGCTCAATTCCATGCAGGAGATGATGATATTGATGCCGAGCAGCCACCAGTTAGCAGTCGCCAGGGCAAGCAAAGATTTGGCAAACTGGCGGCCCTAGCTGATACTATCAACCAATGGGAAGACGATCTGGGTCATCATGACAAGCCTAAGGTACAGCAAGACCATCCAGTGACAACGGCGCCACTGAAACCGGATTTGCCCAGTCGACGTACCGTGACGCGCCCCCCGCAGGCCGCAAAACTACAAGAAGTGGACCAGGGCCTTAAAACAAAACAATTAAAGTGGGATCCAAAGGTACTAAGCTCACTGGAGGCCCAAGGTTTTCAGCGTCGCGAATCGTCAACAATTAAACATACCTATGATTATGCCAAACAGGAGGAGAAACAGGATAAGTCGGAGACCATGAAAATCAGCAATGTGGCCAAAACATTTAATACCACCAACATGAAACCTCCGGCGCCTGCACCCCCTACAACTGGCGTTAAAACTGGCTTGGTTTCTGGACGAGCAGCCATTTTTGAAAATAGAGCTAACGCAAGTGGTCAGCTGGCGGGAATTCAACGTTCCAATCAAAAAGATCCCTGTGAATTGTCGTTAAAGGATCGCATGAAGCTTTTTGAAACGGCCAATGCTAAGGCTTTGTTGCCAAAGGCACCTTTGTCCTCCGCTCCCAGTATAAGTCAAATGAGGCAAGATGAACCTAAGGGTATGTTTCGAACCAGTTATATAAATGTTATTCGAACATTTTTAAATATTATTAATTTTGTACTTTATAAAACTAGCCACTGCAGTTCATCCTGTGACAGTCGCAGCCTCTGCTTCAGCCTCCGCAAGTAGCTGGAAGCCAGCAAAGCCGGAAAACAAACTACGAGACAAAGTGGCTGCCTTAGTTGCCAATGCACAAACTGCTGCCGATATTCGGATCAAGGATATAGATCGTCAACGCCAAGAGGATATGCAGATCATAGCAAATCGCTTTAATAAACAGAAAGATATTTTTGCTCCAGTTCCAGCTTCTCCGCCAACTACAATCGCAGCTCCCAACACTGTTACGTGTGAAAAAGTTAGCCGTCCGATGCCCCCGCCTCCTCCTCCACCCATAGCTAACATTAACAACAGTGCCAACAAACCCTGCAGCGGTACTAGTAGTAAACGGCGATCACGTAAGTCGAAATATTAGTAAATGGAAGGTACAAATTCGTGATCACTTTACCGCTTCTAATTTTAGCTGGAGATGTCATTGTCCACCTTGATGAGGATGAGAATACAAAACGCGCACGTAAATCACAACCAGACCGCCTTTATCCCGCTCTTTCAGACTTGGACTCTAGCGGGGACAATTGCTGCGCCACGGTAACAGCTTCGGTCACGGATAACGACAACGACTCCAATAGCGAGGAGCTTGACAGGTGCGCCGACAAATGCTATTCCTGCCTATTATTTCTACTCTGTATTGAATAGAAGTTTTCCCCTATTCCCGCCAATTGACTGATTTTAACGATAAATAGCTTTAGTTGACTAGACAAGGAATAAAATCCGCTGCTTTTATTAATTATTAAATCATTAAATCTTTTATTTTTGTAGTTGCATGGATGATGAGTTCCAGACAGAGACTGAGGCAGAGGACAGCACTGCTGGAATGTGCGATGGCAGTTTGGGTCGTGAAATCTTGCATGCCGTGCAGCGCAACGAGGTGGAGCACCATCAACAGACTAACAAAAAGGTGAGTTCCTATAAACATAAAGTGGTGCTGTGGGTCTTCTAATTTGGGAAAGGCAATTTACTTGCAGACTGTCCGCTACGCCGAACGTGACTATTACTATCATGAAGAGGATAGTTCAATGAACTCTTCACAGGTTTCGGGAGGCATTGATGACTACTTGGATGAGGCACTGGATGACGATGAGAGCGCTGATGACAATGTTGACCACAATGCTAGTGGGTTGTCCCTAAATGTAAGCCCTTATTTCAAATATATTGAATCTCAATCATTAGACGAATTTCCATACTTCTGCTGACATTTATAGAGTAAAGGAACTACAGCATCAAATAGTTTCTCCTATCGCAAAACTCCGTCTGCAATTGCAATGACAATTGATGAAGAGCCGCAGCATTCGGCGGATGCCATGTATCAGACACCGTCAATGTCAGTGAATGAGAATCAGCCGGTGCCTGTTAAATCTGAGCTGAGTGTCAACCAGGACACTGATAATAATCTGGTTACTCTGGTACACACAGTTAGCTTCTATCGAAGACAACAGAGCGCAAATGTGAGTAGTATACATTTTGCTCCCTAGGCTATATGTTATAAAATATTTTTAACTTTTAAAGAGCTCCAACTCCAACACTCCGGTGCGTAAGATTTGCCGCGAACAGCAAGTGATGCGTTCGGCTTTAGCCGGAGATTGCCATGCCAAACACAAACTAGAATATGATTCACCATATCCTGCTGATGAAGCGGCCAATGACGTGCTTAGTGAAGAGGACGATGATGGAGAAGCTACTGCGAAGCAGTCAAATGATGCTGCACAGGCACAGGACAAAATCAAGAAGCTTTTAAGTGAGGTGTGTAAACAGCAGCAAGTGATTGGCCAGGCTAGTCAGGCTTTAAATTTGTGTGCCGCTACAGTCGAATTCTCTGGATCGACTGAATCCGTGGAGGGGGAACGTTATCTATTGCTGGCCAGTAAGTTGAATATAAGCTGTTTTCCATTTTCGTTAATAATCTTTATTTAATATTTGCCCTATAGCGCATCGTCGACAGGCATGTTTGGATGAAGTGCAGCGGTTGCGTGTTGAGAATAGCTTAAGGCCAGTGGGTGCGCCCAAAGAGAAGGGACTATTGACAATAAAGGACATTACCATACCGTTAAGACAGGAATATGTGCGAAAAATGGCTACTGGTAATATCAACGGCCATCATCTGGTCTGCCTGCTTAAATACAATGAACACGTGCTGGCAACCAAGACAGTGCCTACAATGCCCGGCCTTCTGTCGGTGAAATTTCCTGATATGCTACAGCTCAACAATGTCTATGCGGATTTCAGGGTTAGCTCTTGTAGATTTATAAAATTACGTAGACCGTTTTCAAATCCATATTCAATTCTAGATAACCTTGGAGATCTATGGCATGTTAGCACAACGGGATCAACTGCCTCATGAGTTGAAGTATCACATTAATGTGAACAAGAAAAGCGGCAGTGGCGGCGTTTTGAAGACACCTAAGAAAAAATCAGGCGAGAATCGTTTGGTGATGCCGCCCGTTCAGAGTCCGGCTGGGCCACATGTTGTTCGAACTCCGCAGCTGGTACAATACGGTTTTGCCATTTTTTCACTGCGAGAAATTCAACGTACCAGTTGGACATTGACACAAGTTCTGGGGGTTAGTCCTTTAGAGGGCGTAGTGCATATGAAAGTCAACTGTGAACTGTCTGTCTGTGTGGAGTATAAGGGATTCCTTACCATGTTTGAAGATATTTCAGGATTCGGGGCCTGGCATCGTCGCTGGTGTTATCTGAACGGATCTGTTATCAATTATTGGAAGTATCCCGATGATGAAAAGAAGAAGACGCCAATGGGAAGCATAGATTTGAATTCTTGCACTTCAGTAAAGGTGACTACAGCGCCGCGAGATATTTGCGCCCGACTAAATACAATGTTGCTGGAATGCGAGCGCCCAGCCAAGGATACGGATCAAGAATCGTTGGTAATTGTTCCCAATGGCCGTATGACCACAGTGCGTCATCTGCTGTCGGCTGACACAAGGGAAGAACGTGAAGAGTGGTCCGCCTACTTCAACAAAGCGCTGACATTATTGCGCGCCTGGGGTACTACCTCCACACACTGAGGTGGATCAAACCATTAGTCGGGCAATTGCATCTTTGATGGGGTTTATTTGTTTCCCCAGAACTTGTTTAAGTTTTATTTTTAAATTTTTATAATTTTTTAAAATTTCCTTGTTTTTGAGCTATATATTTCTGTATTAATTCTTTAGGACTTTTCATTTCGTCTGTGTTTTTTAAGTTATATTTACATACATGTTTCCTCCATCGGCAAAGTATTTTGAAATACCGTAAAATCCTTAAAAAAAAATAAATACGTGTACGTCCCCGTTAAATTGTTTTTTCTATACATCGATTATTTATTGAATACTTTTTCACTATGCACAATCGGAATATTTATACATATGTATACGTATAATATATATATAGACATATTCTATATATGCATGTATGTATATTACATAGCCTTTGTAAAGTTTTCAATTCACCTTAACAGTTTTAAAAAGTGTATCTAGTTTCTGAACTGTATTTAGATCGTTGATCTGGCAACTCTTGTGCAAGCGTGCTTCTTTAGATTCTAACTTTCGTTCGGCTTAGTGTTTGAAATGGCGTCATCTAGTCCTTTTTTTATTTTGCCATCGTCGCTGGTAAAGTGTTCTTTGTTTTTTCGTTTTGTTGGTGTCGTGCCTTTTTTACAGTGTCTAAAGCATGTTCCCAAATTAATCGTTGCCAAATCAAGTTAAGGTAAAGAGAAAACTTTCTAAACAAATGCAATCAACATTTATCCCAATTATTAATTAATAGGTTTATGTACTTATGTACATATGTAGGTATGTATGTATGTGTGTATGTATATATGTACATACACATTTATAGATGTATGTATGTAAATATGTACATACATACATATGTACATATATACATATATATGTACATATTCTTGATCAACAGCGTGTGACCATTTGAAACTGGACTTTGTCTCATTTTCAAATGATTTGTTTAACATTGACTCGTATTACGGGACTTGGAGGGAAGGAGAACGCATGTTTATGTGTGGTTCTTCCCTTTCAATTGACTCTAGTTTTCAAAATGAATACATATGTATGTATGTATGTATGTATATTTATGTAGATACATAAGTCTGTATGTATTTGTGTCTGCATGTGTAGTATGCAACGTGGCCATTGGCCTAAAGGCTATCTACAAAATCCAATGCTATTATGTATATGTATATATATATATTTAAAGGTAAATTACATACATACTATGTATAATATATTTGCTTTGTGTCACAACGTTTGTCCAGTTATTAATTCAGATATTTAGAACATTCCATATTTTTAACATTTCCTCGATATGTTTTGTTACTATATATAATCGCCTACCATTATTGGGTGGGTTTAAAGTTTAGACAGCCAATGGATGGGAGATAATTCAGCTAATTGCTCTCCACAATACATTGCATAGATTCTGGCTGTCTGTTCAAATAGAACTGTAAAACGACATTCATAGCGGCTAAATTTTTGATATTTATGGGTAGTTTCTATGAAGCAGAGTGAAACAAGGTTATATATGTATGTATATAAGTATGTATGTATAACAATTGCTAGATTGAACAATTTTTATCGCAAATATACTATAACAGGTAATTGTTGATTAGGACAATAATACTGTAGAATATTTATAGTTCTCCTCGATTTAATTAGTAAAACATAATTATTCTTTGATTTCTTTAAGAGGTGAAATGACAGGCAAAGCTAATTTTGCTTCTATCCCTATTTAAAGACTAAATCTTACTTTTGGCCAATATAAAATCTCAAAAAATAAACTGCCTAACTTATAGATATCTACAATTATGTATGTGTGTGCGTCTTTTCGCGGGTGTATGTGTGTGTTTTTAATGAACATCATTTCAAAACTAAATAAAAATTCAACAAATTTCACTTAAAAGCTAAGCAACAATTTATCAAAATAACGAAATAAATTAAATTGCCGAAAGGCCATCAGCAAAAGCGTCAGTGGCAGGTGAATTAACTTTTTCCACTTGTCCCTGGGCCTGAGCGTTCTGCCTCCGCAAATCGGACTGTGTTATGGCCGTTATAATGGTACCAAGTATTAGCATTAAAGACATAGCAACATTTGCCGCAATGTCACCATACGAATAAAACAGCTCAGAATAGAATAGAGTAAAGCAGATTCCGAAGGTTTGCGCCGAGGCGTTCAGCAGGCCCGATGAAGTGCCTTCAGGCTCCGGGAATGTTAATTCGGCCCCAAATTCAAAACCTACTGGCAAATAGCCAGTCATGAAAAATCTGCGGAATACATGACATGAATAGAATTTTTACTTCAACATTAACTGAACTGCAACCCTAACTCACCCGAGTAACGAAGCTGTAAGATAAACTACTGCAATGTGTCCAGCATCCAAGGTGAAAGTGAATATCCACATGCCCACCTTTTTAGAAGAAAATACATGGAGAAAATCAAATGGCGGTTAAGGAATACATATATTGTAGATATAAATGACACTCACCATTGATAAAGCATAAACTGCCAGAGTCGTCTCCCTAATTGAAAAAGAGTTGGAAAGTAATGAATAGCGAATCGTTCGCAATTCACATTATTGTGCACTCACTTGAACTTGTGTGTCTTATCAAGGACAATGCCAGATGCGACAGATCCCAACATGCCAGCTAGCACAATACTGAGGCCGATTCTTCCAGCATCTACCTCATGGTTCGGATAATACTTGAGCACTACCTACACATCGTTTTGGGAAATTAGCCAATAAGACTGAGGCAAAAATGTTATAAATTTCATCTATTGCCTACCGGATTCAGCAGTGTTGAAATAGCATAGAAGACGCCAACATTAATGCCATAGGATAGCAATAGGAATATGAAATTCCGATTAGTCATTAGATTCTTAAGAGATTGAAGAAAGTTGGCCCGCTCATCCGGATTGCTGCCCATACGCAATGCAGCCTCTTGTGCTGCCGATGGCGGTGTGGGGGGTCTATCCTGAAAAACTGCGTCAAAAAAGTGAGACGAAAAGTGTCAAAAATAACAGGATAGATTTCACTGACTTCATATAAACTTACATAGGACCATTAAAATAAGTAGAACACTGGTAAGTCCAGCCACCATATAAAACATCATTTTTAAATCCTTGCCCACTGTTTCCAAGTCCTCGGAGTTTGGCACCAACATGGGGGGCAATACAAACCCAATGGCCACGCCAAGCTATAAAATTAAAAGAGGACAATTTTGTCAAAAACAAATTCCTTCCATTATACGTTTCCACATCCGTTCTCGTTCGCGGCAACTGTTCCGCTGTTAGATTGATTTATATCGCAAGTTCGCACTGACATGCTCTTTCCATGCCCCCCACCCCCAGTGTCCTACATTTCATAGTGCCTGTACAAATAGTTTTGTTAAAAAACAAAAAAAAAAAAAAACACTATCTACACATATACAAATATGCACTATTTTGGTCCCCATAAAAGCAACTGCTGTGACAGATACACTTTCCCTTTTTTACTTCTACGTTTCTCCTTTTTTGAAAATATTTTTTGTTTACTGAATTACTTTGCCTTTAATTCGGATATAGTGCGCTAAATCTACATAAATAAATAATGTACTGTTAAACATATGACAGTTAATTTCAAAGGATAGGATATAGATATGTATAGAACGAAATAAAGGCGATGCGTTGCAAAAGGAGTAGGTGAAACGGAAGTGGGATTGTTACTGCAATACAAAGAATAACAGTTATCACCTCACGCCGTTCACAAATGCAAACAAAAGCCAGAGTTAAGCTGAAATATTTTCAATATATAAAATCAATATCAAATAAAGAGAAAATAAACTGCAATTTGTATAAAATGAATCCATTTTCAGTTTAATGGAAAAAAGTTTAGTCATATTATTTTTAAATAAATAAATCAAAATTCAATTTAACTAAACTTAAATACAGCGAATAAGTGCGGTAATCCGATGATGTCTATTATTTCTCCATCGTTCATGCGCATTTGGTTGTTTTTTGGAAAATATAAAATATTTGAGTATACATAAATGAAATCTACAATCTGATGTTGAACATTTAATTACTTTTAGTTATTGGATTGATTATATCAAATGAACAATTTGAAAGGGGAACAAACGTTTATGTAGCGAAAAAAAGCCAAACAGATGTATGGATATTTATTATGGCTTTCGGAAGGTCCAATGAAAAGGCACAAACGAGAAAAGACTTGGACGTGTTCACAAAAAAATCGACACGGAAGAAACAACTAAAACAAACAAAAGTGCTAGAAAAAGTATTAGTTAAGAAGTAAAGGCACCTCTATATATAGTAACATGAAAATGAAACTATGTTTGTTCAGCACTCTAAACCCCAAACCTAAAGGACAGTACGTCTGACAGGAATTCAGCTAGCATCAGCAAAAGTGGCTGCTTCTACATTTAAAGCATAGTCTGGCCTTGCTCCCAATCCCCTTACTATTGCCACCACCATCATTTTCATTCTAATCCGCACTTCGCTCTTACCTTGCCTTGTCTTGACTTGGCTTGCCAGATGAGCCAGATTGTGCTAAAAGAGAGGAGGAGCGTCAAAAAACGAAGACGAGAGTATAAAGCCCAATGCTTGGCCATATTCAATGCCACGCAGCATGTGCAGACGGTTACCTCCCGCTGATATCTAAGAATATTTTCATTCGTGCTCTTTGACAGCAGTTCGGCAGCAACTTGGCATTTCTAACATAATCTCTAGCTGGGGCTTTGAAAGTCAGCCTTTGCTTGAAACCCATTTGCATTTCACTCCCTTTCCATCTCGTCCATCCTCTCTTTTTCTCTCTCTCTCTCTCTCTCTCTCGGTTTTTAGCAATTGAACAACTTTCACGCCAACTACTTGACCTCCAATGACAGAGGCAGGCGCTAAAGGCACCTTTAGCGCATCATCATTATCATCATCATCATCGTCGTCAAGAACATCATCATAACTATCATTGTTCTATATTGTCACATCCTCATCCTATTGTGACTTCCTACCTGGATGGGCGAGTGTGCG
Source organism: Drosophila sturtevanti (assembly GCA_018150375.1). Taxonomy (NCBI): domain Eukaryota; kingdom Metazoa; phylum Arthropoda; class Insecta; order Diptera; family Drosophilidae; genus Drosophila; species Drosophila sturtevanti. The sequence continues at coordinate 10,888,198 of JAECWJ010000317.1, read as the reverse complement.
GAAATTATAAACCTTTTCATCTGCACTTGAGCGTAAGGCAAATATGACAAAGACACAACCAATGACAAAAACCCAAACGGGGTCAGAGACGGGAAAGGTGCCTGTGAATAGCTAGGTGCAGTTGCAGTTGCTTGTACACATCCAACCATTTGTCCATATAGCTAGACACGTGAGCTTGTAATTCAACATTATTTTATTTTCTGCTTCACCCTTCTCTTAACCGCTTTATGTCTTGTCATCATCATCATCGTCAGTTCATTATTTTACGTACGTTCACACCGTAAGATGAACATTGATTTCAACTTACGTTTTCCTTATTATATGACCATGCGGAGATGATGTTAAATATTTGAGATAGATGAATCTGATTGGCTATTGAACTAAAAGAATTTCGTTAAATTGATATTGGGTCAGTGTATTGGAATCTCGTCTCTCCTCTAGTTTGTGCAGTTTATTTACCTGTTCTTGGTCACTCGTAATTTATATGCGCATACACTTAAATCTAGTCAGTTCGCATTCGGTATTTGTCAACAAATACTCGGGGTCACCACCGCTCCAAAGAGGCAATCATTTATATGAATAAGTGACCATGAGGTCAGTACTTTCTAATTCATTTTGACTGGTTTGTTTTCCCAGCAGAATTAATTTTACTTTGCCTAGTAGAGAAAGAGTTGTAAATGACTTTCCCCAAAAACTGTTTCCTGACAAAAGCATTAGCACATATGTATAACCCGACCTTGTCTAAGGCTGCATGGATAATGGGTTCAGTTTACTTAGTTTTGTGATGGGGGCGGAGTCATGGCATTTCATGATATCAATCTACTACGAGAATAGAAGCTGCCTTTTCCATGTTAATGCAAATTATTTTTGGCAATAACTTGGCCAAATTTCTTTTTAAAATCCTTACCTGATTGCCAAAGACGCCCACACTAGTGGCCGATGAGACTTGATCGAACCAAACGGCAGCCAAACGAGCGGGCAGTGAGAGAATGCATACCTGGGCCATGGCCACGAATGACTGGCCGATGAATCCCACATAGAAAAGCGAGGGCTCTACGGAAAATACTTTTATCCATGCTCCAACACAGGTGCCCACAATGCCAACCAAAGCGGTGGTACGTAAACCCTTAAACAAAGGGAATGAAATTTCTTCGAATTTATAATTCTCTTTACAATTGTCAGCTACTTACCGCTTTGTCCAAGAACCAACTTCCTGGGAATATAAGTGGTATGTAGATAATCATATAAATCATCGATGTCCAGTCCACCCACTTATCACTTATGCCATAATAGCTGCAAAGCGATCATTTTGAATAATTAAAAGTCGAAATTGCTCATTGATCGAAATGAAAAAAAAAACCTTCTTTATCCATATTAGATTTGTAGTCAAATAGTTTAATTTTCTCTATAGATATATGTATAGTATATATACGCCGCCTCCCCCTCCATATTTACATTCAGCTCTTGTCAACTCTTTAACGAGTTTTTTGCAAAACTTTTAATTAAATTGAATTCATGCGAGGCTTGAATCTGCTCCAACGTTTAAACCACAAGATTCCCCTTTCGTATACCCGCATTTCCCCATTCTTACCGTGTGATTACGTTGTTAATAATAGTATATTGTATCCATTGCATGGCATTCGAGGCTGAATATAACACAAAGAGGATGAGTACCACCCATCGTCGGCTGTAGACTTTATAGCTGCCTGCAATGAAAATGAAATGGAATAGAAAAGTAATGGTAAGGGAAGAGCAATGGGGGAAGGAAAACATAAGTCAGGTAAAAGCAAAGCCACTTGAATACGAATTTTTCTATAGTTCTTTGCGTGTTCTCAAGGCTTTGCTACATAAGATTAACTGGATTTAAGCAAAAGACTTATTTAATTTTATCTAACAAAACAAAAATAAGATACATAGTGGCATAATGGCTGTCACATATTTTTATCTATCTAAATACTGCCGAAGACTTGATATCATATATACATATATGTGATAAGGATTTCAAAAAAACTCAATTCTATATTTTATCGTAAAAAGTATTTGATATTTAGTTTAAGATGGCCTGAAAATTGTTAGTTACGAAAGTTAAAAAATTGTTGCATATCTTAAGGCGCCGGCTAGGCTAAATGTAACATAAAGTATGCAAAGGATCTGTTAAGTGGCTAGAGCTTTGGCTTGTTAACGAAATTTTATAAATAAACAGATAAAAGTTACCTTCTGGCGTCCCATTATCCGCTTTGTTTGCCTTGCTATCCTTGTCCTTGTCCTTCTCCTTGGGTGTAATCATGTCAGTTGATTTGCTGCTTGCTATATAAGACTCAGCAGTACTCTCACCCATGCCGCTGCCACTATGTTTCAGATCCATAGTTGTGTGTATCTCAGTTTAGATATTATCACTGTCTACACTCTAGGTGTATAATTTCTTTTCGTATTGCTGGTATCTGTTTTTCGGTGGTTCGCAGTTAATTGTTGGTGGATTTTAAAACAGGACCCTTTTTTTCGTAAGGCAGTTACAAATTTTTAATTTCAAAAAAGCTGCAATTAAGGAAAAAACTGAGTAGTTAATTTTACACCGATTATTATATTTAAAACTTAATGATAATACGAATTTCTTGACAAATGTGTATTTCCATGGATTTATTCGTACTTCTCTTTTTGAGCTGTTAGTTAAATTTGTTACGTTTATGGTGATATTATAGTGAATTTGAATTAATTAACTTGTTAAATTGCCATTACAATCATTTGTTTTTAAGTACTGCATCTGTGCGAATGTGGTTGTGGTCGAGAACATTGCAATTGCGAGAATGTTTATTTAGCAATGCCATAAATAAAGTCATTGAATCAATTTTGAATGCAAATACTTGGGGGGTGGCTTTGATTCGTTTCTCTCTGAAAACAGTCAAAGATCTACGAGCACCTCTTTAATCGTAATTTTGAATTAAATTTTTATTTGTCTTTTTATACCCTGTAACCATAGGGTAAAAGGGTATATTAAAGTCGCTTAAATGTATGTAACTGGGAAAAGGAAACAAAAGCATAAAAATTTCAATTCAATTTTTGCAAATATTCACGATGGCAAAAATTCACGAAAATCCGGCCAAAATGATTTTTTTTCACTTTTTTCAACTTTTAATGCAGTTTTTTATAATACGTAAATTATACATAAAATTGATGTAAAACTTTTCCACATCGGCCAAAAGATGGCCAACTTAGAGCCTATAGAACAATGTCAAAATCCTTCAAAAAAAGGACAACTAATTTTCAACTCGATTTTCGCAAATTTTAACGATGCACTGCAAAAATTTACGAAAACCCGGCCGAAATTTTTTTTCCAACTTTTTTCAACTTTTAATGCAGTTTTTTAATACGTAAATTATCCATAAAATTCATGTAAAACTTTTTCAAATCGGCTAAAAGATGGCCAACTTAGAGCCTATAGAACATTGGTAAATCCTTCAAAAGAAGGACAACAGACAAATCCTTCGAAGGAACTTCTACTTCAGAGGGCTCTAATTCAGTCAAATCTTGTCCGATTTTCAAAAGCTATGTCTTTATTTGCTTTTCAGAATCGCCATTTTTAATTAGCATAAAAATCTGGAAAACTAATTTTTAACTCGATTTTTGCAAATTTTAACGATGGTTACACTGCAAAAATTTACGAAAATCCGGCCGAAATTTTTTTTCCAACTTTTTTCAACTTTTAATGCAGTTTTTTAATACGGAAATTATCCATAAAATTGATGTAAAACTTTTTCAAATCGGCTAAAAGATGGCCAACTTAGAGCCTATAGAACATTGGTAAATCCTTCAAAAGAAGGACAACAGACAAATCCTTCGAAGGAACTTCTACTTCAGAGGGCTCTAATTCAGTCAAATCTTGTCCGATTTTCAAAAGCTATGTCTTTATTTGCTTTTCAGAATCGCCATTTTTAATTAGCATAAAAATCTGGAAAACTAATTTTTAACTCGATTTTTGCAAATTTTAACGATGGTGTAATTGATGTAAAACTTTTTCAAATCGGCTAAAAGATGGCCAACTTAGAGCCTATAGAACATTGGTAAATCCTTCAAAAGAAGGACAACAGACAAATCCTTCGAAGGAACTTCTACTTCAGAGGGCTCTAATTCAGTCAAATCTTGTCCGATTTTCAAAAGCTATGTCTTTATTTGCTTTTCAGAATCGCCATTTTTAATTAGCATAAAAATCTGGAAAACTAATTTTTAACTCGATTTTTGCAAATTTTAACGATGCAAAAATTTACGAAAATCCGGCCGAAATTTTTTTTCCAACTTTTTCAACTTTTAATGCAGTTTTTTAATACGGAAATTATCCATAAAATTGATGTAAAACTTTTTCAAATCGGCTAAAAGATTGCCAACTTAGAGCCTATAGAACATTGGTAAATCCTTCAAAAGAAGGACAACAGACAAATCCTTCGAAGGAACTTCTACTTCAGAGGGCTCTAATTCAGTCAAATCTTGTCCGATTTTCAAAAGCTATGTCTTTATTTGCTTTTCAGAATCGCCATTTTTAATTAGCATAAAAATCTGGAAAACTAATTTTTAACTCGATTTTTGCAAATTTTAACGATGGTGTAATTGATGTAAAACTTTTTCAAATCGGCTAAAAGATGGCCAACTTAGAGCCTATAGAACATTGGTAAATCCTTCAAAAGAAGGACAACAGACAAATCCTTCGAAGGAACTTCTACTTCAGAGGGCTCTAATTCAGTCAAATCTTGTCCGATTTTCAAAAGCTATGTCTTTATTTGCTTTTCAGAATCGCCATTTTTAATTAGCATAAAAATCTGGAAAACTAATTTTTAACTCGATTTTTGCAAATTTTAACGATGCAAAAATTTACGAAAATCCGGCCGAAATTTTTTTTCCAACTTTTTTCAACTTTTAATGCAGTTTTTTAAAACGAAAATTATCCATAAAATTGATGTAAAACTTTTTCAAATCGGCTAAAAGATGGCCAACTTAGAGCCTATAGAACATTGGTAAATCCTTCAAAAGAAGGACAACAGACAAATCCTTCGAAGGAACTTCTACTTCAGAGGGCTCTAATTCAGTCAAATCTTGTCCGATTTTCAAAAGCTATGTCTTTATTTGCTTTTCAGAATCGCCATTTTTAATTAGCATAAAAATCTGGAAAACTAATTTTTAACTCGATTTTTGCAAATTTTAACGATGGTGTAATTGATGTAAAACTTTTTCAAATCGGCTAAAAGATGGCCAACTTAGAGCCTATAGAACATTGGTAAATCCTTCAAAAGAAGGACAACAGACAAATCCTTCGAAGGAACTTCTACTTCAGAGGGCTCTAATTCAGTCAAATCTTGTCCGATTTTCAAAAGCTATGTCTTTATTTGCTTTTCAGAATCGCCATTTTTAATTAGCATAAAAATCTGGAAAACTAATTTTTAACTCGATTTTTGCAAATTTTAACGATGGTTACACTGCAAAAATTTACGAAAACCCGGCCGAAATTTTTTTTCCAACTTTTTTCAACTTTTAATGCAGTTTTTTAATACGGAAATTATCCATAAAATTGATGTAAAACTTTTTCAAATCGGCTAAAAGATGGCCAACTTAGAGCCTATAGAACATTGGTAAATCCTTCAAAAGAAGGACAACAGACAAATCCTTCGAAGGAACTTCTACTTCAGAGGGCTCTAATTCAGTCAAATCTTGTCCGATTTTCAAAAGCTATGTCTCTATTTGCTTTTCAGAATCGCCATTTTTAATTAGCATAAAAATCTGGAAAACTAATTTTTAACTCGATTTTTGCAAATTTTAACGATGGTTGTTACACTGCAAAAATTTACGAAAATCCGGCCGAAATTTTTTTTCCAACTTTTTTCAACTTTTAATGCAGTTTTTTAAAACGGAAATTATCCATAAAATTGATGTAAAACTTTTTCAAATCGGCTAAAAGATGGCCAACTTAGAGCCTATAGAACATTGGTAAATCCTTCAAAAGAAGGACAACAGACAAATCCTTCGAAGGAACTTCTACTTCAGAGGGCTCTAATTCAGTCAAATCTTGTCCGATTTTCAAAAGCTATGTCTTTATTTGCTTTTCAGAATCGCCATTTTTAATTAGCATAAAAATCTGGAAAACTAATTTTTAACTCGATTTTTGCAAATTTTAACGATGCAAAAATTTACGAAAACCCGGCCGAAATTTTTTTTCCAACTTTTTTCAACTTTTAATGCAGTTTTTTAATACGGAAATTATCCATAAAATTGATGTAAAACTTTTTCAAATCGGCTAAAAGATGGCCAACTTAGAGCCTATAGAACATTGGTAAATCCTTCAAAAGAAGGACAACAGACAAATCCTTCGAAGGAACTTCTACTTCAGAGGGCTCTAATTCAGTCAAATCTTGTCCGATTTTCAAAAGCTATGTCTTTATTTGCTTTTCAGAATCGCCATTTTTAATTAGCATAAAAATCTGGAAAACTAATTTTTAACTCGATTTTTGCAAATTTTAACGATGGTTACACTGCAAAAATTTACGAAAACCCGGCCGAAATTTTTTTCCCAACTTTTTTCAACTTTTAATGCAGTTTTTTAATACGGAAATTATCCATAAAATTGATGTAAAACTTTTTCAAATCGGCGAAAAGATGGCCAACTTAGAGCCTATAGAACATTGGTAAATCCTTCAAAAGAAGGACAACAGACAAATCCTTCGAAGGAACTTCTACTTCAGAGGGCTCTAATTCAGTCAAATCTTGTCCGATTTTCAAAAGCTATGTCTTTATTTGCTTTTCAGAATCGCCATTTTTAATTAGCATAAAAATCTGGAAAACTAATTTTTAACTCGATTTTTGCAAATTTTAACGATGGTTACACTGCAAAAATTTACGAAAACCCGGCCGAAATTTTTTTTCCAACTTTTTTCAACTTTTAATGCAGTTTTTTAATACGGAAATTATCCATAAAATTGATGTGAAACTTTTTCAAATCGGCTAAAAGATGGCCAACTTAGAGCCTATAGAACATTGGTAAGTCCTTCAAAAGAAGGACAACAGACAAATCCTTCGAAGGAACTTCTACTTCAGAGGGCTCTAATTCAGTCAAATCTTGTCCGATTTTCAAAAGCTATGTCTTTATTTGCTTTTCAGAATCGCCATTTTTAATTAGCATAAAAATCTGGAAAACTAATTTTTAACTCGATTTTTGCAAATTTTAACGATGCAAAAATTTACGAAAATCCGGCCGAAATTTTTTTTCCAACTTTTTTCAACTTTTAATGCAGTTTTTTAATACGGAAATTATCCATAAAATTGATGTAAAACTTTTTCAAATCGGCTAAAAGATTGCCAACTTAGAGCCTATAGAACATTGGTAAATCCTTCAAAAGAGGGACAACAGACAAATCCTTCGAAGGAACTTCTACTTCAGAGGGCTCTAATTCAGTCAAATCTTGTCCGATTTTCAAAAGCTATGTCTTTATTTGCTTTTCAGAATCGCCATTTTTAATTAGCATAAAAATCTGGAAAACTAATTTTTAACTCGATTTTTGCACTGCAAAAATTTACGAAAACCCGGCCGAAATTTTTTTTCCAACTTTTTTCAACTTTTAATGCAGTTTTTTAATACGGAAATTATCCATAAAATTGATGTAAAACTTTTTCAAATCGGCGAAAAGATGGCCAACTTAGAGCCTATAGAACATTGGTAAATCCTTCAAAAGAAGGACAACAGACAAATCCTTCGAAGGAACTTCTACTTCAGAGGGCTCTAATTCAGTCAAATCTTGTCCGATTTTCAAAAGCTATGTCTTTATTTGCTTTTCAGAATCGCCATTTTTAATTAGCATAAAAATCTGGAAAACTAATTTTTAACTCGATTTTTGCAAATTTTAACGATGGTTACACTGCAAAAATTTACGAAAACCCGGCCGAAATTTTTTTTCCAACTTTTTTCAACTTTTAATGCAGTTTTTTAATACGGAAATTATCCATAAAATTGATGTAAAACTTTTTCAAATCGGCTAAAAGATGGCCAACTTAGAGCCTATAGAACATTGGTAAGTCCTTCAAAAGAAGGACAACAGACAAATCCTTCGAAGGAACTTCTACTTCAGAGGGCTCTAATTCAGTCAAATCTTGTCCGATTTTCAAAAGCTATGTCTTTATTTGCTTTTCAGAATCGCCATTTTTAATTAGCATAAAAATCTGGAAAACTAATTTTTAACTCGATTTTTGCAAATTTTAACGATGGTTACACTGCAAAAATTTACGAAAACCCGGCCGAAATTTTTTTTCCAACTTTTTTCAACTTTTAATGCAGTTTTTTAATACGGAAATTATCCATAAAATTGATGTAAAACTTTTTCAAATCGGCGAAAAGATGGCCAACTTAGAGCCTATAGAACATTGGTAAATCCTTCAAAAGAAGGACAACAGACAAATCCTTCGAAGGAACTTCTACTTCAGAGGGCTCTAATTCAGTCAAATCTTGTCCGATTTTCAAAAGCTATGTCTTTATTTGCTTTTCAGAATCGCCATTTTTAATTAGCATAAAAATCTGGAAAACTAATTTTTAACTCGATTTTTGCAAATTTTAACGATGGTTACACTGCAAAAATTTACGAAAACCCGGCCGAAATTTTTTTTCCAACTTTTTTCAACTTTTAATGCAGTTTTTTAATACGGAAATTATCCATAAAATTGATGTAAAACTTTTTCAAATCGGCTAAAAGATGGCCAACTTAGAGCCTATAGAACATTGGTAAGTCCTTCAAAAGAAGGACAACAGACAAATCCTTCGAAGGAACTTCTACTTCAGAGGGCTCTAATTCAGTCAAATCTTGTCCGATTTTCAAAAGCTATGTCTTTATTTGCTTTTCAGAATCGCCATTTTTAATTAGCATAAAAATCTGGAAAACTAATTTTTAACTCGATTTTTGCAAATTTTAACGATGCAAAAATTTACGAAAATCCGGCCGAAATTTTTTTTCCAACTTTTTTCAACTTTTAATGCAGTTTTTTAATACGGAAATTATCCATAAAATTGATGTAAAACTTTTTCAAATCGGCTAAAAGATTGCCAACTTAGAGCCTATAGAACATTGGTAAATCCTTCAAAAGAAGGACAACAGACAAATCCTTCGAAGGAACTTCTACTTCTGAGGGCTCTAATTCAGTCAAATCTTGTCCGATTTTCAAAAGCTATGTCTTTATTTGCTTTTCAGAATCGCCATTTTTAATTAGCATAAAAATCTGGAAAACTAATTTTTAACTCGATTTTTGCAAATTTTAACGATGGTTACACTGCAAAAATTTACGAAAACCCGGCCGAAATTTTTTTTCCAACTTTTTTCAACTTTTAATGCAGTTTTTTAATACGGAAATTATCCATAAAATTGATGTAAAACTTTTTCAAATCGGCGAAAAGATGGCCAACTTAGAGCCTATAGAACATTGGTAAATCCTTCAAAAGAAGGACAACAGACAAATCCTTCGAAGGAACTTCTACTTCAGAGGGCTCTAATTCAGTCAAATCTTGTCCGATTTTCAAAAGCTATGTCTTTATTTGCTTTTCAGAATCGCCATTTTTAATTAGCATAAAAATCTGGAAAACTAATTTTTAACTCGATTTTTGCAAATTTTAACGATGGTTACACTGCAAAAATTTACGAAAATCCGGCCGAAATTTTTTTTCCTACTTTTTTCAACTTTTAATGCAGTTTTTTAATACGGAAATTATCCATAAAATTGATGTAAAACTTTTTCAAATCGGCTAAAAGATGGCCAACTTAGAGCCTATAGAACATTGGTAAATCCTTCAAAAGAGGGACAACAGACAAATCCTTCGAAGGAACTTCTACTTCAGAGGGCTCTAATTCAGTCAAATCTTGTCCGATTTTCAAAAGCTATGTCTTTATTTGCTTTTCAGAATCGCCATTTTTAATTAGCATAAAAATCTGGAAAACTTTGGTAAATCCTTCAAAAGAAGGACAACAGACAAATCCTTCGAAGGAACTTCTACTTCAGAGGGCTCTAATTCAGTCAAATCTTGTCCGATTTTCAAAAGCTATGTCTTTATTTGCTTTTCAGAATCGCCATTTTTAATTAGCATAAAAATCTGGAAAACTAATTTTTAACTCGATTTTTGCAAATTTTAACGATGGTTACACTGCAAAAATTTACGAAAATCCGGCCGAAATTTTTTTTCCTACTTTTTTCAACTTTTAATGCAGTTTTTTAATACGGAAATTATCCATAAAATTGATGTAAAACTTTTTCAAATCGGCTAAAAGATGGCCAACTTAGAGCCTATAGAACATTGGTAAATCCTTCAAAAGAGGGACAACAGACAAATCCTTCGAAGGAACTTCTACTTCAGAGGGCTCTAATTCAGTCAAATCTTGTCCGATTTTCAAAAGCTATGTCTTTATTTGCTTTTCAGAATCGCCATTTTTAATTAGCATAAAAATCTGGAAAACTAATTTTTAACTCGACTTTTGCAAATTTTAACACTGCAAAAATTTACGAAAATCCGGCCGAAATTTTTTTTCCAACTTTTTTCAACTTTTAATGCAGTTTTTTAAAACGGAAATTATCCATAAAATTGATGTAAAACTTTTTCAAATCGGCTAAAAGATGGCCAACTTAGAGCCTATAGAACATTGGTAAATCCTTCAAAAGAAGGACAACAGACAAATCCTTCGAAGGAACTTCTACTTCAGAGGGCTCTAATTCAGTCAAATCTTGTCCGATTTTCAAAAGCTATGTCTTTATTTGCTTTTCAGAATCGCCATTTTTAATTAGCATAAAAATCTGGAAAACTTTGGTAAATCCTTCAAAAGAAGGACAACAGACCAATCCTTCGAAGGAACTTCTACTTCAGAGGGCTCTAATTCAGTCAAATCTTGTCCGATTTTCAAAAGCTATGTCTTTATTTGCTTTTCAGAATCGCCATTTTTAATTAGCATAAAAATCTGGAAAACTAATTTTTAACTCGATTTTTGCAAATTTTAACGATGGTTACACTGCAAAAATTTACGAAAACCCGGCCGAAATTTTTTTCCAACTTTTTTCAACTTTTAATGCAGTTTTTTAATACGTAAATTATCCATAAAATTCATGTAAAACTTTTTCAAATCGGCTAAAAGATGGCCAACTTAGAGCCTATAGAACATTGGTAAATCCTTCAAAAGAAGGACAACAGACAAATCCTTCGAAGGAACTTCTACTTCAGAGGGCTCTAATTCAGTCAAATCTTGTCTGATTTTCAAAAGCTATGTCTTTATTTGCTTTTCAGAATCGCCATTTTTAATTAGCATAAAAATCTGGAAAACTAATTTTTAACTCGATTTTTGCAAATTTTACGAAAATCCGGCCGAAATTTTTTTCCAACTTTTTTCAACTTTTAATGCAGTTTTTTAATACGGAAATTATCCATAAAATTGATGTAAAACTTTTTCAAATCGGCTAAAAGATGGCCAACTTAGAGCCTATAGAACATTGGTAAATCCTTCAAAAGAAGGACAACAGACAAATCCTTCGAAGGAACTTCTACTTCAGAGGGCTCTAATTCAGTCAAATCTTGTCCGATTTTCAAAAGCTATGTCTTTATTTGCTTTTCAGAATCGCCATTTTTAATTAGCATAAAAATCTGGAAAACTAATTTTTAACTCGATTTTTGCAAATTTTAACGATGGTGTAATTGATGTAAAACTTTTTCAAATCGGCTAAAAGATGGCCAACTTAGAGCCTATAGAACATTGGTAAATCCTTCAAAAGAAGGACAACAGACAAATCCTTCGAAGGAACTTCTACTTCAGAGGGCTCTAATTCAGTCAAATCTTGTCCGATTTTCAAAAGCTATGTCTTTATTTGCTTTTCAGAATCGCCATTTTTAATTAGCATAAAAATCTGGAAAACTAATTTTTAACTCGATTTTTGCAAATTTTAACGATGGTTACACTGCAAAAATTTACGAAAACCCGGCCGACATTTTTTTCCAACTTTTTTCAACTTTTAATGCAGTTTTTTAATACGGAAATTATCCATAAAATTGATGTAAAACTTTTTCAAATCGGCTAAAAGATGGCCAACTTAGAGCCTATAGAACATTGGTAAATCCTTCAAAAGAAGGACAACAGACAAATCCTTCGAAGGAACTTCTACTTCAGAGGGCTCTAATTCAGTCAAATCTTGTCCGATTTTCAAAAGCTATGTCTTTATTTGCTTTTCAGAATCGCCATTTTTAATTAGCATAAAAATCTGGAAAACTAATTTTTAACTCGATTTTTGCAAATTTTAACGATGGTTACACTGCAAAAATTTACGAAAACCCGGCCGAAATTTTTTTTCCAACTTTTTTCAACTTTTAATGCAGTTTTTTAATACGGAAATTATCCATAAAATTGATGTAAAACTTTTTCAAATCGGCGAAAAGATGGCCAACTTAGAGCCTATAGAACATTGGTAAATCCTTCAAAAGAAGGACAACAGACAAATCCTTCGAAGGAACTTCTACTTCAGAGGGCTCTAATTCAGTCAAATCTTGTCCGATTTTCAAAAGCTATGTCTTTATTTGCTTTTCAGAATCGCCATTTTTAATTAGCATAAAAATCTGGAAAACTAATTTTTAACTCGATTTTTGCAAATTTTAACGATGGTGTAATTGATGTAAAACTTTTTCAAATCGGCTAAAAGATGGCCAACTTAGAGCCTATAGAACATTGGTAAATCCTTCAAAAGAAGGACAACAGACAAATCCTTCGAAGGAACTTCTACTTCAGAGGGCTCTAATTCAGTCAAATCTTGTCCGATTTTCAAAAGCTATGTCTTTATTTGCTTTTCAGAATCGCCATTTTTAATTAGCATAAAAATCTGGAAAACTAATTTTTAACTCGATTTTTGCAAATTTTAACGATGGTTACACTGTAAAAATTTACGAAAACCCGGCCGAAATTTTTTTTCCAACTTTTTTCAACTTTTAATGCAGTTTTTTAATACGGAAATTATCCATAAAATTGATGTAAAACTTTTTCAAATCGGCTAAAAGATGGCCAACTTAGAGCCTATAGAACATTGGTAAATCCTTCAAAAGAAGGACAACAGACAAATCCTTCGAAGGAACTTCTACTTCAGAGGGCTCTAATTCAGTCAAATCTTTTCCGATTTTCAAAAGCTATGTCTTTATTTGCTTTTCAGAATCGCCATTTTTAATTAGCATAAAAATCTGGAAAACTAATTTTTAACTCGATTTTTGCAAATTTTAACGATGGTTACACTGCAAAAATTTACGAAAATCCGGCCGAAATTTTTTTCCAACTTTTTCAACTTTTAATGCAGTTTTTTAAAACGGAAATTATCCATAAAATTGATGTAAAACTTTTTCAAATCGGCTAAAAGATGGCCAACTTAGAGCCTATAGAACATTGGTAAATCCTTCAAAAGAAGGACAACAGACAAATCCTTCGAAGGAACTTCTACTTCAGAGGGCTCTAATTCAGTCAAATCTTGTCCGATTTTCAAAAGCTATGTCTTTATTTGCTTTTCAGAATCGCCATAATGGAATAATGCAGTTTTTAAATTTTAATTTTAATTTAAATTTAAATTTAAATTTAAATTTAAATTTTAATTTTAATTTTAATTTTAATTTTAATTTTAATTTTAATTTTAATTTTAATTTTAATTTTAATTTTAATTTTAATTTTAATTTTAATTTTAATTTTAATTTTAATTTTAATTTTAATTTTAATTTTAATTTTAATTTTAATTTTAATTTTAATTTTAATTTTAATTTTAATTTTAATTTTAATTTTAATTTTAATTTTAATTTTAATTTTAATTTTAATTTTAATTTTAATTTTAATTTTAATTTTAATTTTAATTTTAATTTTAATTTTAATTTTAATTTTAATTTTAATTTTAATTTTAATTTTAATTTTAATTTTAATTTTAATTTTAATTTTAATTTTAATTTTAATTTTAATTTTAATTTTAATTTTAATTTTAATTTTAATTTTAATTTTAATTTTAATTTTAATTTTAATTTTAATTTTAATTTTAATTTTAATTTTAATTTTAATTTTAATTTTAATTTTAATTTTAATTTTAATTTTAATTTTAATTTTAATTTTAATTTTAATTTTAATTTTAATTTTAATTTTAATTTTAATTTTAATTTTAATTTTAATTTTAATTTTAATTTTAATTTTAATTTTAATTTTAATTTTAATTTTAATTTTAATTTTAATTTTAATTTTAATTTTAATTTTAATTTTAATTTTAATTTTAATTTTAATTTTAATTTTAATTTTAATTTTAATTTTAATTTTAATTTTAATTTTAATTTTAATTTTAATTTTAATTTTGAAATTGTAGATTTAATAATAACTTAAAAATAAAAAATAATTAACTGAAAAAAATTTTGTAGATTTTTTATTTAATTTGGCTAGGGATGGTGTTTGCTATCAAAAATGCGAAATTCTTGGTTAACGATTGGGAAACTTTGGAAAAGTCACCGAAAGTTTCTAAATGAAAAATACAAAATAAATTTTCAGGACAAACATTTGCATAGACCTCGGTAAGCCTTTCGACACTCAGGACGAAACTAGAGTGAAATTCCAATTTTTTTCTACTTTTAATGCAGTTTTTATACCCTGTACCCATAGGGTAAAAGGGTATATTAAAGTCGCTTAAATGTATGTAACAGGGAGAAGGAAACATTTCCAACACCATAAGGTATAAGGCCGAGTCGATATAGCCATGCCCGTCTGTCCGTCCCTTTGTCCGTCTGTCTGTCTGTCTGTCCGTCCGTCCGTCCGTATGAACACCTAGATCTCAGAGACTATAAGAGCTAGAGTAACCAAACTTGTTGTTAACATCCGTCTAGTGCATACGCAGATCAAGTTTGTTTCAAAAAAAAAAATTAGAAAAAACCATAACTAGAGTTGTATTAGAGCTATCATAATTCTGGCACACTCAATTATATAGCCAACATGTACCATTTGACCAAATTTGATTGAAATCGGTCAATAAATATCGGAGATAAAGGTACATATGTATATAATTTTTGTACTGAAATGCCATGGGCAGCAACAGCTGAAATGTGTGAGCGAGATAGCATGCGCATGTTGTTTTGTACCGAATGACGAATTAGCTTCGTTCACTAATGGAAGTGAGAGAGAAAGCATGTAATTGCTGTTTCGGATTGTTAAGAGAATTTTATAAAGAAAATTTATATTTAACTAATGAGAATTTCGACGGAGTGTGATTTTATGAAATATCTCTTATTGGTACAGGGTATATTCCAAGTCGCCAGGGACGACATGCTTACTTAATTTTTTTTCTCATTTTCAAGTATTGCCTCATTTGGCACGTGAAAATAATGAATGCCTTTATTTTGTGACAATGTAAATATAGCTTTTGCATTTCCAATGATAAATCTTATCAAGATGAAAGGTTTAAGTTATGACAGACATATTGATGAAGAGTATGTATTCTGTTTCTTAGTTCTTTTGTATTAGATATGTACATACATACTATATCATATCGAGTAATTAGATCTCATTTGTATCTGCTCATTCATGGTGACTAATTGGCACGAGATTTTGGGTTATGTGCATGTGTGTGTCCATGTATTTTAATTTTGAGAAACGCGAAATGTGCATGCAGTAACCCTAATTGGTTTAACTTGATGCACTTTCATCAACTTGATTCAATTGAATTTATAATTTTATGTAAAGGTCAAAGATGCTTTTTGATTGTCGCCCGCTAATTGGCATTTAATGATAAGCTAAATTTGTTCAAAAAGGGAATTATCCATTGTTCTGCACTTGTTGCAACAGCTGTTGCTTAAAAATTGGCATGTGCCAGCGGAATGGGAGGAGTGGATTCAGTGAGTTAAAAACAGCGCCAAGATAAATATTTTTAGTGCACAAACTCGTGTATGGAGTATTTGTATACGTATTCACGTACATGTATGTATATAAGTATTATTTCATTGGTATTTCGATGGGTTTAAGATAAGAACAAGACCATGAACGAGGCCAAGCCAGATATCAATCTACCTTCTCTTTAAATCGTTCACTAACGTTACCTTTCCGTCAAATGTATTGTCTCTCTAACTTAAAGCAGTTTTATTAACATTATTTTTTTTAAGCAATTACGCACGTTCACATATTGTTTTTTTTTTTTTTGTTGTTTTGTTTATGGTCACAGTTACATCTGCTGGAATCAACAAACGAACGCGTGTACAGAAAAGTGTACAGAGACGGAGCGTTTTTGTATTGAGAACTAGCGAACGGGCGAAGCGGCACTGAAACCAAAAAGAGCTTAATGCTTCACATAAAAAGCAGAATTGATTTGCAAATCGCTTGTTGCTTGCTCGTCGGAGCTGTTGTTGCAAACAGCTGATTTGATGATTTAACTAGACATGTATTAAAGTACAATGGAAGGGGAACTACCGATAGTCTGTAAAAAACAGCAGTTTTACTATTATATGCAGATTTAAAAGGGGTGAATTCTTCTTTCACGAAACACTGCACACTAACTTAAGAATGCCGAAGGTTTTTAATTTTAAACAAAGCTAAGGTCTCAATAATGGCTATTATTGTATTGCCTTTATATAAACGATTAATGAATTGAACTTTGTTAATATTTAATCATAAATTAATATAGCATATTTCTATATTGGTTGCAGACACTGTGCGCAGGAGCTGTAATATTTGGCAGACATTGAAATTCATGTTTTTTTGTTTGAGATTGTTTTGTGACAGAAACCAGTTCAATTGTATATACATACATATGTATGTATGTATGTATGTATATGTACATATAATCATACAGTGATCACTCGTTGCAAAGGGTACGGTAAGTTTTTTCATAATTCTCCCTTGTAAATGATATCTTGTTTCTTTCTAACTCTTAGGTAGAAAGAGTAAGATTTATTGAAATGGTTTAATAACTTTTATAAACTCAGTGTACGGTAATGCACTCTTTTTGTATTTGTTTTCTTTTATTCTACCTTTCGTACAGCTTTCGTTTGCTTTAATCTTCTGTTTGTCATTTGTCGCTCTCCCTCTCTTTCCGTGACCGGACTCAAAGCTCTTTAACTTGCCATGGCTCTTCATTATTCATTTGCATGGTTTTTATATTTTGTGTGTGTGTGTAAGGTTTTTTTGTTGATTTGATTTTTTTATTGAATAATTTGCCGGCGGGAACTTCCTCGTTTGTCCGTGATTTCCGATGATTGTAGTTACATAGTCCCCACTGCCCAGCACCAGTCGCAGACACAGACAAGCTTTGACAACGCACAGCACGATAGCGACGCCATTGCTGACTTTGCCAAAGTGATTGTGGTTTTAGGGGGGTCATTATTCGATTAAAGCAAATTATTATTTTTTATTATTTATAATGCAAATGTTGGCAGACATCCCAGTAAAGTAAAAGGTTCGAACGGGGGCAATGCATGTGTGAGTGGAACAACTTGTGTGAGTTCTCGTGCTAATCTCCATTTATACTTTGTCTCTCTGCCATGTGAAATTCGTGTCGCGCGATTCTCAAATGCTGTTGATAATGACTGTCGACTTTGAAGTATCAGATAAGCATTTAACATGACATTAGTTAAGTCCGTTTATTGTTTTAGATGGAAACCTGATATTATATTTACGACTCACTGGAAAACAAACCGGTTGGTTATCGACTGATAAAGCCCCCTTCATCCCTTTAGCGTCATTTTAATTGCTTATCAGGCATATTCTAGAGACCTAACATGTTTCTAAAGAAATGAATTGATTTATTCTGACATCGATGTATGCAAATTCTAAACACTTGGGCAACAATTAAATTTTTATTCAGCTCCACTTTTTATGAATATTTCAATAATAATCCATTTTGCAATGTGCCACGGTTTAATAGGTCAATTGCTGCCCTTTATTACAGGTAGTGCAACAGCAGACAGGTGGGAGGGAAAGTAAAAACTTTTCGACACGAAACTGAACGGACTCAATAAATCTGGATGCAACCTTATACAACTTTAATGCAACCACTTAAGTTATTGATTAGGCAGACCAAGTTAGAGAAATATAAAGAGGGGACCGAAAGATAATCAGATGGCAAGGGAACAACTGGGGCCAGAATATGAAAATATAAACTATTAAACCATTATGTCAAACAATAAGAAAAACAAATTAGTAATGTGAAAAAATGCTTAAATGTAGTGGGTAATTTTTTAGGATGTAACAATCTGAAATCCAAAATACTTAAGAACAAATCATCCATAAAACGTGAAGTCAACCGTGTCTAGAAACAATAAATAAACCACAGTAAAAGGGTAACGAGTAAGACATAAATAATGAGCCAAAAAAAAAAACTTAAAGTGGCGGAGAAAGTGGAACTAGAAGGGAAATAAATGTCAATTGCATTAAATGCCAACTGCAGGAACTGGCAAATGAAAAGGAAATGGCAAATAGAAAAAAGAAAACATAAAGATAGTGCGGATCTGGCTCTAAAGTTCCAAAGTTAATTACAAATGTCCAATTAGAAAACTGACAGAACCAACTGGGCAAAAGGGCTGGGACTGGCTGTATTTGATGCAATTAAAAAAGCATCTGCATTGGGTCCAAAAACCGAAGAAAACTGCTTTACTAATCGCTAGTTATTCATACATTTGCTGCAGCAGCACATCGTTGCATAATATCATCAGCCGCAACAGCAGCTCCAACAGCAGCCGCAGCATCTGTTAAAAAGGACAAGAGCTGCGGTAAAAGTTCTTTGCTGATAATTTGAAAATGCAAGAGCGCTCAAAAGTATGCTACACTTTTTAAAGTAATGAAATAACTGTTTACAATGGGCCGCATTTAAACCATGCTCATACGAAATGTATTTTTTAGACACACATTAGTTTTGAATTATTCAAAATCTTAAAAAAAAATGCGTAGAAAGGTCAAATTAATAATTTAACATACTATTTTATATTTGAATATTACTAAAAATAATAATTAAAGGCTTTTAAAGGGTGCTTTTATGTACCAGGTACATTTTATTTTCCTTTTTAACATCAGAGCATTGTGCGCTTTCAACTTTGTCTTTCGCTGCTTTAAAACTTTAGCCATAAAATACAATTTATGATAATTAATCTAGCTTAACCAAAAGTATCAAACACATCCTCACACCTACACATAAAACGGTGGCCATTAAAGCTATACAAATTTTTTTTAATTAATAAATAAATGTTGCGGAAAGCAAAATAAGAAATTTCAATGGCTGTTTGAATGAGGCCTTCACTCGGAGTACTCGTAATTACGCGATTTGCCAGAGATTAAGCTAGATTTGACAAATGCTGTGCCACCCATCACCTGACGGTAGAGGACCCAGAATCCAATTTAGTATCCTTCTCACTGCCCTCACACAACTTTCCCTGCTTGATGATTTTTATTCAGTTACATTTACATTTCATTTAATCACAATAAATTCTGTTGCTGCTGTGCTGCTGATGGTAGGTTTGGCATGTAATTTTAGGCGTTGCTACGGATGTAGGAAGTAGCGAAAGGTGGCATAATCACTTGGGAAAAAATGTTGCAGAATGCTGCTGCCCCATGCCGTAGGCAAATCCTTCGGCTAATTGGCTTTGGCGCTGTCCGTTTACACCAACGAATTGCATTTCAAATTCATGTGAAAGTGAAATCAAGACAAAAACATTGCCTGGGGAAAGGTAACTGGTGTTGTTGTAAATGCAATTGTTTTTAACTGGCCGTCGAGCGAATGTGTGAAAGTGCATGACAAATGTTGACAATCAGGCCGCAGGCTTTAACCTAGATCTTGTGTGAGTTGGCAGGACAACAAGGTACTGGCTTAGTTAAAATGGTAAATGGAAAATGGTATCCATTACCTAGTGATCTGCACCTATGACTGATAGTATACATATGTGTGGATGTATATACGTATATCTCCGATATTTATTCGATTTTATTTAAATTTGGTTATCTGGCTATAATATTGGCTATATAGTTGTCGGTGCTGAATAAGAATATAAAACCTTTACTTTTACTCTAGTTATTCGTTTTTATTACCTGAGGGGGCAGAAATGGATATAGTGATGTTGATACCGGTTGCTCTAGCTCTTCTAGTCTCCGAGATGTAAGCGTTCATACGGACGGGCAGAGGGACAGACGGATATGGCTATATCTACTCGTCTGTAGACGCTGATCAGAAATACATGTACAAATTTTTCTTTCCTACCTTTCCCTAATATGCCCTTTTACCCTAAGGGTAGAGGGTATAAAAACTTTGAACAACCTTGGGACAATTTATTTATTATGTTGCTTTTTTTACTTCATCTTTACCTTAAATAATCAAAGAGTCGGAATAGGTTTATGCATAAGAGAGCTGGAGAGAAAGAGAAGAAGAGAGTACTTCAGTTCAAAAACCTTCAAATATTACGTCACAGAACGCTGCTAGCCAGACATTCGGTTGTGACAAAGCTTTTGATTTTGTGGCAGCTGCTGGGAGACGAAAGCTAAAGGTAGAGCAATGCAGGCATCGGGGCCGAGGCGAACCGAGCCGTCTTTGTTTTGCAATTGTCTAGCTTTGCTTCCTTTTGGGGTTCTTGGCATTTGCTTATTTAAACGACACTTGGAATCCGGTTCATCTTATTATTGTTGCGCCAAAAAAATAAAGACAAACCCAACCAAAAGATGCAGGCGGAAAAATCAATTTATGGATTTTAGTTTCTGGTTCTTAAATTTTTTTTTATTTTGACGGCACTTAATGATCAGCTGGAATAGCTTTCGTTTTATTTTATCATTTTTATTCGTCAATTTTAATAAATTGCATTCAAAGGATAGGAAACTTAGAGGCAAAAAAAAAACAGGAGCAGCTCTTCCACTTACCACATTTCATTGAAAGCGTCTGTCAGGATCCTTTGCCTTAGCAGAAAAGCGCGCTAAAATGTGGGAAACAACAGCGTAAGGAAGAAGGCGAATAAAACTTAGAGACGCTAGCAGGACTTATTGTTCAGAATGTTGGTGAGGCTTGTTCACTGTATTAACACTACAACAACAACAGTTTTTTTTACATTCACTTGTCAACGTTGCCTTTCACTGAAACACAAGTTTAAATAGTAAAGAGAACCTTTTAGCTTCACCTTTTTCCCTTTTCAAACAATCTGAGGGCTTCGTTGAACAGGACTACTGTAAATCTCATTGGCTCAGTTCCTTTTATAGGTAAACCCATAGTGTCATTAGAATCCACAACAGCTGTAGATTTTTTTGGCTGCTGTGGAAGCTGGATTTTCTCACTCCTTCTCTCGCGCTAAGCTGCCTAGTGCGCAAGTACAAACAAGCGTCAGCATTGTAAATTAGTGACTCTTAATAATAAGGTAAAGGGAGGACAGAGCAATGAAATAAAAAAAATAACCTAAAATTGTTAAATATTATAAATTGTCACTTATTAAATGATTTCAAATGCAATTTAAGCCTCAAAGTATGCATCACTATTGATGTGCACCATTTTGTATATAAGACAGAGCCACCTTGTGTTTCTTACTGCAAATCAATAAACCTCTTGCTCAATGAAAAAAAAAACAACCCAGAGCCACTTGTTGCTTTTTGTACGGAAATAAATTATTTGCCTACCCAAATTAAATGCAAATTTTTTTGTGCAGTGGACAAACAAATTAATTTTTAATATACTGAATTAAGATCATTGCCACTCCCCCGCCTATCTCGATCATTTTGAGTCTCTGGAATTCGTGTGATGATAACAAGTTCTGGTATGATAAACGTTTTTCTTTTAATGAACTGACTTGGTTAGCTGGTGTCAGGTGCAATGAGTTGTAACTGTTGGAGTAGAAACGACCAAAGTTAACAAGTGAACACAATACAAAGGAGAAAAAGAAAGCAGCAAAAACTTGGTTTCCGCTGTCGCCAGGCAAATGTATTAAATAGCTTTCATAGGTAATTAAACGCTTCTACTGAGATCGGGACGGCGTTGAAATAGAGTCGAACTACAACAAGCTCCAGGTACCGACAGCTCGTTGCGTAGGGTATCTGCGACTTACTTGGCTGGCGCAAGTTTCTAATTATTAAATATTTTCTATCACTTAGCGATATTTCCAATTATATAAAGAATATGCATTACTATTGTACACTTACATAAGTGAGTGTGTTTATTTACTTTGTTTTCTATGAGGATTTCGCATTAAGTACTTTAGAAGCTATCGAAAAAATACTGTCTCGAACGCAGAGTTCTTCATTTATTTGAACACTAAGGAAAGGGTATTAAAACTTCAATGTTTTTGCTTGAGTTTGTCTGTCTACACTCGCGAGGCTTCTTTCTAACTGAACTTGTGTAACCAAATCTGCAAGTACGACTTCTCTGTGATAGTATCAGTTTCTCTCTTTTTCTCTCTTAGCCTATCTATCTTTGTCCCATGTGCCGTTGCTTCCTTTTATGCATACATATGTATGTATGTATGTATTAAAGTCTTCTGTAGCTTCCGTCAATGGGCAGAGCTACAAGAACAAATACATATGTATGTATGTATTTTCAAAAGAAGAGAAAGAAACATTAAATGTATGTGTTTGGTATGGGTTATGTGAATGCATTTCAGACCGGAATTTAAAGTTCAGTTAGTCGCACTATCCATGCCCTAGAACTTGTTTTACTTCAAATTGCCAAATCCACCCTATACTACATCTGACGTCGCTATTTAAAACTGGTTTCACCCTTGCAGAGAACTCTACATTTTTGGTGCTCAACTTATTTGTTTGATCGTCACTTGACCAGCTGTTGAACAAACACAATGAGAGAGCGAAAAAAAAAGAGAGAGAGACGAAGACCAGCCAGACACAGAGAATGCCAAAGCAAAGCTCGACTCAGTCTCTGTGTCTTTTCGTTCAGTCTCATTTTAAACTTTGTAGTGAGTGAGTGTGTGTTAAGCCGAAGTCGGAGAAACGGAGACAGAAAAATAAATGTATTGAAAAGCAACGGGACTAGAATGAAATTTGTTTTTTTTATTAAATTTAGTACCGAACTCGAATTCGAAATCGTTGAAGCGCAAACTGAAACTTGTGATAAAAAATAAAAACTAAAAGCCTTGAAAAGGGTGACCATGATAGTCATTTATGTGATTGAGTGTGTGTGTGTGTCAATGTTTGTTGTGATCGCCCTGCAGTGTACTCCTAGTGGGTCACTGGAGCGTGCGATATGAGCAGCAAAGCAAAAATAAAACATGAAAAATGTCAGCAGAGGGCTAGGGGTGACTCAGGTGGATAGGTGGACAGATATACAGGTGTCAATGTCAGCTACGACCATGATCAGAATGTTAAAGCATTGTGATTGTGTTTAAGCAATATGCCTAACATTTTGAAGAAGTCACATACATACATACACATACATAAGTACTCTATTCTGAGACAGCAAATTGATAATATAATTAAAAATAACAGTAATATAAAGAAGTACTTGCATCTACTTTGTCCGAATGGTTACCGGATTGGCCTTCGATTGCAAATGATAAATATTTCCTTTATTTTCTTTTATGTAGTTCCACTGGAATGCAAACAACTTTTACATTTACAAAACAATTAACAAAAAAAAAAAACCTACCATAGACTAACATTTCACCCGTTAACTGGGAAAAGCAACAATGGTAAGAAAAGCAACCGAAACCAAAACCAATCGAACCAGCATTGGTTAACAGTTATTAAACAGAGAGAGAGAGAGAGGGAGAGAGAGCGTGAGGGAGAGGGGGGGGGGGGGGGAGGTATAGATAGAGGCTGACGTTTACATTACCAACTTCCGTTCATTGCCAGGCGCTTAAGCAGCTTCAGCCTTACCATCGACTCCGCTGAAAAACAGAAACTTCATCTTGGCCTAGGTTTTAACCATACGTATAATTTCCCAATGATTCGCCCTGCGGGCCATCATTACAGCAGCAATTAAAAAAGCTGAAAAAACTGGCAAAGAGTGTGAAACCGTTAGTAAAAGTTAAAATTGATACATCAGCATCAGCAGCAGCATCCAAGTAATTAATAGTTTCCTCTGTGACCACATTCCACTATATTGTAAGGGACACAATGAGAGATATGCAGAAATATCATAACTTTTGAAGAATTTGTAATAAGAGAAATATTATAAAATGGCTTGATACCATTAGTTAACTTCAATTTGTCACTATTTTATTTAGATATCATATTATATTAGTCCAATATTTTTTGGCACCACATATGCTAAAATTGATATATACATACATATGTATGTAGTATGTATGTATTATAAATGTTTTGACATTTAGAGATTTGGCATTCTTTGTTTGCAAAAATTCAAAGATCACTCCCGCGGTTCTATTAGCTATGGAGGTATACACAAATGATGACGTTGACCCATTTTGTAAGTGACCCAATTGCATTGCAAATTACTGTCATTGTTTTATTAATTATCAAATTAGTTTAGTTACTGTAACGACACAATTCCGCGCTACGATGTGGCATGCAATGCAAACAAACTTTAACAATTGTGTGAACATTTTTTCCAGCATTGAGCAATGCATTTGGATTCGAAATCAATTTTGAATTGTTACCCAAGACCATAATGCTCCATCTCTCTCAGCTTACTTTTGTTAACATTTAAATATCCAACCATTTTGTTTGAAAATGATATGCAAAATGGTAAAATCCACAGCGGGGGGCATCCGTCCACTCTGTTGCAATTTGTGTAGATCAAAATGCATTTTTAATTATGCTTGGAAAATGCATATCATGCCTCGAAAAAAATAACCCCCAAAATACAAATCTTTCTATTCATGACAAAAAAAAAACTTTTCAACATTAATGGCGTTTTCACTTGGTTAGAAATTTCTATTGTTGGCCTAAAGAGCATGGCCAAGACAAGTGAACAATTTCGACTTAACATCGGACAACGAACAATGAATAGCGAGAAGCGGCAAATAGACAAACGGGCAAACAATCAACAAGTGCGTCCGCTGTCAGTTGGCATCGTTGACGGCGGCGACGACGACGACGACGACGACTGTAACGACGACAACGGCTGGAAATGCGATACAAAATCGTAATCATCTTGTTTTCTTACTCGTTTTTAATGCTTGGCCAGTCAAACACATACACAGACATACATATACTTGTACATACATATGTATTTTATATGTACATATGTATGTACATATGGCTATATCTAAATCTGCAACTCAGCTTAGAATTTCTCTTTTTCCCCAAACCTTTTCAATCATCTCATCTTTGTTGGATTTTGCAAATATTGATGGCCTCTTGCCCGAGGGGATTCGGTAAACCTAAAACGGTTACGTGAGGGGGGCGAAGGAGAGAAGGTGGCTTGAGAAAGCAAACTTAAACCCGATGATGGATAACCAAGAGCCACTTAACCCATTACACAGATCAGACCCAACTGAATTTTTATGTTAATGAATACCACAGATAATAATGTTGAAAAATAATTTGATGAAATTAGGAAGACGCCTAAAAATATCTTTAAGAAATTGAAAGTTGTTTCTCTTTTAGGTGCAATAAAAAATGGCTTAAATGGGTTACTCGCAGTGTCGTAACTAGGACTTAAACCAAAACGAATGGGGTCTTAAATTAAACACTCTAGAATCTTAAATTGTTGCATCAGATTTGAACTAGATGTATTCTCGGATATACTATACAGATCCAGATGTCTAGTTCAAAGAATATATATATATATCATGTATGCATATACATACATACAAACATATACCCCCCTTTTGTGTGTACGCCACTGATATATCTATACAATGTATATATAGCTGAGTCCAATGTCTACTAAGGAGAGAAGGTGGCTTGAGAAAGCAAACTTAAACCCGATGATGGATAACCAAGAGCCACTTAACCCATTACACAGATCAGACCCAACTGAATTTTTATGTTAATGAATACCACAGATAATAATGTTGAAAAATAATTTGATGAAATTAGGAAGACGCCTAAAAATATCTTTAAGAAATTGAAAGTTGTTTCTCTTTTAGGTGCAATAAAAAATGGCTTAAATGGGTTACTCGCAGTGTCGTAACTAGGACTTAAACCAAAACGAATGGGGTCTTAAATTAAACACTCTAGAATCTTAAATTGTTGCATCAGATTTGAACTAGATGTATTCTCGGATATACTATACAGATCCAGATGTCTAGTTCAAAGAATATATATATATATCATGTATGCATATACATACATACAAACATATACCCCCCTTTTGTGTGTACGCCACTGATATATCTATACAATGTATATATAGCTGAGTCCAATGTCTACGTGCCCTTCCACAACTTTGAGAAAAAGCTTGAACTGCTAATTTACATATTTGGGCGTGCAGTCTTTCGGTAAATGCACCTTTTACATTTTTATATTAGTGGGTGCAGTAGGCGACAATCTGCATCATTTCCCACTCGGGTCTCGAGTCACGGGACCAATGCACAGATAATTTTATGACAATTTGAAATTGTAAGAGATGTTCTACTTCGTTGTTTTGGGAGGGGGCGACGGGTCTTATCTGCTGTTGCGACATTTGTTTATTTTGTATCGCTCATAAAACAAACCCAAAAATATTCTCAAATTAAATTCTTTTTTGTTTTTTACTTGCTGTGGAAACCTTACCCACATTCGCACCCGCAGAATTTGTATAATGTAGACACTCTCGGGCCACTCTCTTCTGATATTAGAGATAAGAAAATATAATCAAAAGTAAAGGTAACGGTAAGAGGCAACAGGCAACGCCAGCATTTTTCTCGGCATAAGCAAAACAATGGGAGCCACCGTGGGGGATAGTAATTAACGCGTTTTATACGAATACGAAATGAGAACTGAATGAAACAATACGGCCTAACAAAAAAAAGGTGTAAATCTTCAAAAAAGTAACGAATAATTTCATCAAAAAGTGTTGCATGTGCTCGACAATTGAAAAGGTGTGAGGTCCATGCATCTACCAAAATGGCCAACCACAACGATTCAATTGGCAGTGGAAGCCCTGAAAGTATTCCTGCAGAGCAACAGGAGCAACTGCAACAGCAGCATCAACTGAACAACAGCGTGGATAGTGGCATTGCCGTCTTGGATGTAGACTCTCCTAGCTTAAAACTGCGACATCGTCTCCAGCAATGCCAACGCATTTTGGAAGTGCTCCGACGAGATGAAGTAGCCTACCAACTGCTGCGGGACAGATTGAGGTGAGTTGCAAAATTATGTTACCTAATTTGAGGTTCACAGCAGCAGATGTGTTTGGTGGATGACTCCATCAATGATCTCAATCCACCACTCCATCTTTAAGCCTTGGGGGCGTTTTTTACATCTTCTCATCCATTGGCTGACCTTCTTAAAACCATCTTTTGTATTAGTGAATTAAATTGTTCTTAGGACAGCAAGGGGGATAGCAATTCCAACTGAATGCACCTCCTGATATACTTATATACTGTATATTGTAAATGATAATAGATGTCATACATACAACTCTTATAATAACATTTAATATAGAGCATTATTTTCACATTGCTGAAATGTTAACAAAAGGCACACACAAGGTCCATGGGCTGTTTTATCGATCCTATTGGAAGGTGAATTGATTGGCCTATCTTATCGGCGATTTCATAATTATTTTGATTAATGGCAATTAATTGCCAGCCAAATGGCAAACAAACATAAATGTACACACAGATAAACATATGTAGGTAACAATAGTTAAGCTTAAAGCACCCTCAATTCAATATTTGACCGCATGGCCAATGGCAGGGCCAATCGATTTTAGATTTTCATGCAAATTCAGAACGGACTATGTCGGACAGATGGACAAACGGACAGACTGTTGCAGTTTCCATTGCAGTGGAAAAGGGTTGTCTTAGGGTAACAGGCGTAACAGGTCGAGGTTTGGCTTTTGTTAAAAGTTTTGCTTGTTAAAAGTCTCCCTCAGTTGGACCGGGCTCTGGCCCGTGACGATTGCTGTCCAGTTCCAAATTGGTTACTCGCAAGCAACGCACAGAGAAAAACAAAACTTATACAAAATACAAAAAAAAAAAAAAAAAAAAAAACACAATCAGAAAAGAAAAGAAAATCAATAAAAATATAACAAAAGATAATTAAAAAGAACTAAAATAATATTTGGTGCCTTAACTCTAAAGAAATTTCTATACTCTAGCAAAACGATCATATTTGCAATTTACATATATGTATATATATATACGTACATAGTTCGACTTAAAAGTGATTAATCCGAAAAAAACTGTTTGAATATATAATAATTGATATTAAATATATATAATGAGATATTCCGATATGTGCGGCATAGGAATAATAGTTAAGAAAGTCCGGCTTCGCAAGGGTATTAAATAAAGAGTATAGTCTTATTCAAACTTCATTATGTGATATAACCTCGAAAATTGTCTTCACACTTATCTGTGAAATTTCGCCGTGTTATTTTTATTCGTATTATTATATTTCTTTATTGTATCATTGTGTACAAGTGGAACTGGAGGCGAAAGGAATCGGTCGGAGGCGATGACGGAGTCTCTTATCACTATCTGAGCTTTTGAATGGACAAACAAAGTATAAATACCGACTGACTTATATACTTGTATAGTATATTACATATGTACAGATATATATATATATACTGTTCAAACAAAGCCAAATAAAACTACATACAACTCAAACAAAGTCAGATGCAGAGAGACCGCTGTTCCAGTGGCAGCACTCCCAGTCGCAGTCACAATCTTTAGCTCCATTCGGTAACTTGGCTAAGATCGTTTCCCAATTTAACTAACTCAAGCGATCTGCCTGGGGCTACGTGAGCTGTGAGAGAAGTGTAAATCCAAATTCGTGGCCATATTTTTTCCTCTTGTCAGCCACGTGATCTTAATCAGTTTGTGTATGTGTTCAGATATATTTCATATGTGTTCGCATATACATATGTATATATATACCCCTTTAGACATGTGAGTGAGTGTCGCTCGGGCATTGTTTTAATATTGTTGTTATTGTTGTTTTTTTTTTTGTATTTTTCCCCTTTTAATTATCAAACATTTCGTCTTATTCCACCGTGCTCAATGAAATATTCCCCTAAAGTGATTAATAATTATCAATAATCGGTGTAAATTTAAAATAAAAAACATAATTGCGAAAAGAGCGAAAAAATATCTTCACTTTTGGTAATTATTGATTGGTTGTTCCCCCAGTGAAGTTTATTTAAGCGCAAAACACGAAATTAAAAAAATAATAAAACAGATATAAATAAAGTTTTAAGCCCAAGTGTGCAATAAATAAAAACCAATAATTAACCTGAAAATAATGTCAAGCCAAGTGAATTTCATTCAGTTTTACCATTAAAGCCGCACAAAATAAAACAATTTAAATTCTATTTATATAATATCTAGGAAAAACATGATCTTTTCTTTACATATTTGTTTTCGCTATAATCGTAGGAGGAGAAAAGAAGGAGAAAAACAAAGAAACTTTCATTTTATAACAACCTCAAGATAAATAATATTGCTTTAATCAAAACATTGAAAATAACATTAATTAAGCACTAAAGTAATTTGAAATGAAAAGCTCAAGAAGAAAAAGCTAACAAATTTGTTTGATAATACACCGATAAGATGCGGCCGTGACTTTTTTAGTTTAAATGTTTTAAAAATTAAAAAACAAAAACGATGATTTTATCAAACACGGTTATGTGCTTTAGCGATAAACAATTGTGTTTTGGCCAATTAATTGCCATTCCCTGATTTTCATATATATATATATATATATATACGTTTCATAGTGTTGCGTAGTCGGTCAAGAGATAAACAATATTTATAAATTTTAGTAAAAATTTTGATTTATAGAACATTGAGGGCAAAGTATGAATAGGTAGGCGAAATGATTAAACCTTAGCCAATTTATAGTTAACTGATAATCCGAATACTCATCTGATAAAGTGTAGTTATGTGGTTGCCCGCATTGATTGGCGTGGTCAATTTTGGGCTTTTGATTTTAGTTACTTTGTTAGCCGTTGCCAATTGTAGAGGTGGAATTTAAATTGAAATTGAAATTTTTTGTGTGCGCTTAAATGGAGAAATAATCAATGCAAATTCCCAAGCCAAATCAAAATTCATAATGCCAAACTCAACTTCACAGTGTTGCAAGCGCTTAATGCGCCTCCCTCCCTACATACAACTGATGGAGTTGCCAATCTCACGCGGCTTAGGCAGCGGCAGCAGTCTCTTCCTCGGTTTGACTAGTCTTGTTGGCCTCATTGGTGGCGTCTACCTGCTGCAATGTGGTGCCCAACATTTAATGGGGTGAGTAGTTCGATTGTGATAACCGGGGGTAAATTGAAAAGCGTGTGTGGGTTAAGCATACTTATATCAGGCCAACACTATAGAAAAGTCATTTAACAAATCATGAAATGTATAATTGGTTTTAAATGAATCAATTTTACATAATTTACATTGTGATATTAATTTAATTGTTTGGTGCAAGATTTTGTGTTACTTGTTTTTGAAAACCTTTAGGATTACCCTCGTATATCTGTTGTACGTGATTTTGAGTCCGGTTGATTAAACTCATGTTGCACGTGCATCAGTTGGAGATAGCAAAATGGATAAATGCAGATGGAAATGGAAACTAACTCTATGTTGCAGCTTTATTTCTTCTTGATTACGTGTTCATCGTTTGCGTGCGAAAAATAGTAAAAGAAAAAACTACGAAGTGCAAAAACGAATTATCACATAAAAAGATTTGATATAATTGTTCCTCCTCGCTCTTTCTTTTTCTCCCTGTCTCCCAATATTTTCTGTATTTGGTTACGCCTTAATTGACGCGTCTTGCGTAATGTCTCCATATTCCATAAAGAGAGAAAAATTCCAACGATTTGCCACATTTGTCGATAATTGTACCGTTAAATGTCATAACAATGCCAACAGACAATTGTTAACTGTCAATGGCCAACGTTTCCAAATTGTTTTATTGGCAGAACAAACAGAAAGAAGTAGAAAAAAATATTACAAACGGAAAGTGCCTTAATAAGCGAAAGAGGGATGGGGGGAATACAATTGCTAAAGAAAAGAGCAAAATATGTGTCACGCAAACGAGAATAACAAGTTGGCTAATTCCACCCTCAACTGTTTGCCTTCATCAATATAAACTTAATTAGCGAGACATAGTTGTCACGATTGTAATGTAAAGTAAATTGTGTATATATACCTTTATACATAAGTATGAATGAATGAATATGTACCTACATATAAACTTTTCCTCCTTTTCAACCATTCGTTTTTTAATGTCGAACAAATTGCATTAAAGACTTGAAAAGAGAAGCATTTAACCGCTTTCCTAGGTTTCCAGTTTTTTCTTTTTCTTTTTTTTGTGGAAAGTCGAAAAGTTAATGTCTTCATAAATACTACACACTTAGCGTCTGACAAACGCCTTGAAGTGCTAACAAGAACTTAATAAAATTCAGCTAAAAACTGGTTGAGATTCATGTCAATATTATTTTTTCTGATTTTCTAACCAAGTGAAAAGCCACAAAAATGTTTCTAGCACTGCGGTTATAAGTGGACGTGAATGTGGATTATTACTTACTTACTATCTCTGCAATTTCGCTTAACAACAAAAAATAAACAAGAATCGAATTGGTAAAAATTATAAACATTAGACTGTTCACTTTTGCCAAAGGAAATTTAATAAACATAAATAATATTACGTATACGTGATATGAAAAAGCTTTATCATATTATTCTAAATATAAGATGTGTGGAAAAAGCTAATAGAGTTCAAAAGTTTTTTTTATTGTTTTTTTTTTTTAGATCAAGCTGGAATTTATTTATAGGAGTTGCCGATCTCTCTTTTTATTTTTCAGCAACACAAAGTTAATTTGCATTTTATTTGTTATATTTTGTAAATAGAGTGCTTTAAAAGTTCATGTGAATACAATCAAGATTAATCTATTTAAGTTTATTGTTTGAATTGAGCTATCGGTTATCTACGCATTATACATACGTATGTACATATACATACATATATCTAAGTATATATCCAAAAAAATGTTGCCTATCAATGAGGCGTCTTCTGTTGCTAGCTTTCGGGCTGCGAAAATGCAGAAAAAGCAAGCTAAAAAGTAATATATATTTACATATGTATATAATCAAAAACTTTTTTATATAAATAGTAGCAAGAATCTTTCTTAATAACAACAAATATTTTAAAATTAAAGCCTTCATTTTATTTCCTTAACTAATTCTGCTTCTTCTTATTATGGCGCCATAAAATCCAATAAATCACAAAAAGTAGATGCAATCGTCTCAAATTGATTAATAAAAAACTGTTCAAAAATATGCATAATTTAAAATTAATTTATTATTTGGCTTTGAAAACAAGTTTGGCGTATTTTTTTGACAATTAACATTTGGGTAATTAATAAAGTATCTAACCGGACAGTCTGACAGCCTTAATAGTTTCGTTCTAAGAACAAGGTATAAACATATTGCCAAAAAAAGAAGGTAGTAAATTAAAGAAGATACAATAAAATGTATATACTTATGTATAAAGTCTACAATTCTGTCGGAAAAAATGTACCTCCCTTAGAATGTATATAGTGCTTCGATGAAATATTTGAAATTAGCTGCATTTTCCTTATTATGTTTAGAATGTGATTAAGTATTTAAAGATTACTTAGGTATTTTGCATTTTAGCATTCAATATGTATTTCTGTCTATGACTGGTGTCATGTATACGACCCATTGGTTCCTGTTTGACCAGATGGCATAAAAAAAATAAAAAATGACCGAGCGTTCATGAATCTTTTTGAAAAAATGTTAGGAGATATGTAGAAAGGTCAAAATATTTGCCTAGTCATGCGGGGATCAGATCGCCATATAGTAAAATAAAATAACACAAATTTACCTAACTATGTCTGGCTATTGAAAGATTCCGCTAATCTTACGTTACGTTATAAGTCTTACGTCATCAACTGGTCTATTCAAGTTGCCAAGTTGTCTGCTCGTCTACCACAAGCGCATGCCTGGCTGCTGCTTTTTTCTCTCGCTCTCCCAGTCTTTATGCTCGACTGCCTGATTTTCTACAAGTGTATGTGTGTGAGTGTGTTTCTGCTACTGAGCCTGTGTCTCAGTTAACTTAAAGCTTTCAGCCCAGCTGTTGGCCGCGAGCTAAGCTGTTTAACAGCGAACACAACAAACGCAAACCTTAAACGAGAAAGTTGTCAGAGCCGGAGATACGCATATAGTCAAGTTCAATTAGAATTTCGAAATCGCATTTAATTTTTTCATGTGCCATGCCCCTTCATAATAACGACGACAATCGCAGTAAACTACACGGGAGTGATCATCAACAACTAATGATAGACGGAAAGAAAATTCATCAATTATTATTTTTCTAATTCCGGCAATCTGGTCAATATGTTCTCTTCCGTGCTAATTTGTCAGATGGAGAAATTCCTATGTTTGCCGATCAGCTGTGCAGTTTTTGCCTTTCTCTTCATGGCTTGTACAATGGAAGTGGTTCTACTGAAATTGACCACCAGTGGTGACCTTTTCAATCAGCAATCAGACGAAGATGGAAATCCGTTGCGCATGGCCACCGAAGACAACGAAGAGGATACTATATACTATGAAAATGTAACAAATAATTATGAATATTGGGCACGCAGGCGCAGGAGATTTCATCAGAGACAACAGCAGCAGTAAACTGAACAACAGCGACTCCATTGAGAGACTGTAAAAACATTAATTATTATCGAAATTGTTGTGTGTGTGTGTGTGCATAGAAAGTGAAAAAGTTTACCTTTTCTATTTTTGTATTTTGTTTATTTGTAAAATTCATTTAAAAGCAATTCATAATACATACTATTGATATTTTGGGCACGTTATACTGAGTAGCCAGATATAAATATATGTATATATATATATATTTGATAAATGTTCATATATGTACGTGGATTAGAGTGGTTCTTTAATGAATGAAAGGTCGAAAAGTACTGAGAGATATAAAATGATGAAGAGAAGATACGTACCAGCCACTTACATAATTATAAACGCTGTTTAAGCATATTAAATAGAAGGTGTACCAATAGGATAATTAATATTTATAACTTAATTGAACTTATTAGCCAATAATGAGTTCTGTCAAGAGATTTCGCTAAAAACATTCAAATCTACATTCCGAATCAACGTCAAATTTGACATGTTGTATTAGTTTGATATTTAACTTTTTAGATGTACATATATATGATAAATTTTTTCTGCTTTCCATTCAACATAAACTGATCTAACACACATATATGCACACACATAAATTTGCAAGTGTGTTTTGAATTTTTAACATTTTACTTGCATACCTAGCAATTCCCTAATGACTGAGATAATCAAGAGGCATTCATTTTGCTTACGATAGATATAGATAAGTTAGTTTGTATACGGTAGTTATAAATTTTCTATAATTGTGATTGAAAAGTTTAATAAATGTGACAACAAAAAATATTTCCAGTTTGGTTTTCCTTTTTCGTTTTGCAGGCAAACTGGTTTCTTTTATTTTACCTATCTTCCGCCTTTTCCCAACTTATGCAATTACTATTGCCATGAAAAAGAGTGGAAGACAAAGCGAAACATAGACGGAGGGAATAGTGCGCGGTGGTGGTTGAAAGAGAAGCCATAATTAACTATTTAAAAACAACTGTGAAGCTTCTATTTCCAGTTAATTAGTGAACGTTCTTTGATAAATTAAAAAATACAAAATCGTTGGCCTTGATTTTAAGTTGAATAAACTTTTAAGTATTAAGACAGCAAAAATAAACCGTTATTGATGCTTGCAAGTTTCAATAATAATTTAAATTTTGCTGACTAATTCCATGGAAGAGAAAGTGTTGCAAAAATACCAATTTATCAAAGATTCTCATTTGCATATCTGAAAACCCGTTTTCATATTTGATCCACTTCATTATTTTTTACTTTTCTAGTAAAATATCAAATAAGAAATCCAAAAAGAAGGAAGATACGACGCTGATTGAGGAGCAAAATCATAGTTGTAATGTCTGCTGTGTAGATCTGGATAAAGGCAGTGCCAAAAAGTGAGCATGAATGAATTTATTTGCCATTTTTTCTTAAGCAAAATATTTACCTCTCGCTGTTCTTCTTATTCTATTTTGTGCCTGACCAGCTATGTGAAATGTTGCACATGTGAGAAAATTGTTTGTCGTAGCCTTAAATGCGCCGATTGGCGTCCAAAGGATGCTCAATGGGAGTGCCAGCTGTGCCACAACTCAAAAGAATCGCTGGCCCACACCTCTTCATGGGTGGCCGAGCAAATGTCCTTCAATCAACACAAATTTGTTTATCCCATGCGGGCACGTAGTGAAGTTTACATACCCATCCAACCCAATTACGATGGTCAAGACTTCGATAGCACAATGCGTAAGTGATCCATATCCAATTGCTTACTACCTATGTATATCTTTATCTTCAAAATTCTTCCTTTCTTTTTATACAGATTTTGAGAGTGTCAGTCAAATTGGTGCCCGCAACATTATGAACACTGAAGAGCGTTCAAAAATCCGCCAATATGTTGAAGAGATTGTTGCAGAGATGCTGGGTGGCAGTCTGGATCAAATAAAAGTGGGTCAATTATCAAAAAGTGAAAACTGTAAGTAAAATCTAAGAATTTATAAATCTGATGAAACCAGCATTAGCAATATTTGCCGTAAGCTGGTAGTATTTGTCAAATTTCGGCAACTTTGTTGCCAGCCGCAACAAACTAAAAGCTCTCCAGCATATTGTTCATTGCTGTGTTAGCTTAAAAGCTTACATAAAAGTTTGTTTAAATACTTTTCCCCGTTCATGCATTAACTAAACTTCGCACACACTCAATCAACATACATATTCACACACACATGCAAATGCAGATTTGCATCTCTTTGACAAATATCATGCGAAGCTTAGTAACCTGCTTATCAATGTGGAGAATGGTTTATGTGCGCGTCAGCTGAAAAGAGGAGTGGGTAAGTTATAAGGAACTTTACAGTTACTGAATGGTCAAACACTATCTCAGACCCGTAGTCGAATTCGTGTGTAACCCAACCAGTTGCTAATATTTGCGTAATGCACTTAACCCTTTATATGTAGCTTGACATAGTAGTAGCCTTGGCGTATGCGTAATATTTGACAAAGATTCAAATGATCCATCATAACTTTGAATTTCACTGTTTATCAATAAATAAATAAAAGGGTATAATTAAAATAGGCAACCATAACACACACATACATATACATTTAGACCCAAACACACATAGGCGTAACAATTGGGTGCAGATCAAAGAGTAGGCAATTTTGAACCAATTTTGTTAGGAATATGCCAATTTAACTTCACATCAACTTGATTATTCATTCCTTCTTTCCTTTTTTCAACAATTATGGTTTTTGGGCTACGCTCCTAAATAGATACTAGACGCATATATTGAGTTGAGTGTAAAATCGCGGTCACTATTCGCAGATAAGGTTTGGCCCATTGGAACTGATAATGATAAGGGTGTACCTCACCCACTGATAAAGTGCCTTAGTTATTGAAGTGCCGAAAACAGTGACAACACAACAACAACAACGATTAATAACAAAACACTTTGTAAGCATTTAAGCAATGTAGCGACAGGTTGGCCTTAGCCAGATTCAGATGGGAGGTGAGATTGTGAGAAATACACACAGGCATTAATCATACGCACCGTGATTTGACAGCCCTGACTAACATATTTTTGCTGTGGAAAAAAATGTGTTAAAATTATATTTTTATTTTTGATAGACAGCGACACGCTCTTAAACAATATCAAAGCAAATTTATTTATGTAAATTACAATATATAAAAACAACAACACTAATTCAGCCAATAAGTCATTCCGTGTTAGCCGCTAAACAAATTACTGAAGTGTCTGAGAGCTGGAGTCAGAAGAGAGCTGAGAGGAGTTAGACCTGGTTGCCGATATGCCAATCGGTGAGCGAGTAGCTCGTACACTCACACACGCATAACCCACAAATAACACATCGTAAGCGTTTAGACGCTCGTCTCTCGTAAAAGCCGCTTCAGTTGGTGGACGCGTTGTGCGGTGATCGCAAGTGAAACGGGAAGCAGAATTGAAATCTGATTTGTAATCAGCGTAGAACCTCAGCGCACAGCATTCATAAACCTGATAACATAACATATACAATTCATATGTATTGTATATATTAAAAGAACAACAAACATAGAAAGAAGAACATTAAGTATATATTATATACATATATCTATATATATACAATACATACATATGTATAAACTTTTTAATGTGTGAAGTCTACAGATAACAGTTCCAAAAAAAAAAAGACAAGAAGAGTATGAAAAAGACTAACCAAATGAATCAACTAACCTTGACCCGTGTACATTAGCTAAAATTTAAATTTGAAACCCTAAGGGAAATGGTTTAATTGGCATTAATCGATATTAATGATCTGCATTCCTCAGTAAGCAAAGTTTAAAAAAAGTTAAAACGAGAAAAGTGTGCCAAAATGAACTTTCAACACGCGTTTATCTCTGTTTTTGCTGTGTTTTTAGTCTAGTCTAATCGTTGACCTTAACGCAACTAATACTGATTTTGTTATTTATAACATGAGTATTTTTGAAGTTAGGATGATATAAGAACAGAAACAAAAGCTATCAGGCACTTAAGTCTAATCGCTAGGCATAATGCTAAATATGTATATAACGACTGGCCCAATGTCAATGATAATTACAATAAGAAATAAAAGCAAGGGATTTTGCCCGGTAACTAGCGGAATTTGAACTCTGAACTTTGCACACCTATTATACTTATTGTCTGGTTGTGAGATATTTGCTTATAATGATATTAAATTTTCTGGTCAGAAACTGGTCGGACATGACACTGGCTGCTATTCTCATTGATGAGACATCTACGACTCTTCCTAATAAATAAATACATATACATATATATATGTATATAGCATATAGTAATGTATGCAAATGCTTGCCACAAATTCCAAACATTTTGTGTGTTTCTGCACAACAAAATAAGTAACGGGCCTTCTCAATGGAGAAATGTCAGCAAGGTGTTAGAATTAAATAAATGATTAAGAAATCAAAATAGGAATACAAGCAGAAGTATTAATGGAAATATCAATATACATATTGATTGCCATTGTATGGTAAGACAGATAACTCTAGCTCCAGCTCCAGCCAAGTAGAAACAGACTATTCATTTAATATTTACCGCAAACCTTTAGTAGAGTTAACAACATGTCACAATGAAGGAGGAAAAATAATGAAAAGACTGATATACATATACATTTATATATTTATATATATACATATGTATATCAACCGATTTTCGGCTTCAGTAGAGATATAGATTTATCGCTGGAGTGGCCGCCAAGCGTAAACAATACCAAATCATTTGTTTATCAATATTTCTCTTTTTAAATAAATTTACATGTTATTCGAACCTTTGCAAAAAGGTCTAAGGGTATAAGCTTTAATGCATATTGCAAAAAATTTTTTTTGGCATTATGCTGTATTGGTTATTTATCTCTTCTATATAATATGTCTTCAAATTGGATAAGGATACTAAAAAGGAAGATAAAAATATAAATAAAATATAAATGCAATTTATAATTATAAAGTAATTTGAGTATATGGTCCGATACATATACATACATACTATATAAATATACATACATACACACATACTATATGCATGCAGCATGGACTTTACGTTGGGACTTGTAACGGGCATGTATGCCGTTATTGCTGTTGTAGTGTTCTACGTTGTCTACGTCATTGAGGTGAAATTAGGTATGGCATATATATACACACACACACACACACACTTTACACATTTACACTCATTCACTCTGTCACTTTCTTTGCCAATTTTCACTTTTTTCATTATTTGGCAGCTTGTACCGTATTTTGTTCAGCTTAATACAATTGTACTTAACCTTCTAACATGCTCTTTTATTTACCAATATTCTTGATTACCGCTCAAGTAACACACACAAACTCCACTTTCAGATTTGCCCGCCATTGTGAATGGGCATAACAACACTAACAACAGCCATAACAACAACAATAGCAGCAACAATAATGAACAAAATGATGACAGCTCGCAGGCACGTCTGCGCTCTCTCATTGAAACAATTATTGCGGAAACTCTGCGTAATAGCGCCTTGAGCTTGAATGAAGGTGCATCCTCTGAAATATGCCTGGATACCCATACCCAGGCTGATTTAGATGCGCTGAAGCAACGACATCGTACCGAATACTATTTTGAGCCAAAAATCTATCAGGATCTGTTGGCCACAGCGGTGCTAAATAAGGTATGCTAAACCATTTGACCCTAAACAGACCAAAACTGAAAGTCATCTAGCATAAACAATCAACCTGTGGCATTCGGGTTACAGTTTTGGTATTGCTTACGTCATATTGCCGCTGAATACTTTGTAATCGGCTTCAGATAGAATATCTCAACCTTGTTATCCACTTTTTCTTTTCGCTTTAATTTTTGCGACGCATTTTAGGGGCTTCCTTGTGTCAATGGTTCCATCGTTAAAGTATGCTAATTAGTTGCAGTTCAGTTTTTCAACCATTCGGACGTCAAGAAAATATATTTTCATAGCCTAGCTAATTGATTAATCGATAAACAATTTTCTTCAATTAAAAACCAAAAGACTTTTTAGGAGGAAATATAAAATGACCGATCAGGAAGAGAAAGTAAATAAAACATAAGCAAAACCCAGTTCTAAACAATTTGTAAATATATCGTACACTTGCGTAATTATATAGCTGGTCGTCTTCTATAAGATATCATCGTTCTAAATGAATTGTCGTAAATCAAAATCATAATCACTTTGACATTTCTCGATCAAACATATACGCCAATTGTTATTCGCTGAATATAATTCAATCGATGCGGACAATCGTTGAATTTAACGAAACTTACACCCATTCGATATTTGGCACACTCGTTGCCGGCTATAAGCGGCTTATTGGCAAGTCTCTTTGCAAGTGATAGGAGAAAATGAAAGGGTCAACAACTTGTTAAATTCCCTAATGTCAAGGTCACTATAAAATATATCTATTTCCCTTTTTAGATTGCGGATACCGAAGGGAATGGACGAAGAAGGTCTTTAATATCGGAGAGTACACCGGATTTGAGTGGTCACAACAATATCATTGATGAGAACTACAATGCCGAAGCGTTGAGCACTACGTCTGGTAGTTCCATCGAACCGCGCAGTGATTGCAGTCTAACTGACAATGAACTTTTAATAAATGTAAGTTTAAACTTTGCACAAAAATGTATTCTGAATTTTAAATATGTTTTTCTTTTTTATTTTTTATAGGCTGGCAAAACCGATTCACCATTGAGCTTGCAAGCTGCTCTTGAACATGAATCAGTTCTTAGCGATTATATAGCTGCTCATATGGTGCCTTTGCCAGATTTTTCCGCATCTGTCACCGAATCAGAGGATGGTAAGTGACCAATACCTTTTTTTACAATTTAAAATATGCACAATATTTAATATAATATGAAACCCTTGGGTAGATATCGGTTCAGTTACCTCCAGTATGATAGCCGATGGCACGTGG
Organism: Drosophila sturtevanti; assembly: GCA_018150375.1. Lineage (NCBI taxonomy): Eukaryota > Metazoa > Arthropoda > Insecta > Diptera > Drosophilidae > Drosophila > Drosophila sturtevanti. Next base: position 10,847,561 of record JAECWJ010000317.1, on the reverse strand, counting down.
GAGGATAATTGGCTTTTTAAGAAAAAACAGCGCAGCTCCTTACAAAGCTCGGCTACTCCGAGTAGCATTGGCATGCTGGTGCCGGCTCCCAGAGAACATGTTCGTGCCCAAATTGGTGATAGAACGGCCGATGAGGTCAGCGATCTTTCGGAAATGGGCTCAGATGTCGAGGAAACTTCACTCGACATTAATGATCGCCTATTGAATAAGCATTTGATTGGTGGACAAAATACAAAACTTGTTCTAGATGAGCTTATCGATCGTACTAGTCTGACCTCCAACACATTACCGGAAGAACACGAACCGCCATTTACAGAGACCACAAATACAATCATTTTGCAATCACAGCCCACGTTGGCACAGCCATCTCCGTGCGTATTCACGGAAGCGGCACCTCAACCTCCGCCACCGATAATATTCCAAGATGGCACTCAAAATGAGGAGCCTATCCTCATTGCAGGTAATTTTATCAACATACTTTCCTACTTCCCAGAATTGTTATATCTCAGCCATAATGCTAACAAATTAACCAATGTCCTAAAACTGTAACCTCTTATTAGCTCAAAACTTAGTCCTTAGTCCTTAACCCTGTAGCGTCTACCGTAGTCGTTTGTCGAAGCCCCTCTCCCCCCGTACTTTCTGAGTATTTGTGCATAATTATGAAGCATCCGGCACTCAGCAGTCGTTTGTGTTACAGACCAAAATGAAATTGACACTGACCAGTTTGCTGACGCCCTTGATGAGGGCTGTACTGGGTTTAGTACCGTCGAGTACACGGAAGAGAAGTCACCCTCAGTTATCGAAATTTTAGCCGCTATGGCCCTGGGACCTATGTTAGCGGTTCCGGCATCAGAGCAACAAGGCGTTATTACACCAACTGAAATGCATTCACTTAAAGAATTGAGCGACCTGGCACTGGCTGAGATAAATTCTCGTTCAATGGATCTCGAGCATCATTCTCTTGACGTAATTGAAGAAGAAAATATGGACTTAAATTTACAATCCGTTATGGGAGCCATTCCGGAACCTAATTCTTCTAAGATTGAAACAATTTCTATAAATTTGGAGACTCTAGATTTACAGCAGCCAGATAAAACTTATTACAACATCGCCTCACAAGAAAATCAAACGGCACATACGGAAGAAAATATTGTTTTTGAGCCACTTAATCCTAGTTCAGAGCAACCTTGTCTTAATCCTGAAACGGAAGCACCAGACTCTGCAAAAATAGTTTCTGAGTCGGTTTCAACTGCCGACGAAACGGAAGTTGTTACCGAGAAACTACCTGAATACCTAGAGGGTGGAATTGCAACATCGGGAAAACATCCGGAAAAAGAAATTGTTTCCTGTTCACCTAATATTGGTTTTTGTCTCGCTGATTCCGAAGCTGTAATGGAAATGGTGGCTGTTCATCCACTACAGACATCAGAAACTATTTCCGAAAATGCACTACCGTCTTTAGATCCAGAATCAGAACTACCGGAGCCTACAGAAGCGGATTCAAAGTGGATTTCGGCTCCCGAATCTTTGTTAGAAGCCATTCCCGTAATCACACCATCTTCTTTAAATCTAGAACTACCAGAGCAGGAAAAAGAATGTCTGCCTGAATGCGTGCCAGCGAAGCAAACCGAATATCCCGATGGAGAAATGTTTTCCATTCCACCAGATTTTCCATACACTGTTCCCGAGACTGTAGCTAAAACGGAGGCTGTAGATCTACTGCAGACATCAGAAACCATTCCCGAAATTGGAACACGTTCTTTAAATCCAGAATCAGAACTCTCAAAACCAGCAGAAATAGGTTCGGAGTCGACATTAACTGCTCAACAAACGGAATGTTTGCACGAAGTCATTCAAGACAAACAAACAGATCAGTTGGAAAGCAAAACTGCGGCATCAGTGCAAATCATTTCTGAAATCACAACACTTTCTTTGAATCCAGAATCGGAACTACTGGAGCAAGAAAAAGGATGTTTGTCAGAATTCGTGCCAGAGAAGCAAACAGAACAACCCGAAGTAGAAATCGTTTCTAATCCAAAAACAGAGGCTGTACATCTACTTTACACATCAGAAACCATTCTCGGAATTCCACCACCTTTCTTAAATCCAGAATCGGAACTAGCAGAGCCCTCAGAAACGATTTCAGAGTTTCAGCCAGAAGTCGTTCTACAGAAACTAACTGAAGAGCTCGAAAGCAAAAATGCAGCACCAGCAGAAACCATTCCCGAGATCGCACCAAATTCATTAAATCTTGAGTTGGATATATCAGGACAAGGAGAAATGTTTACAAATCCACCTAAACCTGCTTCTTCACACAGTGATCCCGAACCTGTAACGAAAACAGAAGTTCTGTATCCATTACAGACATCTGGAACCATTTCTGAAATCGTACTGCCTTCTTTCAATCCAGAACCCGAACTACCGGAGCCTGCAGAAGCGGATTCAGAGTTGATTTCGGCTCCCGAAAAAACAGAATGTTCGTTAGAAGTCGTTCTACAGCAGCAAACCAATTACCAGGAATACGGAGTTGCTGTGTTTGCTGAAACCATTCCCGAAATCACACCACCTTCTTTAAATCCAGAATCGGAACTACCAGAGGAGGAAAAAGGAATTCCGTCAGAAATTGTGCCGGTTAAGCAAACCGAAAATCCAGAAAGGGAAGTGGTTTCTATACCACCAGATTCTTCACACACTGATCCCGAACCTGTATTGAAAACGGAAGCTGTTGATCCACAACAGACATCAGAAACCGTTTCGGATATTGCAATACCTTCTTTAAATCTAAATTCCAAACTACCGGAGTTCGTACAAGCGGACTTAGAGTCGATTTCGACTCCCCAAAAAACTGAATTTCCGTTAGAAGTCGTTCCGCAGCAACAAACCGAACACCTGGAAAGCGGAATTGCTGGGACTGCAGAAACCATTCCGGAAATCGCACCACCTTCTTTAAATTTAGAATCGGCATTACAAGAGCAGGAAATAGGAATTCCGTCAGATTTCGTTCCAGAGATGCAAGCCGAGCATCCCGAAGCAGAAATGGTTCCTAATCCACCTGATTCCGAACCTGTGATGAAAACGGAGGTTTTACATCTACTACAGACAGCAGAAACCATTCTCGGAATTCCACCACCTTCCTTAAATCCAGGATCGGAACTACCAGAGCCCACAGAAACGGTTTCAGAGTCAATTTTAACACAATGCTCGCCAGAAGTCGTTCTTCAAAATCTTACTCAACAGTTTGAAAGCAAAAATGCAGCGTCAGCAGAAACCATCCCCGAGATCGCACCAAATTCATTAAATCCTGAGTTGGCAATATCACAGCAAGGAGAAGTGGTTTCTAATCCACCTGAACCTGCTTCTTCACACAGTGATCCCGAACCTATAACGAAAACGGAGGCTTTACATCCATTACAGACATCAGAAATCATTTCTGAAATCGCACTGCCTTCTTTAAATCCAGAACCCGAACTACCGGAGTCTGCAGAAGCGGATCCAGTGTCGATTTCGGTTCCCGAAAAAACAGAATCTTTGTTAGAAGCCATGCCCGAAATCACACCACCTTCTTTAAATCCAGAATCGGAACCACCAGAGCAGGAAAAAGGAATTCCGTCAGGAATTGTGCCGGTTAAGCAAACTGAAAATCCAGAAGGGGAAGTGGTTTCTATACCACCAGATTCTTCACACTCTAATCCCGAACCTGCAACGAAAACGGACGCTGTTAATCCACTACAGACATCAGAAACCGTTTCGGAAATTGCACTACCTTCTTTAAATCTAGCATCAGAGCAAATGGAGCCAGAGGAAGCCGAATGTCGGTTAGAAGAATTTCCGAAAAAGCAAACCGAAAACCTGGAAAGTCCAATTGCTGCGTCTGCAGAAACTATTTCCGAAATCGCACCACCTTCTTTAAAATTAGAATCGGCATTACAAGAGCAGGAAATAGGAATTCCGTCAGATTGCGTTCCAGAGAAGCTAGCCGAACATCCCGAAGCAGAAATGGTTTCTAATCCACCTGATTCCGAACCTGTGAATAAAACGGAGGTTTTCCATCTACTACAGACAGCAGAAACGGTTTCAGAGTCGGTTTTAGCTCCCCAAGAAACACAATCCTCGCCAGAAGTCGATCTACACAAACTAACAGAACTCTTAAATTTCCCAGAGACAGGGTCAGAGTCGACTTCAACAGCTCAACAAACAGAATTTCTGCCCGAAGTCGTTCCAGACAAACAAACTGAACAGTTGGAAAGTGAAATTGCAGCATCAGTACAAATTATTCCCGGAACCACATCACCTTCTTCGGACCCAGAACCGCATATACCAGAGCAGATGAAAAGATGTCTGTCAGAATCCGTTGAAGAGAAGCAAACCGAACATCCAGAAGGAGAAATCGTTTCGATTGCCCCTGCTACTTCACACAGCGATCCTGAACCTATAACGAAAACGCAGGCTGTAGATCCACTACAGACATCAGAAACTATTTCTGAAAGCGCAGTACCTTCTTTAAATCCAGAAGCGGAACTACCAGAGCCCGCAGAAACTGATTCTGAGTCTCTTTCGACTCCCCAAAACATAGAATGTCCATTAGAAGTCGTTCCACAGCAGCAAACCAAACGCCTGGGAAGCGCAGTTGCTGCGTCTGCAGAAACTATTCTCGAAGTGGTACCACAAACTGAACATCTCGAGAGAGAAATTGTATCTATTCCACCTACTTCTTTACACACTGATCCCGAACCTGTGATGGAAACGGAGGCTGTATGTCTACAACAGACATCAGAAACGATTCCCGAAATCCCATTCCCTTCGTTAAATCCAGTATCGGGCATACGAGAGCCCGCAGAAACGGTTTCAGCGTCAGTTTCAACTTCCCAAAAAATAGAATGCTTGCCAGAAGTCGATCCAGAAAAACAAACTGAAAATCTAGAAAGCGAAATTGCAGCGTCTCCAGAACCCATTCCCGAAATCTCACCACCTACTTCAAATTCAGAATCGCTACTACCAGAGCAGGAAAAAGGATGTCTTTTAGAATCCGTGCCAGAGAAGGAAGCCAAAGGAGGAGTGATTTCAATTCCAGCTGAATCTGCCTTTTCACACACCGAACCCGAACCTACAACGAAATCGGAGACTGAAGGTCCACTACAGACATCAGAAAGCAGTCCCGAAATCGTTACATGTTCCTTAAATCCTGAACCAGAACCCTCAAATTCACCAGAAATGGATATGGAGCCGATTTTGGCAGCTCAACAAACGGAATGTTTGTCCGAAGTCGTTTTACACAAACAAAATGATCAGCTCGAATGCAAAAATGCAGCATCAGCAGAAACCATTCCCGAAATGGCATCAAATTCATCAAATCCTGCGCACGCCACACAAACTCTTATTATAATGTCATTACCACAGAAGGTACTTGAGGATGAAGAATTAATTGTTGAACCAACAAATCCGCTTACACAGTCAGGGGAAACTGTTTTAGAATGTCATAATGCTCTACTAGAAGATCAATCAGCGCCGACGGTTATCCTTTCCAAGTCTCAATCAGCTCAAGAGTCTGAGACCATGTTCATGCCCACCGATCCTGCTGGATCCTGCGATAGTTCCGCTTTAGGTAAAACGCCGCAAAAGTGCCTACGAAGACAACTGAATATACTTGACAAAACACCGAGCGAAACAGATGAAGACTCAGCTGTAATTGCAAAACCTGATTCCTTGAACCTTTTGGGGACCATTTGCAAGTTTGTTATAAAAGACAAACGTCTGTTAGCAACAATTGAACGCAGGCGTTGCCGCTCTCTAATTATGCACAAATATTTAAGTTCCTTTGATTCTATGGATGACACCATAGATGAAAACTTCCCTGTAAATGAGGCAACTACCAACCTATATGAAGAGTCGACTTTGAACTTTAATAGTATTAGAGAGTCAATCGACAAGGCTAGAAGCATGAATGGCTCTAATGAGTCTAATCAAAATTCTGTAGAAGACAATCCTGATAGCGAAAACGATTATGGCAATGAGTTTCTCATATTAAGTAGTTTGAGAGATATCACATTTAATTTCATTAATGATATTCTCTTCTCAGATCAAATAAGTACAGACTCAAATCGTAGCGATGAGAGTGCCCCGTCGACCGCCAATGAGACATTCAACGGCGGCGACTCAGAACAAGAATCGGTTGAAATAACCGATGAATACGAAGGCGAGACGATATCTAGGACTCTCCCTCTTCAGAATCAAATAAGAAATACTACTAATAGCACTAACACCATAACCAATCTGTCAATAACATCATTAACAAACAGACGCACTAACGGCAAACTAACAAATGGTTCTTTAAGATGGTCAAACAAATTAGAAACAAAATCAGAATCAGAGTCGGGCCACAACCAACACCGTAACATAGATATTGAATTGAATGAAGATGATATTGGCGATGTTGTTCTGTTGCGTCGCTTTGTGCCAGGTAACACACACAGTTAGTTATGGCCATGGCCACCTGTGTCATCACTCGGTGTTTGTTGTCTCCTTTATAATTAAAAAAAAAAAAAAAAAAATAAACATATATATCAAATATATTTATCGAATACTTTTATTGCTTTTGCTTGATTGTTGTTTTCGTTTGCGTTAAAATTGTTTCTGTTTCCGTTTCTGATTTCTGTCTCAGCGATATATATTCACAATTGTTATGGCTTTTATTACGCTCTTTCAGGTTCGATCGCAGAACGCGAAGTCAAGAAGTGGTACAATGCTGTTGAAATGCCCAATAATCCTTATGCACCTGAGGCTCTTAAGCAACGCATTAGCGGGACACAGGAGCGTTGCATGGATGTACCAAATATTAGTCCCAGCGCCGAGCAAAAGGCTCTGGCACTGATGGCCAATGCTGATGACGCTGGGCAACAATTGAACAATCAACAAACGGACTACAAACGGTTAGTACCATTTACATTAACTATTGGGGGATACAAAGACGAAAGTCATATTTTTTTTTATGATACGTTAAAATATTTAACCAGGGAGTGCAACGGTAATGTTAATTTTTTTAGTGCATTTTTTGTATGCTTAATTGAATGGTTGCCATGCATGGCAAAATTTAAAAAATTATTATCGGTTGCACTCACTGTACTTACCAAAGAATAAGGGATAAACCATTGAATTGCTTGGTTTCCCACATAGCTATAGTCGGGACTATTACATCAACAACAACAACAACAAGAGCAACAACAACAATGGCCCCACAGTTGTAATGGCGGGTATGGCAAACGAAAAGATTGATGGACAGCAAGGGGCAGGACCAGGACCCGGCCCTGAAGATGTAGATATTGTCATCAATGAGGTAAATCCACTAGCACAACCACCAACACCACCGCATGGCCGCAATTCAGTTAGCTCTCAAAGTTCTTGTAATGCTGCTGCTGCTGTCTCCGCTGCTGACCTCTCTCATTGGACTATATCCACGCCAGTACGGCGCAGCAGCTCGCTAAAATTCATTAACAAACGTACTTCTCCCCCCACCACCATACCAATTATCAATGCTAACCACGTCGAACGTCGTCGTCCTTCCACCTCAGCTTCGCACTATTGTGACACCAGCTTAGACGATGTAGATGACTTTGACGTACGTTCGCAGCGCTCTTGGCGTAGCCTGCGACCCGCTCGCTCTACTCTTAGCTTGCATAGCAATGGTAGTGGGTTGTCCTTTGGTTCGTCAGTGTCAAAAAAATGCAGGTCGGGGTCAGGCGCATGTGCGGGACCCTCAGCCGGCGTTTTGACACAGTTCGAAAAGCAATTGTTGCACAAGGATCTAAAACGTAACAGTTTTCGTGCCGTATCGGCCACCTCGAAAGATTTCGTAATGAATCCTCTATTTGAAGGTGAAGTGAGATCGACAAGTGCCAAGCTGACACTGCGACCCGAGACAACAGTAGATGAACAAGGTGACTCCGGTGTGGACAGCTGTTTAAATGGGTTTAGTGGTACCGACACCCGATATAGCAATAATAGTCTGCTTTTCTAGTTAGCTTATATTAAGATAGGGAATGGGCACGGGCTCAGATATACATACATATGTCCTGATTATAGGGATCTTGTTAGAATTTCAACTTGTTCAAATTTGCCAAATTTACGCATAACATAGTCAGAGCGCAAACCTAAACACTAGTCAGTTGTAGCCAGGCTAACAAGTGTGGGGATAATTGAAATATAAAGGGGAATCTCGACGTACCAAGTACTACATTAAATTGCATTATAAATTTTTCACTTCCAATGAGAGAATGTTAAGCTAGTGTTTGTTTCATATAATTTTTATCTATTCCTATCTATCTGTTAGTCATTTTGTAATTCTAATGCAACTCCTTTGTTTTATAATCAACATTATAATAAACTGTATCTTGCACTTGCTAACTTTTCTTTATGCCTAGAAATATTTATTATGCATTAATTTCCCGATAATAAAAATCCAAAAGATAAAAACAGAACAAACCAAAACCATTTACGAAAATGAAACAAATGTTTTTAGTATAAAAAGAAAAAGAACAAATTAGAATCCTATCTAACGCACGGGGTGAGTACCGAAGAGAAACTTTATTTTGGTCCAATTTACTAACAGCATTTGTTTCGCGATCGAAAAATTCACGTATGTAACAACTAAGCTGAATGTTTGCATGTTGCTGCCTGAGCGCTTTTTCATACCCACATCCACAACCACAATCACACCAATACCAATAAACTCTCTTATCACAACACTCCACACATATGAATGTTAACACTCCTCTTAACACTATTGACACTAATCAACATATCCTAAACATCGAACCCAACGCATAAATGTTTTATCAAAAGGCTCAAAATGCAAGCAAAACTGCAGCAGAGCAGCATCCTCAGGAACAGAAGCAGCCACAGCAACCGGATCAACATGAAGTCTATAAAGCGCTTCCAGTTCAAGTCTTGGAAGATGGCTCTTCTTTCAGTCCTAGTCTTACCATAGATACGCAATCGAATCCATCTTTAGCCACTACAACAACTAGCGAAGATTCCGACACAGTCCGAATCTACGACTTTAACAGGCAGGAAACCGCAGTTCTTAAGCAGGAAGCGAAGCCGGATCAATCTATAGAGACTTTGGAGTCCTCTACCTCTTCTTCCTACTCTATAGACTCATCCGTGGTGGCCAAAAAGCGCGAGCGTCCAGTAGTTCTTCAATTTGGCCCTGGCGATTCTGCACCTACTATTGGGTCACCTATTGGCACCCCGACTCGCGGTTCTACACCTCCTGCCTTCCGATTTCTACAGCCAAAACGTCGTCTAATCGAGCCCAGCCAAGTGTTGTCAATGGATTTGGATGACAGTGACGGCGCAGTGAGTAAAATAAATGGAAATATAAAAACCTTAATTCATATCATAATATTATTCATTTATAGAGAGAGCCAAGTACCCCAGTGACTGAGAAGGCTGCTATAGAGGATGAAGTTGTCCATGCCATGCCATCAGTAAAAGCCTTAGCCCAGGCTTTTCTGCTTACCAGCAAACATATTCAGCCTGAACGACGTTGGCGAGCGCGAGCCAAGGTAAATATTATTATTATATTCAAGATAACATTAACAGATATTTACCATTTCTCAACTAGCATGTCAGAATAGCTGCATCGGCATCAGCGCCAGAAACACCAGACAAGCCAGCGGCCACGACTTCAAATGTCTCACGTAAACATAGGTTGGAACATGCGGTTTCCATGGCAGAAGTTGCAGATGAGTCTACCATCGCTTCTGATCTGTCATCGCTAGAAACGTTAGTTTCCGATTATTCATGTTGTGCAACTAAAATTAATTCTGCTTCTATTTATTACAGTGATTCATCCATACCCTCAGAGGCGAACAATGCGATACCACCTCTAGCAGCTAGTCCGGTACCAGTGCGTCGGGGTTTCCTAAGGAGTAATATTGCTTTCTTTGAGAATTTAAAGTTTAAGTAAATATATACAGTCTGTTTGCTAAGAGGACTTCTAAGAATGTGCAACTACAACGATAACCATTGCTGCATTATCCCCTAGAATGGGAAAATACAAGATAATGGAAAAGGCACATAAGGGAGACACATTTATCCTTGCATCTATCTGTATATCATTCTGCATGACTAACGAATTCATCACCAAAAATTATGTGCCATGACCTTCTCCAGTCATAATAATACAAGTACTTTACTTCAAATATAATAGCGCGCGTTATTATTAATAATATCCATGGATACTATTATTTATATAGCTTTAAGAATATGCATGTGCTCTTAGGTATTTAGCAAAAGAATTTAGCACTTAACACAATTAAATAAAATTAATAGAACAAGTTATAAACTAAGTTCATATTTGAATCTGGGATCGATCCAACTGTCCTAGGAATACATAACATCTGTCTTTTAATTATCCAGAACTATGTCGATTGTTTCTCGTCAAAAGAACAGCGATCTTAATAATTTGGCCAGACGGACCCAACGAGTATGCTACACAAATTTCAATTCCTTCTTAATTCAACCTACAACGACTACTACGATTTCTATACTGGTTTTTGCATTACAGAATCGGAATTTAAGAAATGATAATCCCCGAAACTATGCTACACAAAATTTAATTTTCACAAAATTCAACCTACTACCATTTCTGTTCGCCTGGTATTTCATAATTATTTCCATACTGATTTTTGTCATTTCAGAATCGGATTTTCAGAAAAAGATAACCCCAGAACTATGCTACACAAAATTAATTTTCACAAAATTCAACCTACTACAATTTCTGTTTGCCTGGTATTTCATAATTATTTCCATACTGATTTTTGTCATTTCAGAATCGGATTTTCAGAAAAAGATAACCCCAGAACTATGCTACACAAAATTTAATTTTCACAAAATTCAACCTACTACAATTTCTGTTCGCCTGGTATTTCATAATTATTTCCATACTGATTTTTGTCATTTCAGAATCGGAATTTGAAAAGGATCATCCCCAAAACTATGCTACACAAAATTTAATTTTCGTAAAATTCAACCTACTACCATTTCTCTTCGCCTGGTATTTCATAATTATTTCCATACTGATTTTTGTCATTTCAGAATCGGATTTTCAGAAAAAGATAACCCGAAAACTATGCTACACAAAATTTAATTCTCACACAATTCAACCTACTACTATTACAGAAATTTGGGGACAATTTTCCACAAAATCCTGGAAATCCTTTAATGCTTTATTTGTTTTCTTTTTATTTTACAAATATTTAATTAGCTCTAAGATATGTATGTATATTTTTTATATCCTACTATTGCCTAGTTGTTATATGACCTCTATGTATGTCTATTTACAAAATAAAGAGAAAACTGCGCTGAAATAATGAATTCATTTAAATACATTATTGCATGGAATATTCTGTGCAGCTTATTTGAGACAGATTGACAGATTGAGTTCCAAAGAGACATTAAAGGCCGCGTACAAGCCGCTGTATACAATCGGAATTTGTTTGGTAAATATGTATACAAATATAAATTTTACGGCCACCTCATATTGGAATGTTACTGATCGATCACCACTTACAATTTATTGAGAAATGTGATTACTGTGATGCGGATGTTCGGCGAGATAGATCACATAGACCAATGGTATAACGACACAAAGTGCGAGTATAAAAACTAAGAGGCATATCCAGGACATATCACAATCAGCTCCAGACCAATCAATAGCACGCAAGGATGGACCTGGTATAGGTCGAACCACCGGCGCGTGTCTGTCCATCAGCATCTCGTTCAGCAAGGGCGCACTATCATCGTTTAAGGATTGCTCAAAATGGGCTATAATAAGAAAAAGAAATTAAAATAATAATAGTTGAATTAAGGTTTGGTAAGAAGGTGCAATCCCCATAAATCAGAATTAATAATGTGTTCTACAAACTTTTATTTACTTATTTTTCAGTTGCACAAAACGAGCAGAGAATATAATGCAAATGTTAACTTAATTGTAAGTCATATAGCGAGGAGTGGCGCTGAATTTGGCGTAACTCTTGATAACCTTGTTGACCGCCTCGAGGAAATCCTTTTCAGTAGCCACCTTGCGACGCGCACGAATGGCAAACATGCCCGCCTCCGTACAAACAGAACGTATTTCAGCTCCAGTCGAGTTGGGGCATAAGCGGGCCAGCAAATCAAAACGAATGTCTCTCTCAACGGACATGGAGCGGGCATGAATCTTAAATATATGCGATCGTCCATCCTGATCAGGCAGGCCGAATTCCACTTTACGATCAAGACGACCTGGACGCATCAAAGCTGGATCTAGTGTGTCGGGTCTATTTGTGGCCATGAGAACTTTTATATTACCACGCGGATCAAACCCATCTAGCTGATTGATGAGCTCCAACATAGTTCGCTGCACCTCGTTATCGCCTCCAGCACCATCATCAAATCGAGCGCCACCAATGGCATCTATTTCGTCAAAGAATATGAGACAGGCCTTTTTGGAACGGGCCATTTCAAACAGTTCGCGAACCATACGCGCTCCCTCGCCCACATACTTTTGCACCAGCTCTGAACCAATGACACGAATGAAGCAAGCATCAGTTCGATTGGCCACTGCACGGGCGCACAGCGTCTTGCCAGTACCTGGAGGGCCGAAAAGAAGCACACCTTTGGGAGGCTCAATACCAAGGTTGACAAATTTCTCTGGATGCAGTAGCGGGGTTTCAACAACTTCGCGCAGTTTTTCGATTTGTTCCTTGCAACCGCCAACATCACTGTAAGTAACATCTGGTTTGTCCTCCACTTGCATCATCGTCACAGTTGGATCAATTTTCGGAGGCAATGGTATGTGGATTTGATACTTATTCCGATCAACGCCCACACGCATGCCCTCCTCTATATCAGTAGGGGCTACTGAATCGGCTAGATCCACTACGAATTTAGCAAATTGCTTAACATTGATAATATATTTGGGATCATCCGAGTCCGCATTGATAATCTTAGTGCAACGAGCCACTTGAAGCGGCTGCTCATTCTGCAAGATCTGCTTGTCCGCCGCCAAATCCCAAAGAGCGGGTGGTGCCAGACCAGTGTCGCTCTCCTTAATTCCAGTCAGCTCATTGACCTGCTTCACAGCTTTCTGTATATCTTCCTCAATGGTCTTGATTGACTTGTGATACTGGCTCTGGCCGTAGGTTTTCAACAGCTCAATGTCGCCCTCATCCAGCGACTTGATCTCCTTCTCCTCTTTCTCCTCGTGCTTTACCTTGCGTTGATCATCACCCAGGTAGTCCGGCATTATTTAATTCTTTGCTTGTTTAACTTATGCCTTAAATTTGGGCAATTTGTTTAAGATTTTCCCATTTACTTTACTAGGGAATGACTAAACTAAAAATGCCCTGTCAATGCAGTGTGACCAAATTCGTTCAATTTATCGGCTTTTGATAACCAATAAAAACAAGAAATTTCGTTGCCAGCATGGCAGTGTTGGAAAAAAAAAAATTCGCTCCTCATTTGAAAGTTTTTTTTAAATAGCAAACTGACTACATTTCTACGAAAACTCGAACAGATTTTTGATCAAATATTAAAATAGAGTCAAATCGCTGTTCACTACGAATGTGACCAAACATCTTAATCCCACTGTGTCCAACTTGTGGACTCGTACTCACCTTGTTCCTCTGGAATTCGTAGGGTTCCATGACTAGAACCCTCCGCCGCTGTTATAGACGTCGTCGGCTGATGCTCCATAGAGCCCGAAGAGTTAACGGCGGCCACTAGGAGCCTCTCGTCAAGCATTAGACGAGCATCTTCCAGCGGATTTCGTTCAATTTCTAGAGTGGGCTCTACATTATGACGCGGGCTATTGTTACCGCTCCTGTGCACAGTTGGCAATGAGTCCTGCTGCAGAGTGCTGCCGTTGCCCAGCAGAACATTGTGTACCGTGACAGGGATACGGATGACACGACGCGCATGAATCTCATTTTCACGGTCAATCTTATTTAGGCGCTTTAGTTCCCCGACAGAACAGTGAAACCGTAAGGCCAAAGCTTGAAGTGTATCGCCCTCTTGCATTTTCACTTCTAACGTGTTTTCGAAGCGAGCCAACCTGCTGGTCTGGCCGTTCGATCTGTTTGCCAACTGAATCATATCCAAATCCATAAACTCATTGGCATCGTTCTCAGGCCTTGCAAATATTTCCTCCACCCGATCGTCTTCTTGGTGCTGGCGCCTTGAATACAAAGGAGAGATATCATGTGTTGTCAAAACTTGTTGACACAGCCACAAGACAGTCGAGTTGGCGTTGACTTACACATTGCGTCGCATTGCTTAAAATTTGTACACTTGGTTGCTTCTTAATTGATTGTTTTTCCGTACAGTCAATCTTCTTAGTTAGCACTGTAATTCCGGATAAAAAGGCTTTCACGACTATTTACGTGTTAAAAAAGCACAAAGCTAAACAACACCTGAAACAAAACCTTACAACTAAAATATCGATAACATATCGATAGTAGCATGCAATCCAGTGTTGATAACTTAACTTTTATAAACACGACAACAGGATGTAAGATTGCACAGGGAAATACAGAATTCTAGGCAAATGATCTTACTTTGCAACTTGATCTGGACCGTCAAATTTCCGCTTAGTTGTAGAGTGCATTACAGTTTCAAGATCCCACTTTTTAAATTCAATGTAATTATCCGTAAATAACAGCCGAGTTCAATTTGAGTGAAAATAAAAAAATCTTATAATTTTAGATTTGTCGATCATAAAATAAAGAATTGGTTATCTGATTCCTATAAGGAACAATTTTATTTTGAATATATCTCCTACATTGCTGATTTCATATTTGCCCTTATGGTTCAAATTGCAACTGACATCACGAGCGTTTCTAGTAAACAATTGAGTCGCAAAGCGCAATCTTCTTTCTTGGTACCGTGGCTACCTCAATTTAAACCGAAATATGAAATTGTTTGCTTTTCTTAAAAGTCGTCCATTATTTTGGATAAGCGTAACCGGAACCACAGTTGGCATTGCCTGTGGCATAAAGTCTGTCTATAAAAAGGCGTTCCTTATTCTATTTCTAACCTATGAATACCGGCTTAATCTTTCAGAGATCTTATGCAAGGCGGTGAATTCACCAAGCAAACTAATGAAACCGGCAAAGTTGTGATTGTAACTGGAGCGAATAGCGGCATTGGCAAGGAAACTGTATGGGAACTGGCGCGACGAGGGGCTACAGTTTATATGGCCTGCCGGGATATGAATAAATGTGAAGAGGCCAGAGCTGAAATTGTTAAAGATACGCAAAACAAATATGTCTACTGCCGTGAATGTGACTTGGCTTCGCTGGACTCCATACGTCATTTTATTGCTGAGTAGGTATGAGTATTATGAGTATTTTTCGTTATACAAGTTTTTTCTCTTTAAAGGTTTAAGCGGGAGCAGCAACAACTCCATGTACTGATTAACAATGCTGGTGTTATGCGTTGTCCACGATCCATTACTAAGGACGGTTTCGAAATGCAGCTGGGTGTCAACCATTTGGGTCATTTTTTGCTAACTAACTTGCTTTTGGATCTACTAAAGGTACATAGAAGCAACGCAGCGTTGTTACAGATATTATCAAATGTGTTTTAGAAATCAGCCCCTAGTCGGATTGTGAATGTATCAAGTTTGGCTCACACGCGCGGTGAAATTAATACAGCAGATTTGAACAGTGAAAAATCCTACGATGAGGGCAGAGCCTACAATCAAAGTAAATTGGCCAATGTGCTATTTACCCGAGAGTTGGCCAAGCGGTTGGAGGGTTCCTGCGTAACGGTAAATGCTTTGCATCCGGGTGTGGTGGACACTGAACTCTTCCGACACATGAGCTTCTTTAATAACTTTTTTGCTGGGTTTGTATATTTGCTTGTAAAGCTCATCAACAAGATTTCTTTGAAAACTTTTTTTTCTTATTTTTATTGCAGTTTGTTTTTCAAACCTTTATTTTGGCCATTTATTAAAACTCCACGTAATGGTGCCCAAACTAGTCTTTATGTCGCCCTTGATCCCGAATTGGATCAAGTGTCTGGACAATATTTTAGCGACTGTCAATTGAAAGAAGTGGCACCAGCAGCGACAGATAATCAAACAGCAAAATGGCTTTGGGCAGTGAGCGAGAAGTGGACTAGCCCACAAATAATAAAAGTAAACCCAACTGAAGATTAAGAAATATTTAACACAACCATCAAAGAAAGGAATCATATCCTAAGGATCGCTTTGAGCAGTGTGTGAATGGACTAATTGATGTTTTTAATAAAATAGGGAACTTGTTATTTTTCAATTTTTTGCACAAATTGATCCTTTTTGATGTTTTATATGTAAGCTATACGGCCGGCACAATCATTGTTAAGGCAGTGAAATTGCTGTTTATTGATGGTTTTCGTGTAAAACGATGACTTTGGGCCAAATTCAGAAATTTCTCTGCTTAGCAGAGAGACTAATTGTTTTAAGAACCGGTTAGATGAGAATACATCATTTGCTTAAAATAGATAGATATGGATTGTATGTGTCTGTTTCTTACATTTGCATCTACGGACCACAGGTCAAGACGTTCAGCTTCATAGGAACGAATTTCAAAGGTCATACACGCAAATAAAAACAATGCCTAAAAGTGTTTTCACTTGCAGGGTACTCATTGAATCACCCATGTTAAACGTTGCCGTAGCCGAGCTATCAATTTTATCAGTTGTCGTCGACTAATCGTTACGGGAATCAATTCAAACCAAAAAATAAAATTCGAGTAAAAAGTATTTGCCTTTCGTCATACATTTAAGCGAACGCCTCATTGTCGTGCGGAACTATGGAAATTATTACCAACTATCTGACCGGTTTAGCACCCATTTTTCTGATACATGGTCTAGTGGGCCTAGTCGCTTTCTGTGTGAGGTACGCATAACAAATATAACAGTTACACTTGCAAATCGATCTCAGCATGAACTAGAACAATTGAGTAACAGTCGACAACTGATTAGTGGCAGCCATGGGCTCTTTTATCTTCTAGGCTGTATATGCAAGGCGGAAAGTTCACAAAGCAAACTGATGAGACGGGCACAGTAGTGATTGTGACCGGCGCCAATACTGGACTCGGGAAAGAGACGGTGCGGGAAATGGCGCGTCGTGGTGCCACTGTTTATATGGCCTGTCGGGACAAGGGAAAAGGAGAAAGAGCCCGTAACGAAATCGTGAAAGAGACCAACAATCCAAATATTTACGCTCGTGTGTGTGATTTGGCTTCACTATATTCCATTCGGAAATTTGTGGATGGGTAAGTGAGTAGGGATCTATGAATGTCTATCTTATATTTTAATGCTTTTAACTAATCTTTCCATTTGCTCTACTTAAGATTCAAGCGCGAACAAAATAAGTTGCACATTCTTATCAACAATGCAGGTGTCTTTTGGGTGCCACGACAAGCCACCAAGGATGGATTTGAAATGCATCTCGGAGTCAATCATATGGGACACTTTTTTCTCACTCACCTGTTACTCGACGTGCTTAAAAAATCGGCTCCTAGTCGCATTGTGGTCGTAGCAAGTCGAGCGCATGAACGAGGCTGCATTCAGGTGGACGATTTGAACACTGAACGTTGTTTCTATGATGAAGGAGTTGCCTATTGCCAAAGTAAATTGGCCAACATACTGTTCACAAGAGAGCTTTCAAAACGTTTAAAGGGCACTGGGGTAACAGTTAATGCCGTAAATCCAGGAATCACCGATACGGACATAGCCAGAAGTATGATGTTTTTCCAAACTCCGGTCGCCCAGTATGTAGCAGAGTGTGTTTATAGCTTTCCACGATGCATTTAATTTTTCGGAGTAACATATTTCATTCCCTTTTTAATTACAGAACCAGTCTCAAACCGCTCTTTTGGTCTCTAATGAAGACTCCAAAAAACGGAGCACAAACAACTTTATATGCAGCATTAGATCCTGATTTAAGTCAAGTTTCTGGCGAATACTTTAGCGATTGCAGCATTAAACAGGTGGCTCCTAATGGGGCTGATGATAAAATGGCGAAGTGGCTATGGGCAAAGAGTGAAAAATGGACCGGTATAAGCTATTAGCTGGTATGTTTAGGAAAAATTTACCACTTAATGGAGATAATATGTAAATTTACAAAACTGTTAGAGTAAAACTTTTAAGAATTTTGTTTTAATAGGATTTTTGGCTACTCTTTTACCAACTATCAATGTATTACACTAACCAATTGTATTAATATGGAATAAGATGAATTTAAATTCAGCATAATACATTAAACGCTGTTATATTATTCAGGACTAAAACAATCGATGACACATGAACTTTTAACTATCAAAAGGATATTTCGAAAACTTTTCTAAAATCTACCCTTAGGAGAATAATTTCAACAAACAAAATTCGATGAAACATATGACACTTATTGCATCTACCTCTACCTAACTGACCCTGACTATTAAAACCAGTTTTTAAATAATTGTGCATCAATTTGAAATTAAATTATATATAGGCGACATAAGTGGCCTTAACAATAAAGCACCTGATAATACTGATTCTCTCAAGCAAGTGCCTAAATGTAATACTATGATGTTTACTTATACCCTAACATTTGGCATATACATAAAATAATATTAAACACGCTGATAATATTCAATTCAATTATCTTATAGTGACTTGATCATTTCAATACGAAACAGCATGGTTAAATTGACACCATAAGATTACTGATCTTATGTTGAAGATCAGCAAGGGTATATAAACTTCTCCATGATTCAAAAGTTGTTTTCAATAGAAGCAGCTATCGCCACTGCTTAAAACAATCGCGCTACTCCTAATCTTTGCTCAGTCTCTATTTAGAGCTGAAAGTGAAAATAATGAGTCTCATTTATGATTACTTGTTTAGCCCTCTAGTAATCGGGCCAGCTATTATCATCGCTATACTTTACTTGCTTAGGTAAAAGGGCAGTGGGATGAGTGAACTTTAAATTGAAATTAAGTTTTACTTTTGATTTAAGGGACTACTGGCAAGGCGGGCAGTTCACCAAGCAAACTGATGAGACGGGTAAAATTGTAATTGTGACCGGAGCAAATACTGGAATTGGAAAAGAGACTGTGAGGGAACTGGCAAGAAGGGGTGCCACTGTTTATATGGCCTGCCGGAACATGGAGAAATGTGAGGAGGCCCGACTAGAAATCGTTCGGGAAACGAATAACACAAATATTTTTTCTCGCAAATTGGATTTGAGTTCCTTGGAGTCTATTCGGGAATTTGTTGCGAGGTTGTTAAAAACACAGCATCGATATTTCTCACAAACGATTTATCAGTTACTATCTGTTATTTTAGTTACAAGCGGGAACAAGACAAGCTGCACATTCTGATCAATAATGCTGGCGTTATGAATTGCCCAAAGTCTCTGACAAAGGATGGATTCGAGATGCATCTGGGGGTAAACCATATCGGACACTTTCTTTTAACAAACTTGCTGTTAAGTTACCTAAAGAGTTCGGCTCCCAGTCGAATAGTAAACGTCTCCAGTTTAGCACATATATTTGGTAGAATTAATAAGAGAGATTTGAACAGCGAAAAGAGCTATAGTCGAGACTTCGCCTACGCGCAAAGTAAATTGGCTAATATATTGTTCACAAAGGAGTTAGCCAGGCGGCTACAGGGGACGGGAGTGTCTACATATGCACTACATCCAGGCGTTGTGCAGACGGAGCTTCTAAGACACTGGACATTTTTTAGAAAGTATAATTACCATGAATATTTAATAGATAATTTTTTGATTTTGTATTAAATTTCAGATATTTTTTTACGCCCTTTGTCTGGCCTATATTTAAGACACCAAAAAGTGGGGCACAGACAACACTATATACCGCCCTTGATCCTGACCTAAATGCAATTTCCGGACAGTACTTCAGCGATTGCAAACTCATGTGGGTTTCACCCGCTGCCAAGGACGCGCAAACTGCCAAATGGCTCTGGTTGGAGAGCGAGAAGTGGACAGGAATCAGAAGTGAAATAAAATAAATAAAACTATTTCAATTGAATAACAAAATCTACTTGTTTTTAACATCAAAGAAACTTGTCAATAAAAATAAGAGTATATAACGACTTAGTCATTAACCTGCGTCGTGTAGTGCAGGCCAAAGATTAAATTGATCAATTAGCACGTAAAACAACAAAGATACATTGCGATTTACTAGCTCTATTTTTTTTTTAAACAATATACCCTCAGATAAATGTAAACGTAATTAACAGGTCGGAGGAATTTTTGAGGTCATAAAATACAGTCAAGAGGAACATATCTTTCCGTTTCTCTGTATTAAAGCCAATATTATTAAAAGTATGTTGTTATGTCTACACATAATGTAATATAGATATGTACATATATCTTTCAAGTCGGTGGATAGTACATATAATAGAACTTTTGGTCGATTCTATATTAATGTTAATCCACACAAAGTCAGTCAGTTATTTCACAAGTAAACATAAATGTACGTTCGCTCTCTCTCTCTCTCTTAGTATTCTCTGCCATATCACCATGATAAGCAAATAGTATCTCCCGCTCTTCTCCACACCCACTTGATTTGCTCGCTCTTGTGTATACGTCCGTATTGTATTACGTTTGTATATAATAATTGCAGAACCAACTTTGCTTCTTCAGTTCTAAATCGTTACTTGTCGAATAAATAACAAATTATAAATTGAAAATGTGCATATTTATAGACTGCCTGTTAAGTCCAGCCGTACTTTGGTCAGCTGTAATCGGCGTGACCGTGTACTTTCTGAAGTGAGTAATCATGGCAAAATTCTTCAAATTGATGATATGCTAATTAACTTATTACGCTCTTCCAACCATAGGGAATACATGCAGGGTGGCCAATTCACCAAGCAAACCGATGAGACGGGCAAAGTGGTGATTGTAACCGGAGCGAATACGGGCATTGGCAAAGAAACTGTCAGAGAACTAGCGAGAAGAGGGGCTACCGTGTATATGGCATGTCGGGATATGCGCAGATGTGAAACCGCTCGTTTGGAAATAGTCCAGGAAACAAATAATCAAAATATATTCTCTAGAGAATTGGATTTAAGTTCTCTGGACTCTATACGTAAATTCGCAACGAGGTAAATGACTAGTGTTTGCTGAAGAATCCTTATTTATTTATTCCTTCTTCTATTTTACAGTTTCAAGGCTGAACAACAGAAGCTTGATGTTCTGATCAACAATGCTGGTGTAATGCGCTGTCCAAAGACTCTCACCAAAGATGGCTTTGAGCTGCAGCTGGGTGTTAATCATATGGGTCACTTTCTGCTTACCAATTTGTTGCTGGACGTTCTAAAGGTTCATATCGGTGTTGATCCAATCAAAATCGATTATATTCAAATATTTTCTTTGTTCCTTTTTCGGGTTTTGTGTGTAGAAATCTGCTCCTAGTCGGATTGTAGTAGTCTCCAGCTTGGCTCATACTCGTGGAGCCATTAATGTGGAGGATTTAAACAGTGAAAAGTCCTATGATGAGGGTAATGCATATAGTCAAAGTAAATTGGCCAATGTGTTGTTTACTCGGGAATTGGCCAAGCGTCTAGAAGGGAGTGGTGTCACCGTAAATGCACTTCATCCAGGTGTTGTTGATACAGAACTTGCCAGAAACTGGCAATTCTTTCAAACCAATTTTGTAAAGTAAGTATTATATATTTCAAAACTCCGAATTGGATTGGATACAACTTTTAATTACATATATATTATAGATATTTTCTAAAGCCGCTTTTATGGCCCCTCTTGAAGACGCCTAAGAGTGGGGCACAGACTTCTATATATGCGGCTATTGACCCGGAACTGGTCAATGTCTCTGGCCAATATTTCAGCGATTGCAAGCCCAAGGAAGTTTCTAACTCTGCCAAAGATGATAAAATAGGCAAATTCTTATGGGCAGAGAGTGAGAAATGGACCACCAAATGAAATTAGATGTTTATTTACGATTAGAAATAACATTTGCCTATGACAATAAATTAGTGTGATTAATCCATAATGGAAGTGAATAAATCGATCAGTGAAACAATTGGAAATGTTTTCGTATTTCAATTTCTCCCTATTCCCTTTCGATGGCTCCAGCTTGAATAAAAAGTCGTGAGTAAAGTGCCTGGGTAGTCGGCTCCTTCTTTTCGGGGGCATTGGCTACCGTGTTGACGTAGGTATATTGCATATAGAAACTCAAAACGACCTCATCAGAGACTTTCGTGGTTGATTCTGGAGTAAATTGTAGCCTCAGTAAAACCTTATTGCCTTTGCGCCAAACTATAAATTTCGGCTCTTCAAATTCTGTACGGGACTGAATGTCTTCATCGAACTCTTTGGAATCGTCGCGTTGGCTCAACACGAACTCACTCTCAAGTGGCTCAATCACAGTATTTGCCAATTCTGGGACTTCACGCTTAATCTCCCTTGTAGAGTTCTGCCGCGATAGAGTAATACCTGCCGCTCGTAGCAGTGGAGAGGAAGTGATGGCCTCCTCCTTGATTTTGCAGGCTTGCTGCAACAATTCAGCGTTTAGACGCTCTTCCTCCTCAGGAAGAGCATCCAGAATTCTGATGGTCATGTCATACATTGTGGGATTGGTGATTTTCACCAGAATTGCATTTTTCTGACCAGGCTTCAGTTGCTGCTCGCAGCGCACCATTACTACCTCTGGAACATGATGGCTAGCAAAGAGTTGGATTCGATACTTAATGGATGTTGGATGATATTCGGGCTTAATCAGATTGTGTTCACACTGGCGGCATCTTAGCGACCGCTTAATCCAAAGCGATCGACGCTGGGGATACAGATTACCTACGGTAGTAGGCTGATCCGCCGGCTGGCTAAGCCTTTGCGAAATTGTAGTCACTTGTCGCAAATTTAGAGGCTTCGTGAAAATCTCGGGCGGCAGTTGACCCACATCCGCTGTGGGCTCGCTTATAGAAATACTAATGGGTTTCATTTTTGGCAAAGACTTGTCATTCCAACCAATTTGTCGTCTAATCAGGGATACTGTTAGACCCGTGCGATCCGTCAGACTGGGAAATTTGTGCTGCTTGGGCGACTTGCGGCGGAGAAACTCTTGCCTATCCTGTTTTTCTTGCAGCACAACCGACTGATAATATTCCAACAAGGAGTTAAACCGGGCCTGGTAGAGGCATTCGTTATCCGGCCAAGTACCAGTTGCCACGCCCTGATCCGGAATGCCCACATCTCGTGTGGTCCAGCGACAGGACAGACATGACAAATAATACATTTTCTTAGTAGTGGGAACGTTTGATGGCTTACTAGGCGTTGC
Organism: Drosophila sturtevanti; assembly: GCA_018150375.1. Lineage (NCBI taxonomy): Eukaryota > Metazoa > Arthropoda > Insecta > Diptera > Drosophilidae > Drosophila > Drosophila sturtevanti. The sequence goes on along the minus strand of JAECWJ010000317.1, from coordinate 10,824,236 downwards.
TGAGCCACTTTCACCGCCGTGTAATTCTTTGTCCTTGGCATCCTCTTGCTTCTTAACAACAGCCACCGTGGTGGCACGGGCCGACAGGGTGTGCTGGCAGCACGGACAGTCGAAGCAATTGGCACAGCAATTCTTTTTATGCCGCGCCTCCGATGACGGTATATTTTCTAGGCAATTGGAACAGAAATGCGACTCAATCTCGTGGCACACACAGTAGCCGCATCGCAGCTTCGGACAGTGGCGACAAAAAAACAGCTTGTTGATGGGATTCAGGATGCCACAGGAACAGACATACTTAACAGGACTTGGTTGCATGAAACTCATCTTGGATTAAATATTTTAAAAATTTGTTCCACACAAAATTGTACACTTTGTTCTCCTTCTTTTCTGCATATGACGCGATTTGCCAAACAGCTGTGCTCAGGTCACAGGGCTACAAAATGAAATGCTACATTTTAACTTGCCAAATGGTCACACTGAAAATGGTATCGCCGAAAATGGTCACACTGAAGCTGGTCATACTGAATTTAAAATTATGGTCCGTTACAAACGTTTCAGATTGGGGTATACACATTTTGCAATATTATAATTGATTTTAAGATTTGTAAACAATGACAATGTTGTACAGTCTTTCCAATGTTTTGTGTCCGTCCGTACCTATTTAAATTAACGGTAATCCCTAATGTGCATTCTCCCGACACTAAACATTATTGACATTTGATTATTTGGTCAGATATTACAAAATTATTAAAATTACACCTGGGAAAATCGTTTCAAGTACGAATTTGTTTTCTAATAACCTAACGGCCTCCTAATGTGCTTTCACTGCTGTCACTTGCGCTCTAATCCCTGTCCGACGATACCATACTCATGCCCTCATTGTTCAGTGCACGAGATTGTCAGCGCATGTTCCATTTTAGATCGGAAACAATATAACAAGCGATGTAGCGAACACAAGTGGTACATGGCACGAAAGTGGGAGAAAAACGTGTACCCTTGCATATGCAATAAGCTTCCACCTCGTTGGTTGGATGTAAATCGGAATCTGATATTTGAGTTTGCCCACTCGCTGGGCAAATCCCCGGAATCGATTCACTACATGTTGTTGCGTCTGCTGCATGCGAACTACTCCCAAGTGATGCAAATTTTAAAAAAGCGTCGTAGCTTTGAGGTGCCTTTGGCCAGTCGGTCATTATTATTTTCTCCCACTTCACTGATCGACAATCACGGCAATCTGTCTGCCCCGATGCATCCGGAATCCGTGGAAAAGTTGCTCCGCTTGATTCAAGACTATCTTATTCGCATGCAGTTACTAAACCGCAAATACAAATGGTTTAATAATGGATTAGCTAAGGGGGATTTAGTTGGTCTGATGGGTAAGCAAGACGAACTATTGAAGCTTTTTTCCAGTCTTTTTGGCGGAAATGATTGTAAAGGTTTATTTTCCGTTCAAAGAATACTTCAAGCTATAATCGATTTGCCCCTGAAAAAGTTATTTCATAAAGGCAAAACACAACAAAAATCCAAACAATTCCTTAAGACCATATCCGACCTTTATTCTGAGGTAGCGGCTGAAAATCCTAGTAGACCAAAAACAATGGATGATGCCTTAACAATCAACAGGGATCCAATTTATAATGTTAGGATACAGGATTCATTTGACCATTTGCAAAGAAATAATTCAATTTTTCAAAAAATTTCCATGGCAACAGCGGATTGTGAGCGATCAACAGCATTATTCCACCAATCCGCAGTTCCGAAAGTTTCAAGAACTTCAAAAGATTCGAAAAAGATGCTAACGAAAAAAGGCGATCTGCCAAAAAAATGAGTTAAAAACGAAGTTTAATTCAACTGTTGGGGAAAAACAACTCAACTATCATGGTCCACGAAAAATTAGACGAGTCCCTCTCTGCCGATATGCTTAAATACAGTATGCTATATTCACTTACCTTCTACTGGACAACCCATGGCGGCCATAGGCGCCCCAGCCGTATCAAGAAGGGGAAACTACGGCCGCTGTTGGGTGGTTTCGGGTGGAGGATGTGTGCATATGTGTCCACTTTATGTAGTTTTGCTATCAGAAACCGCTCCAAAATTTAAATAAAGTTGATGATTTAACGCAAATGTATGAGGTGCTTAACTATATCCTATTAGTGCCAAAGAATGATATCCATCCATCCAGCTTAAAAAAACAAATATACCACGATTTTCATGAAATTCAAAATATTTTCAAATTGATTAATTAAACCATCCTATTACGCTCAAGCTATATACTTATGTATAAATTAAACACTAGAACCTAAAGTGTTTTATAAAAGTTCTTATATTAAAAATGAAATACAAACTCTGGACATATTTTATATCCAGAGCTCCGTTTAGATAGCTTTAAGAAGAACAGAAACTGGCTTATAATACACAAGAAGGAGACATAATTTTGTCCATAATATTTAATTTTAACATATATACATATACATATATATGTCTAGTTACTCGTATATACAGTAGAGTGGATGATCCATACCTTGTGCCTCGATTCCTTTGGTTTTAGGGTGCTAATGCCGATTGTAGCCCAGGCCGAGAATATTACGTGCCTGTAGATGAAAAGTTGTTAGAAACTCATTTTTATGTATAAAGATATTATCTATACCGTTATAAAGGCTGAATTAAAGGAACGTTGAAACGTGTGCGTCATGCCCTCAGTTTGGGCCAACATCATTTGCAGTTGAACTGCCTCATCCATGCGATGCTTGAGAAACAGCCACGTCTGGGCATGCGCGGGTGACGAATCCTGTAACAGATACAATTCTGTCATTTTCATGATGGTGGCGAGACCGATCCGCCTTGTGTACCAGCCAAACTGCAATTAAAAGGAATGTCATTATCCAGGTTTTTTTTTTTGGTTCTCCTATACCTACATCCACAGAACGGTCACCCGAATAATAGCAGATGTCATCCACCAGCGTTAAAACCTGAGCCAGAGCCGTAGAGGCATGTTGTGGTTGGGCAATCAGAGCCATAGCTTGTGGCCATTGACTTTTATATGGGACTATCATTTCCATCCTTTGACGAACAGCCTGGACTAGAAAATCGAGAGGATCACTGATCTCCCGCTGGCCATTTTCCGTTTGCTCTTGAAGAATCTGTACTAGCCTTGCATTAGATTTACTGTTGAAATGGGAGACAAGAGCGAATCCTCCCTCTGGAAACATGCCGTGCACAACACTAGGATATCCGCACTGCTCAGCGCCTTTCACAATGGTTTGTCGGGACCAGCCCGATTGCGGCACATGGTCGAGTGCAGCATCGAGTATCTGCTGACGTATGGCATCCACTTTAGCTTCTTTGGCAAATTGCTCTTTACTCTGGAAACGTTCTTGCCCTCCGCCAGCATCGTGTTGTGTGTTTTTTGTAAACTCCTCCGATGCTGCTCTTGCCCTATCGCGTTCTTTTTCCCTTTGCTCTTCGCGTGCTCGAAAACTCTCCAGATTGTTTTCATCTTTACTTTCATTTGCATAGGATCTTTTGTTTAGGGATGGTTGAAGAGCCACCAAATGACTGCTTTTACTGATCTGGGCATCTGCAATGGGGGAACACAATGAAACACTACCTTGTTCACTCGATAACAAATATTTATATAGATGTTGACTCAGTAAATATATATGTATATATAGAGACAACGAATTTACTGATGGAGTAGGCAGATGTGGCATAAATTAGCGTCTTATGGTCTGTTTTGCAATATCTAGTTGGACAATTAGCACCCAAAAAGCGAAAACCAAGGACAGACCACACACGACGTCTATTTTATTTTTCCAGTACGAATCCCCCTCTGGACCAATCATCCTAAGCCCATCCAGCCCTAATTCTCTATTGTTGAGGCAGATTCAATTGTGAACCAATTAAGCATCGATAGAAAAAGCTAATCTTTATAAAAACCCCCCCCAAATAAATAACACACTTGGGTATACAAATATATCTATACATACATATATTCGCATATATACATTTATATGAAAAAAATGTCTCATTTAGAACTTAGCTAATTCAGCTGCTTCTGTTGCAGTTGTTATTGGCGCTGTCTTACGGACTGCTCGATGCACTCGTTTGCCCTCAAGTAGAGACCTAATAGCGACTCCAGACTGGTGATAGAACTGGATAACACATCCAATTTCTCTTCTCGTCCTATGTCGGGTAAACCGGTATCCAGACCATCACCTGATGCCATGCCGCTGTTAGTGATATTAACCGCCAGCATTTTTAACTGCTTCTGCATCAGAGCATCATCTGAGGCACTTTGCCCGTTCTCCACCCGCTCCTTATAGGCCTTATAGTGGGCCAAAGAAAAATCTAAGGCTTTGCCTAGCGGTTGGAGAAGCCGCTGCTCAATTTCAGGCAGAATGTCCCAGAATCCAGTGAGATTTGAGAGATCCCTAAGAGCAAAGTAACGCAGAATGTTAAGAGCGTTACATAGGCGATCAGAGTGGAGCAGAAGATCTGATTTGACATCTTGGGGTAAAACGCAAAGGCAAAGCAGCAACATGTCTCGAAACTGATTCCCGCAAAAGACTTGTGCTATATGTGGCATATTGGCGCGAATGGCCTGGTCTACGAGATCCTTGTACATGCTTGCCAGATAGCCCATGAGTCCATCATGCTGGAGGGTTTCGATTAAATTTTTAATAATAAAATATTTGCCTTCATGGTCAAATGCCAAAATATATTTGCGCAGGACGTGGAGACCCAATTGACGTAAAGAAACCTGCGGAGAATAGCCCACAATCTTGCAGAGAGACTCGCATAAGCGCTTGTGCACATCCAACTGAAGAGACGAGTATGGGACTACCACGCCCGAATTTGCCAAAGTCACGGTCAGCAGATGTTCCAGTAAGCGCAAGCCACAGTGCTGCAAAGGCGGCTCAACTTGCTCCAATAAGATACTAACAAGGTATAGTCCAGACTCAAATAAATATAGTGGAAGGTAGACTTTCGGTGCCTTCGCCGGTAAAAGATTACCCACAAAAAGGGAATGGTAGAACATGGCTACTGCATAAAGCGGTAGTTTCTCTTCAATTAGGAATATGTTCTGGCTACTCATTTCGTAGACTCCCTTGTCGGCGTCCAACTTTCGCTGCCAGCGCGCTCGCTGCTCTACAAGAGCCAATAAATAGAAAGGATCACTTAGGCAGGAGCAGGTAGCTTGAGTCAAACTCTTTACCACTTGATGAACATATTTGTGAGTGAGCTCATCACGTATGTATCCCATTTCCAAAAGTGCTAGTGGTTTGCCCAGTAATTGAATGAAAAAGCAGGAAAATATATTGCTCCGCGTTAGGCCACAGTTACGAAAAATGGGAATGTCGGCCCCTGTGACTGAAATCTCCTCTATTAGCGGCTGATAAAACAGATCTATTGTTATAAAAAATGCAAGTAAATCCTCCACTTGCTGATCTTGTTCTAGTAGACGCCCGACTTGCTCATCATATCCCTCGCTTAAATAGCCTGGTAGCGGACATTCTCGTAGGCGGCCTGCTACGCTGTGCAGACACCATTCCACCGCTTGAGGTTTGTCGTTGCCATGTCGCTGCAGCACTACCTGCATGGCCCTTAGATATGCCGAGAATATAGAGATACTGCTACTTTCCTCGATCCTCTCCATTAGTTCTAGCATTAACTCTTCAAGAGATGCATATTGGGCCACTAATTTAAGCAGCTCGTTAGCACAATCAAATAGTTCCGGCTGCTGAACATTCACCTCATCCTCCAAGCTTGGCACACATATCTCCTCGTATATGTCCATGGCAATGATGGGCAAGTGTTGCAAATTCTTTCCTGCGTCGTTAGAACTTTGAAAGAGCATTTTGATCCCATCGTAAGCCTTCTCCTGAAGCAGCTGCTTCAATAGTTTAAAAAAATTCCGAGCAGCCTCCTCACTAACTGAAGGTGGCGGCTCCATGTCTAGCCTTGTCTAATTTTTCTCGTACACATAAACACACATACACACGCACTAAAATCAAACTTAAATTCCACAAATTGATTTTGACAATTGTGATTTATAAATTTTATCCCAAATCCCGGCAAATTTTTCTTCTTTGCCTTCTTTCTCACTCTCACTCTTCCTCTTCATCGAACTCACACTTTCAACGACAAATAGAAACAGCTGTTTTATTCGATTCTGACGCTGCCGTCTCTTTCGTAATCAATTAGAAGTGGGTAATTGCGACATTTTGTTGTGATAACACACAAATGTTAATTAATTATCAACTTACTCAGAGGCATTAGCAGTCTACGGAAGCGTATTAACTTTTGCAAGCATCGCACATTCGACATTATTACCCTTTGAAAAGTTAAGAGTAAAGTTATAAAGTTATCGAAGGGCACATTGATAGATTAATTTTTCAAATAGGCATCGATAATTTTTTGGCAAGACTAGGGATGCACGAACTTAAAGTGTTGCAGTCTGCAGCATTAGTTCCGCTAATTCCAAACTGTTAATAATAATTTTTTTTTTTTTGAGTTCTCCCTCCTTTCCATTGCCTTATTTCTTTTATTTTTTTCCGATTACAAGCAATCAATTTTTTCAATCAACACAAATAATTAACTCCTTATATGAACCAGTTTACCAGTTCCAAGTTCAGGGCTTCTAAAAAGCGCGATGAATTTAAAAAAATTAAACTCAAACAATTAAGTACTACAGAGAAACGTGGTAAAAATCATAAAACAGTGTATATTAATATAATTATCAAAATAGTCTCTATGATAGGTACCTGATTTCTTTACACCCACTGTGTGCAGTTGGGTTGCGTCTGTCATTCGCGCATATTAAATGCACAAAAGCACAATAAAACGAAAACGCGTCGTCTACATCTTCCGCTAACGTCTTGCCGCGCCACTCGACTATCAATTGTGCAAATCCGCAGTCTTATCAAAGAAACTCTAGAACTTTAGAAAAATTTAAAGAAATACACAGAAGCACTCCAGTCTACATATGTACGCTAAACATAATCAAATTCTGTCGAAGAATTCTTAAAAATAAAAATTTTAACACTACTTTCCGCTGCTTTCCTATACAAGCTTGTACGTACGGAAGTATATTCCCGGTTTTGATATGACGCGGCTTATGTCGTAAGTAGGTAAGCGTTTGCTATATGTGGGACGCCATAAAATATACCAGTTCTGATATGTACATATGTATGTACATATACATACATACATACGTTATATATGATATTTTATGACCTTACATTAGGCATACAACAAAAAAGTGTATATTATTTAAATCAACTTTATGACAAGTGAAGACACATCCAAATTAAAAGTGCAGCAAAGTTAAGAGTATCCTAAACAATAAAAGATTTTTAGAGTCCCAAAATAAAGAAAAATAAAATGAAGGCCTTAAAAAATGGTGCAGGTTTTCGCGTAATCAGAACTAACTAACCCTGTCAGAATATGTTTTGGAAATTTTTGGATATTTCATATGTTGGTACTGGGTATCCAGAAGTCTAATACCCAATTAACGCATGAAATTATTATTTATTTTGTTTACTTGAAATTGTTGTTTTTTTGCCAATATTTGTTGTGCTAATTTATCTTTTTTTGAGTTATCGAAGCAAAAATTAAATACTCATCAATTAAGAAGTTAAATTATCTATTTAAAAGTTGCTGGGTGTTATCGCCTTCTTCGAACATTTTTTTGTTTAATTATAAATTATCTATTTAATAATTTAAATTTAACAATTACATAGGTATGTACATGCCTATGGGCAAGTACCATCAAATACTTATCCAAAATTATTGCAAATATTTCTGACATGAGGAAGCAACCAGCGGAGTAGTGAGAGAGGCGAAGAATGAAAGGAATGAAGTGATAAAGTTTATGCTTATTTTTTTTTGTATGTATGCCAGACCCCCCTTGTCTACACGCATGAAATATGAGCGCATTAAATTTTACGATATTGTTTCGCCTTTGGCCTAAAGCATACACATACACCCACACACATGGACAGCAAACAAGCGAAAAGTTCAAAGTCAAACAATAACACTTTCCATAAACATGACAAAAAGAGAATGAAAACTCGCACGCTCCTTGTCCGTTATCCCCGTCCAAACAAAAAGGCTCTATCAATTGGCTAAATTTTGGTGTCCTACGCAAAATAAATTCCAACAAATATATTTGTAATCTGAACTTAGAAAATTTTAAAATATTTCTTTCCGACTGCGAAAACGACTAATTCTTGAAATTAAGTAGTTGAAGAATTAAACGAGCAGATAACAATGAACAAATGGTTGGTCAGTTGACCCACGGTGCATTGTGGGTACAATTTTGGGCTATCCCATTGACATAGTCATAGAGAAGAGTCTACCCTTAGCTCCAGTTTCAGCGTGCTTTACGTTTTGCCATTGAAACACTTTATCAAAGCTTAGCACCTGACAATTTGCCATGAAACATGCAGCCATTTTTTGTTTGTCTGCAAACTAACTCAATGTCTGACAGGATGAATGTGTAAGTGAATGAGTGTGTGAATGTTTCGGAGAATGTGTGTGTAATGAAAGTAGCTTTTTTCTTGGCAAATGTCTTGGTTTTTCACCGAGTCTTTGTCTTAGGTAGGAATAATAATTCCACTGCTACTACAGATGGCATTGTCCTGTCAGGGTTTTTCAGCTTTCTGACTGCCTTCTGTTGCGATGATTGCCTTTGAGGTGGTACAACTAATTAACTATAATCCGATTAGGTACGTAGAGTTAGATGCGAATATACCCGAAAATAATTTGTTTAGCTCACCTAGTCCTCAAGAAAAATGTTTAGAAAACTTTAACTCAAATATGTATACATATGTATGTATATGTATGTTTATATCAAATATCGATGTGAACATCAATTGAGTATTAATATTCCATCTTCAACCTCTTTATATGTACTTATGTACATATACATAGACACATACAAATTTTATATCAATTTGGTCTACTGCTAATAGTTGTAAATACCTATTAATGCCTTTCAACAAAAATTCCAATCATCAAACATGCAACAGGCATTGAAGCAATGGAGTAGGCAGGGAATAGCTTCTGCGATTTTCCGTTGACTCACAAATCTGCATAAATTGAAAGCGTCAACAAAATAAAAAGAAAAACCAACTTTTGCGGAATTTCGATAAGCTATACGCAAACGCCAGAGTTATGGCCTCTTGACTTTACTAAACGTGGCTACTCGCTGCCATTTGGCAGTGCAATCCAAAAGACGACGCTACATTCCGCAAGACACTTTTGCCGAGCTGGTAAGTGAGTATAATTTAAAGAACTTTATGCATTCTGGAATTAAATTTAAAGATTATTAAATCGGCAAACCGGATTTGAGAACTGTGCAGTTACTTGAATAAAGATAAAACTCTGTGAGAAACAAAGGGGAAGGAACAGATCAAATACACCTGTTAAACAAATGGGAAATTTATGATTTCCTAGTTGTCCCAACGGAAGCAAAAAGCATTATTTCATCTAGTTATTGCCATTGTCTGCAGTTTGCCTTTGTTCAACTGCAACAAGGGCGTTAAGCAATTCAGCGCTAGAGAAAGAGAAGGCCAAGGTAGTAGTTTGGGAGGTGTGAAGGTAAAAGTCAGGGCAATAAATAAAATCAACAATTGTCAATTGGCTTAAACAATGCGCAAAGCCAAACTCGAGTTCCAAGGCAACTCCCAGTCCTTAGTAAAATGCTTTTATTTTCAAAGAAGCAGCGCCAGCAGCAAGAGGATATGAATAAGAGCAAGTGTGGTGAATTTCAAACAGCTCTCTCTTTCCATGGCACTCTTTCTATTTTGCTGTCGCCTCTCTTTGTTTATTTTTAAGCAGAGAGGCAAAGAGAAAATCAAAGGAAATTAACAAGGAAATTAACCATAATTAACTAATTAGGAGATAGCAAATATTAATTCAAAGTTTCGTCATCCATGTTCTTAAATTCTTGTCATCTAAAAACTAATCCTTCTAATACTACAATAGTATATATGTATATAGTATATAGCGTCGACTACTATCGATCTCAAAAATATTTTTAAGCAATACTCTATAATTTTACACACTATCATTTTATTCTAATTGCTTTGCCTCTACTACCCAACTTAACGTTGTTACATACAGTAACGTATTAGATACAGGGAATCAAAACTCACCACACACAAAAGAGCTTTAGGCTCCTGGCGAGGAGACGTTCCTTCAAAAAAATTTTTTTGTAATTGAAATTCCAGTGCCGACGATACGGTGCTTGCAGTGCGTAGGCGGTTGTCGTAGACTGACGTCGTCGTCTCGTGGCCAATAGCAGCAGCACGTGCTATACATATAGAGCGAGAAGGGCGGCTCGCGTGCAGCAGCAGCTGTTGTTGTCAGCAACAACGACAGCAGCAAAGATAACCGTTGTAAACGCAGCGAGAAAAGAGGCAAAAGAGGAAATTATGTCGGCGCTTTAATTGAAAGAAAGAGAGAGAAAGTCCATAAGTAACCAAATAATAGTGTTAGTGTGTGTTACTGTGTGTATGTGTGTGTGTGTGTGTCCGCGTGATTATGACAATAAATTAGCCATAAGTGAATGTAATTGCACTTTGTTATTTGCACCTAAACATGAACATTGGTATATATATATGTATACATATACATCATGTACAGAAATATACAAATTCAATATATATGTGGAATGAAAGGAAGCACGTAATCAGAGTTCACTTTCTTATACAAAGAAACGTGTGGAAAACGTAAATGTGAATGGTATTTGGGCAAATACAACAGTGCCTGAAAGTAGGCAACAAAAACCAGCAAAAGCAAACAGGATACTTAAAATATCAAGGGAAGCACATACACATATAAAGGCACAGCCGCAGCCACAGCCGCCGGTGTTTGGTGCTCAACTGAAATTGTATTAAGCCCAGTGTGTATGTGTGTGTGTGTGCGTGAACGTCCGTGTGTCTGTGTGGAAGAGCTTCATATTTTTCGAAGACTTTTTGGGCTCTCTTCTCTTTTTTTTTTTTGCCTGCTAAATTTGTAAGCGAAGCACGAAATAAATATAAAATAAACTCGCAACGACAACAACAACAACTCGACTGGCGCCGCTGCTGCTGCTGCTGACTGCTACCAGCTGAGGTGTATTGGCCCAAGGCGTAAAGCAAACAGTGGGGTAAAAAACATACATACATACACCAACACAGAAAGGGATGCTGCCACCACAAATGCTGGACAAAGATTGAACAGCAGTCGACAACCGCCAGTCACCCAGAACTTCACATAGCCTCCCCTGCCCTAACCTGCTCCAAAGTCGACCAGGACAACGACAACCATTGAGTTGCATGTAAGTAAAACATTCGAAACGTACTATATATGTATGTATATATATAAAAAAAAAGGAAGCCTTATGCATATTTTTACAGCATTTAAGTGTGAAATGATGTGTTAGCGCCTTATTTGCTAAGCCTCTTCACTAAGAATAAAGAGTATGAGACAAAGATGAAGAGGAAATATATGTATGTATGCATGTATATGTAGAGATGGGTTTGAGAGGCAGCGAGAGAGAGAGAGAGAGAGAGAGAGCGATAGAGATAGAAGGAGAGCGACTGAATTTGTTGAACCTAAAACCCAGGGAGAAGTTGAAGTGGAAAACAAACAGGCCAACAAGGCGTATATACACACGCACACATACAAACTCGTAGCACAAATACATATACACTCAAATACACATTCATTTAGAGAGAACACCGACAAGAAAGAACAGTTCTACGCTAAGTTGTATCAAGTTGTGCTGGCCTTTCGCATCGCACACAGCATTCAAACTCAATTTGTTCGGCACAAGTTCATACCCACACACACACACATACATATTCCGGCAGATATTGGCAGGAAAAAGCTAAGAAAAAAAAAATCGATTGTTATGCTCCATGTAAAGGAAAAACGAAAAGTGAAAATAAAATGTAATAGAATGAGATCGAACTAGAAATGGACTTTATTCTATAGTAAATTCTTTTGCACAATTTTTTGCATGTGCAGTTTTTCTCATTTGGTTATCCTCCTCCTTTTGGTAAACATACCGCGAGAAGCTATCTGCTCTTTTTACCTTTTTTTTTTACCCCAATACTTAATGAATTTACATATCATACTTGTTGTCTCTTAATGGAAAATCAATTAAAAATTGTCTACTGCCAGAAATTGGCATTAGCCAAGTGCAAAATTAACTGGGTTCAAGTTCAAGGGCCACAATAGATCGTTCGAATAGTTGAATTAGGTTCTGCTGATTCGGTAATTTGAAAATTCTTGCCATAGTTATGTTCAGATAAATTTCAAATTTTATTAACTGCGTTTTTTACCTTACATAGTAAATTAACCAAGAATCAAAAGAATCAAATTAAAATGAATCTAAATGATTAAATATCATCAATATATATTGTGCCGATGCCGACATTGTCATTTAATTAAATGAATGATGTAAATTTTATTTTAAAATACTTTGATATACTTAGTAGGCAGAAGAGGAGGTAATAAATCAGAAGCAAATAATAAATGAAATGGAAAATCAGACGTGTCATAGAGTAGAGTGTTGACCTAAGGGTAGTCAGACATTGATAAAAACATACAGTGGGCCACTGGCAATGCAAATGCATCCCATGTATCAGAAAGAAAGAGAATATTGTGCCTGGCTTTGGTGGACTAACCTAATTGTAAGGCCCAGTATGGACTTTTCTTAAAATTGTATGATTATTATGAAATCCTTTTGAGATGTTGAATTCATTTCATTTTTTTTGCACTTTCTTTGCATTTGACTAACTCTTTGAAATATAAACAGTCGAAGTGAACGAAATTCGTTAAAAATTTATGATCCATACCCTTGGTCTGGTCTGGTTTGATTTTGTCTGATTGCAAGAATGGAAAGAATTCGGCGCTATAAATTACTCCTGCGGATTGGGTGGAGGGAAAGCGTTAAAGTACAAAAATCAATTTCCGTTAAAACAGGCAGACAACAAAACTGAAATTGAAATGTCGAACAGGAGAAAAGGGGAGGGTGGCAAAAGAGGGGGGGAAACAAAATGGGACTGGAGGAAGTATGTAACTGTTCTAGCTGTGGTAACTGATAACTGTAGTCGGAGTCGCATGTGACCACACACAGAAATCAACTTAACCAGCCCCCTTCCCTTCCTCTGTCTCTCTCTCTATCTCTCATCTGCCACTCATTCCTTTCCTAGCAGCATTCTCAGCTTACTGTTAACGGTTCGACGCACACACGCAGCGAAAGATTGGGAGAGGATAAATGAGAGCGTGAGAGAGACACAAGAGCCTGGGCATCCATTCGCATAAGCCGCAGCCTGCAGCCTGCCACGTGCGCCCAACGAGACGTCAAAAACAAAGCAGCAGCAGCAGCAATAGCAAAAGCAACAGCAACAGCAGCAACATCAACGTCGACGTCAGTCAACATTGCCGCTTTGACTAATGAAAGTAAAGCTGCTATTCTCGTTATTTTCTCTTACTTCTCCTCATTCCCTTTGTCTCCTTCTCTATCCCATGGCCTTGCTTCGCTTCGTTATAATGTGTGTGTTTGTGTGTCGATGATCAAAATATAAAATGACAACTAGAATCAGTAGAAAAACGAAGAAAGCATAACAACAACAACAACAACAACAATGGCGTTGACGATGACAGTAAATGTTATTAGAACAAAGTCTTTGTACATTCATACACACACGCACCACACCAATCTAATACACAAGCATACACCAGATATATGTACATACATATACACAGTTCACTTATTACTTATTACTCTGCCCCAGAAATGAAAAATACACTCAGATAAATAACATGATAGTTAATACCTAATTTTGAATATAACTATTGCTAAAGAAAATATAATAAATAATCAGTATATCCTATCTTATTCCCCTACCACACACAAATGTATGTATATTTGTTTAGCCAAGCAAAGTGTTAGATAAGCGAGTGATAGACATCCACATGAACATACATACATATAGCCATCTTTTGGACATTCGGTTTGCTGTAACAGCGGAAATGAAAGGGCACTGAATGATGATATTTGAATCATGTTGAAGCAAAACCAAATCAGGAACTGTAAGCGGAAGCACTATACATATATGTATGTATACATATGGTATACATATGTATATATGTATGTATCTGTATGTATTTGTGGATGAGAATTCAATTGTACATACTTGTAAATTGGTGCTGAACACAGACACAAACGCCCTAACAAAGAATTCAGAATTCTAATAGAAATATAAGTTAATTCAGGCTGGAATGTCAGCTTCCAAGAATGAGCCATTTATCAGCATTGTTAGAGATTCTCTATAATCAACAATAGTGAATAATAATTTAAATTCTGTTTCGTTGCCTACTTTTATGGGCAAGGGTAAACTGTTTGCAGTGTCCACACTTATGTGGGTTTGCTAAGCAAAATCAAAAAACTATTCCCAGCACCACACTATAGTGTCCTGCGATCGTATTTAGAAGGCCGGCAGTATATGATCAAGGTCAGGAACACTTTCTCCAACCCTTACCTTATGAGAGCCGGAGTCCCACAGGGCAGCGTACTGGGCCCATTACTCTACTCAGTCTATACTGCTGACATACCTGGCCCCAATGTAAACCATAAAGCCCTCCTTGCTACGTATGCGGACGACATAGCCATTCTATATAGCTCCAAATGCCGCTCTGAGGCAGCTTCAGGTATGCAGGAGTACCTCAACACCTTCTCAGCTTGGTGCAAGCGATGGAACCTAAAAATCAACGCACAGAAGACCATAAATCCCTGCTACACACTAATGCGGCTCAATGACCACACCCCCCGCTATTCAACTTGATGGAGTAACCCTTGGCCAACCCACACAGGCTAGATATCTTGGCATCACGCTAGATAAACGCCTTACCTTCGGTCAACACCTTAAAGCTACGGCGAAAAAATGTGGGCAGAGATTGCAGCAATTAAGGTGGCTGATCAACCGAAAAAGCACTATGTCGCTTAGGACTAAAAGGGCAGTCTACGTACACTGCATCGCTCCGATCTGGCTATATGGTGTGCAGATCTGGGGAATTGCAGCTAAATCTAATTACTCAAGAATACAGGTGCTCCAAAACCGCGTTGTACGCCAAATAACTAACTGCCCTTGGTATGTGCGTGGCTCCACACTACACCGGGATCTGAATTTACATACAGTGGAGGAGCAGATTAATAGGCATACCAGTAGGTATAGAGACCGCCTTGATAGGCACTGTAGTGTCCTAGCAAGGCGACTACTCCCCGCCAGGCCCCTGAGACGGCTAAAAAGATTGGGCTTCGCCAAAAACATAAACACCATAAATACATAATTCTAATTACCCTTAGTTACACTAAGGGGTTTGGCTCTCGTTAACTACACAATTGCGATGTTATGATTCTAGTTTTGAAAGAATGGATTCAGCGCTTAAATTTAAAAAATAAAAAAAAAAAGTGTCCACACTTTAAGGGTAATCTCAAATATAACTTGGTCATTTTCAGGTGATGCCAATTCTCTCTCTTATTATCATCATGCACTCCATTCTTTCATGATACTGTATTCCATTTTACTTATTATCCGCCCCTCCTCCTCTGGTTTATCTAGACTAAAAAATATTTGCGATGTCTGTCACATTCCACCTGCTGTATAAAACTAATTAAAAAATCCGCAAGCATAATTTATGGTTGCCGCAGACAAACATGTTAAAAGAGAAAAAGTAAGGCAAATACACGTAACTAGCACGAGCAGGCGGGGCTCATAAATTTAAATTATGCCAAGAAAAAAAGGAAATAACGAACCAGAGAGATAGAAAGAGAGAGAAGAAAAAGGAAAGTGCGTGCAAAAAATGTTTAGCGAAATATTTGACGCATAGCTAGGTCCGGGATTTGCCTTCTCTACCAACTGTCAGAGATATGCAAACACACATACACTGATACACTAAGCCGTCAGTTTCCCTAGAGTTGACCAGATCCAAACAAATAATGAAATTCCAGGAATTTGGCACGGCAACAAAGCAAAAAAAAAAAAAAAAAAACGAAGGACACAACAAGACATATGAATACCCTGCTCCAATATATTTTTTTCTAAAAAACCCATTAATTTTTTTTTTAATTCAGAGAATTGTTTTTTCCCTTAGAAACACAACTTTTATACATATATGTTGTTCGATCTTGTTATGAATAATTCATGATTTTCCTCTAAAAATATATATATTACATATAACGAAGCAAGCAGGTCGTCTCTTCGCTTTAAAAATCAAATTTCCCTGAAACAGCCTTGAAGGGTCCAAAAATTTTGAATGGAATTACCATAAGATGCAGGCAACATCAAATGGATGCTTTAAAATACATTTATATTTTCGGTCAACTGATACACATATAATTGAGTGTACCAGAAACTCTTATAATCCACATTTTGGGGACTTTAATATGCCCCTTAGCGTATACTCATAGGTAGGTAGGGTACAGGGTATAAAAATTTGTTAAGCAACGGACGGACATAGGGTATTGCTTAAATTTGACTAAAATAATAAAAAGATAAAAAAAAATGACGACCCCATATTGAGTCGACCCATGTCATACACAGGATCTGAGGATGCATGTGTGTGAAGTTGGACAAATTAAGGATAAGGCATTGTGAAAATTAGATAATTGGTAAAGTCCTTTGCATACCTTTGCCAGGGCTCATCTGTTGGATTTAATATCGTGAAGGAAACCTGTCCTTCCAATGGCCCGCATTTCATAATATTGTAAAGAGTTTGCCAAATGAACTACAACAAAATTATGTTTTGAACCATAAACTAGATGCAAATACTTTCACAGAGACCAACCAACCAGACGTATACTTAATTTTGGCCCACCCAATCAGGGGGAAAAGCAACAATAACTTACAATTGCTAGACAAGATGGGATAGAATATGCGGGGACGGAACAACTCTTGGAATTTAAACCCTTTTTGCAATCTCAACTTGAAAACGATTCTTCCTCTCCCCCTCTTTTTCTTTCGCTCCTTTCCTCCATCTTTCTCAAACTGATTTGTCAACTCTGTGATTTGTGTGAACGCTGGTGTTTGTGTTGAGACGGATGGGGGTGAGGTGGGGGGGTGGGTATTTGCTATTGCTTTGAATTTTTAGTCCGTCGAGAGGTCGTCAGCAATGTCGAATTCAAATTTTTAATAAGGTTACTATTTACTGCGTGTCCCTTGTAAAATGGGAGAATACCCTAAGGTTCGTCAAACCGAACATAAAAGGTTAAGATGAAGGGGGGTAACTATTTATGTATCAATTTGGAGTAGTAACACACGTACATACATACATCTGTTTATATGTAGAGTTCCTTTAATTAAACAATAATTGGGAAATGGTAAAAATAAATACTTATATATTACCAGTATTTATCTATTTGAACTCGAATTCCAAGTTAAGAAACTGACTTAATGTTGGGAATATTTTCCAACTGATTGTCAGATTTGAAGAGTCCAAGTTGAGTTGCCAGGGGATATCATTTAATATATGTATGTATGCATGTGTATACGTACAGAGATACATACATACGTATGTATGTATGTATGTATGGTAGCATAAATTTTAAGCCCTCAAACCAGAGAGTTTTTGCCATGGCTGACTGCTTTTGCGTCGCAAAATTCGTTTAGCAAACAATTTATATGGTTCATATGAGTTTGGAATTGGGTAAATGCCAAGTAAATAAAATTTGTATGTTTATCTTATCTTCCCCTTACTTGCCCAGAAGCGAATTAGTAGCAAGTGAGTCGGTTAGCCTGGACATGAACGTGCATGCACATTAATAATGAAAATTCTATGCATTCACACATTTGCCTTCACTTTTCATTTGCCTTTTCTTTGTGCTTGTAGACCCCAAAAATTTATGTAAGCGTAAATATTGGATTACAATCATATGGCCATGAAAATACATTTGTGGTCATTGTACGAAAATTTCTATCAAATTTTACGATATTGATCAATACATAGTTAGTGTATAATAAAAACATCGTTAGGACTTCAGATGATTCTTTAAAAAGGCGCCATTATTTGTAGAACATTATGAGGAAACCCTTTTCACATGGATCGTTGTGAAACATATAGTTAACCAATTATAAAAGAAATCTAAATTTTTTTTAGATTATTAAACATTTTAAATTATTACTCCTCCCTCCTAAGCATTAGTGTCAATTTACGTCCTTGACATATAACAGGTTTGACAGCTCCCACAATATAGATACATGTGTATGTATGTATGTATGTATATAAATGCGAGTGCAGCTGTCTTTATGTACATGTGTGTGTGTGTGATTTTCACCTGTTGTGTTGGTTCACCCGCTTTTACTGCTGCAGGTTTATTTTCCCCTTAACTATAAGGTATCAGTCAGTGGAAACTGGAATTTCCCGATTTAAGTGGGTCAGACATATATATCTATATATATATATATATATATTGGTCGTTGTATCTATATATATTCATCTTATTCGATTTGCTGTACCTGTGGCCTGTTACCTTCACTCACTTTTAGTTAGCCAGCGCGAAACGATTGTTGCTCAGATTCGAGAAACGGTAAACGATTGATGAAAAGCCAGGGAGTAAATCTTACAAATATATGTATTTACTTAACACTATATGGCGAGGAAATCGAATTGCAAAAGTCGAGGCGTTTGCTTAAAATTAAAACCAACAATTGTTGCCTACTTATCGGGGCATATCTAAAAGTCATGCATTTTTTTTGTATATGTTTTTTTGGATGTTAAAAGTCATGAATGTGGGAAAATTCAATATACATCTTTAATGGGCATAAGCCCATCCCGTTTTATACTCGCCCCCCAAGCTACATATAGGGACTTTTCCGCTCTCTCTCCGTGCAATAATGCCGCATTGTTCCAGGTCTATTGAAAGGGCCGCCAGTGGCATTGTTTGTTGTCGCCGTTTTGTTACATTATAAGCCCAAAACGAGGGCCAGCTAATGGCATCCATTAGGCCACAAAAGGCTAAATTGTGTGCCATAGTCCTGCGTTTGTGACTCTGTGACCCATTGTGTGTAATTGATTTTCATTTGCATGACTCTGCTTTTTCCATTCCAATCTGTTTTCGATTTCCGAATTAAATACAATTGTAACCCTGAGCATGCACCACTGGATTAGCCAGTTACACTTCTGGTTACAGTTCGTTCAGTATTCAATGGATGGGTGGTTCATAATGGATATATTTTTGCAGATTTTAATTGGAATTCCGATGAAAAGATGAACTTACTCGATATGAATAAACAATTTTTGAGCGTATCACAGGAGAATGACCAGCGTAGTCGCTCGCGGTTAGTATCAACAGTACAACAACAATTGTCATTTATCCTAAATAAATGGTTTTTATCATTCATTTCATTCTGCTTTGCAGATCGGAGCGTGCCTCTAGTCTGGCGTTGCCTCTAAACAATTCACTTTTGGACTTTTATGACAAGCAGCAGGAGCAGTGCAAATCCGTTACCCTATTGCCGCTTCCGAGCAACAACAGCACCAGTACCAATACCAGCATCGTTCGACGACACTCATCCCACTATTACCCTATGCTTGAGGATAAGCAGAAACCAAAAGCGAAGCCCAAGCCGGTGCATCTGCTACCCCAAGCAGCCATCGAAATGCAAGTAAGATTTTGTCTCTACTTTCTCATTAGTGCATAAATCCGGATTTTATTATACCCTGTATCCATAAGGTAGAAGGATATCTCGCCAAAGTCGTCAAAACGTATGTAACAGGCAGAAGAATATATTTCCGATATACATATAGTCATATAAGTAGTCTTGATCAGTGTTAACAGCCGGGTAAAAATGGACATCTCCCTCTGTCTGTCCATATGCAGATCAAATTGGTTTCGGTCATTCATTTACCGTTTCGGCTTCTTAAAGGAATTTTATTTTACATTTTGTATTAAATTGTTGACCGTTTAAAGGGAATTTAATTTCTGAAGTCTTCCTACTGGTTTGGAGAGTATACTCAAAGTCGACAGGGACAGTCATTTTCCATGGAATGATTTATGAGATCGATTGAGTGCAGTGGGATGCGGGAATGCTTTGTTTGTATTCATCATGGCCTGACCTTGGGTCCTCAAAGAGATGAACTGAAAACGGAAACATTTTTACGTAGGAAAAAAGCTGCGTCAGACTTTGTGCATTTTTCGGCTTAAAGGCAACTTAGTGGAACAGACTGAGAAGATTAGATTGAGGGTGCATGGAATATTGATAGTTTTCGCTTTTCTCTCTTCTATCTCTTAGTTAAACATGACGGATACCAAATATGGCAAGTCATTGCTGCAGCAGCACCACCACCAACAGCAACAGCAACAACAACAACAGAATCACCAGAATCAGCAGCAATTGATACGTGTGGATACTCCAGTAACACCCCCGCCGCCCATACCACGCCGGCTAATGCGAGGCAAATCGTCGTGGCAATCACCCATTGCTGGTCAGGAAATGGCCCACAGTCAGGGTACAGTCTTTGTGTATCCACAAGCAACAAAATCAGTTGGTTGCACAGTTGCGTGTGGAAACGGTGGTGCAGCTGGAAGCGGAACCGGAGCTGTTGCTTCACTGTTAGTGGACAGTGATGCCGATGGCATTTTTGATGATGACCGAATGAGCCTCGAGAATTCAGTTTTCGATGAGTCGTTAACCTCTACGCCAGTCAAGGTCAACAATAGCAGTTATCTGTATCAGACAGGTGGAAATAGTCGGGGATATGCTCATCTGGCAATGGCTAAAAGCAGTCGAGCTCAACGTTCGTCAAGTAGCACCGTAGATTCCGCATATGGATCATCTGGGGGGCATTCGGAACGCTTCGCCTCGACCAGTTCGACGAGCGCCGATTTTCGCAGTCGCTTCTCATCTGTGGACACGCAGTCGTCGTTAGATGACAAACCCATATCCTTGACTAGTTCCATAGACTCTCCACTGGCCAAGGAGACGCTTATGCATAAACTTAACAACAACGTAAATTTAAGCGCGCCCAGTAACAACAACAATATAAGTAACACGATTACAAAATTACCAGCGGTTCCAGTTCGTAAGCAGCCGCCATTAAAGATATCGAATACGAATCCGAATGACTCTTCCAGCGATTGTGCCAAGGAGAGCAGCAGCAGTGTTTCCGCCTCGGCCTCCACTTCATCCGCTGCTTCAGCTGGTTCTAGCACTATTTCCAGTGCCACCATGTCATCCATGTCAATGCCTGCTCCGCCAGCATCATTACAAGTCGGTGGTGTCAGTCAGAAACGTCCACAACCGCCAGAGCCACCGCAGCGCCAGCTTACCTCAAGCTCAAATGGCCTGGAGGGTACACCGCGGGTGCACAATCCACCACCGTTAACCGTTCGAAACAAATTTAATCGCCAGAAGCCGCCGCCCATTGTCTATCCCAAGTTGCAGCAGCGTCAGGACTCCACCTTATCCAGTGATAGCTATTCCATAAGCTCTAGTCCGGGGTACAACTCAAAACTGATGGAAACGCCGCTGCTGTCATCCGCCCAGGGCGGATTTAAAACTCAACCGCCCCCAGGTGTCGCGCAACGCCAGACCGCGCCTCAATTGCCTCAATTAATGGGAAGAAGCAAGATCAGTTTTCGCCAGGATTCAACTATATCCAGCGATAGTTTCAGTCAAACATCAAGCCCCGGTTATAATCCGAAACTTATGGAGGCACCACTGTTGCCATCTTTAACGACTTCAAAGCGTTTGGGCAACGGTGAGTGAGAGGGTGGTGACCCCGACATAAAATCGGTTTCTATACTCCTAATTAATTTTAACTATTCTGTTATTTTCTGATAGCTCCTGCTCCGATCAACCTCCGTCAGGGTATACCAACCAAACCCCTTGAGGAAATGCAACCAAAATCGCCAACAACAACCACGTTATCCCCCCTTACAAAGGCTCCAAATGTAACGCCAAGCAGCTTGCAGACCATTGTACGCTTTCAGAACGGTGCACCACATACCATGTCCTTGCAGCATCAGGTTGGGACCTTCTGACAAAAAGTAAATAATAATATATAATTGAATTGATTGTTTTAAATATTCTAGCAGATCATCAACAATCGGCGCAAGAGCTCGAATCCGTACATAACCAATGGCCGTTTAAAATTCCGTCTATTCCAAGTGTTGATCAACGCCTTCGCTCTGTTGGCCATTGCAGGCGGTTTAGCTGCCTATTTCAATGCCTATCCAACCATAAAGTTTGTAAACAAAACAATTATCAATACTATTCATGTTGAAGATGCTTCAACATTTGGCAAGAATCCTGCACCGGGTACATGTGTGCCGATTATAGTCCGTTTCTGTCAGGGACAGCAGATACCGTACAATTACACAGTGTTCCCCAACTACATTGGGCACTTTGGCCAGCTGGAGGCTGTGGTGGACTTGGATTCCTATGAGGCATTAGTTGACGTACGATGTTATGAGTTGGTGTCCCTTTTCCTTTGCACACTGTTTATGCCGAAATGCGGACAGAGTGGGTAAGTGGCAAACTGAATCAACTCCTCTCAAAAAAGTTGGGTAACGTTTTTGAAATTTTGTTTGTCTTTTGATTTAGAGCCACGGTGCCACCGTGCAAGACACTTTGCACGGAAACAATGCGGCGTTGCGGTTTTTTCTTTGACGTTTTTGGACTGAGTCTACCCGAATATCTGAATTGCAAATTGTTTAAGGATTTTAGTAGCGCGGAGGATTGTGTGGGCTTGAATGAGGTGCGAGATGTGATGATAGCTGCCTCCAATCCTAGATGCGATGGTTTTCAGTGCGATCAAAACCGTTGTCTACCTAAGGAGTATGTTTGCGACGGACATCTGGATTGCATGGATCAGACGGATGAGGCGCGTTGCGACAGATGCGGCAAGGACGAGATCTATTGCGGCGACGATAGTTGTATTGGCACAAAGAACATTTGCGATGGCATTATCGATTGTCCATACGGCCAAGATGAGCGGAATTGCCGTAAATATTTGCATTTAGTCTGAGTCTGAGATTAAAAACCAGACAAAAAATGACATAATATTTTTCTCTTTCAGTACGTCTGAGCGAACGCAATGGAGATGTAGGTTCTGGTGTACTCGAAGTATTTCGTTATGGTATGCGTCAATGGATGCCTGCATGTGTAAAGAATTGGGATCGTGCTGTTTCTCCTAGCGCCGTATGCTCTATACTTGGTTATTCAGCGGTAAATGCCACTAGTGTGCTTACCCAAAGAACTCATCGTTCGCTTTTAGCCTCAGTAAATGTATCGACGGATATTTGGAAAATGTATGCCAAGCGGCGATCAACTTTAATGCAAGAGTTCGCTAACTGTAAACAATCGGAGGATTATCCCATAGCAGAATTAACTTGTTCCAATTATGGCAAGTGTTTTTTTTTTTTCAGTTCCCAAGTTCCATTTTAACGACTTTTTTCGTATCCTATCCTGAATATTCCAAACAGAGTGTGGCAAGGTCAAACGTGGTCGTCACAAGCCATCTCGACGCATCATTGGTGGAAGTCAATCCAATCCCGGAAGTTGGCCTTTTCTAGCTGCCATTCTAGGTGGACCTGAGAAAATATTTTACTGTGCTGGTGTCTTAATTTCGGATCAGTGGGTCCTCACGGCTTCCCATTGTGTGGGCAAGTGAGTTTAAAGAACTAAATAGCCCCCAAAAATTGATTTAATAATCATCTTTATTGCTTTATTGTCATTTTAAGTCACACGGTTATCGATCTGGAGGACTGGACAATACAACTGGGTGTCACACGACGAAACTCTTTCACCTACACAGGGCAGAAAGTAAAGGTTAGGGCGGTGATACCACATCCCCAATATAATATAGCCATCGCTCACGATAACGATATAGCCTTATTTCAGGTTTGTTCCAATCTATACAATATAACTTTTTAGTTCCTACATAACTATATATTTTTTTTTTTACCATTTCTAGTTGGCAACACGAGTGGCTTTCCATGAGCATCTTCTGCCTGTTTGTTTGCCTCCACCAAGTGTTGAGAATTTACTTCCCGGCACCCTCTGCACGGTCATCGGCTGGGGCAAACGAGAAGATAAGGATCGTGAGTAGAAATCTTTATTATGGCAATGCCTTACGATAAAATTCCTTTACATCTTTGCTATTAGCCAAATCCACTTACGAGTTCATCATTAATGAAGTCCAAGTCCCTATTATACCACGTAATCAATGCGATGAATGGCTCGATAATTTGACCGTCTCTGAAGGAATGCTGTGTGCCGGTTTTGAAGATGGTGGCAAGGATGCATGTCAGGTAAACGGTTTAGCAGTCTTCTATCCAAAACATTAAGAATACTTTTGATATGACACTTTAGGGAGACTCTGGTGGACCTTTACTTTGTCCTTATCCGGGTGAAAAGGATCGCTGGTTTGTCGGAGGCATTGTATCCTGGGGCATTATGTGCGCCCATCCAAAATTACCTGGTGTCTATGCCAATGTAGTGCAGTATGCTCCTTGGATCCAAGATCAAATGTCTAAACATTCGAGACCACAAAGCGAGGAGAGGGTACTCAAATATGATCTACATCCTGGTGGACCAGATATATTATCGAAAATGGCAACCGGACCCATTAGAAATGGCAAACCCTATTACTATACGCATGCCAAATCCTTATCAAGGGGTGACTAGAGAGTGAAGGGGGAATATGTGGGGAGAGTACAGCATAGATTCTATTTACAACTATTTTGCTACAAAACATGAGTACGATTTATTCACACCGATATCGAGAGATTTAAAGGGCAACATAATCATAATGTGTCAATTTGCCGAATTTATTTGTCAATTTTTTACCAAGAGATTTCTACGAACACAAATTAAAAACTAACAGAAAGAAATATGTGCAAAGAAAAACGCGGAACTAATTGTCAATAATATTTATATATTTACACATGGTAATATATATATATATATAAATCAATTATATATATGTATATAGAAGAGAAAATGCATATGTAACCAAATGGTAAATGTGTGTCTAAATATTGTGAAATAATCTGGACAATAAAAAAAATCTGAACAGATAATAAACAAAAATAAGAAAAAAATATACAAAATATACATACCTAAATTATATAAACAATACAAAAATGTATGATTGCCGCAAAAACACAAGGAAAAATATTAATTAGCTGTAAAAGAAAGCAAATGAGTGTTAAAATTAGATTGAAGAAAACCAAATAACTTGAGATATATCATACATACATATATATACCTACACATAGTTTAAGGAAAATGTTGCTGATCTTAAGCATTTGATGGATGTTGCTTGCTTGATCGTTGTATAACAAAAACAAAATGAAAACAAAAGACAAGAAAAGAAAAAACCAACATAAAACAAACAGAAAAACATTTATTTAAAACAGATAATTATGATAGAATGTGCAGTTGACAATAAAATGCACAGAAAATTATGAAGTGTACATGTACATGAGACAATAAATAAAAGGAAAGGACAAATATACATATACATACACATATATATACATATAAATATAATATATATATATATATGTACATGTAACGAACACAAAAGAAAATTTAAGTTTAAGTCAACCAAAAAAAAAAAAAAAAAGAAAATGAAAATGAAAATACAAACTACAATGCGTGGGTTTCAGCTTTAAACAAACAAACAAAAATGGAAAAAATAATTATTAAAAAACAAGACATTTGAAATATGTTGAAAATTTACAAAAAATTGAAAAATTGTATACAAGCTTTTTAATTGTAAACAAAATATACACAATGCTGCATCGAATCAGATCGGAGTTCGGAGTAGTATATCATTATCAAAACGAAGCTCAAATTATCATGAATACATATCTTCATTATACACACGCTATACACAATTATACAATACATACATATGTTTGGTTCGAGACCATATCACAAACATCACACACACCGCACTAATATATATACATATATATAGTGTATCTACCTAACTTTACCTATGTATGTATGTGCTATGTACAATACAATTTTTACAACTATTTTGCTAACGAGGGAAACCAAAATCAATACTCTATGTATGTATAATATATGCGTAACTAAAGACTCAAAATTGGTTGT
The DNA here is from genome assembly GCA_018150375.1 of Drosophila sturtevanti. Classification (NCBI taxonomy): domain Eukaryota; kingdom Metazoa; phylum Arthropoda; class Insecta; order Diptera; family Drosophilidae; genus Drosophila; species Drosophila sturtevanti. Next base: position 10,798,110 of record JAECWJ010000317.1, on the reverse strand, counting down.
TGTTCTTAGCACAAAAAATATGAAAAAGTATTGAAATTGATTAAATATCAGATCAGATACATAACTTCTACACATACAACTTGAGCTTCGATATATGTACTTAAAAACGTGGGGGAATGCAATCGAAATTTCGAAATTTAATTTATGATCAATCGAATGATATATTTCTTTGTTTTAATACATTTGATATATGTACGTATATACATATATCATCAATTGCATTACTTTATAATATTATAATGGAAGGCGGATTGTTCTTTATTAAACTTTCTTATGATAACATAAATCTTTTTCTTTCCTAATAATTAAGCTTTAAGTTTCTTTTATCTATTTAGTTACGGTAACGGTTATTATATATATACATATATCGGTTGCATTCCCTGATCAAAATTATTTACTAAATGTACAGCTTTTGTTTGTTTCAACATAGTCAAAAATAAAGAAACCTGTTGTTTTAGAAGACATTCATGTAAGGTATGGGTAAATTACCGATTTAGAATTAGTGTAAATGACATATACTTATATATATGTATATATATATATGCATTACATATATATATATACATAGTATATATATAGTATATATGCATGTTTTGTACAATCAGTTTACAAACAAGGACAAGAAGTATTATTAGTCGCAATGTGAGGGGAAGCGGCCACTGAAGCGCATATTACACAAGGCACACATTAAAACTAATATATATATATATATATATATATATATATATAAATTGAAATATATACAAGAAATATACATATATCGAAATATATATACACATATACCATATACTGTGTAGTTGTAGAATGTAAGCAGATGTGATGGTGTCTAAAATTTATATATATATATACATATATATTCCAAAAGCCCTTCTTCATGGTTCAGGAAGAAGCAGGTGACTAACGATCGCACAATCGAACGATATGTCGTTCATTCGATCAGCAGAGATATCGACAACTAAGTAGGACAATAATTATACATGCCTCACAATGTAATCATCAATTACAATTACAAGTAATTCTTTATTTCTATATTTAATTTCTCTCATAGTCTGCACAGTGGGTCAAAAGAAAGAGATAGAAGAATTAATACTAGGCCATAGATGAGCAGTCTGATCTACTTACATATTAAATTTACATTGTTTTATTACAAACACGATTAAAATCCAACTGGAAATTTCATTTTTGATGGTATATGAGCAACTGAACCACCCACTGTGCTTTGTATTCCTACGGAAACTGATACGATCATACTTACATACATATACATATATTGAATTCTAATCATATCACCTATTTTTGTATGCATCCAAGCTCCAGGCATCAGGCTACTATCAGAAAACGCTTAGCTTTATGTATGTATATTTAGCGTAAAAAAAAAAAACCAAAAGAAGAAATACTATAATATATATATATATGCATATATGTATATACATATGTATATGTACATATATGTAGATGTAAAACTAAATGCTTAGCATTGGTAACAAGAAAGTGAAACAGTCGACAGCTAAAGTGAGTGAAATACAATAGAATATAAATAGAAAATACTGCATACATACATTTATACGATAATACGTATACATATACATATATATATATAATATACACTATATAGTATATAGTATGTAATTCTTATTGGGGTTCCCTTCAATACTGATTCTTAGTTTCATAACCGGAAACTTTTACGGCCAGTCAATATAAGGAACTCATGGGAACAGTTTGTTGGCTATTGAGATATTGAATCAGAGTTCAGAAGAACATCCCCCCATGCACGATAAATCTAAGAGACAAGTACAAGAAGACACACACACCAATGCAACACACAGACATTCATACACAAGCATAACGGAAAGGTAAATCTCATCCAAATATTATGGATTAATTAATGCTCCTAGTTAAATGCTCAAACTGTTCGATGTGCTTAATAAGACAAATTAAACAAAATGTAGCGAAATGTTAAATGTAAATGTAGCAAAAATTGCAGAAGCTAGTTGAATTTAATTTATGTGTCACTTGAGAAATCACAGATGAAATCGGAATATATAATACATACATATAGACATTCAGACACACACACACATACATTCATACTTTATACATCATACATACATACATATATTTAATGCGAAAGGCATGCAGCACTTGTTAATTATGCACAGTAAAGAATGAGAAATTTTTTAATGAAACGAGGTGAAGTTTTCAAACAAAGACCTTGTGAAGAATTTACAAAAGAAAACGAACCATTGACAATAAAATTGAAACCGAAAACTATAATAGAAAGTAACGGACTTTTTCCTTCGAACTATTGAAATACATACATATTTAGAGCGACAAAATAATGCTAAAGATATTGAGAATTTATGGAACGTTTTTACACATACCAAATATGCAAAACATGGAACAGTGAATATTGTTAATAGGTTTATATTAATCACAAAAATCTATGAATTATATATATATGATAATATGTATATGAACATATATACATATATTCGCGCTACCTTGCCAGACAATAAAAAAATGATGAACACTCCAAATGATTAACGATATCATTAATATTCATATAAATGCTATAATAAACTAAATGCTATAAGCAAAATGCCATACATACATACATACACACACACACACACACACACAACACACTCAAAAACAGACACTATACATATATATATACATACATACATACATACATACTATATACTTACATATATAAATGTTGGAAAAATAAATGTATAAAACTATATAAAAAGAAAAAAGAATTTCATTTAATGGGAACAAAATAAGGTTCGATTAAAATCTTTGTTCGCAGATCTATCGGACGGGAATTTATTCGGTTGTATGTATGTATGTATATTTTGATGTCTGCACCACCGAAAGGACTTTGGGGTAATAGTCACATTTGATTCGTCAAATTCGCTTATCGTGAAAAATCTTCGGATCGTAAAAAGTTTGGACAATTGATATATCTTAAGAGCGAAGCATTTATTTATATAGGAGCCATAATCTAGACCTCCAAATAATTTTCCGAATATGATGTTCCAGAGATTTTGGATCTGCTATTGTGAGAGTAATCGATAAAATGCAAAGCAACTTTGCACATATGTAGTTATTTGGGGTTCCCCATGCAATTTGAGCATTATTGTTTTACTACAACATGACAGTTTTCGGTATACATTTCTCGAATTATATTCAAAATTCTTAATTTAAATAAAATAATATTTTTTGGCGAATTAATAATGGCTCGTTTAATAATAATATTTTTATTGATAATTTGTTTTAAAGGTAAACCTTACAGTACTTTTTAAAAATCTAAAGTTTTCCTACACTGATTACCCCCAATCAAGATTTTCATAGTAGTTTAGGTGAATGTAGAATTGCACAGCATATGGTTGAGGGAACGAATCGCATATTCACCTATCTGGACGCAAATAGAAAATATCATCTGCTGCGCACCGAAGTAGTACCCACTGATGAAACCCTTTACATGTTTTGCACGCCTACAGACGTGGTAGAAACCAAATGCCAAGAAAATGGACAATTTTCAACACCGCTGCCGATGTGGTGTCATAATCCCATGCCCACTACCATAATGCGTGTAAAGGATAATAACTGCTACGCTGTCATGTATGCAGTGGGTTATGTCATCCAGTCACAGGAGTTGGAACTTTACAGAACTTGCTTCGATTCAAGCGCTATCAGAGTATTATACTCTGAAAGTCTCGTGTTTCACAAGACTTTTTGTGAGTGTGAATACATACATATGAAAGAATCAAGAAACTAAGGTTTAATATATGTAATTCTTTTCATTTATGCAGTTCCGCATCGTCCTAGGGTAGAATTTCTCACGGATGAATTATTGAGTCCTGCCGAAGCAGCCTCTTATATGAAATATAAGATTTTCAATAACTTTCGTTGCATTTTTGGCGATAAACAGAGTTATTTGCCACATGCTGCTGTTCTCATCATTAATCGTGGTCATTTGGTGGCCTCTGCCGATTTCCTGTTTGTTGATCAAATGGGCAGTACCTTTCGATATCTTAATATTGTGCCCCAAATAAAATCGATAAACGATGGCAATTGGAAAAGGATCGAAGAATGGGTGCGAAAACAAGTTTCACCAACAAAGCCATATAGCGTAAAAACTGGTGGAATCGGAACTCTGTCGTTAATTGATGAACAGGGTTCCTATAGAGCAGCTTGCTTATCAGGATTCGATAAAATTCCTATACCGGCATGGACCTACAAAATAGTCAGGGATTTAAATGGTAATAAATTGTATGTCTTCTTAACATACAATAGTTCATTTTGCAAGGAACTACCGCCGATTCTGGAAGTTTGCCATCCTGTTCAATGTCCTTTGCGGTTACCAGATACAGCCTATGATGGATACACGTTTTGCTGCGATCCGACAAAATTTCCTTACTAATTAAACTAAAGTTGTACTTTTTATGACTAGTTAGACCAATTTTAATCCAAGGACGTAATCAGTTACATACTTCATAATTCCAAAAACATAAGCAGGCAAACACTCCAAGCACATTCCCACGAAAAGCACGTCTCAAACTAAAATAAATATCGATGCAAAAAAACATGGCACTACATACATACATACATACATATGTATGTATGTATGTGATTTGAAACCAAATGCATATTATGGCTCATTTATAAAGTATGTATGTATGAGAATTTATTTTAAAATATTGCCAAGCCTTTCAAAACAAATCGGGTTAAGAAGGCATTGCTTCTTTTCATTGGGGCATAGGGTGGCCACACTTGTGGCTGTTAGTGATCAAGTGATACTTACAGCAACAACTTTCTCAAATATCTGGCTGTTCATCTTGTTAATCTAGGACACTCACTTTTTGTACACACAACTCACTTTCTGCACTCCACCCAAAAAAAAAGTAAAAATAAAATAACACACAAAAAGGAACATTTGTAAGCTAGCAATGCTCGCTTTTACGACGATTAGCGACGCCATCAGCCATTTTTTGCCGAAGTCCATATGCAAAAAGCAAATGTAAATTAATAATTAAATTAATTATCACAAACATGACCCGATTAAACTACAATTATAGAAGATTATTATTTTGTTTCAGACTGCAACCGATTTTAACAAGGAAATAAATTTTAAAACTTATTAAACACAAGAGAGCAATTGAAGGCGACACAAGCTTGCGGGAAAGTTGCCAGATCTGCGATCAGGAACATAACAAAAACGGCAGAAGGAAAGAGACGGTACGAGACAATTAAGAGGGCATCACTGAATCAGTCGATAACTTTAACCCAGGGCTGCCCACAATGAGCCAAAAAAAATGTTAGTGGAATTGTGTAGTCTGACCTTTCGCCAACTTTAAAAATTGTTGCCATTTTTGGTAAAAATAATTTTGGCGACACTAGTTGAAACTACTGATTTATAGGGACCTATGCACATATGCATATATGGTTATTCGAACTGAATATAGTAGAGGGGCCATATACATATGTGTGATCCACGAGAAACTAAGTTAGGTTCTATTAAGAAAAAAATACACTCAAAAATCAGCTGATAAATTTTAAAAGTACATTTGTATGTATGTATGTATGTATATCAAACTTAATATTAAACGTTGCTGACAGATTTTATATTTTTTGTTTTTGCTATTGTAAATAGCAGTTACATCGGTTTTTAAATTGGTAAGCATTTTTGCTTTCAAGACCTAACTTTAAGCTACTTATCAACATCAATATAAAATGGAAATGGAAGAATCCCTTATAAATTTATTAATTTAAAATTTTTTCAGTTTACTACACATCGAATTTGAATGAAAGAACACTTTAAGCCTTAGTCTAATCTTCATGTATTCGTGGATATCACTTTAAGTAACGCTGCACCACTTCACGCATCTCCTTGATTACCTTGCGCTGATCAGGTGCACCAACAACAGCTGTACCAGAGACAATCATGTTAGCCCCCGCTTTGGCGCAGCACTCAATGGTTTTGGGCCCAACGCCACCATCTACTTCAATGTCGATGTTGGGATAATTTTGGCGTAGCCACTCCACTTTTGGCATCATATCTGCCATGAATGATTGGCCGCCGAAGCCAGGCTCCACTGTCATTACTAGCACAATATCAGCAATATCCATATATTTGGCAAGCTCCTCCACCTGCGTGGAACAAGAAGCCATATGAGAGCAACTTCGAAATCTAACTTAACCTCAATCTAAGAACCTTGGTGCCGGGTTTGATAGCCAGTCCCACCTTCATACCAGCCTCTTGAACCATTCTACTAACTTCGCAAACATCTTTTACTGGTTCTATATGAAAAGTGTAGAGATTGACTCCCGCATCGGCCATGGGAGCTATCCATTGCTCTGGCTTGCTGACCATCATGTGGGTCTCAAAGAAGGCCGTCTGTGAAAAGGATACGTTCAAGTCAAATTTGGCACCACTTCCTACTCTACATACCTTAATATTGCTACGTAAACATTTAACCATAGGATGACCAAAGGTCAGATTTGGAACGAAACTTCCGTCCATTACATCCAAATGGAGATAGTCAGCTCCATTGTCCAACAATTTCTGTGACTCCGTATACAGGTTGGCAAGATCAGCATTTAGAATGCTGGGACCAATTTTAGCTTGGACTGGAGATGACATTTTGCTCCTACACCGATAAATTGTGCGCAACACCTGTTGGCTTGATGGGATGGTTGGGAACGCCGTGTTGCCCGCTTTAAGGTCAAACCGAGGAGCTGGAGCTCGAATTTCCATAAAAATCTCACAAAATAAATAAAAATACTAGATTGACTTCGAACTGGTTCACGAACTAGTATTGTGCTGAACAGACTCGATATTAAATGAAAACGTATTAATTAAAACTAAATAACTTGCGCGAAAATATAAATACACATAAAATAAAACGAACAACAAACTATAATGCATAAATGAAATCTTCAGTCTATTTCCAATATTAACTGACTGTATTTTTGAGACGGTGATTTACAAGTTACTCAAAATAAATGCAGCTCAGCCGAGCCGGCCGAATTGGTCACACTAATTCAGAATGGTAAACAAACCAAAAAATTTTTATTGCTTCAAAATTGATTTTCGTGAATATAAATATATATGTATTTCAGTCTGTAACTTTGCACACCGATGTGGGTGACCTTAAAATCGAATTGTTTTGCGAGGCGTGTCCCAAAGCCTGTGAAAATTTTTTGGCCCTGTGTGCCAGCGACTACTACAGCGGCTGTGTCTTCATAAGGAATATCAAAGGATTCATAATACAAACTGGAGATCCTACCAATACGGGAAAGAACGGACAATCTATATGGGGTACCAAATTTGATGATGAGTTTAAAGAGACAATTAAGGTAAACTGAAGCTAATCCATTAGAGGGTAGAACCCAATTTAATTAGTTGCCCTTATCTTCCAACCAGCATACAGATCGGGGAATGGTATCAATGGCTAACAATGGACCCAATGCCAATGCCAGTCAGTTTTTTATAACTTATGCTGCCCAACCAAATTTGGATTTAAAATATACTTTATTTGGTCGCGTTATAGATGGGTTCGATGCTCTGGATGAGTTGGAAAAACTGCCAGTTAATCCCAAAAACTATCGTCCGCATGTCGAAAAAAAAATTAATGGAGTTACTATACATGCCAATCCCCTAGCCATATGAAAGGCAAAATAGATTAGACACATATGTATAAATTAAATAAAATTTGAATTATAAAAAAATGTAAATAGATTTTTGTTCAACTGAAATAATTATCAGAATAAAATATTAGCTTGGCACGTTTCTTTTTAAATGTTTAATTTTATTTAAATTTTAGATGATCTCTAACATTTTGAGTTTTTTACATACAAACATTGTTTTTAGATTTGCTTTTGGATTTCATATCATTATTATTATTATATAGTTAATATTATTATATATGTATATTAAATTTTTAATCAACGATTCAATTACTCTTCCGGTTCTTCATTATAATTTTAGAAAACTTTCTAAAATAAATTAGAACTTTTGTTCAACTTGCCCATATCATTGCATTTTCATTTGAAAATTTTTGCATTCTTTTTCACTTGTGTGTTTGCGTGGTAGGAAGAAAAGTTTAAGGGAAATGGAAAAAGAGGCTTATTAGAGTATAAAAATGAACTGAGAAAGTGTCATAAAATATAAATCAACACATGTTTTGTTTTGTCTACCTACATAAGTTTGGTTCCGATTCGATCATATAATTTATATAATTTGGAGAGCTATTCAAATCTAGAATGTGGGATAGGATTATTGATACTACTACGATATACATATGTACGTATGCATATGTATTTCGATCACATCGCATTGACTTTATTTAAAAGAATGGAAGATCAACAATCCTTGATATAAGGTTCGAACAAAAGTTTAGAAATTTTGGAATTGGTCTTGTGTTAAGGGTTCATATTCCACATATTTCTTTAGTAGATTGAAATCCTATCCTTTTACATACATATATCAATATACATACATATATATGTATATTTGTCTCATCATTCATTGTAAATTGTTTTGCAGTTGTTTCATTTTGGTTGCCTTCTTATTTTGTCACTTATAAAATGTTTAACTGCTATTAAAGTAATAGTGGTTATTCCCATCTGTTTATTGAATAATTTAAGTTTTTGCTTTAGAAGTACGATGACTTGAGAGGGGAATGGGATGGGATGAAGGGGGGAGGGTGGGACAAAGATTTAATTATTGTATGAGCATTTTGTTTTGTATTTGATGCTTTGGTTTTTTTGTTTGTTATACCCTTGCAGAGGGTATAATAAAATTGGTCAGATGTTTGTAACGCATAGAAATAATCGTTTCCGACCCCATAAAGTATATATATTCTTGATCAGCATCGAAAGCCGAGTCGATATGACCATGTCCGTCTGTCCGTCTGTCCGTCTGTCCGTCTGTCCGTCTGTCCGTCTGTCCGTCTGTCCGTCTGTCTGTTTCTACATACTTAATCGATCTTAAATTTTGAGCTACGTGAATAAAAGTCATATCATTCTGTCCGTTGTTGTTGCAAGCAAATTAAGTTCAAAGATTGGTCGGATCGGACAACTATAAGTTATAGAAAAATAGGAAAGATCAGAGGTACCTCGGTCAAAATGTGAGTTGTTCAAAACAGTTCTTGTGAGAAAAACTTTTTTGTTTTTTAAGATATTTCAACCAAATTTGGCACATAGATGACAATTCTACTTCTACACCTTACCAGCAAATTTGATTCAGATCGGATAATAAACACCGACATAAATCAATAAAATCAATAATCAACCCCCATCAGAAAAAGTCTGTTTTTGTGAGAAAAACTTTTTTGTTTTTTAAGATATCTCAACCAAATTTGGTGATCAGATGAGAATTATACTTTTACATCATATCAGTAAGTTTGAATCAGATCGGATAATAAACACCGACATAAATCAATAAAATCAATGAATCAACCCCCATCAGCATCAGTATGTTTGCATATGCAGCCAATTAAATACGTTTATATTTGCTTTTATATATTCGTACACAAACAACATACATGGAAACATACAAACATACATACATACATATATGCGAACACGTGTTTGAAAAAACTACAAGCTGAGTGCGAAACAGAAAGAGACAGAAAACTATTTGTATTGTGTTGTTGTTTTCTAGAATTCGTCAGAAAATTTAGAGAGCGAGAAGCTGGACGCTTGCAATGTATACCGAAATAGCGAGGCAGTGAATTATGAGTTTGGTAGCGCAATAGGTAGAGATCGATTCTAGAAATCACGTGAGCGGTGGTTCAAATCCGACCGTTGGCAAACTCGAATTTTTTCTTACTGTTTCTTTTTTTGGATCAAATTTTTTTAAAATTTTATATTTCCAATTTTTAAAATATCTTGAATCCGATATGACGGAGAAAGTAATCAATTAATCTGCAAGGGTATACAAACTTCGGCACGGCCGAAGTTAGCTTCTTTGATATTTTTTTTTTTAGTTTTCTTTTTTTAGAAAAATATGGATTATTCGAAATTTGATTTGATTTGATTGGAGAATGTATAATATTATTATTACGAATATTAAATGCTAAAGTCGTGTAGATTTGTAGTACTATTATATGGAATGAATGCTATTATTCTCTTTTCTTTCTTGATTTTTTCCTTTCTCTTTGTAGTTTACTCTAATCATTGCGGTTAAGTCAAAAATGTTGAATTACGAATACGAGAGTGAAATTCGTAGTCGTAGTGAGTAGAGTTCGATCTTATTTAGGATTCTTGACGAGAAAAATATACAAAAAGTACACATGTTTGTATTTATGTATATATTTTTGTGTGTAGGTTAGTGTGTGTGTAAAAATGTTGGTAATTTTCTTGATTTCCGATGTTAGTACATATATATATATATATATATATATATATATTTATATTCACACATATATAGATCGTTTGTTGTTAAGTATATGAATAACTTTTCCCTTTCTATGTTCTTGCTTACTTAAGTTGTTCATAAATAGATTTATTTCAATTTATATCCATACATGCATCGATGTACACATATATGAATATATATATATATATATATAATTTTTTTTTATATATGTATATAAATTACATACAATAATTCAACTTAGTTTTTGTGTAAAAATGGTCTCGCCTCTGAGCTATAATGCCCGACAATTGCCTGGAGCAATGCAGCAGCATCATATAATATAGATATATATATATATATATATATATATATGATCTATATCTACATATACATATGCCAAATCTCTTATTCAAGTAGCAGCCTGGCCACTCAAACAATTTTCGCTGTAAGTAAAATTATTCTTAGTAAAACTAAATTAAGAAATTAAAAGAAATTGATCGATTTGTTCATATTTTATTTTTTTTTTTTTTGAATAAATAGTTTTTATTTGAAATTGGTTTTTTCTTCGTATTTTTCGTTTTGTTTAGGTAGAATTTTACAAGTTTCTTTTAATGGAATATTAAATATTACAGGATAAAGGAGTGAGGAGAGTACTCGACATGGGTGGTTGTAGAGGGGGGGAATGGGATTAAGTGAAGTGTGGTAGGAGGAAGGGGTTGGGGTGAATAGGAGACGGGTCGCTTCGTAAATGCTTATAACATGACTTGATTTTCATTATAAGTTAGAATAGTTGTTCATTGCTGAAATCGGTTATGTTTGCCGATTTATTCTCACTGGTTCCTTAATTTTCATTTTGCATATTTTGTTTGTTGTGTTTAAATGTCAAATAATATTTATTATAATTATTATTTTGCTAATAAACCTTACTAAGTTTTTTGTTTGTGTTTGTGTGTGTCTGTGTGAGATTTAAGTTTCTTAAGTTTTGTGTTTGTGTGTGATTTCCATAAATTAAACTTAAAAACTATAAAACATAAATTTGGATATTATTCCTCAAGAGCAAAGTGTACATAAAAACAAGATGATAGAAGGAGAATAAGTGTGTGGGGTGGGAGAGAGAGACGGGGGAGGGGAAAGAAATTCGATAAGTTAACATAAAGTATGATATATTAATATGTATATAAATTCATTGCAGCTAAAATCATGAAATACATAAACATATACACATCATCATCGGCATTTAATCATAAACGTAATTATAATCAATCAATAGGACTAAATTGAACAAAATGTTTGCAGTCGAATGACCGACTTTAAGATAACCTTTACCCATTAGAAGGTAGAAAAATACCCAAAGGTATAGTATATATGTATATATTAAATAATGAATAATAGTTAGCCACAAATAGCGACTAATAAAATATCTCAATAAAAAGCTATGTATATATATCTGACATGGAAAGAAGGTTAACATTCGGACATATATATAAATATATATATATACATATATACTTCGCATGGGTAAAGGATATTTTAAAAAATGCATTTTAGAAATATTGTGTTTTTGTGTGTGACAGTGTGTGTGTGTGTGTGCGTTAAATGCCATTCACTAAAATACAATCAAATGTCACAATTTGTTTAGTTGTATATATATGTAGTTATATATATATATATAAATATTACAATCAATCAATATAGTTTTGAGATTTGTAAGCTAATTTTGTTCGTTTGATTCAAATTTGATAAATGGAAAATCATACATGTATTAGTAGTATATAACAAATATATGTATGTATGTATGTATGCATGTGTGTGTAGCATATATCGAGAGTTGCCTGTAGTAAATGCCATTGATTTGCATATTTATATGTATATATATATAAAATACTTGAAATTAGTGTACAAAAAACATAATAATTATGCATACAATTTTTCTTTTCCTTTTTTTTTTTGTGTGTTTTGTAGCTGTGTGTATGTGTTTGTATATGAATTTCATCTCTCTTTACACGGCGAATTACAATTTACATTATATATTAATCAATCAAACCGTTAATCAATCGATCAATTATTTAGTCAAGTGGCCCGGTCTACTTGAATTTATGCAAAAAATTCTTTAGTTCTTGTTTTGTTTTTCTTCTGTTTTTTTTTTCATCTTTTTTCTTTTTTGGTAAATACAATAGATAGAGATTTATATGGTTTTTCTTTTAAATTAGGCTTAAATTTTAAAGTTTTTGTTTTTGTCGTGTTGTTTTGTTAATATTTCTTTTTTTTTTTTTCATTCATATATATAATATTCCTCTGATTCTTTTTTTTTTTTTTGTTTCTTTCTGACGCTGACAACACTTTTTTGTTTGCTCTTACTATTTGTTTAAACACTTTTCAACTTAATGCTAAGCGACAATAAAACAAGCAAATGACAAAAATGCATCAATTGTGCATCGTTATTATTGGTTGGAGTGGTGTGAAGGATATGGCATGAATAATTTCATAGAGAGCGTTAGTGTACGGAAGGGGGAGATAGGGCTGGGAAGAGAGAGAGATAGCGAGAGAGATAAAGAGATTGCAACAATTATATATATATTATATATATATATATATATATATATATCTGTTAGTTTGTATATATATATATACATATATACTATAGTTGAAAACTAAACTTAAATTGTTATGATCGAAAAAAGTTCTATCAAAATTATTCAGACCAAAGAAAGCAACAACGACTTTGTGCCAAGGCTTGTTTGTAAGTGTGCGTGTATATGGAGGAGTAGGATAGTGCGATAGATTCGCGCACAGCTAATTCCGGTTACAGGATGTAGAGAGACGGGAAAGACTCTAGCGTTTTAACACTTGCCCTTATTTAAACAATCTCATCCCCCTCTTCATTGACTCGAAATTAACTGTATTCCACGCATCGTTCATCCTTTGTTTGTATGTATGTATGTAGATAGAGATGTTTGTTTGTTTGTCTGTATGTATATAGGAAATGTTTTGAAATAATTATTTCTTTCTCATTTTGTTGTTAATTTTCATGTCAGCTGCCTTCACTTCACCATTATCATATTTCCTTCCAACTCGGTTCATCATTTTAGTTTTTAGTGTATTTTTTTTCTGTTTTCTGTTTTTTTTTTTTTTTGTTTTTGTTTGTTTTTCATTTTGTTAAACAAATTAAAGTTCTTTGGGCTTTGCTTAGATGATGTCCTTGTTTTCTGCTGTGCTCATTCAATCAATCTAATTTCATCATCTTCATTATCAATTGAATCTTTCTTTGTTTTTATTTTTGATCAATGCCTGGTGGGTTTTAGTTGTGCTCCCGCGCGTCGCTGCTCCACTTTCTGCTCCTGATGCTCTTCCTTTCTTATTCTTTTTTTATTTTTTATTTTTTATTTTGTTTTGTATTTTTAATACCGTTACGGTAATGCGCTTTCCTTTGTCTCCTTGTCTCGTTGGTAGCTCTTTATGTCGTATTTTTCTTCACCGCTGGTTACCGCTCCCGCTTAGTACAGACCACATCCACGCAGATTATTTGCTATAATGACATCGGTAACAGCATCGAATACAAACTGGATATTGTTGGTATCTGTGGCGCACGTCATGTGGCAGTAAATTTCCTTCGAGGTTGATTTGTTTTTCGCTTCGAATTGAGCTTGAATGTAGGCAGCTGCCTCACCATATTCCTGACCACCTGCAAAATACGATCAATCAAGAGGAAAACGCATTTTTTAGAATTTCAACAACCAAATTTCTCATTGCGACTTAATTTCTTTGATTCTCTGATTAGATTTTTCTGCTTTTGTCCCATTCCAAATGGGGTTAAAAAATAAAACAAAGTTATACATGATTATTGGTTCCATTTCCATTCTATCCACTATGTCCAATTGAAGGACTTTCTCAGTACCTTTATGGTACATCATATGGGTAAATAAGACAGCTCAATAAAAAACTAAACTTTGGAGTTTTCAATTTGAACTATTTCACTTATATGTCAATAACTTAACTTTTATACGAATCAAGGGTTTATCATATATATGTATATATAAATATTATATTTGTATGTAGACTTGTAGATATTATATACCTGTATATTCGGGAAAGCATATAGTCAATGGACTTTTACGTATTTTCTCTTCAAACAAATCCTTTTTGTTTAGGAATAGAATAATCGAGGTATCCGTAAACCATTTGTTATTGCAAATTGAATCAAAAAGCTTCAATGACTCTTGCATGCGGTTCTTAAATAAATAATGAGGATAAAAATCGATATTATATAGTACAATGTGACAGTATAGTTTATCTCTCATCTTACCGTAGTTTCATCTTCATGCAAAACTTGATCATATTCCGACATAGCCACACAAAAGATGATCGCTGTGACATCCTCAAAGCAATGTATCCATTTCTTACGCTCTGAACGCTGGCCGCCCACATCGAATAGTCTAAAGACATAAAAATATGATAAATAATATAATATATAAAAAGAAATACTTATTCTTCATATGTCACTTACTTGAAATTGAGATTTTTGAAGGAGAAATGGACTTCCACAATGCCAGTGGTCTTGACGCGAGTACGTAAAATATCCTGTTCAGTTGGTTGATAATCCTTTGCACCTAATCTATCCAAATCGTCCAGGAAACTGTAAAAAGCAAGCAACATTGAAAATGAGATTAATTGCATTCACTTGACATGATGACCAGACCAGCAGGCAAATATAGACATATGAACTCTGTTTGCATAGGACTCCCCCCCTCCCCTCCCCCTCACCCCATTCCCCTCTTTGTGTTGCTAGCTCCCTCTTACTTATCTCTTACTCGCATAGAATATACATATTGTCTTCCTCTACGCTAAAGGGTATATTATCCTTTAGGGTTCGTGCTCTGGTTTTGGCTCTTGAACAAACAACTAGGGGGTAGCAACAGGCAAGGTAGTTAGCAAACAGTTAAAAATATACTAGACACATGTAGTGGCAGAACATCTAGGAGGACACAGCACAGTTCAAACAAAAGGGCACTGCTACAGTTCAGCCCCGATAACTCGAACATTTACAAATGTATAAAAGGATGTGTGTAAACTTCGGTACAATTGTCACAATTATGTATATATACATCTATATTTATGCCCATTTATTGACCTAAATATGTACATACATATATACAGATAAGTTCCTATACATAATGTATACATATATCCAAAAGCTCAGTTAATGGCATATTCAGGAGTGGGGAATTAGTGATGCATGCGAATTTGTATTATTATATCAAAGATTTGATTATATACTCCACAACTCGATAGATCGGCTTTAGTTACAGCACTGTGTTTGTAAGCCACCAATTTGATGGGTAATATTAGGTTCCGGATTGGATTTCGCCACATGTGTGTGTGCATTTAGTTGCTAATTGGTTTTATGTTGGTTGCTCAAGCTCAACAATGTAAAGGGCTTGGAATCGGGATTCTCCAATTCCAATTCCAAGCCCAAATCCAAATCCAAATCCAAATCCAAATCCAACGCCAACGCCACCGCCAACTCCACCAATTAGTAGGTCAAGCTAGGTTTGTTCATTCGATGATTTGACCGAGATGTGAGTTGCCTGTTTGAGGCTGTAATTAACCTTAGACACGCAACTCGGCCATATGTATACTTGTATGAGCAAAAGAGGTATTGTGACAGCTGGTGGCAGGGGATAGCAGAGTGGGGAGGGGGTTGGCGGTTAAAAAAAATTAAAAAGGGCAGCTAACTAAAATTTCATTTGTTGCTCTTAGGTGGCAAGTTGAAGAGTCGTAAATAACTCAAAAAAAAAAAAAACAACAACGTGAAAACAGAAACAAAACTTCACAATAAAAAAAAAACTTTTTTGTCTTATTTTTGGAATCTTTTGTTTACCAACAATTTCTTGGGCTGATTTTGTTCCCTGTTTTTTCTTTTTTCTCTTATTTTTGGGTTATGTCGGCTTGGGCAACTGGTTCGGTTCGTTTAGTTGTTGTTTTTTTAAATTTTGCCTCAATTACGCATATTGCTCAACTTCAAGCGGTGGCGTCGCCAAAAAAGACAAAACAACAACAACAACTACATACATATGTATGTATGTATGTACAATAAATTTATTGTAACCGCCCCATCGATCACAATGGGTTAACCATTACAGACATCTCAGTCTGGCAACTCTCATCTGCAAGCAGGGGGGCGGCATTTGCCCCAGTCACGCTTGCTGCTTGCTTGTGGCAATACTCGTAACTTGTAACTCCTCGAAAAACTCACTCAAACGAAAAGGCAATAATGCATAATCTCAAAATATTAATAAATATTTATATGCCAAATGCTAATTAAGTGACCACAAAATATGATATGCATATCTATGTATATATATGTACATGCGTACATATAGAAGAGGGGAGTTGGGCTGAGTTCGGAAATATTTCACAATTGAAAGTTAAACTAACTAAATGCAATGTTATATTTAGCACTTTTTTGTTTTCTTTCATATACCCTAACGAAGAGAAGATCCTAGTAAACCGATTACTTGATCGACTCTTCTTTCTAACCCCATAAAAAGCCTAAAAAAGGATATATAGTATCGGTATATCTGATATGTTATTGCCAATTGGATCTACTCATGCTACACACATATAAAAAAGGGGGATGTATACTTAAAGGGCATAGGGTATTATAGAGTTCGTTATAAATTATCTTATCTCCTATCGTTATACATATATATTTCTCTTTTCGCATGGGTATCCTAAACGATTTTTTGTCTCATTTCTCTGCTATGACACGGAAAATTTGTTTGTATTAACGGCAAATGTGAGGCAATGTGTTAATACTTTACCTGAAGCATATACTAGATATAGCTATATCTTCCTTGAAAATAAAAATTGCAAAAAGTATATACATACATATATATATGTATGTATATGTATGTATGTATGAATATAAATATATAAATATAAAGTCATTATTCTAAGTACTTGCGACTGACCTTGGCTCATCAAGTCAGTCGGTTTCTTTGTATTATGTTGAATACCTTTTCAATTAAAGTGATTTTTTTTTTTTTATGATTCGCTTAAGTTAATTTCTTGGTAGTTTTTTGAATATGTTACCTCATTTCCCATTCGATTAGTGTCAATCAAAAGAAAATTATAATCAACATTTTATATACATATGTATACATATACATAATAACTTTTGCTTTTCTCTGATAAAACACTTTCAATTTCATATCAAATCTGAGAGCTGACACAATTAGCAAAGACATCTTAAATAGCAAAACCAACAACAACTACAAACTGGTGGCAGCGGCAGCATTGAAGCGGCACGTAACCCAGCACAGGTGTAACGGTGGAGGAGAAGCGGAGGGGAAAGCGGGTAATGGCGGTAGACGACGGGAGAGATGTGTATAAGTAGACTAAGAAGCCGGCTGATCGTGTTTAGTACGTTGCGGTTGGTCTATGAGGCAGCAGCTCGAGTTTCGGTTCGACAACAAAGTTTGGCGGTTGGCTAGTTGCGTGCGAAATATATATACATACATACTTATTACATATATATAATTATATTTATACATATATGTATATAGTATATAGTGAGTGATACATAAAGTTAATCCCACAATTGAAATTCGAAATGAAACAACATAAAAAGTGGTTTTAATTGCTATGAAATATCCAAAAGAAAACAAACCAAATCTGCAATTAATGTAATAGATGTGTTTTCTACTGTGCAAAAGAAATAATCAATTCAACTTCAGTTTTCAAGATCAACTTTAATTATATATAGTTTCACTTATTTGTATTTTCCTTTTATGAGGTGAGTTCAATCGCCCATCCTGGTTTTTCCTTACCAAAATGAAAATGAAAATAAACTAAACCAAATTAGTTGCATTTAGTTAGCCAAAGATGTGGATGATGTTGGTTGGCATGTGAAAGTCAAATTTGTATAATCAATTTATGTGTTGGGCATTATTTTTTATTTTTAAGTCCAATGGCGCACCCCTTAATAATCGTATAGTATATGTATATATGTATGTATTTTGCAATAACTAGGTAGGTATATAAAAGATAGCAAACAAAATGTGAAGATAAACATGATGTATGGATGGAATGTGACATAATCATTGAAATCAGTTCGGTATTAATGCAGGTTTTCGATTATCGATGATTAAATAGATAAAATGAATTCAATATATAATATATGTACTTGCAAATTGTTTTCAAGGACTATCAATAGTTATTTTTCTGCAAAAGTATTTTAATCAAAATGTAAGTGGCCAAAATCCTTTAGTCGGGAACAAAGACAAATAAAGGCAAAATTATCAAACTAATATTTGATCGATTTTTCGCAATTTACAAAATTTAGCCCTGAAAACGTGTTTTTATTAAACTTTGTTGACTTTCCACTTCGGTTTTTATGGGACAATAAATTAATTAATTTGGACAATGTATTGAAAAATTTGGCGTGTTTTTTAAGTTATAAGTCAAAATAGAATTGATTAAATAGTCAAAATTTCACAGTATACAGCCTTCATTTGCTTTTGGGCATTCAGCTATATATATATATATATATATATATATACACATACATTTAAAGACATATTCCTTTTGATTTGGTTTTATTCTTTTACATCTTCATCTCCTTCTTTAATCTTTCCGTAGCGTGTATATGAGCAATGTGCCATTGTGTGTTTGTATGCGTATTGTTTATGTGCGTGTGTGTGTGGGAGTAGCGCGCAGGCTCCTTGCCTTGAGCTTGAGAACTCAAGATTGCTCATACGCCCCGTTTGCCATTTATTTCTTCATTGAACAATTTCATTTTGTGTGTTAAAGCTCCCTTTTGCCCTGCCTCTCTTTTTTGTTGCTATTTTTCCCCTGGCTTTCCTTTATATTTATCTTGACTTTCGACTTTTGTGCGCCTGCTCGGTTTTTCTTTTTCTGTTCTGTATCTGTATGTATGTGGTGTGTGTGTGTGTGTGTGTTAATATAATTTAAATGCCTACAAAAAAGAAATTGATGAAATTTTTCCCCATATACAACAAAGATTTTTTGTGTATGTATTGTGTAAGGACACAAAAAGCACTTGGCTTATCCTTGCCCTTGCCTACACTGCAAGCAGCAGCAGCAGCAGCGACCTTGCAGCACTTAAACTATAAATGAATATGTATGATTGTGTGTGTGTGTGTGTGTGTGCAATTGGGAGTGTGTCCATGTGGGTAAGTGTGTGGTTTATCGCGAGTTGGTTATAATGAACTTGAATGATAATCCTAGCGACAGAAAAAAAAAAAAAACGAAATGAAACGAGAATGTCAAGCAACTCTCTTGGCGTTGACTTTTATGGCCATTGTTAAAATGGAAAGAACACTTGTCCAACCGCCACTCTTAACTAACCACACCGCACGCCGTATCAGCCCATCCCGCTTCACTTACTCATCTTTCTTTGTCTCATCCCCTCAGTCTCTCTCCTGCTTCTAGTTTTGTCTCAATGAAACCGAAATCAAAAATGAGTGCATCTTAACCTAAAGATATATATGCATATATATACTTAATGGTTTCAATTTAAGAGAAGCGGAAAGGTTAATGTAATAATTATCGATAAATATTATCTAAACCTAAGATCTAGATTACTTAAACGATTTTTTAAAAAACTTAGCAATCATTTAAATTAGAATATAAAGGATTCGATAAGAGATTTCGCTCCCAAGTTTAGTTTTAGGAAATTTTGTTAGACGAATACGCAAAGCACTTGGGTAAAGTAGACACACTGTTTCCTACCCAAATACTTGGTAAAGGGGTTTCACTTTATATAAATATGTATATATACATAAATAGCAAATTTTATACATATATGCCTTGGCCGCACACACACACACAGACACACAATCCCAATGTTAAAACCAATGCAATGCACATAATTTAGTTTTTTTTTTTTCATCATTTTGTAAAGTTTTCCGCACAAATTTCACGCTTGAGGCAGCAAAACGCCTTCGAGTTCGTTTCGACTTGATTTTCGTCTTGAATTATATTGAGTAAATGACAAAAATGGCCAACAACAACAACAAACAGCAGCAACAACAATATAATAGGCCAACAACCAACCACTAACCAGAGCTACTTGACTTGAACAAATAAACCATAACTAAAGTCATATTTGACTAAGCAAAAAGGCAACCAACTTTCCCCTCTACCACACACCTCAGAGAGTTGCCCTTCCCTCTGGCCCAGACCTTTGTTAATTGTGAATTGTTTGTTTTATCGTTCAACTTGCTTCAACTAACTGCTGGGCCCAATAAATATCTACATGCCTATTCGTATCTATTGTCTATAACAGAGACATAGAAAGAGAGAGACAGAGAGAGAGAGAGAGAGAGAGAGAGGAGATAAACAATGACTAGTTATGACATATTTGCTTTTCCATTCAACACCTTTCAATGTTGTTTTATATATGTATGTATGAAGTCACATTCGTTCTATTGAAAAAGCACTAGAATTATTTTCACATCTCATTTGCCTCCGCCTTTTGATACTAAGAGTATTCTGATAATTATTCAGATGGATGAGGGATTTCATGGTGACCTGAGCTTAATCCAAATGTATCTGACTATATTTATTCTATAGAAGTATCATCAACACTTTGCGAGAATAAGCCAAGATGTCCAGCCTTAGTAGATCCACTTCCACACTGGCTCTGATGATTATGAGACGTTCAACATATTCAGCAGCGTCGACAATTTTACCACATGCCGGTGGGGGGGCATCGTCAGGACCGGTAACAGCAGCTACTCCCGATGGATTGGGCGTGGCAACGGAAATTGAAAAATCAATTGCGATGCAACGACATCAACGACAGCAGCAGCAACAGGAAAAGCATCAACATCAGGAGCAGCAGCAGCAGCAGCATGGTGAAAAGAAGTCCTCTTCCACCAGGTGAATCTCACCCTTCTAACCCTCATCTTTGTAAACCATTTAAACACATTTTTCTCTAGTGCAATGAGAGGAGGAAAGGCATCGTCGATGGCAACAGCAACAATCGCACCAGCAAATGTTGGCACTACAGTTCGTCCCTATTCCGAGGTGCCGGGCCCATATCCTTTACCCTTGATAGGCAATTCCTGGCGCTTTGCTCCCATAATTGGTAAATTGTCATCTCTTACACTCTGATGGAATTTTCCTCTTGATAATTTTTCATTTCCCGATAAACATTTAGGTACCTATAAGATCAGCGATTTGGATAAGGTGATGCATGAGTTGCATGTTAATTATGGCAAAATGGCCAAAGTTGGCGGTCTAATTGGTCATCCGGATCTTTTATTTGTTTTCGATGGTGATGAGATACGAAATATATTCAAAAAAGAAGAGACCATGCCCTACAGGTGAGTAAGTGGTTGAATTTCAATGGTTGCATATAACTGGTGAACACTGTAAAACTCTGTCTGCCACTAACATGCATATGCATTCATGCATATCCCGGATATTTCCCCTTAGCTGCCCACCCCCCCTCTACCCACTTCTTACTATGCCACACTGCTCCCTATGCAATGCTTAATTATTTATTTATGGCAAAGAGCCTCAGCATATGGCATTAAATTATTTATTATATTATTGCTGATGATGGACAGGCAGTATGAAGGATTCGATATTGGAAAGTTTTGCCATTCATTATGAAAGGGAAGGGAAATGAGAGAAAAATAAATGAAAGCCAGTTTAAACTAGATGAATCATTCGCTTGATTGATATATAAAAGTAGTTATAACTATAAAACAAACGGATCAGAATCTATATTTATTCATATACATATGAATGTATATATATAATTGGTATTTAATCTGCCATGGAGTAAGATCAGTCCCGCATAAACGCTTTTCTATATACATACATCAAAATTTAGCTTCAGAAATACTTAGTATCTAACTAATCTAGTTTTTTATCAAAAAGTAACTATTAAATTACACAATTTACTAGAATCTTTTCAACTCTGACGTTTTTCATAATACAGAGAGCCGTCAATTTGCTTCCACTTAAGATAAATCTCACATTTTAGTTAGTCTCGGCACAATTTGAGATTAAAATGCTGCGCAAAACAATTTAGCTTGAGACTAATTTAATTTGCATAAATTTTGAGTATGTATGTGTGTGTCTGTGTGTGAAATATATCTAGTGGATATATATATATAGTCGCATTTGTTTGTCTTACTGTGAAATCTAATTGGAGTTGCTTTCGAGAAATTTGCCGAGTTAGGAAAAGGCAGAAATGCAGCAAAGTAAACTATAATTAAATAAATTAAATATTTGCCTCATCTTTCGGCTGACTTTGTGCATATAAAATAAGTTGACAAAACAATAAAATGGAGAGAAAACCGGCCTAAAGATGGTCACGATTGTGATCCCCCCTCCTCTCCCCCCCATTCCACACAACTGACCTCTCTCTCTCTTTCTCACTCTGATTTGAACTGAAGATAGATATTTGAGTTATTTTCCCACACACACACACACACGCACACACACACAGACGAACAGACATTTCTTTTAGTTTTATTTTTGTTTGTGACTTTGTTTATGGCTTTTTGCGACATAAAAAATTTGCTCACGCCCATGAAATTGTTTACACAAAACTCTTCTTCAGTCGGTCAATCGCACACGTTCATTGATCAATCTTTCAATAGTCTTTAACGTTGTCTAAATATCCATCTATTATCTAAACTTTTTCAAATGATGTGATGACTTGCTGATTTTATTTGCCAAATATCGAATCTATCTGTCTCTCCGGTCTGTCGCCCGCTCTGTCTGTCTTTCTGTCTGTCTGTCGCTCTGTTTGTCTGCCTGTCTGTCTGTCTATAACGTTTACATTTTGTTGATTTTTGGTACATTTGGTTCAGGGCCATAGAAAAAAAATGCCGATAGAGAAGCAACAGAAGGTGGGCGCAAATAAAAGAAAGCTTATATATCGTTATGAATATGCTGTCATATATATATATATATATATATAGATATATTCATATATAGAGGCCGATCTTGGTTTTCGAGCCTATTCACTAAAGCAAAACTTGTGTATTTTTTTTTTTGTTTTGCGGCCTAAGCCTGAAAATATGAACAAAAGAGATTTACAAATCTCTTTCGGCTAAATGGCAAAGTGAAAGCCAGTTTCTGACTTTACCTCTCTTTGGCTGGCAATTAAAAAAGACAATTGAATTAAAAATCAACATCAATCATATTCATTACATAATGATGAATAAATGAATCTAGTGCCAATAATAATCACAAAGTACTAAGTACTATTTATTGACTAAAACTACTTTAATATAGATCTGTGTAGACATATATACTTATATATACATATACTCTGTACATACATACATATGTATATATACTCCTTCAATTTTAAGGCTTTTCTATTTTGGAGGAGTTTCCGTGAAACAAGAACATGATATTTGAATCTCCAATTAAATTTGAAATCCTTGTTTTTGTTTGATGTGTTCGAGGGGCGACATTTAGTCTGCACGCGAAGTCTTATGTGTATAAAATGTTTGCAAGTATTATAAAAAAAAACAAAAAAAAATTTATGTTTTTTTTTTTATTTTTTAACCAGACCCTCTATGCCTTCCTTGCGTCATTATAAGGGCGACCTGCGAGGTGAATTCTTTGGCAATACAGCTGGCCTAATTGGCGTGTAAGTTGATTGTATAATCTAAGCCAAAATGGTTGCCAAAATAAAAAAGAAAAAAAAAAAGCAAAAAGAAAAACTAGAGGAATGGAGAATAAAAGTGTCCTATTCTTTTAGACATGGACCCAAATGGGAGGCATTTCGCCAAGAGGTTCAACACATTTTACTGCAACCGCAGACAGCAAAGAAATATATTCCGCCACTAAATGACATTGCCAGCGAGTTTATGGGGCGGTAAGTTGATGGGAGCTAGCGGTTACATAATCATGAATCATCGTATACATCATCAGTATACATACATACAAATATATATCCACACACTATATTGTATATTGTATATTGCAGCATTGAGCAAATGCGCGACAAGAATGAAGAATTGCCGGCCAACTTTTTGCACGAGTTATACAAATGGGCGTTAGAATGTGAGTGCCAAAAGCGCAAAAGTAATTTTCCATAATTTTAATTGATTTTCTCATTGCAGCCGTTGGTCGCGTGTCTTTGGATACACGTTTGGGTTGCCTATCACCGCAGGGAAGCGAAGAGGCCCAACAAATTATTGAAGCCATTAATACCTTCTTTTGGGCTGTCCCAGAACTGGAGTTACGTATGCCCCTCTGGCGGATTTATCCCACTAAGGCCTATCGCAGTTTTGTCAAGGCCCTCGATCAATTTACAGAGTAAGTAGAGATACTTAACACGAATAATTAAATTATTGAAAAGTTTTTTTCCTTCTCATATTTAAGAATTTGCATGAAAAACATATCAAAAACAATGGATAAGGCGGATTTGGATGAATCGAAAGGTTTAGTGAAAAACGATTCGGATATTTCTATTGTGGAGAGAATTGTACGTAAAACAGGAAATCGGAAACTTGCTGCAGTTTTGGCTTTAGATTTGTTCCTTGTGGGCGTGGATACGGTAATAGAGAAGTACAAATGAAAATTAAATTTAGTAAATTCAGACATTTTCCAGACTTCAGTGGCAGCCTCATCGACCATTTATCAGTTGGCCAAGAATCCAGATAAACAGCAGCGACTTTTTGAAGAGCTCAAACAGATATTTCCCAATAAAGATGCTGAAGTAAATCAAAATGTGCTTGAACAGATGCCCTTTTTGCGAGCCTGTGTGAAGGAAACCTTAAGGTAGGTCATCAAATCAGAGGAAATTGATGGGGAAAAATATACAAATTCTATTCTTTATATCTAGAATGCGTCCAGTGGTTATAGCCAATGGCAGAAGTCTTCAAACGGATGCCATTATCAATGGTTATCATGTGCCCAAAGGGGTAAGTCTGCTATATTTCTATAATCTCTTTTAATTTGTAATATATTGAAATTGGTATTCGATTTTCACAGACTCATGTCATTTTCCCCCATTTAACGGTCTCTAATGATCCTGCCTATTTCCCTGAACCCAAACGATTTTTGCCTGAAAGATGGCTTAAACAGCAGTCTACAGGTGAGTTAATACCAATTATTACTCTCCTTCTTGTCTCTAATCATATATTTGTTTAAATACAGATTGTCCCCATGCTGGTCAAAAGATACATCCCTTTGTCAGTTTACCATTTGGTTTTGGTCGTCGCATGTGCGTGGGTCGACGCTTCGCCGAGATTGAACTACATACATTGTTGGCTAAGGTAAAAATCATTCAAAGTACAGACAGACCAAATTCCATCCAATTATGCTAATTATCTAACATTTTACATCTTACAGATTTTCCGTAAATACAAAGTCTCTTATACTTCCGGAGAATTTGTTTATCGTGTCAATTCTACGTACATACCGCAGTCACCTTTGAATTTCAAATTGACTCTAAGGGAAGAATGAAGGAATTCTGGGCTTTGGTCATATATGGCGTATAAGTGATATTTTTAGTTGTTTTTTTAATTAACTAAATGCACATACACACACACACACACGCATAGATACACACACGCACTGTTTATTTATTAATGCATATACATGTGTGTGTGTGTGTGTGAGCGTGTCTGGAAAAACAATTTACGAGTACTGTACATATTTAGCTACTTAGTTACCTTTTTTATGTGAAAGTCATTCAAATACACATACACATACAGATACACACACAATGTATAATAAAATAGCATTCTGCCTAAAAATATGCTCTGCATTTTTTTCTCTTTCTCATTAATCAAACTGAAGATACATATATGTATATATATGTATACATATACATACATATATGTATTTTGTATATCCCAGATAAAGCTTTTTTCCTATTATTTATGATTAATGGAACCGATAAGTATCCAAGGGCAACTAAAACCCTAAATTATATCAGAAATTCCCAAATACAAACAACGATTCATAGAATTGGCAATCTAATATCAAAAATATTGATGGAATTAACTATGAATTAACAATTTTATCCCATCATTCGATCCGATCGTTTACACTAACCCTTCGTAAGTCTATCTGTCTGTCTGTCTATCGAGTAATATTAAACTGAATGCAACCATATAGTTAATTATGTCTAGATTTAATCGATTAATGGGTATAATTAATTGTACTTACTATTTAGCGGAATCATTTAGTTGATATTCGTTGCTGCGGGAGAAGCACTCCTGGACGCCGGCATCTTGCCAAAGTCGTTTCATAGCAGCCAATAGCTCCTCTGAGAATGGTTCAGTGTCGTGCATACGTTGACAAACATCGAAAACCATTTTTGCATCACTCTAAAAATGTGTGAGAGAGAGAGAAATAACAAATAATGTCGATTATATACTCCTTCTTCCTGGTTATCTGTCTGTTCTTTATATTACCTCTCGCTCATTATTGCTATACTGAATACTAAGATTTGGCATGGCTCGCAATATGGCAACTAATGATTGTATTGTGTTGCTATAGACAACCGGTCGATATTGTTTGAAATCCTCCGCAGTGAAGCCGCTCTCGTGAATGATTTTCATTTGTTTCACTATTGTGCTTTTGCCCGATTCACCGGCACCTATGAAAAGAGTAAGAAAGAAATCAAAATGATAAGTATATACTGCATATAATATATATGTATGTACATATATATATATATATATATAGTGTACGCATAATGCCTCTGGTAAAGATGTTAAACAGACTTGCGCCTGATTATGTGCACTGACGCAAAACCAAAAGTGCGGTAAGGACAGCGGTACGAGACGTGTTGGGCCGAGATGAGAAATCAAGGGGTAAAAGGGCCATATAAATATTTATATATACACATAGATATATATACATAGCTTTCCCAGTAGTGGTAAACATCTATGCTTTGTATTCGACAAGTAGAGCTTAATGGCCTTTAGCACACACATACGCACATACCCACACACACACACACACACACACACACACAAACCTGCATAGTTGCATACATCACAATTATCATCATTATCAGGGCCGGTTTATATTTCCCCAGAGTCCATCTAAAGCAAAGATTTTTCTTTTGGATTGTGCCATTAGAAGCTAATGTAACGGATAGTTAATGTCAAATAGAATCTGTGAGAATTATCAGATAAAATTTGGGAAGCCAATTAACAGCCGTTACAATAAGATAATAAGACGAACGTGCCTTAGAATTGGGACCTGCGTATACTTGATTCCGGCCCCGATCATCATTAATGCTGCATCTTTGCATCTCGCCCCAGGGCAAGCAAAAATAAGAATAATATGAAAGAACAAAGGATTAATTGTTGGCTCTTGTATTTTGTCCTCATCTTTATCGCCCACAGTTTCGGTCAGATTTTCATCTTTGCTTGGTTTTTCTTTTTTCGTTTCAGAAAACTTTAAATTAAATTTCTAAATAATTAAGATAATCTAATTCCAAGTTGGAATTATGATTATAAAATTAAGATTGCATTAGAAAAATTATTAATACTGTAAATATTAAAGTGTTCAGATAAAATATAAGATATATATAGAAAACTTAAAGATTTATGTTGGATAAAAATGGGGTTCAATTGGATCAATTCCATGCATGCGACCGTCTATATGTTTACTGTAGAGAGAAATAAAAATCATAAAGGGTAATGTTTCTGCTTTCTATTTAATGATATCTTTACAGTTTTTTCCTTCTTTTGCTTCATCAATTAAGAAATTTTTATGAATCTATTAGGTAGAGTTCAATGTGCTTTTAGCACTTGTGATTCTTGAAGTAATTTTGGTTTTCTCTATATAGTACATACATAGATAGATATGTATATAGGTGTATAGCCAAGCCAATTCAATTGAAGGGAAAGAGCACAAACTTCAGGGGAAAACTTAAATTTTGGGGAAGTAAATTTTTCACTTTTTTCATTCAATTGAAAATTAATGTTTTGTTTGTGTGTGGAATTGAAGGTAAGTGCTTAAGAATTTAATGCTCTTGTGAATTGATTGGTAGGTACAACCACGCGGGAGAGAATGAGATCAACGTGAAAGAGAGGGAGAGAGAAGGGGCAGAGAGAAAATAGGCTTCCTCTCAGTAATTATTATTATGAATTCCTCCTCGACTCTTCAAACGGAAAAACTTTTTTAAATAAACAATTCCAGTGTGAAAAATCAAAAAATGTTTAACAGAAGGAAAAGAAAATTTACATTTTATACGAAAAACGCAAATCGGACACAAGCAGAGAGTCAGAGAAACAGAGAGAGAGAGAGAGAGGGGGAGAGAGGGTGAAAAAGAGAGATGAAGATGGGAAGGAGAGAGAGAGAGAGAAGGAAATTAAATGAAATACACAAAAATGTAAACACAAAAGCGTATTGGATATAGGATCGTAGGAGGTACTTTGTGTTGTTTGGAGGGTGAGAGGAAATTTTGTGCTGAAATTCTTTTGTATGTAAAATGCAGTAAATGAAGAATCTTTCGACAAAATATGGAATATTACTCATCCGCACCCAAAAAAGGAAACAAAGCAAAAACAAAAACACAACACACAATATAATAAGAATTTTCTAATTGAATTGAAAGAGAAGTGTTTAAATCTGGATAAATATTAAAATACAGAAATAAATATATCTCTGATGTGAAATGTTGATAAACCTGGTAAGGTTAGGTTTTCATCCTAGCCTTGATAATTAAAGAATTCGGATAAGAATCTTGTTAATTAGTTCTTCGTTTCCTTAGATATTTTCTAACGAACTTTGATTCAATTGTTTCAAGATGGAAATAACTTTGCAGATGCACCAAAAGTGACTCAATTTCTTTGTAAAAATAAACCTTGGAAGCTTCAAATGCTATACACCTAATATAAACAAATCAGTGAAAATTATTGAAAATTGAACTACTTTAAGCACATGCATTGGATTATCGTGAAATGATGGAGAGGGAATAACTGAGGCAAATGCAATTGAGCTAATCAACAGTGTTCATCTTACTCTTTCGCACTAATGCACAGTTCTCGCTCGACTACTGAAAATTGACCTTGAACTTAAGCATTAAGCGATTTTGTTTTTGTATATACTAAATAATGTTAGGATGATTATAAAATTTATTGCAGCGAATTACACAAAAACAATAAACAACAAAAAGATTAAGCACTCACACACACACACCCAATTAAGCTAAAGGAGGAGGAATCGCCTTTTTTGGTTAACCATAAGACAAAAGCCGCAACAATACTTGCGGATTTAAAATGATTTAAGTCATTTTATTGCATTGCCACTTTTCATCCACTCACCGAGTAGCAAAAGTTTAATGTCCTTTGCCGCCTGTATGCCATCTTCTTTAAGATTGCGTTCAATTAGGCGACTCCTAGCGGCTGCTGCTCGCTCCTCGGCAGACTGTGCGCAGCCCATGGTGCGTATTGCCTCGACGCAAAACGTTTTGAAGGTCGTTGAATATCGGCCAATTGAATGGCCGAAAACAGAGCCAGCGAAGAAAAAAAAAATATGAATAAAACAAGCGAAACGAAAAATAGAAAACTACTATCAAAATGAAAGTAGTTTTCTTTCGCACTTCTTTTATATTCTCTCTTGTTTTCTTTCTTTCTCAAATTTGATCACTTTTGCTTTTTTTTAGTCTTTCAAATTTTTACATAACAGTATTTATTGTTTGTCCTGCGAATATCCTGCGCAATTTGTTTACTTAAAAACGCACGGCGATGGGAACGGTAACGGCAACGGCAACGACAACGGTATCGGTGACGGTGACGAAGGATGCTGCTGGCGATTGTAGCAACGAGTCCTCACCTAACTGTAAATGCGAACTGTAAAATTTTTGTAAACTTTGCCAAAATGACCAACAAAACCAGCAACAACATGAACAAAAAGAACTTCACTCGCTTGCAAAAGTTTCACCAAAATTGCGAGATAGAACGAGTGAGAGAGACAGAGAGAGAGAGAGAGAGAATAGAATAGAAAAGCTTTTGCTTCAATTGAGCTTTGCGTTGACTCCTACGAATTATGAAAAGGTCTAAAAAGTTATAATAGAACAAAATATGATATACTTCTACAATCAAGGAAAATACTTTTCACAGAAAAATCAATGAAAATAAATGAAGGATTGTAATGTTCAGTTTCTGCATAAACATTTTTCCTTATATATTGGCAAATATATAATTAAGAGTTGTCTTACTCTCTTTACTTCCCCCCTTCTTCACTTCCCACCCACTCATTCTCTTCCCATTCAATTGTCTTACAAGTGGCCATAAACAAGCCTTAACTAACTGAGCGAGTGGGAAATAAAGTGAAAGAGTGAAACAGGATGAGTTGGAAAGGGACAACCAAAATGGGCTTATGCTGACGCAAAGCAGCAGAAAAAAAAGGAGGCAATTCTGTTTTTTTCTCTTCATTTTTTTTTTACTCTTTCTCATTTTCATAGAATTTTTCTTTTGTACATAGCGATAAATACGTTTCTGTTGTTGCTGTTGTTGCACGTTTTCATCACGCAAAAGTATGATTCATGCTAATTTTTCCACAAAGCAAATAATTTCGACGTGAAATTTGTTAATTTTTTTTTATTTTCTTCAAACACATTTATTGAATTGTGCAAAATGTTTTGCATAGAATTGTTTTTTTAACACGAGAATTTTGAAATTTGTATGTTCTTCCATGCACGTTTTTGAAGCGCTTCGACCACAACTAACCAATTCAAAACTGACTGACTGACTGACTGACTGACTGGAGAGCAAGCGAGCGAGCGAGCGAACGAACGAACGAACTGCTGGCTGGACAAATGGAGCCGCCCTGAAACCCAATGCAATGCGTGGCAAGCTTTTGGGGGCATTAACAATACACACACACTAGTTTTTGCTAAAGCTATAGTAGAGCTTTAGCCATATTAATAAGGAGCTTCATCATATAAATGAAAACTTCTTGAGTGTGCGGGAGAGCGTCCGGAGCTTTAATTTCAAGCCTGCGCAGTGATAATAGCGAGTGATGTTTAGCGAGTAACGAGTAGTAACTAACAAGGACATCTACCCAGGTACCCACACAGAGAAACCAAAAATGTGACGAGTAATAACAGCCCACGCGAATTTTAAAGGCTACTTTAAGTGGCATCTCTTCTTGTCTCCCCCCCCACCACCCCCACCCCACCCATCAATTAGTTAAGCCAAAAAGGCTTCGCAACTTTACCACGTTTATGGGCCAAGCTAAAGCGCATTAGCACAATATTCTTCATTGGTATGAGCTTGTATATTATATATAATTGATCCCTCGCTAATGCTAATGCGTTTCTTTTGGTGAAATCAATGCCCTCAACTTGTAGAAAGAAGTCTATCACTCGCATTAAGAGAATGTTATGAAAGTACTTACACAAATTCAATCACAATCACCGCAATAAGTTGTCTTAATTATGTTAAAAGTCAATTGATTATTAACAATAATGTGTTGATTAAGACCATTACACTTCATTCTGTAAAGTATAGTAATAAAGTTCATACGAAAGCACGAAAGCGAAATTTACCTAGTAATTTAATAACGAAATATATCACGATGTTAGGGCCTTTTTAAAACTCATGTTTTTGCATTACAGAGTAGCTTTAATTACACGACACTTTATTAGCTATGCCCTATGGGCATGTAAAAGTCCTTGGAATGCCTGTTGCATGCACATAAGTTATACGGACTTCATAACATATATATTCTATATATATATATATACATATGTGTATAAGTATTTTTGATCAGTAGCAACAGCAGTATATTAATGTCGATTGTTTAATAAAAATCTTTAATTATGACTATAAAATTTCATACATTTCTACCTATATATATATATGTATATGTATGTACATATCACAATGCATTTTTGAAGTTTTATAAAGGGCTAATGGAAAGTTCGCGTGAGATTAATTTAATGAATTCAAGTTTGACCCTTCTATTTGGCTCAGGGACCATGAAGACAAAAAAATTGGCTACCAACTCAAACAAAATACATATAACTGACTGCTTACTTTTCGCAGAATTTATTATAAATTTGACTAGTGCAATATGTTTTATCCTCCCATTCCGGGAAATCTTTTGCATATGTACGTTTGAATACGGATTCAGGAATTTAATGATTGTAAATAAATACCAAGAATTTCTGGGTTGTTATGATTAGATAATGGAACAATATTTAAAAGTTAGGCAAGGTAAAGGGCTTAAAGAAGGTTAAACGAGGAAGTTTAATTAAATTATCATTTTGCACATATTTTAAATAAACAGAAGCAAAATGAAGGGGGAATCATCATCATCAGTATGATCATAATGATGATGATGCCCTGAACAGAAGCAAATGAAATTATTGAATGAATTGGGTTAGACCAGATCAGAACAGAACAGAGGAGAACCAAACAGAAAACAAGTGAAACCGCACCGCAAAACGACAGCACGACAAACAAATTGACGGGTTCATTTTTGTTTTTGCTTTCTGTGTCTGTGTGTGTGTGTATGTTTTTTTTTTATCACGCGAACTCATGCAAACTGGAGCACTTGTGCAGTTGATGGAACAATCCATCCATTTAGCCAAAGCCAGCCATTCAACCATTTATTCATCTGTATATATGTATGTATGTACATATATATGTATATATGTATATGTATGTATGTATGTGTGTACGTTCGTCCGTCCATTGGCACTTTTTTTTTTGTGAGGTTGGATGAGGTGAGAGGTGAGGGGTGAGGGGGATGTTCTGAAGGCCTTTTGGCACTTGGGCGACATTTGACTTGAGTCAATTAAATTCGATTTGTGTTGTGTATTTCGAACATGTTTTATAGTTTATTTAACGGGCTTGTTTATTTGCATTTGCTGATTTGATATTACAATCAGATAGATAAAGAGCGAGGGAGAAAGAGAGATTGTGAGAATAACATAAAAAACTTACTACATATATCGGTAGAAGGAGAAGTCTATTTAATTGCTTTATTATATTCCTTATTGAATTGGAGTGTTATTGTTCAAATTTCAATCAATTTGTTTCTAAGAACTCCGACTAGAAATTACAATTGATCTGATTAGGAATAGGAAAGGAAGCTATTAAAGGAAAAAAATTGAAGAGAGACGAGAAGGATTTGAAATGAAATGAAACTCTTGTTTAGGAGTATTATTAACAAGAAATTTGTAAATCTATAAAAAATGGCATTAAACAAAGTAACTGAAATAATTGTAAAATGATATGGCCAGAAATAAACCTTTCTCCATAGGAACTGTAAGGTGGGATGAATTTGGTATGTCCATCACAAACTCAACATGCAGTATGTCCTTTTTAAAATAGATTCATTGGATTTGTAATCTATCTATCATTGTGGATTACAAACTGTCCATAAATAAATGATTTAAATGATTTATTTACAAATGAAAATATAATAGAAATGGGGAAATGAATCATTCGCTGTGATTTAGATCTTATAGAATGCGATATCTAGATTCTTTCAAATGTATAACTTTCAGTAATTGAAATCAAAAATGAATAACGCTAATCTCGCCATATTTTTTAATTATTCGACGGAAAAAGCACGTTCATTGGAGTTGATAGGAGTACAAGAAATAGAAGTTATCGCCGTTCTCATTCGGTCGACCAAATGTTTCCTCAATAAAACTTTCTTTCAAATTATGTCTCAAGCGTTGTTCGGATTTTTTTTTGTATTTCTTACGTTTTTCTTTTTCCGCTATTTTGCACTCTTGTCGGGCAATGCAATGCAATGATGAAAATGCCCAAGTGAACCACACCCAAGTTGTGTCCTGCATTGTTTGCTTAGTGTTTCCTGTTTCCTGTCTGCCTCCCTCCGAAGTGCAACAATGTTATTTTGCAGGCATCAACTGTAGCCAATATATGCATGTAGGTACATACATAAATACATAAGTACACAAATGTATGTGCATATGTATATGAAAGCAATCTATATATATTGTGGGACGTGGTGAAGGTTAAAGGCAACATAAATTCATTTTCATGTTACACAGTTTTCCTTTTCTCTTTTTTTTTTCAATTGTCTTTATTTAGCGCGTGGCTGAGTAAATTAAAGGATTAACTGGCATTTCAATGTCAATGTGGTTAACCTAAAACTGTCTTTCTGTGGTCACATTTTTATATTGCCTGTTACTTGTCCATCGACAGGTTGAACAGACTCACACACACACTCACACACACACACACACACACACACACACTCATACAGACAACCGCACACAATTGTTTCAGTCAATGTCAAGTGGCGTCTCTTGCAATTGCGGATGCAGGCGCCCCAAACGGAGGCTGAAACACTTGAGGCTAGGAGGTTTCACAGTTTCCTTTGGCTTCTTGCAAGGGCCACAAGGTGTTTAGTTTTCACACTCGACTGCTGCAACAAGAACCCAGATGCAACTGTTGCTATTCTTCCACCACTAGAGACAGTGGGCTGAGACTTCAATACAATTGATTTCAAGGTTTCGCCGGTTCTCCTATCTACATATGTAGCCTAATCATATTCCACTTTGGTTCTTCTCGTTTCAATCTATTAGTGGAACATAAAATAAACCCCACCTAAATGAAACTCAAGTGGTGAACTCCGTTTCGATAACGACAGGAAATGATAAACATTTTACCATATGCAGAGACATTATCTATGTATACAAAAAATAAAACAAAAGAAGGAAGCA
Organism: Drosophila sturtevanti; assembly: GCA_018150375.1. NCBI lineage: Eukaryota > Metazoa > Arthropoda > Insecta > Diptera > Drosophilidae > Drosophila > Drosophila sturtevanti. The sequence goes on along the minus strand of JAECWJ010000317.1, from coordinate 10,763,065 downwards.
CATTTCCCGGTGGGGACTTACCAAGTAACAGTAGTTTAATATCCTTGGCTGCTTGAATACCATCTTCTTTGAGGTTCTTCTCAATTTGTTTGGAACGTTGTATGGCAGCGCGTTCTTCGGCGGAGGTAGTGCAGCCCATTTTTAGCGAATGGTTTTGTTATTACTCTGATGTTTAGGTTAATTACTTTGTAGGAATTTCGGGTTTTTCCGAGATTTTTTTTTTATCAATTTTGTTCACTTTAATTATTTGGTTTTTCTTCTCTTTTTTTTTTGGAGGGAGATTTGTGTTTTATTTACAATATATTTTTACACTTTAACTGAAATGCACAGATTGGAACATTGCACTTTGACGGTGGATCTAATACATCGATCCCATAATCTAACTAACACTGGACTAAATATTGGGAAAAACGCTTAAAAGAAAAGTAAAACATTTTGTTAACCATATTGTACTGAGATTCAAACTATGGAATATGTACAAATTTAGTATTTTACAGAATTTTAAGCATTTTCTTTTTCGTTTTTATAAAAATATACATATACGTACATACATGTATGTCTGATTTGTTATCAGAAAAGGGGTAAAAGAACTTCCAAATGGAAGATCAGATAACTTCGGTTATCTCCAGACTGCAGGTGGTGATGATGTTTGACTAATTTTTCGTGTGTCTACTGTGCTCTGCTGTCCAATAGGAAAGCACAGTTGTTGTTGTTGATATCAGCAATGGCTACAGAAACAATAACACGAAGAGATAGCCAGAAAATTTACATATGGCCGAAATGAGGCAACAAAAAAAAAAGAAGAAACAAGAAAAAATCCATCAATTTTTTTTGTTGTTTTATCTTATCGCCTAATCGCGGGATCGGAGGGTCGGTCGGTTCCTGGCTATCGATAAATACAGCGAAGGTAATTTATCATGTACATAAGTGATTTGGGAGCGACCAATAAAGGGAAAGGTCCTTTTTAATAAGGACGTGCCTGTATGTTTTTTTTTTTGTTTCAATGTGTGTATGTGCAGCGTGGGCGTAGGCGCAAAGTAACGGTTGCCGGCAAAGAGAGTCAGTGAGTGTTACAAAATGAGAGTAAAAAGATGGGGGGAGAGGGAGATACTTTGCGCTATCAATTCAATTATGCAGAAAATAAAGCAACAAAAGCGCAAGAAAAAACATGTTTCATTTTATGCGTTTTTTATGCAAAAACACAAAGCGTGGGAGCGGCGCCCCACCCCAATCTCCTTATTGTCAATCACATAGTCCAGGTTCTGGAATAAATTTTCATTTAGTTTACTCTCATTGGCACACGCTCTCACTCGCTCAGTCACTCTCACTCACACTCAGTTACGCACCCATTACGCACTCTCACGCGCTGCAGAATCAACCACCATTACCACCACCCACCCACCTATCCACCACCCACAGGGAGGCACTATAATTTTCCTTCGTTTTTCTTTTGCTTTTCTGCGTTTTTTACCACCGCCTAGTTTTCCAGTGCAGCGCCGTATACACACAGCAGATCTGAGTTGCCTGCTGCTCTGCTTCTTTCACTCTTCCACAGGCTTTTTTTTTTCGTTGAACACAATTTTCCGCCAATCACTTTGTTTCGAATATTTACCGTTACACTTATGAGCAATTAATACTATTGCACTCTTTAATTGATTTAGTTAAATTTGAAAATTTTTTTAAACTAAATTTTCGGTTTTGTGCGAAAATTACACTTTTTGCTGCTACTTCTGCTGCTCTCTCTCTCGCTTCCTCTCACAAACTGAAACTCGATGGTCAGCTGTTTCGCGAAGCAAAGTGTTGTAAAACAATAAACTATAACAATTAGGTCACACTTGTCGATCATAGAGTCAACGAATTGATAAGTTATCGATAACGAATACATTCAGATTAAAGTTATATCATTTGTTTTGGTCAAGGAAAAGTCATGTTGCGGCAAATCTTGGTAAAGCGAGAAACACTACTTTTTAGAAACATGTGAAATTGATATCTTAATCAGTTATCCACAGTTGCAAGGTCAGGTCGAGCCTTGTCCATCAATCGATTGGCCAGCAGCCTGGACAAAACGGAATTTACAACTCCTATCGAAATCATAGACTACGAGGATCCAACGCACTTGCCCGTACCCAAGTATCCAGTACGAATCGATGAGCCCCTTGAAAAACGCAAACAGCGGTAAATCGGCTATCTTAAATAATATAATTAAATATATAATCCTTGAATTGCAGACTGGTGTACCAATCCCGGAAACGAGGAATGCTAGAAAATGATTTACTTCTGAGTACTTTTGTTGACAAATATCTCAAGGGATTCAATGCCGCTCAAACGGCTCAGTACGATCAATTGATAAACGGTGTCAGCAATGACTGGGATATCTTTTACTGGGCAACGGAAACTAAAGCCACACCAGCTGAATACGACAACGAAATAATGCGAATGCTGAAACAACATGTTAAAAATGCGGAACGTGTCCAACGCATAAGGCAGCCTGATTTGTAGAGTACCAAATTATGGGAACAGAAACAGGAGACATGTTTGTTATCTAATGATTTAATGGCATTTCGGAGTGGGTATTTAATAGTCTATGTAAATATGTTTGTACTATTTGAGGAAAATATATACATAAATATGTATAAGCTATAAATTTAACTAATAGTTGTTATGGAATTCAATCAATAACTTCAACCAATAAAGATATTCAAGTCTTAGTTTTATCGATCTGCTTATTATTGTTTGGCATTGACAAAAATTTTGAAAACTTACCTATTTTTCCAAATTTCTATCTCAATATAGCAAAAAGTGAATAAAAAAAATTGTTTTTCGTCCTCAAAAGATGCTCCACGAATTTATATTTAATTTTAACATTGCATATGGAATGCAGGAATTCTGGATACGATACGTTTATAAAACAAACGCTTAACACAAAAAAGACCGAAAAATGTTAAATTTAGTTATACAAATTGAAGCATTATGAGCATCCACACATTTAAGCAGAATTTGTTTAATATATTGGCGTAGATATACATTTAAAAGTCGGTAAAACTCAGCTTTCGTTTTAATAGTTTTTTCCTACCCTCGATTAAGTCCTGCTCCTTGAAGTATACATGTATACCCATAGAAAAAAACACAAAAGTCGATTCCTTGAAATACACATTCATACAATATATTTTAGTTGAAACGATTAGCCGGTTATTATCATTATTACGTTTTTTTTTGCGTTTGAATTATTGTAATATAGTATGTTGTATGTGTATATCTGAGCTCTTGTATATATATGAATATATGTATATAGAGCGTAAATTTTGTATATGCTTAGATTACTAGAATTTTTTCGTTTTTTTTCTTTGCATTTATAATTAGTCTTCCATTTTGAATTTGAATTTTGCAATAAAATGTAGTAATGGCGAAAAAATAAGATAAAATTGTAAATTTAGTCTGAAGGTAAGACAGATCTCTTAATGGATTATATTATGTGTATATTTTGTTGCTGCTTAAATAAAACATAATGACAATTAAGAAAAAAGAGGCGGTGACTGATCGATCGATGCGATCAGTGCAATGATTGTTAATCTTATTTTTAACTATTATTATTACTTTAGCATTTGCGATAATATTACACACTTTTCGGCTTAAAATATAGGTTATAAAAAACTCACTCTATAATCAGCAAACTAAAGAGGGCCCAAAATGAAACGTGAGTAAAAGAAAAATATATATATATATATCTGAAGTAACAACAAAATTTATACTACTACTTTGAATTTGCTTGCTTTCCTTACGCTTTTGCTTTTGTTTTGTTATTTAAACTAATCGAGCGTCTCGAAATAGTCCTGCGGATCGACATACATTGATGATGGACTATGGGAGGCCGCCGCTGCTGCTGCTGCTCTTGCCGCTGCTGCTGATGACCGCTGATGTTGATAATGACGACCACGACGAGCTGTTCCTCCTGTAGGAGCTACCGCACTTGTTCCCCCTACACCCAGGCTAGATGAAGAACTGCCCGTCATCACAGGATCATAAGTGCGGGATGTCGAAGGCATTGACGCCGCCGACGCCGCTGTTTCATTACTGCTGTTGGTTAGCGATGAAGATTTGCGTCGTCGTTTATTACGTCGTCGCCGTCTGCGTTTTGTGTTATGCATACTTGTGGACGCGGTACTGGTAGTCTGGACACCTACAGCAGCTGTAGAGGTGGAGGGTATAACGCTGCCGCTACTACCCGGCAGCTGATCATCGGTCATTACACTAGAGCGCGGCAGGGTCAGCGTCGTTTCGAACATTTTCAGCAGCGTCGGCGAACTGGGTCAATTTTGCGGAAATATATCATCGACGGTAACGAAAGCATCCTCGCCCAGGGAGTGCTGGCCAATTATCTTAATTAACTCCGAGGCATGAGCCACCAAATACTCTAAGGGGGGACGACGCTCAAAGTTCAATGATTCTATAATATAAAAGGAAAACCCAAAAAAAAATCGGATTATAAATCGGATAATGGATGACGTACACGTTAGTTTTCCCTACCCAATATGGCTGAATTCAATGTGGTGGAGACATTCTCTCGTCGAGAGGGACACAATAGCCAGCCCAAAGGACTGGACCAAGGATTTGAATAGGCAATCAAGCTAAATGCATCCTGAAAAAAAAAAAAAAATTAATTTAAAAATTTCCTATACGTTGTTAACCAATTTTAGCTATAAATTACCTCTAACATTTGACGCTCTTCCTCGGTCATTAGATTTTCCTTTTCTAGTTGTTGGCCCATGCAGGAGAGTTCTTTGCCAAATTCCAATATTTTCTCTATGATCCGGCTATAGCTACGCGAAGGCGATATATCAACATCTGCTTGGACCGAAATAAAATAGGTATGGAATTTCATCAATAAAGAACATATATGTATGTATATATATTTATATTTACCCATATCCTCTTCATCAATGGCATCTAAAGAATTGCGCACTGCGCTGTTAGTGGCATTACCATTTGAACAGGAGTCACCACCGCCGCCAATAGAAGCCGGATCGCCACTGCTATTGCCTCCATTATCACCATTTGAGTGACTATTGCATGGCTCCATTTCCACGTCCATGCTATTTGATGAATCGTTCTGCTCCTGGTCATCGCATTTATTTGAATTATCATCAAGATTTATGCTAAAACACAGATAAATTTAAAATTAGTTTATCATATTATTTTAATATGTATATAAGCAAATTCCACATGTTAAATGGAAGACATGGTATAAGTAGATTCGTAGCAAATGCTAACCTTTTTAGATCCTGTTTGTCGCCGCATTGTTTTATCACAGCTGGATTTGCAGTATTATTTTGGGATTGTCCCTGGCCAGCAGGAACAGCGGCTCCATTTCCCTTGTTGCTGCCGCTGTGCTTGAAGGCCTTGGTCGATTGTATGACCGATGTTTGATTTGTTGGCATAGTTTGGGTGGTGGCTGTGACTTTATTTGAGGCATTCTGTAAAAACGGAAAGATAATCTCCATCAATTCGATTCTATTTCATTTTTTGTTTCCTTCCACTTAAATGTCTACCTCAAGATCAGCTCCATTGACCATTTCAATGAATTGCCGGCATTTCAAAGAAAACCAAAGATTTTTGTTGTTCTCCAGAAGGCCTGGATAAGCGCGCAAGGTGTGGTCAATAGCCTGACCCATTTTCCCGGTCTGTATGAGTTTAATGATCTCTGCAATTTCAACAAACAAATTTTTATACAAATCTAGATTGTGTTATTAATCTACGAACTTTGTCGAGTCTTAATGGAAGACAATTCCTCATCCAATTGCTGATCTGTGTAGCCGCTGAAAGCCTCAGCTGTTTTACTATAACCGTTATGCACCAAATAAGTGGAGACCAGGCTGCAAAAAGGATTTGATAGAAAATATATGAATATACAAATAGACGTCATACTTAATCTCAGAACTTACCGATTCATTAAATTCTCAGGTGTTTCCAGCAAATGTGGATACCTTTCAATTTTACGCAACACATTCGCACGCATCTCTTTCATCATGTCAACAATTTTATCGAATTTGAATGGCTCCTGGCCAAAGTTGGCATCAACTTCTTCGCCTGGCGTCTGTAGGCCAACAGTGGGATAGAGTTTGGGCTAAAATAAATGAAAACATAACCAATTAGCTAGCTCTGGTCAGGTTGCTCGTCTCCTCTCCTTCCCCCTATTCCTTACCGGCAGATCCCTAAATGCTATACCCAAATCCACCCCATTCTTGGTATAGAAACAAGTATTGTTCACAAAATTTACACAACAACCAATCACATCGCCTGTAGTAAATGTGGGCCCGTATGTTTGTCCATTTCCGGATGAGCTAAATGAATTGCCATCATCGCCGTGATAACCATATGATTGCTTATCCCAACCTACTTGAGAGTGGTAGAAAGAAGTATAATTGTTCGGCCAATTTGTTATCCATCATCCATCACTTCCAACTTATAGCTAAAGATTTCTGATGTATCACAAACCTGGCAGACGATTCATGCGAAATTGTTGAGCAGTTAGACCGATGCCCATATAACCATTCCGTCCCTTCGATATGATGCGAACTTCAAAATAATACAATCCACAAGAGGATGGTATGGGATAGGCAGTACGTACTGAGGCTGCGTCACTGTGTGGTTTACCCATTCCTGGAATACAGACAGACGGAAGGTGTTGTGTAAGTGTGTATAGTGGTTGAATTTGTGCTTTCCACCTACCTTTGTAGGTGACTCGCAGATTATTATGCGATAGACCAATTGAAAGACATTTGTCATGTGGACTCCAGCAGCGAGGTAGAGGTGTTTCATTCTCATTTACATTGGGATATAGGAGACGCAATGGATCCACTAACGAAGATCCTTGATGTGAGCCTTGGTTTGAATGATGATGATGCTGTTGCTGCTGATGATGATGATGATGGCGAGTGGCCCCGCTGCTGCTGCTACTGTTTGCGGTGCGTGGTGAGCTCTGATTGGAGCTCTTAGTGTGGTGATGGTGATGCGAGGATCCGGGAAACATGTCGTTGCTAAAATGGCTTCCGTTGTTGCTATAAAAATGGCGAGTGCGACGGGAAGCAGCCGGAGAGGAGCTAATATTGTTGTTGTTGCTGTTGTTGTTATTATTATTATTATTATTGTTGTTGCTGCTGCTACTACTGCTGCTGCTGCTGGCGTTGTTGTTATTGGTACTGGTATTGGTGTTGGTATTGGTGCTAATATGTCGCCCTGGACGCACCAATTGTGGCAGTGAGACACGAGCTAAAGAATAACTGGGTAAGACAGCCACTGAATGGAGACGCTCCTGATGATCCTGCTGCTGCTCCTGGTGCTCTTCCTCTTCTTCCAGCAACTCTTCTTGCACTCGCTGCTCCTCGTCGTCGTCTTCTACGGGTTGGTTATGATGATATGGATGCTGGGCAATATCAGCATCAGTGAGGTCGTCTTCCTCGTCCTCGTCGTAGTCGTCTATCCGCTCCACGGCGTCGTTGTCGATGGGTCCCGCGTCTATGGTATCGGCAATGGCGTCGGGGTCGATGATCGGTTCGGGATTGGCAATCACCACCTCCTCCTCCTCCTCCTCCTGTTGCTGTTGCGGCACTTCCTGCTGCTGGTGCGGATCCGGCTGTGGCTCTGCTCCCCGTTGTTGTGCTGGTGTTGTGGGTGGCGGTGCAGTCTGGTGAAAAGTAGGAGTGGGAGAGTGTTCATGTTCATGAGGCGTATGAGATTGATATTCATCACGATGACGATGTTCATCGTCACCATTATCTCCTTCTTCTATGTTAAATAATAAAGATGAGGCATGAGAATCAGGATGGGATACGGGATAGGAATCGGGATTAGGGTTAGATGAAATGATAGACACAGTGTTTGCCTCATTGGCGGAGGAGGAGGAGGATGAGGAGGATTCAACGCCTCCTCCAGCTGTTGAGGTTGAGGCTTCTGCTGGCAAAGGCGGAGGATTGTTGGTGCTGCTGCTGCTGCCACTGTTGTTGCTCTCCGAGTTCAAATTCGGATCCATTATTCAAATTGTTAAACAACTTCTTTGTATATCTTTTTTAGAAAGAAATTTGTACAGAAGAAAGAGCAATTAAAACCTTGCCAAACGACCACAATCAACGACGGAAACGGGAAATACCAAAAAGCAATAGTTCCTACATTACATTTAACAGATATACATGTGTATGTATGTATGCATATACATACATATGTATATATGTTACTCATCATTTCTTTAGATGTTCAGGTTAGTACACTATCAAATTATCGCCCACTTTACCTTTACCCACTGTTATCTAATTAACAAATGCAATCCATATATATTGTATGTTTTGTACGAACCATCTATATAAATCATATGATGATTTTAATATATTATTTGATCAGATCTGATCAAGAATGTAAATTGTTATTTGTTTGTAGTATGTAATTTATAAATTTTTGTTCTTTTTTTGTTGTTGCGGTTGAAAATGATAACGGCTGTGTATGTATGCATACAAATAAACAAAGCAAAAATGATGGGGGAGCAAATAAGCACAGTGGAAAACGAAAAAGGAGAAGCAAAAACCTCGAAAATGCAATCCAATGTCCTTTGTCTGTCTCTCTTAAGCACTTCTGCTCTCTCTCTTTCATGCAGAGCTCTGCTCTGCGGTCAAGGCCCTTTTCCCCTCTGACCTGAAATGCCCAGCAACAATTATTGCATCTAACAAACAAGCAATACCAACATCAGTTTACAGTTGTTCGACGCGCAGCTGCAGCACTAACAACAACAACACCAGCAACAGCAGCAACAACAACAGTTACATCTACATGCACAAGTGCAGCCAAGCAAAAAATCAATAACCAATCAAAAAGCAACTGTTAACATTATTTCTTCACAAACACAATTTCTTAATCGATTACAGCAAAATGTGTTTTTTTCTATATGCGTTTCAATTTTACATTTTACGTCGTCGTTTTTATATTTTTGAAGTTTTCTTTGTTTTCCTTTTCAACCCAGTCACTGTGCACACACAAACACACAGGCACACGCATCACGCACTAACATTCACACATACAAATACACAAGGCCAGAGAGCAGTAAATTAATTGTATATTTTGAATTGCATTTTCTGAGGACTCGCTGCCCTTTCTGGAAAACTGCAGTCAATAGCATTCAGTAAACACAAATAATTACCTTTTTTCTAGCAGTTGCTAATCACTTTTCTTTACCCAAAGTTCTTGTGTTTTTTGTTTAAGGTTTTTTCTACTACTTTTTTACAGATTCTGGCAACACTAGCTGTTAACTAGGGCTACCAGCCTCTCAAAATTACACACAATTTATCGATAGTATATATCGGATATCAACAAGCCGTTACAATGCAAAATAAATTATTTTTGAATTCCTAATTTCTGACTAGAGAATAAAATCTAAACTCAAAATGTACAAAAATATTTCTTTTAACTTTATTTATGTTTGTTCGGATGTATAAATTATTTGTAGATGTGTATGGCAAATTATAGATTTAAAATTGTTTAATTCAAGTAAAAATTTTAATAATTTTCTGTAGTTCGAACATAATTGACGCCCGATGGCATCGACACCTTGTCGAATCCCTTGGGGAACAATTTATGAGCCTCTTCATCGGTGACGGTGGGCAGGATCATCACCTTGGTGCCAGGCTAAGGAAAAAATAATTTTTAATAAATGGATAAGCATTATTAAATAATTACTACTTACCGTCCAATTGGCGGGTGTGGCCACCACTTTCAAGCGATCGGTCAGTTGTAGAGAGTCAATCGTCCTCAGAATTTCACTAAATTTTCACAAATTCAAACGATAAAATTTATTTAAAATGTCAATTTGAATATACTCACTCTACATTGCGACCCGTGGACATGGGATAAAACATTGATAATCGGACCTTGTGATCTGGGCTGATAATGAATAGGGCTCTTATGGTTTTGGCCACCTCGGGATCCTTCTTCTGATCCTCATCTAACATACCCAGGCTCACGGCTAAATCACGTGTTGGATCGGCGATAATGGGATATGGGAAATCACCGGGAATGTCCAGGCAATAGCTTTTGATATCGTTGACCCAATCTACATGAGAGTTCAAAGCGTCCACCGAGTGGGCCAGGCATTTAGTATTGCGCTTGGCGAACTCTGGCTGGTGGACAGCAATACGTCCCAGTTCAGTGGTGCAAACGGGTGTGAAGTCAGCAGGATGGGAGAACAGAACTACCCAACTGAGTTAGATAATGCAATTGATGAAAATATTTTTATAAGAAATGTCGGTAAAATGTAACTCACTTGTTGCCCTGCCACTCATGAAAGTTTATTGGACCCTTGGTGGTTTCGGCGTGAAAGTTAGGCACAGTCTCTCCCAGACGCATTTTGGTTTAAAAAGTTGTTAAAGTACGTAAAACTGAAAAAACTCAGAGTTTTGTTGTTTAGCTGTTTCGCTAGTTTTGAACACTTGTAGCTCACTGAATGCCTATTGAGTGGCGGTGGCTGCTTTTATAGTCGTCAGCGTATCGCCCAGATTACGTGCATGAGTGAGACAGTGTGAGTGAGTAGAGTGAGTCGACTTATCTGGGGTGTATTCTGAGTATATAATATAAATGTACATACTACTGAATAATAAGCAATAAACCTCATGTAATTTAAAACAACGTTGATGGGGGAGAAGTGGTTAGAGGAAGGAGGGGACCCCACTGCCTTTTAACAAGGCTAGGTGCATGTGGATCGCCAAATGCATATGAAAATATTACGTGTTGGCCTCGTAACAAACAAAAACTAGAAATTTCCAGTTTCAGCTGTGAAATAATGATGAAAGAATTGTATTTACTCCTTCGTTTCCTTTAAATCTCGATCAAAAGGATTTTTTATTACTACCAGCTGATCGAGGAATATGTCTTTTGCCGGCGCCAATAACCTTCTTTTGAAAAATATAAACAGAGAGCACAGCAATCAACTGAGCACATCATTTTGTTCATTAGTATTAGTGATCTCCATTGAATGTTCAATACTAACAAACATTTTACGCTCACTGCCCAACGTCATGTGAAGTACATATGTGTGTTTCAGAGAGCACCTCGCTGTTTGATAGTAGTGGTAAACGGCATTTGTTTCACACTACACACAAACTGTTCGTATATGTATATGAAACAAGCCTCCATGCTAACAGGTTTCGAACAAGAGAGCGGCTGTTCGTGTGACAGTGTGGGTGAGGTTTTGCTAATGTACAATACTAATGCAGAAATACTGCTCTCAGTGGCGTATACATGTAGGTCCAAGTGAGGGTAAACTGAAAATTTACCCGTAATGCTGCTTCAGAAATAAAAATGTTGTCTTCGGAATAGGTCTTCACTTGGACTCAAAGAAAAAATGAAGTACACACTATAATATTATGGGAATTCTGGATAAATTAAAGAAATAAAGTGCATTCAAAGGTTTTCTGAAGGCGATGGCAGTGATGTTTATATTAGAAAAGTTGTTTATTAGTTATATGAGGTACAGTCTATCCCCATGTTTAAGTGGAAAAAAAACTATAGTTCCAGCTGGTAATAAATGTAGTTTTTCGAGTAATTTTCCACTTGATCATCTGACAGAGTTGTTTGTCAACTACACAAACAACGACGTTCAGAGTTCATTTGTATGTATATAGCGTACACATACATACATACATAGCTAAAATAAAATTTGTAATCATGGTGTGTATATAGAGGGAAAGATGTAGGCAATGTCGGGTGCGGGGGGAAATGCTATCAACAAGTCTGAAGAAAAACCAGTATTTTTACAGGGTGCCACCAAGTATAAGATCGTTTTATTACAATGAAGTAATTCCCATACGAATGAATGTTTACACTTCACAATTGTTTTTAAGTACTCGCATCAAGAATATGTATGTCAGTAGATTTATAATGATTTGACTAAATATCAAATTTACATTTACGCTTTGTCACCCTATAAAAATATTACTATTCGCCTACGCCGTTAAAGCAGCCTTACCATCTACCCCTACAACGTCTGCTCTACCTGCTTGTCACTGATAGAAGTTGCTTATCATGTTTTCTGTTTTGTTTTTGGTTTTCTTTTGCTTTTGCTTCCGACGCACAGTGGGGCCATCGCTCATTTCGCTTGTCAAAAATCATATCTTCTAAAGTAGTAAAGCGATTTTGAAAATTTAAAAAGCATTTGGTAGCTGATTCCTTAAGCTTCAAATTGAGTTATTGCCGAAGGTACCACGTGCGCGGGTTACCTTGATATTCAAGGTCAAAGTTGAAAAATATTTCTAGGCATATTTTACCCCTATAATTCGCTTTAAAAAACGCTTTTTTGATCACAAATGAACTTTGTTTTTTAATTTTAATGATTAAAACAGATTTTTTAATGTTTTGTTTCAATTTATTATTCAAATTGCGAAAAAAAAAAAAAAAATTTTTTTACGATTTTTTTTAGGTTTTTTTATATTGATGCCTCATTTTCATTTTACACACATGCTACTGGCAAATTTGCATGCGCTCTTGTGCCTGGAAGGCGTTTTTTATGCGAGGTTGCATTGGTTTTCGCGATTTTTGACAAATTTCCGCAAAAAAGCGCAAGACTACACTATATAGGTCTGAAAGGTGAATATTCGCTCTATCACGTGTACATAATTTCATCGTGCATCTCGGTGCATCTCTGTTGATTCATCTCCACCAAAGTTTAAAAAATGCGATAATTTAATGTGTTTTTTAAACATCTCCAATTTACTCAATATTTAAAATTTGTTTAAATTTTTTACTACACATAACTAAAAATTGATCTACTTTTCAAATAAAATAAAAATATTTAAGATAAGTTGCTTCATTCGGCCAACATCCCGTTTCAAAGTTGCAAGTTTTCATAAAAATTGTACATTTTTTTAAGACATGAAAAATGTCTCCACTTTGAGACGATGTAGCACCCACAATTCTTATCCGATTTCAAAAATATTTTGGATCCATAAGTTCTGAAGTATTATCTGTTGATTTCATTATTCACTTTTCCCCAACGCGATAGTGAAAAAAATGATTTTTGGTCAGCTATTCGGGCAGAGGCCCCACAGTGCGACGTATACATACATACAGAAACTGTATATGGTAAGCGTTCTTTTCGTCTATCGAATGGAAAATTACCAAGGAATTTGTACAGTAAACCTCATTGTTTTTTTATGTCGTATGTATGTGTTTAGTTTGATGAGAATTTCGTTTTTTCCATACAAATACGGGGATAGACTGTACCCCATATGTATAACAACTACTAGTCTAGGTGTCGCATATGAATATCACTGCCATCGCCTTCAGAAAACCTTTGAATGCACTTTATTTCTTTAATTTATCCAGAATTCCCATAATATTATAGTGTGTACTTCATTTTTTCTTTGAGTCCAAGTGAAGACCTATTCCGAAGACAACATTTTTATTTCTGAAGCAGCATTACGGGTAAATTTTCAGTTTACCCTCACTTGGACCTACATGTATACGCCACTGAGAGCAGTATTTCTGCATTAGTATTGTACACTAGCAAAACCTCACCCACACTGTCACACGAACAGCCGCTCTCTTGTTCGAAACCTGTTAGCATGGAGGCTTGTTTCATATACATATACGAACAGTTTATGTGTAGTGTGAAACAAATGCCGTTTACCACTACTATCAAACAGCGAGGTGCTCTCTGAAATACACATACTTCACATGACGTTGGGCAGTGAGCGTAAAATGTTTGTTAGTATTGAACATTCAATGGAGATCACTAATACTAATGAACAAAATGATGTGCTCAGTTGATTGCTGTGCTCTCTGTTTATATTTTTCAAAAGAAGGTTATTGGCGCCGGCAAAAGACATATTCCTCGATCAGCTGGTAGTAATAAAAAATCCTTTTGATCGAGATTTAAAGGAAACGAAGGAGTAAATACAATTCTTTCATCATTATTTCACAGCTGAAACTGGAAATTTCTAGTTTTTGTTTGTTACGAGGCCAACACGTAATATTTTCATATGCATTTGGCGATCCACATGCACCTAGCCTTGTTAAAAGGCAGTGGGGTCCCCTCCTTCCTCTAACCACTTCTCCCCCATCAACGTTGTTTTAAATTACATGAGGTTTATTGCTTATTATTCAGTAGTATGTACATTTATATTATATACTCAGAATACACACCAGGTAAGTCGACTCACTCTACTCACTCACACTGTCTCACTCATGCACGTAATCTGGGCGATACGCTGACGACTATAAAAGCAGCCACCGCCACTCAATAGGCATTCAGTGAGCTACAAGTGTTCAAAACTAGCGAAACAGCTAAACAACAAAACTCTGAGTTTTTTCAGTTTTACGTACTTTAACAACTTTTTAAACCAAAATGCGTCTGGGAGAGACTGTGCCTAACTTTCACGCCGAAACCACCAAGGGTCCAATAAACTTTCATGAGTGGCAGGGCAACAAGTGAGTTACATTTTACCGACATTTCTTATAAAAATATTTTCATCAATTGCATTACCTAATTCAGTTGGGTAGTTCTGTTCTCCCATCCTGCTGACTTCACACCCGTTTGCACCACTGAACTGGGACGTATTGCTGTCCACCAGCCAGAGTTCGCCAAGCGCAATACTAAATGCCTGGCCCACTCGGTGGACGCTTTGAACTCTCATGTAGATTGGGTCAACGATATCAAAAGCTATTGCCTGGACATTCCCGGTGATTTCCCATATCCCATTATCGCCGATCCAACACGTGATTTAGCCGTGAGCCTGGGTATGTTAGATGAGGATCAGAAGAAGGATCCCGAGGTGGCCAAAACCATAAGAGCCCTATTCATTATCAGCCCAGATCACAAGGTCCGATTATCAATGTTTTATCCCATGTCCACGGGTCGCAATGTAGAGTGAGTATATTCAAATTGACATTTTAAATAAATTTTATCGTTTGAATTTGTGAAAATTTAGTGAAATTCTGAGGACGATTGACTCTCTACAACTGACCGATCGCTTGAAAGTGGTGGCCACACCCGCCAATTGGACGGTAAGTGGTAATTATTTAATAATGCTTATACATTTATTAGAAATTAATTTCTTCTTCAGCCTGGCACCAAGGTCATGATCCTGCCGACTGTCACCGATGAAGAGGCTCATAAATTGTTCCCCAAGGGATTCGACAAGGTGTCAATGCCATCGGGCGTCAATTATGTTCGAACTACTGAAAACTATTGAACTTTTCACTTGAATTGAACAATTTTAAATCTATAATTTGCCATATACATCTACAAGCAATTTAAACATCCAAAGAAACTTTAATAAATATTTTTACATACATGAATTTTGTGAATTTTATTTTAAGAAAAATGTTGTTAAACAATTCTACGCTCAACTGTATTATAACGCAGTGAAAGCTTTTTGGTTTGTAATCAGCTGTTTTTGATAAGCGAAAGCTTACATTTGAACAGCTGGACAGATACCGTCGTCTACTCCACCTACGTTCTCTGCTAGAGCTCCTGTTGGATGTGTCGGCTTTCGCTTTTTGGCGCTTTGCATTAAGTTTAGTTCAAATTCAACCAAAGACGCGTGCGGTTGCCTTCTTAGGGGCAAATATAACGGCAAATCAAAGTAAAAGTTCAGTTTAGCTCGATGTTTCGGGATTAGAAAAAGGAAAAGCAACACAATAAAAGATAATTAAACTTATTTTGTTAGTTTTTATGTTAAGCATTTTTTCTTTATTGTAGTGTATATGCGTCCGCTCGAGTGTGTGTATGTCATTATGTATGTATATATGTATGTTTAACTAATCCAAAAGAAGAACATGTGAAGTAGTACAAAAATAATGCAAAGTGATCAGGGATCACTTTAAGTGCTCGAATTGTGCAAGTTCTCAGACAAACTTTTTGTGTCTATGCAGCAAATGCAGCCACAACAGCATCAAAAAAAAAAAAGTGAAAAGTTTTTTTTTAGGCAAAAGTTTTGTCTTCATTCCGGATGATGGACTCATAAAATATGCCAAGCCATTTGCATCAAAGCCCGCTCCACAGCTCCTCCGAAGTGTTAAAGTGCAGGCAAAAGGTAATGCCAACTAAAACTGAACCATTTTGAATAATGAACATTTTTATGTGACTTCTTTATGCCATTGACAGTCCGTTCTAAGCAAACAAAGACAATAACTTCTGTAATTTGCCAATTTGCTTGTATTGGCCTATTATCATAAGAAAGTCCAACTTTTGACAGTTTAGTGTGAGAAAGTTCAGACTGATGTCAAAATCACAAAAGTTATTCCAAAAACGTGTGTGAGCTACCATATAAAAGAAGAGGATACAAAAGGATAAAAACTTTTCTGCATTTTGCGACATTAAATTTATTTGACAATTTTTATTGATCCAAACTCAAATGATACGGATATTTCGATAAGAGAAGTTGAATACACACATATATGTACATATATACTCTCAAAGTTATAACAAAATATTTCAGAAATATCTTATTCTGTACACAAGTGTCCGAAGGGGACTCTGATTTATTACCATATGCTCAATTTACTAAATTTTAATGAAAATCTTGAAAATTCTGTTCAAGGTTGAGACCGCAAATTGACCGAACCAAATTAAAATAAATACGATATTTAATTTTTGATCATTATTTATGTTGCAAATGCTCAACACAAAATGGGAATTGTTTTTTAAATTATCCATTTTCTCTCTTTGTTTTTGTATTTTGAGGAGTAAATGGCATCATTATAAAGGAGCCTCCCCCCTGCACCACGCTATCAATAGAAAACACATCGGCATACAACATAATGCCTTAATTATGTTTTTGCACACACGCACATACACCTCACACCAGCAAATATACCGATGAAATGGTTTTTAGCCTACGCATATTTGTGATTTATAGACCTGGACGTAGACGGATGATTAGGTTAGACTGGTTAGGTCAGTGCGAACAAGGACGAAATGAACGGGGTTTCTTCCGTTTATGGGCAAGATAACAAATTATTGTTTTCCATGCAGGGAGTATCCATTCGCAGCCCAAACCAATTCGTCTGCCTATTCATTATTTGACTAGACCTCCTATTTTTCTTCTTCTTTTATATTTTTGGTATTTTTAATGAAGAAAAGTTTCATTTCGCGTGCCTACAAGTAAGGACTCATATTTTTGGTTTATATTCATCAACAATAATTGCCCAAGAGAGAACGCTAGAATGGCGGGAAGGCGGAAAGGACAGGTTAGATGCGTTGAAAGTGAGTGAGGTGACTCCTGGATAGTGGGCATAATGGGGATAGTGAGGATTGTGGGGGCAAAAGGATGCGGGCGAAACTTTTGTTTTTCTTTGCCTGGCACTTTCTTTATTATTCTTTGTCTCTCAAATGTCCCCACAAGAAGTGGTCGTAAGTTGTTGCTGTTGTTAACCACCCTCTCTCATCCCCGCAACAACTAAACAATTCGCAGTCACATCTTTGAGGGTAAACTGAAAAGTTTCAGACAACATAGACAAAAATTAATAAAGAAAAGAAAAGAAAAAATATTTAGTGTCCCGAAATGTTCAAACTGTGCAGCGATCGATTTATATATAATATGTGTAAGGATTGTGAAATAATTCTTTATGCTGACTTGTTTTGTATGGTATGTGATACGTATGTTTCCACCCTCGTATATCCTCGTTCTACCTTTGCGCTTTACACGCGGCGTTAGCTCCTGTTTTTGTCCTTGTTATATATATTTTTTTGTTTTATCTTTTTTTTGTTTTGGTTAGGCACTTGGAATATTTTATAACAAAAACTTGACCTGCTTTTTATGGAACCAGCAGCGAGAAGAACAAATTCACGTTTCCTGTTTTGCCCCTTCACCACCCTTCATCATTATCATCATCATTAACATCATCATCAAGATCATTATCACATAATAATAATCATTCTAAGGTGACTTTATTGTTTTATCATTGTTGCCGTTTTTGTTATTGTCGCTTAATTAAAATTAACATTTCATGAAATAAAAAGTTTGCTTAAGCGCTTTATAAATATTAAAGAGATCCCCCTCTTTCTCTCTCCCTCGCTCACCCCCTTTTTTCCCACTTCTTATAATTTACACAGTTTTCGCATATTTGAATTTATTTCCGTTTATTTTTACGCTTATCCCCTTGGTAAGCCTCAAAATTATATATAATTGTGTTTTTCTTTTTGCTTTCGGTTTTGTTTAATTTTGTTGTTTATTTTGCTTCGGTGACTTTCGCTTGGGCCATTTTAGACCAGGATTAAATAATACCCTTAAGTGACCAAAAACTACCTTCCAAATTTATTTGATATTGCCCTCATTAATTTATGTTATTTTCGAGGATGGTTCGGAAATTATAATTTTGAAATATAATGGAATAAATTGAAATTATCTCTGGATTATGCATAGTTTAACAATATTTAAATATTTATTGCTTAAAAGTAGTAATAGACATACATAATAAAAAATGATCAAAATTTTCATCAGAAAAGTATGCTACAATAATTTTATTTCAAATTTGATTTTTTTTACTTTGATTTCGACTTCATTTTATTTCTTAAATAATTTCGTGCTGCCTACTTCTGGGGGTTACGAAAAATTTGTTTTTCATCTTTTTCGCTTGTGTGAGCATAACACTTTTCATCGTTACCCTTCCAATCGAGATAAATCGCATGGAATAACAAAAAACTATAAATCTAATTGAAAAACTAATTTGCCAGCCGTTCCTAATTATAAACGAGGCCCATGCAAAGGAGCGAAAAGATAAAGATAAAAAGTAGACAAGGCAGCTGGCTAACCAATTTGCTGGAACTAATTAAAAACACTTTTACAAATTTCAAATTAAATTAGATACAATATACCGAAAAAAAGTACATCTTTGGGTGCGTGTGTGTGTGTGTGTCTGTGTGTATGTAAATATGTTAAAGCAAAAGTTATGTGGACCAGCTAAAATCTAATTAATGTTTTTTTGTATGCCAAAGAAAGACTGAGACTGACTCCAAATGGAATTTATTAAACGTTGGAGGATTTTGCACCTGGTCTCTGGCAATAATTGCGTAAATTTTTCACAGACAGCATACAACAAGTGGCAGATAGCAGTATTGCCACCGCCAACGCCATCTTGAAGTGGCAGAAATTTGTAGCCAGTGAGATGATTTGATTTTCTCGCTTTTCCTACTGCTCATTCTCTCTCTCTTTCCCTCCCTCTCTCTCCCTCTCTTTCTGACTGTAAATAATAAGCTAACGAGCAGGTCGACAGCATCGAGCCGCAGCGATTCAGGCATTTCACGTGGTGCGCCTATCAGGAGTAGAGTACAGCCTCCACTTGTCACTTCACATGCTGCCACTTCACATGTCTGCCTGTGTGTGTGTGTGTGTGTGTGTGTGTGTGTGGGCCTCTCTGTTTCGGTTAACTTTTCTGTTGATTCAACCTGGTTTCTCGCCAGTTTGTTTACCTATAAACACAGACTTTTTTTCTACTTTTTGATTGGAAAAGAAATAAAAAGCAAACTGATTTGTTGGCTTTAGATGATGACTTAAAGCCGACAAAATGAATACAATTTTTCAAAATAAAAATAATTAATATATTTTACCTTTGCACTTTTATATACATATATAACATATATGTAAGTATAGATAGATCAACCAGTTATCCCTTCTGTTTCGCATCTATAACTATTCGAACACTATTTAATTCATTTCGATATTTTTCTATTTACAGAGTGGTGATCATCTGCCTTGATATGAATGGTAACATTATAATTAATCAATTTGTTTGAAAATACAATTTTTAATTAAGAACTTGTGGTGAAGTGAAGGACGAGGACGAGTGTTTAAAAAGGAAACGACGCATTAGGCTTCTAGGAGGATATTCGCCAATCTGTGGACACGTCTACGTTCGCCACGGCCCAATCGGGCCAGTGGCGGTTATTTGCTGACGGGGACAAGTGCCCAGCATGATGATGAGTTGGCAGCGGTTAGAGTGGCAAAGTCAGTGGAAGGACGACGACGGCGGACAACAGCAGCTGAATCAACTGTATTCCAGGCAGGCGATATAACTGCCAATGAGTGTTTAATTAATGTGACAGACTTTAGTGATTTTCAAGAAAGTGCTGAAACGGAAGCTTACAACACCACCATTCAAACCACCAATACCACAAGCACCACTAACACCACATTGAGAGTGCCAACAATAACGACAACGTCTACCACAAACATCAGCAGCAGCAACAACAACAACAACAACAACAACGACAACAACACATCTACAACAAGCAACAACATGTCACGCATCATTCAGCCACGTTATCGCTTTCGTGATCTACTGCTGGGCGATTTCTCATTTAACGATGATGGCGAAAGGTAAGTTAAGTGCAATCTCTCATACATACATACATATATATCGTTATATCCAAGTATATATCTATTAAAGTGGTCACAGCTGGTGCAAAGCTTTTTGCTGCTGCTGCTGCTCAGGCTCAGCCATTTTTAATTGCAATTAGTGTGAAAACTAGAAATAAAAAGCCGAGAAAAGGCACTACCAACTTTGGCTATAACCATCAAGTTTCAAATGTCCTTCAGAGGGAAATGTATGTAAGGTATCTCTGAGAACGAAACTTGATTCTTAACGGTAATTGTCAAGTTTCTTTTTTGTATATGCGGAATATTTTAAAAGCAAACATAAAATTTGTTTATAGTTCAATTAAATCGGTTCGCATTAAGATATGTATGTAGATTTCTACAGCAACAACAAAAACATAATCGATATACATATGAATGAGTATATTTGACCGATTTCTTGGTTATGTTTGTGTGCACATTTCTTTTTTAAAAAAAAGGTGTACACATATATACCCTACATTTTGAACAAAAGGGTATATTGATAATTTTAATTGCATTGCCAACTACTTACTTTGGCATCGCATAATTTATTTAAAAGGAGACGTTGGCTTTGGCTGCTTTTGCCAACAAATCGATTAATCGATTTTCACTTGACATATGGTTTATACAAGGATAAAATGTGGACGCAGAGGGAAAGGGTTTTCACATATAAGGGTATATAAGTGGTCCTTCTGGTTGCTTGAATAATTAATTTACACAAAAGGTCCAAGGAGATAAGGTTAAAAACTCGTTAGCCAATCTTGACTAAGGAAATATGACTGCAGAAACAAGGAGGAGAAAGAAAAAAAGAAAACCTGAAAATAGAAACGGAAACCGGGAAATGGGAAATGATGGTTTGACATATTGTATATGTCCATTCAAGCGTCAGCAAATTGGTTGATTCTTTCAAAGGATTAAATTCTCTATTTGTTTTTGCACTTTCTTTGGGTTAATTAAAAATTTGAAATGTGTAACGAATGAAAATTTAATGTACTATTCATAAACGAAAATGGGGAAAATCTTTCTAAAAAAAGCATGGATTAAAGTTTAAACAAAAAAATTCGTAAAGGAAAAAGGTTCTTAGGGAAAGAGAGAGAGAGAGAGAGAGAGAGAGAGAGAGAGAGAGAGAGAGAGAGAGAGAGAGAGAGTTAACTAACTTTAATAGCTATTACAATTATTGATATAAAACACACATATCTATTGCAAAATTTATATTTGAATAAAATTCCTTATACATATGTAGTTAAACACGCTCAATACGATATTTCCATACTAGTTCCAATAAAATAGGCTTCCAATTCGGTACCCGAAGACGAGTGATCAACTGATAAGATCCATATGGATGAAAATCAGGAATAACATTTTCACTGATATGATTTCGTATATAATATATTCCCGGTTTAATCGGGCACTTAAAATGGGTGTTATTCACAATCATTTCGTTGTAAATACCCGTGAAGAGGCTTTTGACTTGACGATTGTTTAAATACCAACAGCCATCAAGATTTTCTATTTTATAGAAAACACGATTTATTTCCCGATCTATAGTTTCGATTCGTATATCAATACGAAAATTCGTTGTCAATTTGGTAACATTGAGCCCAACGATTTGCGAAATATTTCCCGAAACCGCATCCAACTTTTGCACATGTTCCCCATCGCAGCGGACGTCAGTGAAAAGGAGAATTGCCTTTCTCTTTTGGGATGCACTCTATGGGAGGATAGATCAGTATAAACTGGTTGATCTACTTTAATGGAAAGGAAAAGAAAAACAGTTTACCACATCTTTAGCCAAAATTATGACAGAGGCTAGAGTTAGCCATAATATTAAGCGCAGAATTGTCATATTCGGTTTATTGAAATTTAATGACTGATTGGCAAAATTTAAAAAGAGTAACCTTTTGCCTAGCATTAAATATCAGAAATAATAATGATAGATAATAACTGAACCTATTAAAAATTCTACCAAAATGTGTATGAACAAAAGTTGTGAAAGGAAAACCGGTTTTTGAATAAAATTTTAAAAATGAAACGTTTAATGTTAAAAACACTTTTGCTATTGCACACTCAAGCGGCGCAGCGTCGCGTCGGTTGGAAAATCTAAATCAAATTTTCCACTCTTTTTCCGTCACCCTGCTCTTTCTCCCCCTCTCTCTCCCGTTCAGTCTCTTCTCTCTGTTTATTGTATAGCTTTGTTTTTCTGACATTGATGGCACTTTATTGAAAATTTTGCAATAATATTGTTTGGGTTTCATGTGTCACTGAACTGACAGTTAAATATAGAAAAAGTATTTGAAAAACCTTTTAGAGAGAGTTATCGCAACCGCTTTCAATCGGATTAAGCTTTAAATCGCTTTTCTATATATTATTTTTCAGGTGAATCCATTAAGGTTCGAATGTGTTGTTAAGAATCTTATGACTTCACTTTCAATTTTGTCAAGTTCTTTAGCAAATTAAATAAAATAATTCAACTCTATATATAGGGATACTGAACAATAGTTTTATTATCAATAGCATGCATATATATGTTCCATTTCATATATATGTATATGTATACACATTCATGCTAACTATAGAGTGCATTTCATTGTCAAATTAAGACTCAATTTGAATGACAAGAATATGCTTTAAGCTTGGTTAATATTTTAGGCAAACTCCTGATGCTGCTGCTGCTGCTGCTTCTGATGGAAATGCCAAATTATTCTTTATTTAAGAGAAAAAGAATTGCATTTCCATTTCCATGGCAAATATAAAATGGAATGCATTTTCAGTTGTAATCAATTATAAATGGATAGTAATTTTGCATTTGTCAAATTTGTGTGTATAACTCTCCATGATTAATATTTTAAAATCTTAAATTTAATTCCAATCATTGTCAAAATGAAAGTCAGCCATAAAAAACATCAACCAGAACATAATGCTCAATCATCAATCAGCTGTGACCTCGATATGCATTTGAAATGATAACTTAAAACCTTTAAAATATAATTGGAATTAAATCGATGATATTGTCTAAATGACAGTCAATTTAGATCATATAAAGCATTTGATATTGGTATTAATATGTATAAAATTGTTCCGCATGTGCGCTGCTATATATTAAAATGATCGAACATAAGTAAATAAATGACAATTAAGTGCCCATTATGGTAAATGAGAAAAACATTTTCGATTTAAACCAAAGTCCACACATTAATGATCTATAACAACAGTTAGTACGTTTCAGTTAATGTCATTATTATGACCAATATGATTATTCGTTGTATTTTTCGGTTTCTTCTCTTGGAATGCATCATCGCTAACTTCTCCTGGGGAGCCCAA
This sequence comes from Drosophila sturtevanti, assembly GCA_018150375.1. NCBI lineage: Eukaryota > Metazoa > Arthropoda > Insecta > Diptera > Drosophilidae > Drosophila > Drosophila sturtevanti. Next base: position 10,739,375 of record JAECWJ010000317.1, on the reverse strand, counting down.
AAAACTGAGGTACACTCAAAGACAAGTTTTAATCATTAAAAAAAAACCAATTTTATATTTGAAATTTTCTTTTTAGCCTCAGGATGTTTTCGTGAAGGGTAGATATAAATTTATATTGGAATCGCTGCAAACATCTTGTGATCATGATTATGTGACATATTTCCATAAAGTGCCCGATACCCGTATTCTTTATACTTTTCGTGTGGCCAAACCGGCTCCAGCCTTTACCATTGATATTAGTGTGCGGTTTTTAAAGACTCAAAGGATCTTGTATAAAATTGACAATATCGATGGTTGTCAATTTCTCAATAATCCCGTATTGCATAAGGTCTTTGGCACCATCTATCGCCAATTGGTGGTCAATGGCAGTTTCTTCTCCTGCCCCATTAAGCCACAAGTTTACTTTTTAAAAAATGAAGGATCCTACGCAATGTTGCCTGGCTTTCATCCTGCTGGACGATATCAGCTAACAATGACTGTAAAAATGACTAAAAAGCAACGTCCACAAATGGTCATGGAAATGCTGTGGAAATACAATATTGTCCATATGAAATAAAAAAAAAAAAAAATATTGCAAAATGCTGAGAGAAATAAAGAAGAGAAAACTGGTTAACATTTCCTTGGTGTTGGAGTGTAAATTGGTTTAGGTTTTTTTTTTCATCGTTTTGTCCTGGAGGAAAGATCCCAGAGGTCCCATTCTGAAATATGACGGAGCCACGTGTGCTCGCTAGCTAACAAAATCATATTTGCCTGGCTTTTGTTTTGTTTCCCTTTTTGCATTTAATGTGGCGTAAATGTTTTAAATTTTTCATAAGCCCAGTTGACTGAGCCAGTTTCCTTGCCCTTCTTGCCGCGACAACGTGCGCAAGTGGCCGTGTCTGATGCCTTTATGTTTGCCACGTAGGCCTTACTCCACCCACTACCCACTACCCACTACCCCCCACTCACCACCGCCAAAAGTATCTCGGGTTTAGTGTGTGTCATGGCTGGTCTCTTCCACTACTCTAACCAAAAGTTATATTATTAGTTAGGGATAGGGAAAATTCTTTGAGACGTTTTCTTTTTTCCATCATTCAGCTATAGATACATACATACATATTCCTATCATTGTCCAATTTAAGAACTCGGTCACTTGTTAAAGGCCAAGTGAGCGCGCTTATTAAGTGTCAGCCTCCGAAGACTTTATGGATTTTGGCAATAAACTTAAGAAAAAATAAAAATAATCTTTTCCTCAATACGAAAAATAAAGACTAAAGTATAAGCTAATTTACACAATAATCGATAGGTATCGATATCACAAGTTTGTTTTTATATATAAAGGGCATTTATAATTTCATTGAGATTTTGCATTTTTCGCTTTCTTTCAAATTTCTTGTGCTTAAAGGCTTTTTGTTAAAATTATATTTTTGGGTTTACCTCTTTGATGGCATTTTTATATTTTTTTAAAGGTTTCTTGCCTTTTGTTTTCCTTTCTCACTCCCACTCTCCACCCACTCTCCTCTCTCTCTTTCTCACTCTCTTTTTCTCCGATGCCAAAATATTTTAATATGTTTCCCCAGTTCGAGATCAAGATTTATGAGGCCTTAAATACTTACAACAATTTTATGTGGCGAAAGCATTTAATTGCCTGTCCAAATGCTAAGAAGATTTTAATGGCCCACACGTAGGAAGGAAATGGATAAAAAGGAGGAAATTGTGAAAATGCAAAAGACCAAGGAGAGAGAGAGACAGAATAATTTGTTTTTGACACTCGTTAACAGATTGAAATTAGCCTACAAGAGAATTATTGCAGGGAAATGGTGAAAATGTCCTGGTGACAAATGTTTTCAAACAAACTAATTTTATATACATAGCCAATCTAAAAGACCGAATCCTTTCGTTAAAGGTCAAAGTTAAGAAGGGACTTAAATGTGATGTCTCGACAAAAATATAAAGAAAAACTTCCATAACTTGCTCATTAGCAAAAAAAACAACAACAAAGAATTTAGATATACATTATATGTATATGTAGGTATATATTTCTGTATAGCAAATATTTTTGGGTTATTTTCTTTTCTGCGTAAACACACTTGAAATGATTCGGAAACAGGGGAGTGGATGGAGTGGGGGGGCGGTGGTAAGATGAGTGAAAATGTTCAATTAGGGACCACGAAAATTTCATCCCTATGGGGATAAAGGGTTTTTTCCTTTATTCGCTCTCATTACACAAAAGTGGCAGGAAAGAAGAAAAAAAAAGGAAAAAAGTAAAAAAGAAACGCAAAATCATTGGCCAAGCAAGGTAAAGCACATTCTTTAGGCCGAATTGCTTGTTGTTATTTCGCACATTTAACACAATTTTGTTTAAACAAGGTAAGCAAGGAGGGGAGCAAAGGAGCAAAGTCCGGCTGGCGGAACAACAAAGAAATTGGTAGGGCTTTACGCCTGTTTCTGATAGCTCGTGAATGAAAAACTTGACTTTAAAGTGTTTGCCGTGCAAAAGGATATTCTCATTCTCTGACATATTCATTACCAACATTTTTGGACATGTTATGACATGCACTTATGTAACTTACAACAACATAAATGTCAGTCATTTTTCCCAGTTTCTCACTGCTTTTGATATGGACTTGGTAGCTATAATTAAAATCCCAGTAGCCCAGTTGTGTATAACTAACCCAAGTACAGGAAGGCATCGGAAGCCACCAGCATTCCCGCACGCTGATTCCCTTACCCCCCCATCTGCTCATCCGTTCACCCCACTCACCCACTCACCCCCTCTCACCCACTGTTTCCTTTTCTCGCTCTTGACGGATTATAGCAGCTAGTGCAAGTTGTGCAGGGTCGTCATGTCTATGCATTATGCATGCATTAAGTACTATTTATAGGGTTACCACCCGCCATCAACCATCCCGTTCGTTTGCATGTAAAACGATTTGCTGCCCTCTGCAATTGTTGTAAAACGATAAAGGTGTACGCCATAAATGGAATAGCGTAAGCGATTGTATCACATTTGATGCATGATAATTTCCATACAATTTCAGGGAATTTCATCGAAAAGTCTCAACAATTATCGATTTTATCCAAACAGTTAAAAATAAACTATATTTTTGTCCCATTAATCAGAAAGGAAATTCCAATCAAAAATGACATTTTCCCTTGGCTTAAAGGAATTTCAATTGGGTTCCAAATTAAGGTAAATAATTGTATCTCAGTTAATAATCAGTTGCTATCAGTGATTAGCACTCTAAATCAACCTTGAAAACAATTCTCATTATTTTTTTTCTTGTCGTTACTGCGATTATTCTAAGCTTTAGTAACTTGGAATAAGTTTAATAGAATCTCTTTGAACTCTGTCTTTGTTCTTTCTCTTATACTGTGCGTACTTCATGAGTCTTTTTTTTTGTTTTGTTTGTTTTCTTTTTGTTTTTTTGTTCTGCCTACCTATCCATATCCTTGATTGTACACTGTTCTTTTCTATTTCTAAACTGTTGCTACGTCATATACGGTATATGTCTATTTATAAGCCACTTGAGTAGAAATGCCAGTGGCTATCCCACTCTTACATCTGTTTTCCCTCCCCTCTTATCCCCCTTCCTTACCGTATACTGAATCCACCACCTGGCAACAGCTAGCAAACAAACAAACAAACAAAACACAAAAGAAGAAAAATACTGACCTCTAACATTTTCGCCAACAGAAGAGCAAACAGAATAGCAACAACAACAACAACAACTACAAAAACGACGACAACAACTTGAATACCGTCAATGAAATAAAACTCATAAATAAATAATTATGTAGTTCAAAGCGATGGCTTTCTGACTCACGGCTGAGGGACGGGGGGGCAGATGAAGGGCCAAAGACACAAAGTTAAAGTGCAGAAACATCAAGCAACAAAAATAAAAAAAAAAAAAAAATAAATAAATAAAAAATATGTATAAAGAAAGCAAAAAAAAAAAAAGTGAGCAGGAAACAAAAGTTCAAAAAATCAATCAATGTGCGAAAAAGCCAATTTGTGGTTTTTTACCCTGTCGGATGGAGGCAAAAATAACAACAACATCAGCAGCAATAAAAATTCGATCCCTTGTGTAAAAAATGAAAGACTGCCGGATACCCTAAACCTAAATCAAGTCAAAGAGAATCCATTTCAAAGCACAGATATGTTACATATATCTATATTACCCATATATATTATATGTATCTGTATGTAATTAAAGAATATATTAAATATTTACTAAATGATTTTAGTCGCTTTAACTTCTACAATATTCTAATATATATATTATATACACAGTATAGGGTATGAGGAGCAGTAAAAGTGCTTGAAAATTCTATTACAAGAAAAGTTCTTCCTTAAAATTCTATATATGCATGTATGGAGGTGTGTGTACATGTGTCTCTTTCTCTCTCTCTCTCTCTCTCTCTCTCTCTGCGTGTGAGTGTGTGTGTGTGCTTAGGTGTGACAACTTTTTTACCCTTCGGCACTTAATGTGGCGTAAAACATGAACAGTTGCCTCTTCCTTTGTGTTTAAGTTTTTTGTTCTTTTTGTGTTTTTTTTTTTTTTTGGTTGGAAATAAATCTTTAAAGTTTTTTATATTTTCTTGAAATTCCCCAAAGTGCCATTCGGTCAATGATGCATTTGATAGCTTTTCCAGGAATTTTTCAATTTCCTCAATAGGAAAAATTTAATTAGTAGGCATTTCAATATTTAACAATTACGTGGGCAGATTGAAGGACATTTTGTGTGGAGCAGCGAAGCATAGCCAAAGAGGATATCCTCTTTTGTGTGAATGACAAAATCAAACCAAATCAAACTGAAAACCGAAAACCGAAACGAATCAAAACAAGCCAAGTGGAAGCGAAGGATACTGAATGACTGGCTGACTGACTGACTGATTGAATGACTGACTAACTGACTTACTGCCTGAGTGACTGTATAACTGAATCATCATGATTCTGATGATGACTCACAGACAACAATGCAGGATTGTTAGATTTGGCCAACTGGAGCACAAGTCTGAACCCAATCCAAAGTTATTCTCTCCGCTTCTAAAGTCGTCTTGTCTTGTCTTGTCTTGGCAATTTTATGCAAATATTCTTTTTATGGCGTTGGAAAATGAAAAAGACTCTTAAAAACGTTTTGCTCCATCTGAATTTTCATTGCACTTTTCATCGTTGCTACGAATAAAACAAAAATAAAATAAACAAAACAGTAATTGCATACCATAAAGACGAGCTTCTGAAGGACCTTAGCTGGATTTTCCCATAGCTGGCCGGCCACATGAACTTTTGGTTAATGGTAAAACTAAATTCCAAGTGAGTTTATTTCCATTATAATAGGATTTTTAATGCTAATGGTATTAACTGATAGCTTTATCCCCGCCCGTTTCTACGCCCATGAATTCTTTTTCTATTTGGCCAACAAGTTACCAAAACATCCTTAAATGTTTTCTTTTAGTTTTTTTTCTTCTTTTTTGTCTCTTTACTAACTGTTTGCATCCTTCATTTCACTTTGGTTTTGATCTCCCAGAGATTCAAGTACATTGACAATGTCCTTCCGCTTTAATTAAGACACTTTCCTTAATTGAATTAAAATTAGAGTAAGGAAAGTGATTCACTCATTCAATTTCCTAATAGAGAAACAAATATATATATATATGTTTGTTTTAAAATAGGAATGGTAAGTGTAATTACTGGCAATGTGCATCAAGGGGCTTTTATTTACAGTTTTTTTTTAGTTTTTTTTTTTTTGGTGTGTGCCACAAAATGTGGCAATTTTCAATTGACATTTGTCTCTTCAATTTTTTTCTTTTTTAGTTCAATTTTATTTGGTCGACTCCAAGCGACAGGTAACCGAATGCAATTTTCTAATGGAGAAAAAGTTTTAAATTTCCTTGTCAGCCACCACCACTCCAACATTTCATTTCACCCTTCCTCGTATTCGAAATCTTGGACGAAAAATTGCATTGTAAGATAGATAATGGAAAATGAATTCAATTCAATTCGTTTGTCTTTTGGCTTTTTGTGTAGGACATTTGAGCTTGGTTTGTCCTTTAACAAACATATAAAAAGCGAGAAAGAGAGAGACAGAGAGAGAGAGAGAGAGTTAGTGAGAGAGTGAGAACGAGAGAAATACAGTAGAATAGAGACAGTTGGACGAAGTCATACATCAATTACTGTCCCAGCAAATGGCGTTCAATTAGCTCTCTCAAGCGAATATTGAGGGCTTGTCCTTGGGGACTCGTTAAATAGATGTCTCCAATAAAATAAAAAATTTAACAAAAATATATATTTCATGTCAGATCGAAGGCTTGAACATACCTCGCACCAAATAGGAGCTCAATTCAGAAACTGATTCAAATTTAATGTTTGTTAAATAAATCAAATATAAGACATGGAAAGTACCCAATTGGTATATACATATATACATATGCAGAGCCTATTTCAACATATCCCTCCAATTATTAAGAACAGGGTACAAAAATGAAAAGGAAAAAAAAAAAGCGAATGAGACTAAATTCATTGAATTTCCTTGGTTCGTTATCAGTGCTAGAAATACATTTAAGTTAGCCAAGTTCATGGCACGTATTTCGCCTTTTGCATAATTGATTAGGACTGAATTTCTGCTTAATTTTTTTCTTTTTATTTCCAGAATTTGTTTCGCTTTCAGCTTAGCTTAGAGAAAGCCTCAATTAATTGATTTACCTACTATTAAAACAACAACAAAAAAAGCTACAAAAAGTACAAAAATGTTTTCTTATGCCAAATTCAAATTGTGTCAATCAAAATGCCATACCAATCAAACTCCCCAGGCAGAACCCTCGCACAACAACAACAACAACAACAAAACAGAAAATTCAGAAAAAAAAACCCTATAAATATTGACACATTGAAAAAAATCTCCCAGAAAAATTGCTGACGTTTGGCAATTGTCGCGGGCCGAGCCGTCTGCCTGTCAAATGGCATCACAACAATAACAACAATAAGAAACAAAAAAAATCATTGAATTCCATATAATGTTCCCCCAGTTTCCCGATCCCTCAGTCATCTTTTTAGTTTCGCCATTTTGATTTCTATTTCAATATTTGTGATGAAAAACAGTCGCAGATGTTGTTTATATTTATCGCTCTTAGACTCTAAATTGTTATCGTAATGAAAAAGGTAAAGAAAATTCGAATTCTCTAGAATTTCTTTTATTTCATCGAATGTAAATTGTAAATTGTAAACAGGAATCTTAGATACATTTGCATGGTTTCTAATTATAATTTTGGCTAAGCAAAAGGTTAAGTCAGTTTATTCCAATACAAATATACATATATATATGTATATGTATTATCGAATTTGTGTGTTTTACCCAGATATAGCATTCAGGATGATGACAAGTGACAGGTGATAGGTGACAGTCGGATAGACACAGGCATAAAGTTAAATGTACAAAATTTGCAGCTTAGAAGCTCTTCTTACATATATATATAAAGTTCTATATAGAAAGGATAGAACATCAATCGATATATTTTCATACAAATTTTAAGCATTATTTAAAAGAATTTACTTTACCGATTTAGATATATACTATCATCAGCATCAGCTGATAGAATAATTTTAGGTTTTTAGCCAAATGACAAGTCATTTATATCTATGTCTGCCGTTTTTTATTTCTCTCTCTCCTCTATTAAAGAACAGAAATTGAATAACCGAAAAGCGGCCAAAACCACGAAAAAATCGAAGTGGAGCAAGTGAAACGAATGCTTTATTCAATACACATATATATAAATATATATATATCTATATATATATATACGCGACAAGTGATGGCTAAAGAAGGAGAGGGGGGTATGGGGTACCAGGCATATTGATTACTGTACATTGACTGACTTTTACCGTTTACTTGTATTTGTTGTACTTTTCGATTTTTTTTTTTGGTGTTGTTGTGCTTTTTATTTCACCCAAAATGGCGGCTGAGGGCAAAGTGTGTATTAATAAATGAAAAGGCTATGGGTAGAATACGTTGGGAGCTGCCTACCCTACCACTCCCCCCCGCCTTCCTACATCTCTTTACCTCCCGAGTGACTGACTGACTGACTGCGTGAGCTGCAAAGCAAATATATTCAGGTTTAGAGACAGGGATTTGATATGTACATATGAAGGTATATATATATATATACATATATATATATATATGAAGGTATATACATATATATACATATGATATTCGACATATCAAAAGCCTCCGTGACGCTTTAAGTGGGCTTGGCCTGGTTAGTAGCCCTGCATATGACCTGCCAAATGCAATTTTAGAAAGTGGGAGAAGGCGTGAGGGAGAGTGACAGTCAGAGTTTGAGGGGAAGAGGGCAAAGTTCATTTGCATTGTCAGAGTTTTAAATCAAGAAATTCTAAAGTAACATTATGTATGGAAATATAAGCAATATATATTAGTTTAGTTGCAAGAAGTATGTATGGGTTTTGTTTATAAAAAAATTTGTTCATATATATTCTTGATCAACCTTAAAGGGAAAACGACATTTTATCCCTGATTAATCTAATGGAATGAAAATTTAGATTTATATTTTAGGCCTGACAAAATCATTGTAGGTACTTTATATGTATTTAAGTATATATTTACTGATTACTTAATTACTTTTATCAAATATTATGCAGTGTATATTGAGGTCGGTGTATCTTAAATTGCCAGTCTCCTCGTTGCATTCTCAAACTGATCAAAAACCGCACGTGTATCTGTCTGTAGTATATATCTCTTGTTTTTCATTATTTGTATCTTGTATGCCAATTTATTTATATTAATGTCCCAAATGATTTTGGTTGCCCATATCAACAGGGAACCGGCTTTTCCCCCTCCATCATCCGATTCCTTCAAAAGGGAAAGAAGGAAAACTGAAAAGATTCCAGACTTGGGGATGTGATGATGCCATATTTTGAGTTATTTTGTTTTTCTTTGCTGTTTAATTTCACATTTCTGTCCTTCTTTATGGTCCACTGGGTAGACTTTGAAAGTCAAGACAACGTTTGATTCAGTTTATAAGCTCTGAAATTTCAATTTAAACTAAATACAGTTTAGAGACAAATTTAATCAGCATTTTAATAGTCTGATTTTGACTTTTTTTTTTCTCTCTTCTGCTAAATAGTCACATACTTTAATGTAGGACTTTTTACATGTCCTCGAATTTCACTTTGTTATGACTTGATATGGGAATGCCTTTTGCTTCTTGTCTGTTTATGAGAGGCGGTCAGGAGTTTTTTCTAAGCAAAAAGAAAAAAAAAAATGAAAAATAAAACCAAATACTAAAAAAAAAAAAGGAAACCTTTCAAAAAGCCTTTTTGCTTCATTGGACCAACATGTCTGACAGCTATTTCCAATTTTATTTGTACCTTTTTTATTTTTCTTTTTTTTTTTTTTTTGCTGGCATAGTTTTCATAGCGGTTGACAGTTAGTTTTTTCTTTTGTTGAATGAATTTTATACGTTCTTTGCATTGTATTGAAGAAGAGATAGATCAAACGTAGTTCCTATTTCAGAGAATGTTGATGCGGAAAATGTTAAGACATTTTAATTATACTTAGTCGACATGTTAATGCATACGTATGGCAGGAATTAAGCAATCAGGCAGCAACATTCAAGCCATTGTCAGGAAGCTGTCAAACACTCAATTTAGGCTCTCCAACTAGTTCGACGCTTTTCCACCACCACTCACCAACCACCACCCACCCTTAGCCCCTTCTCCTGCTTCATCACACTTCAGTTGTCGTTTAACGTCAAAACAAATTGCTGACTAAAGACTTTTTCTTTTTTTTTTTTTGCTACCCTCTCACCACCTTGTCATTTTGGCATATTTTCACATTCTAATTTATTTTTATATTATGTTGTCTTGATTGTGTCTTTGCCGCGTATCCCATTACAGCACATTGATGGTGTATGCCGGGGGGTGGGGGGTAGAATCACACTTGCTCCTTCCTCTGGTATATGATGATGGCGATGATGATTGTGATGCCGCCTACGACAAATTGCAGGAAATTGACAACAAATTCACTCACACAAATTTCGACACACACATATATACACACTAATCAACACACTCACACACCCATCTAGATCTATCCATACATATGTATGTATGTACACATATACTATATATGTATCTCTACATACACATATACATATATCCTTTACATTGTTTGTTCAGGTTTTGGGTATTTTTTCCCATTTTTTGTTTAGGCCCTACTTTTATGCATTTTACCCGTCTGTTGGTTGGCATATCAATTGGGCAGTTGGCAATTTGGGCCTGAATTTTAAACAAGTCATGAGAACTGAAATTTTTATTTTTCTAAAAGGGGAAGGACAAATTTATACCAAACTGTGTATATATACAAATAAATAAATATACAAATATATAAATACATATATACAAGTAATTATCTAACTCAGACTCTAACTCTTTTCATTTAACCAAAAAATGTTTAATTCTGTTTAAAACTGAATTGTTTGTTTATATCAACTGTTTTTTAAGTGGCATCGAAGGAGTAAAAGAAGTTTTTATACATTTTGAGATTGCACTAAATTTTACTTTCTGACAGCTTAAAGTGCATTTTCATTTTTAATTTCTTAATGTTCAGTTGTTATTGTTGTTGTTGTAGTGGCAATTGATGTTCGAGGGATTTGCATATAGGATAAGAAGACAAAAGGATAAAAACGAAGGAGGCATAAATTGAGGGGAACAATGAAGCGTCAAGAGGTCGGACCTCGTCTGTCAGTCGCACCTTTTGTTTCTATCATAAAATTCGATGCGCTAGCAAGTACTTAAGCACAATATTTTGGGCTATCAATCATTTATGGAAATCAATACATTTTCATTATGTACAACAGAGCACTGTGTGAAACTGAAGAAGTGCGTTAACCTTAACCGCACAATCGAGGCATCAGAGGGAAGGAGAAACCGAAACGAGGTGACGAAAAGTTAAAAGTTGGTTGAAAAGGAACTTTTAAAATTTTATAAGTACATAAATAAATAAAGTAGTAGAAAAGACATTTGAATGAAGATTATTGACTACCGATTTCTGAAGTATTCTATCAAATTAAGCGATATAGTAGTGTGACTAAGCTCTCTTAAATGAAGTATGTATTCAATTTAGGACTTAGTTTTTCTAGATGTTTTGTTTAGATCCTCAAGTCCTTTTCTATTTTCTATTTGCTTAACAATTTAGCGAATCCCTTTCAATACAATATTTATACCATGTAAATTTTTTTTTGACTAATAGATGGCGGCAGTTTGTGAATTCTCCTTATTTTTGAATGTTTGGAGACTCTGTTCATTTTTCTCAGACAATGACGTCAGCAAATTTCATAATGACGTCACAGAAAAGCTTCAATGTTTACATACAGCAAAAGGAAAAACGAAACGAAACGAACGAAACGGAAATGAACATACAATGGAAATGAGTAGACACGGAACACGTGTCTATTCCTCTGTGTATGTGTGCGTGACTTCACTTTGGCGCCAAATTGTTGATTGCCATCTATTTGTTTTGTTTTTCCATTTTCTACTGGGTTACGGAGACAGAAGGAAATGACAATGAAAGAGCAAAATGGCAAAGAGTTACTCTCTTTCGCTTCATGTGATTTTCCTTGTTATATAACTCGTACTACTCGTGTTACTAAAGCGAATGACAATGGAACAAATGCAACTATGTTAATGTTTTTGAATAAATTAAATAATTTTATATTACAAAATGTTTCGCAGGAAATTCGATTTCCTTAAATATGTTATAGTGTCTTGGAACAATAGAACTCAAAAGATCAATCAGTTGAAGGAAATAGGAAATAGTAGACGATGCTAAATCCGATTTAAATTCAACTATTTCAAAAGTACTTTGCAATATTTAGAAAATACTATGTTAATAGAAGACAACTAAATCTTAAGTTAACTTAATTTTGACTTCCATTAATGCCATTCCCTAAAGCCAATTTCATTCTATTAATTTTGCATTATTTTCTTATTTATAAATTGCCCTGTCAACTCTAGTTGCCTTTGGCCACACGCAATGCAAATTTAAGAGAGCATCGTATCTCTTTTTCAGTGATAAGAGAGAAATTTAGCCAAAGCAAAGAAGTTTTACTTGGCAGGTTGCTTGTGGCGGCAAAAACAAAAACGTTGACAGAAAAAAAAAATTGTCTTGGACTCGGACTCTTTTCACTTTGGCTTTTGCTGTTGGTGCGTGACTCCTTCTGATTTTGCTTTTCCTTCGTCTCTTGCTGCTGCTGGTTCAGCTGCTGCTTTTCTGCTTTGTCCTGTGCTAACCAACAAAAAGATTGGCAGTTGGTGGCATCAGGCAGCAGTCAGTTCGATGCAGAACAGCGCGACGGACGTTCACAACGTTCTCAGCGAAATATCGGGGATATATATATAAGCATACGAACATATATATAAAGTATGATATATTATATATATATATATATATATATATTTAAACGTTCTGTGCGCGTTAAGTTGAATTCATTGCTGCGCCGCAAAAATACAAAATAACAAAACGCGAGAAATACGAACAAACAAATTATTATTTAACAAAATTATGCTCAAGGACGCACGTGAATGATGTACCTATGTGTGTGTATTTGTTAATTAGCCTAAAATGTCAGAACAACAACAACGACAACAACAACAACAACAACAACAACAACAGAATGTAACATTTGCATTGTCCTTGAAGGGAGCAAGAATTTTCAGTCGGAGGGCGAACGACTTTCAATTTGCATGAAGGACTCCAAAACTTAATCAAGTGCCATCAAAACCAAAAAACAAAAATTGGAAAAAACGAAACATCTAATGGCAGCGTTTTTGGGTGTGTGAGTGCGTGTGTGTGTGTGTGTGTGTGTGTGTTTGTGAGGGGTGGGTGTCTCTATATGATTATGTGCGTGTGTGAATCTATAAAAACTTCATTGCATACATTTGTGCGCTTTCTTAAAAGTTTCTCATATCCTTGCCTTTCAACATATTAAATTCCAAGTGATTTCCGATTCTATGATCGATTCATTTCCCTCTTTTGCAATATTTGTTGTTTTACAAACTTTTCATGTTTGTTTTTCATGGTCCTCCCCTCCGTTGCCATCTCACCTTCCCACTGGAGCACTTTTTTCCTACTATATATTTTGCTGTTTCTCTTGCCTTGACACATTTTATCTCTGTGTATGTGTATGTGTGTGTGTGTGTGTCTGTATGTTGCTTATCTGTGTCCTAACAAACAATTTTTCATAGTTTGTTCGCTCGCCCACACACACAAACACAATAGTTTGTGTTAACTGACAGTCACTTTCCATTTACATAAATTTACGTATTTAAATTAACTGAAATTGAAAAATTTTTATTCTGATTTCTCACCTTTTCAATTGTATGTGTGGTTATATTTCCTTTGGGTTTATGGTTGATTAAAATTCGTGTTACCCCCAAGACATACATATCATGAGAAAGCAAATATGCAAAAATAGTTGGAGGAAGAGAGGGCAGGGGGGCAGGGGCACACATTTGAAACACATGTTTACTTTTTGTGTCTGCGATATTCATTTCGATGTCCTTTAAAATTTTATTTGAATCATATTTGCATAAGAAAGAATAGAAGAATAGTTATATTTATTTTGCCAATAAAAAATATAACTAAATGCTAATTCTTGGAAACATCTTCTTTTGTAATAAGTAATATAATGAAATCAAAATGTGGTTTAGTTATTTAGCGATCAATTTGAGAAAAGTTAATCTTATTTTTGTGCAATGATTTTGCCATTTGTCGCTCTTTTGACCGCAATTTGTTACAAAGACAAATTCAAAGCCATTAATCTAATTGCCAGATTTAAGTTCTTATATGCTGAAATCAGATGACATCATTGCCATTATCATAAGTTAAACTAAATGGTAAATTTCAGTCTCAAACTTAAAGGATAAACAGAAATAGAAGAACATTTATTTTAATTTATTTTACTATGTGAAATGTTTATGAAAATATTTCAAGATGTTTTCCTTCTCCAATTTGATTGAAAAGTTTTCGACCAAGAAAAGGAAAACGATAATTTTATTTGTATATATGTAAATGTTTTTATGTATGCGAATATCTATTTGTATAAGTAACATTTATCCTTTTGTCAAGTTATGCCATTCCTTTGCCCTTTCCGCTCTCTTTCTCTCACCCTGTCTTGTGGTCTGGGGATACAAATTTGCCGTGTGGCCAAGTTGAGTATATCCATAGATTAACTCGACCTTTTGCCTGCCATTTTCTCTGTTCCCAGTAATTTTTTTTTTTTTGTTTTTTGGGGCGTTAGCCAGGGATTAGCTCAGGCTGTCTACTTTTTTTGTTGTGTTCCGTTTTCCTTTCGGCAAAAAAAAAAGATGAAAAGTTTTGTGTTTTTGTTCAGCTTTCACTTTTGGCTTTTTCTTTTAAGGCCAGCTAGCTTATAAGAGTCAGTAACTATGGGGAGCAGAGAGTGTGAAGAGAAGGGGATATTACATGAATAATACTTTGATTCTGTCACAAACATTTTGTGTTTTACTTTATACAGACACACACTCACACACACACGCACATGCAAAGAGAAATATCTGTGTATATAGTTATGATTCTTTATTAAAAAAGCCACATCAACTCGTATAACATATCATAAAGTTAAGTATACGCCCTGTATGTGCCTATATATGTGAGGCACAAACGTATGTTGGTGTGTGTGTGTGTGTGCTTCTCTTTTATGTTTTGCTTTGATTTTGTTGTTCTTCTTTTCTGTTTTTTTTACGAGTCTTTTTGCGGTTTCATTCTTTTTGATTTTCCCCTCCGCCGCATTCTCTTTTTCAATAATACTTTAATAACAAAAATAATTTTTTATATTTTTGTATTTTGATAGGGGAAAAGATTTCATAAATTTTGTGGTTTAATTGACCATTTTGTGTTTTGTTAGGATTCTGGGATTTCAGATTCTGCTTGTTGAAGCAAATTGCCATATACATATATACGATATACATACATACTATATACATATATATAAATAAATCGCTTGGTCAGTAAAATAAAGTGTTTTATTAAATTCTGCTTGCTGAAAGATAATCGGATGCCATAAACATATCTAACAGTTGTGTAAACTTTAATATAAATTTTCATTTAAAAAAGAAAAAAAAAAGAGGAAAGAAGGACATACACACGTACGCATCCTTTGCTTTTAAAGAGGGATACAAATTACCATATAAATAACTTTAACTTGATGCAACGTATATATACATATATATATATATATATATATATATAGCTATCTGAATATATGTATATGTATATTCTTTTCTTGGAATAAGAAATGTTTGCTCCTTTTTTCTTTCTTTGGTGGAATTTCATTGTCAATTTGTTTTGGCCTCAGTGTGATAAGTGATTGACCATTTGTGTGAGTCAACTAATGTTGGCCTAAGACATGTTTTATTTGTTTAGACAAATGTTTAACACAGACTAAAATAGACAAGCAACTAACTCTTATATACACACATATCTTTTTATTTGATTTGTTGCTTACTTGACCAGATATTTTCCCCCAATACTTTGCCATCTATTTCTTGCTCTTTCATTTTGTTTTTTTTTTCTTCTGTTGCGTCTTTTTATCTCCTATTATCAGTTACTTTTCAAGACCCTTCCCATCCATTTTCCGTCGATTTTCTTTTAAATTGTTTTCGCCAAGAAAGTTTTTCCCCCTTGCCACATAACTCGGCAAATGGCGTGAATTTTCGTAACAAATTTTAATCAACTTTAATATTTTCTTTGGCGGGCAAAGGAGAACGCAAATTCAATTATCCTTAAGCTTTATACCAAAAATTTTTCAACTTTATAACTTGAAGACTTAGGGTAAAAAGTTTCAAATTTTTTGTTTGACTTTGATATTTTTTATTCGTTATCTTTTACCAGGTGTGAACAATCAAATTTAGCTGCGAAGAATAAAACATTCGAAAAGCCGCATAAAAAGGACAAAAAGAAAAGGATACCTCTCGTAGAGTTTTACTGAACTTGAACCACACAAATCAATTCCAAACGACAACAAAAAAAAAAGACTTGGCAGGACGAAAAATTGTATATGGCAAGCAGCCAACAAAAATTAAACAAAATGGGAAACCTTTTTACATGGGAAAATCATTTTACTTGATTCATTTGAATATTTTTCCTTGAAACTTGTTTAGCTATATAAACTAACAATTTGGGTATATCTGATCGAAAAACAATAACTAAATTGAAACAAACTATTTAAATTTGAAAGGAAACTTAACAGAACAATATATATCTATGACAGTCGACTGATTATACACACATATAGTCACTCAACAGATATATAGTACCTATAGAATTTACAGGATTAGAAATTGGAAAATGATTAGTAACAAATTAAACAATAAAAATCCATTTAGTTTTTTTTTTTTGGAAAATTTAAACAACTTTTCTATGATTCTGAAGTTATCATTTTCATGTGTACGATAGGAATATATATAATTTTGAGGGCATTAAAACTACGACTTGGGTTGAACATTTGCTAGAAAAAGGTCAACTAACTCTCTGATGAGGGTTATACAGACTGCTGACAACTCTTACTTACTTAGTTACTTATAATCTCCTCACTTCCTTTCCCCCACACCTCCTTTGTCTGCAGGATTGTGTGTTAGGTGAAACATTTTAAATTTATTTCGCTTTCTTTCAAAAAAAAAAAAAAAAAAAAAAAAAGGTTCAAAGGATATTCAACGAGGATTTTAGATGATGGCTCAAGCTTAACTTAACCTCTGATGTGTCATATGTATACGAGGGTAGTTTTAAAAGATCTTTATGTTAAGCAAGTACAAAATATTGGTCTGAGTATTGATTCATTCGAATCAAATGTTCTGTTTGTTTTTGATGTATTATAGGATCGATTAAACATATCTGCTGGGAGTGTTTCCGTTTTCTTGTTATAATGATCGATTTGAGAAAGTTTTAGGGTTGCCTACCCATTCGAAATAAATGTTGTATATCCCGTAAGAGTTCTCATGAACACTTAGCCAGATGTCAGGCACATAAATTGTTGTCGACACATTAACATTTTCTGTCTACTTCTAGGCTTTTGTTTTTATTTATGGCAGCAACACCAAATTCCCAATTCCCTACGTATCATACTAGAAGGGGGGGTTGCCCCCCACCTCCCCCAATTCACCATATGTTGGTTGAGTAAACAAATATAGAACATTTTGAAAGACATTTCCTTTTTGGGGAGCAACTAACAGCTGTTCTTTTCTGTTCTGTTCAGCTGTTCGAAAAGGAAGGAAATTAACTGGCATTTGAGTTGGCCAAAACGGAAGTTCATAGAGCGAAGTTCATAGGGTTGACAAGTTCCATTAATTGATAAGGTTAAAGTTGTTGCCAGGAAATTATTGAGATGAGTTTTTGCTGCTACCCGACCCCCTTTAACCCCTACCCCACTGCCACTGCCTCTACCTTGTGGCAAAAAGCTTTGCTCATAAAATCTTTCTAATCATGACCTTGGCCAGGCCATTTAATGTCTTCGTTATAGCCGTCCGATAATCCGTGTAGCCAAGTGGTTAGTTTGCGTGCTCAACTCGAGTTACCCGAGACAAAGGCGACAAATAATCATTTATATACATACGTACGTACATATACATACTCACACATATACATACATATGTACTTTGTAGGAGAGGAGAGCTAGTTAATTTCGTCTAGTAATTTAAGTCAGTTTATGCGGGGCCTTAAAGACACTAAAGAATGTCTGCGAATTCTTGAAGCACTTTTTTATCCTCTCAAAGTATAATAAAAATTTCATTTATATAGCCAAAAATTGGGTTAAAAATAATGCAGAATTGCAGCAATAAAAGACAAGTGTTGCCTGAATGCGAAAAGGAGATAGACTATCGACCGGACTGTGGACAAAGGAAGTGAGGGGAGGAGCAGACAAGGCGTAAAACATTTTAATTTCGTTTTTATTTCTCTCCATTTTTTTTTTTTTTTTTTTTTTTAGTTTTGCTTTTGCTACTGCTGCAGCTTGACTCTCGTTATGTGGGCGTGTCTTTTGTGGAGCTGTGGAAATTGTTTTTCATTATCTTGCTTGGAGAGGGGATGTGGATTTTGCATGGCACGCCTTGAAAACAAACACCAACACACTCATACGAAATTCATGACATTTTTATGCCAAACAAAAATTTCCATTTAACATTCTTCTACCTAACGAATTTTTTCCTTTATGTGTTTTCCACAAAAAAATATATATAAGTATATACAAGCATATATAAAAGAAGAAAAACAAAATACAATAAAATGCGAATTTTTATTTAATACACTTAATTGAAAATTTGTGTAAATTGTGAATTGAATTAGAAAATTGCATATGTCTTTAAGAATGAGTTCGCAAATATTTGTCCGGTGATTTGGCTAATTTTGGTGGTTTTTCTTCGGTTCTGAAATTGCTTTAGGGTATTCAGGATTTGATTTGATTGATTGATTGATTGACTGATTGACTGATTGATCACTATGGCATTTGAACTTTTAAACTATGGACAATATTTTTGTTGTATTCAAGTTGTTGTTGTTGTTGTTTATTGGGTGCAGTCAATTAAACATGCCCAAGACAAAGTCAACGAGAAGACGAGACGGAGGGGGGTATAAAAAATCATTTATCATTGTCACAACAGAAAGAGAACGAGAGAGAGAGAGAAAGAGAGAAAAGACAGCAGGAAGATGAGATGAGAGCAGATGCAGGGCGATTCAATTGTGCTTAATGAAGTGTCTGATATCTCACCAAATGTACATCGTATATATGTACATATATATCTGAATCTGTATCTGTATATACATCAGTCTGCGTACTTGAGCAATTAAAAGCAACTCAACTGACCAAACGACAAGTCACCCAAAGAAAAACAAGTGCAAGTGCAGTGAAAATTAATACCCAAAAGTAAAAGTAAATGAAACGATGTGAGTTTCCCAAAAGCGGATGAAAACAAAATCTGTTTTATTGGAAAAAAGTAAATAAAAGTATATTGTGCCGTGCATGGAAATGACCCACAATCTTCAAGTGAGTTATACAGCTTTGGGCATGTCGGACGATAATCAAACTTGTAGCTATTCGATGCCCTCAATGGCAGCATCATCGCCTAGCCATCGTCTTCAGCGTAATGTCAATTTCAATGATGAGGGACTCAACGATCTGGCCGGAAGCTATGGCTATCCGCCACAGCAAATTCCGGCTGCAACGGCAGTGCGAAGATTCTCGAAATCTATTTTCCAAAGGCCACGCTCCATGTCCGTGTGGAGTGACATAAGTCGGAGTAGCATGCGATTGGATGAAAGGTAAGCAAAATGCCAACAAGCCAAGATTCTCGACAGGAAACCACCGACTGATTGGCATGCAGATAAATTGAAATTTATACAGTGCCAATGGGGGGTGGGGGAGGGAGGGGAAAATGGTAAATAAACTTTCATCTCTTTAAATGTAAATTCCCCAAAGTTGTTTGAAGATTCTTTAATAGAATCTTAGATTGTGACTAAAAGATTTCATGCTTCCTTCTATTATTACATTTTGTAAACATTTTTCAAACTTTACAAATTCTAGAAAATTTCCATTAATTTAAATTGTATTTGACATCCCACTCAAAAATGACGGTGGTCGCAAAGTTTGATGAGGTTTAGCACTTAAACTTGATTATTATCCTTTTTGCTGCCTGCTGGTGTTTGTTTGAAGCCTAATTGGAATTAATTTTAATTTGTTTATCTAACGGGCTAAGCTACCCGCATTATATTCAATTTTCTAATCGATTTTAATACAAGCAGAGAAAGATAAGAAAACAATGAGAACAGGCAGACGGAAAATGATATTGGGGTGAAGTTCAGATCGTGGGAAAATTTATACAAATTTTAAACTAGAGTCGGAAAATTGAGTCTTTAATAACAGGTCAGATTATGTATATCAATTCATCAATTAAAGAACTCGGAATAAATTTTTTATCAACTTTTCTTTCATCATAAATCGTGATCAATAATTTGTGCAACGAGCAACAATTGTTGGCAGGTTGGTAAATTGAATATTTGTAATTGCATTTAGCATGCAAACATAAAAACCACACACAAGCACACACACACACCCAGACACCCACACACCCTCACAAATACATACACATAGCAACAGGAAACGGAAACCCCAAAATAGCAAACACAATTGGCTGCATTTTGCACGAACATTTTTCAATGCAATATGAAGAACAAGAAAAGAAAAATGGGGGAAGACGGGGAAGAAGGGGGCAGGACTAGTGGAAGGAGACTTTCCTTGTATAAGGCCTTACAGCGGTTCGTCAGTGTGCCAATTTGTCAGTCAATGAGCGTGCCTACTTTTGGCGCCGAGCACGTTTGCTTATAGCAAACTTTTGTGGTTTTGGTCTTGGCCTGCAGCTTAGCCTTCTTTTACTCCTGCCTTCCTCTCGTCCCTGTGAAAGACATTCTCTACGATATGTTCCTGCCTCCATTGTGTGTGTGTGTGTGTGTGTGCCAATTAGCGTAAATAACTCAATTATGCTCGTCTTTTTTTCTTTCTTTGACTAGCACCTTGCATCGACACCTTTTCTGATTGGCTTGCTACGTGGGGCGGAGGGGGGAAAGTTGGCCCTAAGGGTAATTGGCAAAGTTATTGATTAGCTGCCAGTTATAAACATTAATTATGCTTAAGATCCTGTTGCTACTGTCTCCCGTCTCCATTTCACGTCTCACTGAGCAACAGCAAAGGCAGGAGCACTTAAATGGACAACCTAATAGAAATGAATAGTTCTTTTTACCGCATTGCATTTGCGCACATTAAACGGAGTCCAAACGAGATTATAAAGTCTTCTTCTTCTCAAAATTAAAATACATTTTAACAATAGAGATTTAGCGTTTAGGTTAAAATGAATTTTAATGCCACTTTTGCGTTTAAAACATTGTTCCAATAATGTAATGAATTATTACTATTTACATGTGCATATACATATTAACGAGACCTAAAATTTTTAAGTACATTTTAAAATATTAAAATGATTTATATTTCTTTTTTATTATGCTCCATTTACGTAAGCAGTCGTTTTCTGTTTATATATTCTTTCTATAATCGATATATCGTTAACATATTTAAGAAGAAATAAAACTATAATCCAATTCTCAATATATGCGGTTCTTATTGGTTTACTGTTCACAGTTTCCTCTTTATTGAGTGGCACTTAAACTATAGGAAAAACGAAAAAATATAAGTATAGCAACCTACACACACAAATACTTCTATAAAATCCAAGAGTTACCCATATACGCACAGACACACTCACATGCCACACACTTACACATTGCATAGCTCATATATCAAGAGCTTCCATTGAAAAACATTAACAGCCTTAAACGGCTTTTACCCCACCTCCATCACCTCCTCCACCACGTTTAGCACTGTTTTCCTTTCTATCCCAACACCCACCGACTAAGTGTGGGAGCTAAACTATTTGCTCGAGCACATTTTAACACGCTAAAGGTAAAGGAATCGTCTTACTCATTCAATTTCATACAAATTCTTAACTTTACTTACTTTATCTCATGTATAATTTTTGGTCTTCTCGTTTCAGGTAAGCTCAACTGTTTCTTGAATTTTTCACTGTACACGGTGCGTATGATTTATAAGCTTGATTTATACATATATATATATACATATACATATATAAGTTTTCGGATGGAATAAAATTCCGTTTGTCATATCCGACTTTGCGGTTCATAAAATTTGCATAGAATTAAGACACTTTGACATGGGGAAGGAAGCAATGGCAAAGAAGAACTTGCTTGAGGCATTTAATAAACGATAAAATCCTTAACAGAAAAAAAAGGACAACTTTGGGTCTAAATTACTTGTGTGTGTATGTGGATGTGTTGGTGTGTGCGTGTGCTTTATGAGCCATTTGGCTTTACCTGAGTTTTACCTGTCTCAATATGGCCATATGGCACATATATGTACCTACATATATATATGTATATACATGCCTAATGTTGCCTTTTGTTTATGCTCCGACAGCTGCTACCTCAACTAATTGTGTGTGTTTCTGTATGCGACTGGTGTGGGTGTGTGCCAGTGTATGTTCTCTGCAGAAAATTTTATCACATTTGTGGCTTAGATTTCCCTAAAGACTTAGTTGTCCTCGCACAACAGACCACTAAAATGAAATATTTAAATTTAGGCAACTTGTCTATCTCAACAATCGGGAATACTTTAAGCCATTTATATATTGCATTCATAGTAGTTCAAGCTGAAAGCCATTCATAATCATATTTGCACACACACACACACTCTCACACTGATATTTTTCAATTTACATTACATACTTTCAGGCAATTATCGAAAATTGCATTATAACAAATACTTAACAAATGCAACAAGTTTATGAATGAGAAATGTCAACCAATAAGAATTTTAATCATTTCTAGTATTATTTTAATTTAGTTCATTCATCATTGTTCAAAACATTATTATCTTTAGGTTCATTTGAGGCCACCGATTCTCAGGGTGGGAATGGGTTTTCCTACTCCTATTACTCCCATTATTTTATACTTACTCTACTCTCAACTTTCTCTTTTCTCTTTCATTCACTCTATTTGTGTTCTATTCGCTTCTCTTTGCTTGTGGCCACGTGTTTGCGCTACTTATGCCTTTGCATTGTGATTCGTCAGAAAGAGAAAGCGCAAGGACGAGAGAATGCAAAGAGAGCAGTGAAAAGGCATTGCCATATGTTTAACGGCAGTGCGAGGGGTATTGTTAACTGTTCAAATATTTGATTCAAGTAGAAAAGCTTTTTGTGGAGACTTTTCTCGGATATAATCATTTGTAAAATTGAGCAACAGATGGCACTACAGTGCCACTAGATGAAATACTGAATGTTGGGAAGTAATTTTTCTTATTTTAATTTAACTAATTGTAAATAAATAAAACGGTTTATGGATAAAATAAGTAAGCAACCGTTTAACTGCTAAACAAAAATATCTTTATATAAGTGGCAACAACTAGATTTTTTCTGTTTACTGGAAATTATGAAATATGTGGGAGCTGCATAAGAAATGCTGCCATTTGTTTCACAAGCTACAATCAAAGTTCTTTTTTGATATTTTTTAAAAATTTTGCTTGTTTATTAATTATAAATAATATCATTCTTTTATCGTTGCCTCCTCTATCAAGTTTGTCTTTAACAAGTTTCACAAATATTTGCATTATTCATTTACCCAAAAACAAACCAAAAATGTTTGCTAATAAACGAGGCCAAATAACTTTGTAATAACTTGGCCAACAATATGAAAATACACAAAATATGCCAATGATGATGATTCGAATGATGAAGGACATGATTATGTTGGTATCAAAAACAGTTGCCTATCGAAATTGTTCAATCTCATCCGTGGAAGGGGAACCCCCTTTTCCCACCAGCTCATCCTATAGCGATTAAGATGCAAAGTGAATATGAGTGTGTTAACACTCGAAGGCAAAGGAAAAGGCAATGGCAAAGGCAAAGGCAAAGGCAAAGGCAAAGAAGACAGAAGGCAAACGTTAGAAGGAAATCTCCTATCAACATAAACCAACTTGACTTGAGGCAGCTGCTGTCCTGCCGGTCCTGTGTCTCCATATCCTTACCATTGGAGTGGCCTGTGCTTGGCATTCGTAATGAAATTCAGAGGCCAAACCTACAACTTTTAGCCCTTGGAATTGATTTATTGGTTGAGCCAGTTGGTTGCCTCTGCCTTGCCTTGGCTTGCCTTCTCCTGCTTCGGTTAGTTCAAACTGGTTTACATTTGTTTTCACTGTTGTTTTTTCTCTGACGTTTTTGACATTTATTATTGTGGTTGAGTGGGAAGGAGGCAACTTTGAGGCCGAGAGGCCTGTAAATCTGTGGGTTTTGAATGTGGATGGAGAAGAGGGATCATCACTTGTTGCTATGCTTAAAATTTAATTAGAGAGAGAGAGAGCGAAAAAACATTTAATGATTTGCGGTATTGGCGGCTGTTGCTGATATTGCTAATAAGTGTACCTAGTTGACAGAATGTGTGACATAAGGCACTTCATGAGTGACTGACTGACTGACTGCTTGACTGACTAACTATCTGTCAGTTGACGGCTGTATGCTGGCGGCTGTAAATAAATGCCAAACCGCAGGTCATAAACATGTCGTTGACAATTGCTTGAAGTTTTCCAAATTATGTGGGAACCGAATGAAGAGGAAAGAAATTAGCATGTTGTATTATTTACAGCTAACTGTTAGCTTAACGGAGGTTTTAATTTGAAACTGTTTATAAACTTTACTAGAGACGGGGAGATGATCTTAGATTGGAGAACCTTTTAATTGGATTAATCTTATTTGAAGTATGTCTCAAAAGGATAAAAATTTGTGATTTTTAGATCTAAAGATATTTGATATATTTATCTTATTGTCTTGAGATCTTTCTAAAAATAAATATTAAAAGCATTAATGAAAAATTTAAAATCTGAATTAAGTTGAAAACTCATTGAAATAAACGCAACATAATAAATCTGTTTGCCTAGTAATTTAACATGCCATTTGCTAAGAAATAACAGCATTTCTCAAACGTTATACCGTTAGCTATTGTTAACATGAGCCAAAGGAAAAGTTTTCAACACTCTCTTGCTTTTCGGCGAGCTTTTGGTCCTCTCTCTCACTCACTCTCTCACTCTCTCTCTCTCTTTTGCCTCTTTCTGTCTGTAAATTTAACAGTAACAAGTCGGTGCCGACAACCGACATCGGGATTACTTAATAGGTGAGAATACAGTTAGAGGGCGAACTCGTTTGTGTCGGCTTTCAGTTTCGGTTTCGGTTTCAGTTTGTTTTTATTCTTTGCACATGAAACACATGTGAGATTTTTGCCATTGCCTTTCGCCATTTGCCGTTGCCATTGCCATTGCCATTACCGCTGCCGTTACCGTTACCGTTGGTGTTGGCGTTGGCGTTGACGTTGACGTTGCCTTTTTACCTCTGCCGGAGGAGAGTTAAGTTGGGTTGCCAGAGTTTCTTCTCACACAGCGAGTGTCATGCATACTTATATGTACATAGATAGCTATATGAGCGTGTGTGCGAATGTGTGTGTCTCTATTCGTTTGTTCCGCCGTTAGTGTTTCGAGATTTGTAACGGAAATCGAATTGTGTATAGTGAAAATGTAATGTACATATAGCGCGGAGAATGTGAAAACATATTAAATTTTAATTAGAGCAGAAACAATAAATTACAGCAAAAAATGTTGTAAATTATCTACAAATAACACAAATCTTTCGGGCACACATAAATCAATAAGAATATAAGGCATAAGGTTCCTAAATATTTAATTTACTTACCTGCATTTAAGTGGCAATAAAAATATTCGTGCGAATTTGTTTGCTGTCTCCGTGCATAAATAAATAAATCAACTGACAGCGTTTTTCACTCCAGTATTCTCCCATTTTCTACATTTCCATTTCCATTTTTATCTTATTGCTCGGTGTGACCAGTCAACCAATTGACCCGTTAGCCATAATTTATGAGCTACTTGCGCTGGCGCAAACATACAAGCAAAACTGTAGCAAAAACTGTGCCAAGTTCAAAGTTCATTTTTGTGAATTTATTGCGTGTGCGCGACCGTCCTAGTCCTAAGGGTACCGTTTAATATCCAAGAAATAAAAAACACAAAAAAAAAAAAAAATTCATCCAGCTATTCCTCTTCATAACCATATCCCGACTCACAACCAGACATGCGGAACGAGAAAGTACAGGTAAGGGCTCAAGGCAGAGCTGAGTCCTTCTCTTCTCGGCAACTTCGATTCGAGTGTGCAATCGGGAATGAATCCGCATATCCGCCGCAACCATTCAATATGGTTTTCCTCTTTCCCATTTTCATTTTCTGTTTATTTGCCGTCGTTTTATTTGTGTACAAAAGCGACCAACAGACAATTTGTTTGCCAAACGTGTGTCAATTTCACCGACTGTTCCAATTTAGGTACGCTTGTAGAAGAAATAGAATAGGTACTTAGACAAGGATGGGAAGGAAGTCCACCCACTAAAATTTACATTGGTATATTACGAAAACTGAAACAGGAAACTTGAAGCAATTTAGAAAACGGAACCACATGTAACATGTACAAAATTCCATTATTTGTTCTGTTAGAGAAGTATCATTTATTAATGATCCCCCCATCCCTCACAAACAATTTATATGTATAATGTATGTTTTTTAAATGAAATTATTTTTGAAAAGAAATTAGCAAAAAACGAACCCATTTGAATCATTATATTATTCTTGATAAAAGAGGATAAGTAAAATTACACATTATTTCTATCTTCATCAAATTTTTCATATATATTTTTTACTACTTTCTTTGTATCCTAATTATTAGCTTGTCCCTTAATCACCCATTTCAATTCCACATTTTTTCATATCGATATATCCATCTAAAGTGCAGTGAGATTTTTAAAGCTTTTAAGGCAATTATCTAGATGAAAAATAGATTTGAAAGACCTCAAAGTCAATTCTTAAATTCATTAAGAGTTAGTTCCAGATCAAAAACTAAAGCAAAAAGACTGACGATGAGGGGACAAATTTACATTATTTTTCTAACAATAATGTTAGCTTTTGGCTACCGAAATCAATTCTTTTCGTTAACGAATTCTCGATATAATATCAATCGTTATCTACATCAAGAGCTATTTAAACTGCTGGATAGGATCAATGGAGAGCAACAGATTTCAACAGTTTTGATAATGCAACGAAATAATAAACTTTTCGATTGTCCTGTGCGACAATTTTATACACCTGAGTGGCCCATTTTGCGATTGAATGAAGAGACAAGAGCTCGTTTCTCTCTTATGTATAACAAACAAATTGTAGCTCTGATTTGTCTAAATTCATTCCGAGATATTCAATTGATTGTCATAATGTCAGAGAACTTTAATCGTATGCCCGAAGGCAGAATATTATTATGGCTAAATTCAAAGGAATTAAAGATAACTTTCGTAGCCGAGAAGATGAGACAAATGAAATTCCTAAATGTGATTCTAGTCGAGGTGAATGGCAGCAAGTTAAATTTCTACCAATGGCATCCATTTCCCGAGGGGCAGTTCCGATCTGTTGAAAATCTGTGCATCTTAAATGTAATCTTTCCGAAATATTGGTTTAACTATCAAGGAAAATCTGCCATAACATTGAGTAATGAATATGACACGGAATCATTTCTCGGCAAAGATCTAATCAACAGGAATATCTATCAAATGAGTCCTGTAGCTATATACTTTCAAGAGTTTGCCATTAAGCATAACATCTCACTTCAATATTATAAGCCCGATTGGCGTAAGAATGACGAAAGTATAAGGAACGAGGATTTGGCTGATAAATTGCTGATAGGGGAACTGGATTTTGCTGAATTTGGAATGAAATCCATGCCAAGTCGAGTAGTTCATTGCCAAGACTATCGGATCAGCAGTCTATTCATTGTCGTTCCTTGCAGTCACATTGTTAATATATCAAAAGTATATTCAAGATTTTTTGGTAACATTTGGTTATTCTATATAATATTAATGTATCTGATATTCTCCATAATGGAATCGCTTCTAGTGATGGCATCCCATTGGCTAGAGAATCGAAGTCATCGTCCAGGTTTAATTCATAACTTTTTTATAAATTTAAGAGTTCTTGGACATATGTTGGGCATATCCACTATTTGGCAAGGACGTCATTCATTATCTCTGCGTCAAATTGTTATGACCATGAGTGTTTTCGGTTTAGTTTTTAGCACCTACTTTGCGGCCAAATTAAGTGCCATAATGACAAAACCACCAGAATATTCCGACATAGAAAGTTTCATGGATTTACGTGTGAGTCGTTTGCCAGTTCTATTCACATCAACAACTCAGAGGGCCGTTGAGACGTTTTTGGGTGCCAATCATTTTGCAGCACTTTTACCAAACGCCAAATTCATTTCTCTACAGGATTGGTCAAATTTGGCCCTTTCGTTTAACTCCAGCAATGCCTTTCAGGTAACAGCCACTTCATGGGCTGCCATGAATAGCTATCAAATGTTCTCCAATCGTCGAATATTTTGTCGTCCACTCCATTTGGATATTATATCTCAAATACCAATAAGTATATATGTGCAAGAGAACTCAATTTATGAATTGGCCATTAACGATTTTTTTTATATAATGCATGAATTTGGTTTCTCCAAACATTGGTCTAACGGCAATGTTCAAAGTCTCCTGGCAGCTAAACCTGATGTGCCACCCAAGATGAGGGAGAATTTTGAACCTTTGATTTTGGATCATATTGCATATGCCTTTCGTTTGGCATTATTTGGCCTGGCATTAAGTTGCCTAGTTCTTCTAATCGAAATATGTATAGCATATTATTCAATGGTATATTCAAGTAGAGACAGAAATGTAATTGTAATAATCTAATTAAATTCCACCCATTACTACAACCGTATTCAATTACATATTTGATTGAATGTGTACTCACAATCTCAAGGCTTTTGATAATAATAAAATACATATATATTTATTGTTTCAATTCGTTAGCCGTTTTAGTTATTTCACATTTATTCTGTATATCTTGTCATGAATAAAATGATTATGATATTAAAACTAAATTGTATTTTGTTGTGGAAAAGCGAAACTTAGTATTAACTAAGCATTATTTACTGTCAGTTTAAGGGAAAATGTGCAAAAACCACAAAACAGATGCCACAAGTCCCTTTATACATTCTTTCTCTATGTATGCGTACGTGTGTGTGTGGGTGTGGGTGTACTGTGGGTAGAAGAGGGATGCAAGTGACATTATTGCGCTTGAAATGACTGCACTTCCTCTAAAACCGACACAAAACATGACACTCTGACAACGGATATAAGGCAAAATCAACTAACTCCGAAGAAGAGTCGGAAGAGGCTTAAAGCTACACTTTGCAACATAAAATGGGACTAGGGACTACAGTCACCATTTACCACGGTAGTCGGGAAGAAGAAGTCAAGAAGAATTATGTTATCAAAGCAAACTACTTCTTGTAGTATATATAAAAGACAAAATATGCTTGGTTCCCATATGCTCTCTTGTCATTAATTAAATATTTAAGTGGTGCGAAAATGTATGAAGCATTTTATATTCAAGCTTATTTTAATAACAAAACGCGCAACTAAATAAACGAAAAAAATAACGCAATAAATTGCCTTCTTACTACAACAACAGGGCGTATGCGTAACCTTAAAAAGGGGGAGCCATTTCTAATGGTTATCCGAAAAGAAACGAAATTGCTTTTGCAATTTATTGATGTACCTTTCAATTGAACAACAATGGATCGATATACATACATATGTAAATATATATGTAAACCCATTTGATAATTATCGGATAACTCTGTTTAAGTAAATCACTATTCATCTAACATCAAGTTAAAGCTAAAGTTAAATAATGCAAATGTGTATTAAATTAATGTCCATTCCATTCACCCTGCCATTAAGTATGTTCATGTATTGGTTTGTCTGTCCTGGTCATTAAATTTTCATCATTTACCAAGAAAATAAAGGGAGAGAACCCGATAGACAGAGTGAGAGAGAGAGAGGGATAGAGGTAGAAGCGACAATAAAATGGAACCATAAAAAAATGAAGCACAAATGATATATGTGACGATATGCCAACTGACGTCTGTGCCCTACTCAAAATCAGAAGTTGTCCCATATATGTACGTACATACATATATATTTGTATGTATGTAAGTATATATGTGTGTGTGTATAATACGGTACATTGTACTAACACACATACACACACACACAGTCGCATACCCACATATGTATGCTATGGAAAAAAGGAATGGCGTAACCCTATACCAATAAGCCGCAACTTCTCGAGGTCATAACCTTGTTAAAACCCGTATTGATTTCAGTCGTAAAAAATCTTTTGATATTAAAATTTGTATTTTAATTAAATCAAATTCAATTTCTAACTCTTGTCCTATTAAAATTGTATTTATATAACAAATCTAGCAATGAATAATGCATTATTATTTAAGGAATATAATAAGATTTGGATATAGATAAGCAACCAATTTTACCCAATACCCAACACAGGGTAAAATGGTGTATGAAAGATCCCAGACGATTTTGGATCGTCCAAAACTTTTCATGTATAATTTTGTTTAGTCGAATTATAAAGAAATTTATGTCTGCCTTTGTATCTAATTGAACTTTGTGGGTATGGGAATCTGTCTGAATAGTGGACACATGTTTGCTCCACTAAATATTGTTAACCTTGAACTAGACATAGGAAAAAAAAATGTAGATATGTACATATATATGATAGTTATACTTATGTTCGATTAAATTCAGTCATATTTAATGACAATTGAAACCATGAGAACGATAATTATCGGCATAATGATGAGACAGGCGTGCCGCCCTGATACCATTTGCAATTAGAAGAATCGTGTAAATAAGTTGAATAGAAAAAGGGGGAAAAATACCAAATATAAAAAATCAATCGATTGACGTCAGGAAATTGAAGAGAATGGTTTCAAGAGGCCAGGCCCAAAAAAAAAAAAAAAAAAAAGAAAAAAAAAACACAACACAAAAAACTGAGCCGAATCGAACTGAACTGAAAGGAAACAGGAGCAGCAAAAAACAATGTTTGCTGCAGGACAAATACCAGAAGAAAGAAAGTGACACAAGCTCGTTATATATACAAACATGCATGAGTGCTTGTGTTTCGATAAAATTAACTCAAACCCTCATCTCGTCCTCTCACTACAACCCCTTTAGGGTTGCCTTTTTTCCGGGGTTTAAGCTGAAAATCGCTGGGATATATCCGTATCAGTTGTGTGTGTTTGTGTGTGTGTGCGTGTGTGTTTGTGTGTGAAAAGTGGCACTTTCTCTCACATTTTTTGCGGATGAATACGCTTCGATGCGCTTTCTGCATTTATCATTTAATTAAAACTTCAATGTTTGCCAGAGAATAATGTTATCGTCCAGGAATCAACATTTCCATATGCAGATGCCTATATATTATCAGAGAACATATATTGTATAAATATATACATATATATATGTATTTTTGTATACATATACATATGTATGCAAACATTAAACAATTGAAATACTTTCTATTTACTTTCTTCATATTTGTTAGCCTTTTTTTGTTGATTTACTGATTGACATTGAAATGATTTTGATTCGAATTGGAATTGGGTTGTATCCTTAGGGGAAAGAAAGAGAGGCAAAATGTTGCTTTTGTATATCATTAGACATAATATATACACAGGTCAACTCTATTAATAGATGACTGATTTATGGATACGAAATTCGATGTATTTCGTTGTTGTTTAACTCGAAATTAAATTCGAATTATTGATAAATAATGTGAAAGGTATAATTCTTTATATTTTGTTTAATATAATTTATTATCCTATCGTGACGTAGAAAGTACATAAACATGCCATACATACATATACGAACAATCATATATACATACATATGTAAGTATTTTGGTCTTTTAAACCCTTTTTAAAAATAGCCGAGAATAAAACAAGGAAAAAATGAGTACAAGTTACAGCTGCAGCTGCAACAACAGCTAAAGCAGCTCAAGCAGATTTAATAGACTTGGCCTAGGGTTATAAAAAGAGATAGAAGAGGTAGACGGAGAGAGATAGAGCGATAGAGAGCAGGAAAATGGAAAATGGAGCAAAAAGTGTGAAAAACTATACAAGACTTTCAGGCATGCAAGCTGCACTTGTGTGTGTGTGCCTGTGTGTTTTTTGGTATGCGAAAGTGCTCAAAAAAGTTTCCGTTTGAGCCAAATATTTGACTAGTTCAAACAGTCAAAACGGCAGCAT
This sequence comes from Drosophila sturtevanti, assembly GCA_018150375.1. NCBI lineage: Eukaryota > Metazoa > Arthropoda > Insecta > Diptera > Drosophilidae > Drosophila > Drosophila sturtevanti. Next base: position 10,707,499 of record JAECWJ010000317.1, on the reverse strand, counting down.
AAAGAGAGCAAAGGCGTATAAAAACTCCCATTTAAATTTAAGCAAATAATAAAGATTGAAAGAGAAATAAATTATATAAAAGTCATGGCATGGCTATTAAATGCACAATATCCCTCCATTTCATATAATAGAAGAAAAACGAAAACCCTAAAAGCTTCTTTCTTTGTGCTCTGCAGAAAAGTCATTGCGAAATTCAATTGAAATTTTTTCGATGATGAAAGAGTTGACCATAAATCAAGCTTCAGTAAAGCGCCACAAAAGGAATCATAAAGAAGGAGTTGGGCATAAAACTGGGTGGACACCAACAGAGTGACACCAACGAATGATGAGCCCTTGAAGCACAATGTGTCCTGACGCCATTCGAAGCGTTTGTTATTGCAACAAACAAACTCAATGACATAGTGCATACAGCAACTACAAATGGTGATAGACAAGCTGTCATCTTGTCTGACTGTCTGCCACAATTTTTCCATAGAATTTACTGTGATGTCTCTAGATGTGGCATGGACATATGTATATGTATATATGTATATGTGTATGTATACATATATGCATGCATATCCTTTGAATAAGTGTCAATCTCCTTAAAATGCTTAAACTAGACAAAGGGACACAGACACAGATCATACATTTTTTTTAATATATATCTTGCTGTTTGCTTTAAGTGCATTAACATGTAAATTAATTGGCTTGGACAGAATGGGAATGATGACGGACGATGTTGAAGATGAGTTCATGTCCTCTTACATACGCTGAGTGGACTCACTTGCATTTCAATTAAATCAACACATTGATTTAATTAAATTTTCCACCATTCTCGCACATACATAAATGCACAAAGACCACTCTTTCTCTCTCTCTCTCTCCCACACACTCTCCCTCTCTCTCCCTCTCTCTCTCTCTCTCTCTCTTTCTCTCTCTTCTACTATTGCCTGGCCGAGTGTCACGCACTTCAATTAAACAACTGCCATCGATATGGACTTTAACCATCATTTTGCATAATTTATGCCATATCGAAATTAAAAAAAATAAAAGATTCAGCAAAATGGCATTTACTTTCCGCTACCTTCCCTCTCTCCCCCTACCCTAACCATCGTTTTTCGTGATGCTTCTCAATAGAACGTAAATAATTGAAATTCGACACATTTTTTATGGCCAATAACAAATTTGTGTAGCATATTTATTCGGGTCATTTTCATTTACCTTAAGTGACCTTTTCCATCGTTTAGCTGTCGATATGTTAGTAACTATAAAAACTGTGTTAGCCCTTAATTAGTATTAAGTGAATACTGAAATTCATGAATTGAACAAACTGATTTAATTATTCGCTCTCAAAATATGAAAAAAAAAACAAATTTGATATTTGTTTTACAAATGTTTTAACTACAACTAATTTTCTTAATATTATTAAGCACACACACACACACTAACAAAATAGAAGACACATTTATAATGCCTTTGTTAAGCCTTTTAATTGCCAACAAAGTGATAAGTTGATAAGCCTCTTAATTTATTTACACGAACACGCGATGATAATATCACCCAGCTGGCACAATCCATGTCACAATCTTGGCTTAAATGCGTAAAGACAAGGACAACAAAAACATCATTATGTTGTTGACCCAACTCTGCTTCTAGACAAAATTGTTAAAAATGATTAACATTTTCATTTTCAACATTTTCGTGGAGTCTCTGTCAAATATTTGTATAATTTTAGATTATAATTTATGCATGCATATTTAACACCTTTCCAACTCGTAAACAAATGAAAATCTTCACACGAAGCCAAAATAAAATCAATTTTCAATTGCTAAGCATCTACTGAACATTTTCAATATTCTTCCAAGAAAAACTATTTGACCATATGACAACGACAGCTTGACAATTGGTCGGCCATAAAAGCCAAAACAGCAGCCACATGAGGCACTGAAAGCAATGAATGAGTTGCAAAAAAAAAAAAGAAGAAAAAGGGAGACAGGAAAAGCAACAGGCGAGGCCCTTAAACCAATAATTCATATAAGTAAAAGATAAAAGTGTTTGCCTATAACAAAAATGCTGTGCGCTACACAAACTTGTCCCACTGACTTACCTTAAGAAAAAACAGTTTTATATTTACTCAAATTTTTGTTTAGTGTAAGAATTTCCTGGTGCTTTTTTTTTTCTTCTTCTTCTTTTGCTATTTTATTAGCAAAGCAGCGGGGACAACCGAAATGAATTACCTACCCACTAGGTGGCAGCTTGGCCATAAGGCGCAAAAATGCTTTCACTTGTTTGTATTTGACAACCCAAAAACCGAAGCCAAAAACTGCGTGTGAATAGGGAAAAAACAGCTGCTGCTATCGCTGCTTCTGCTGGTGGTTTTTCCTGTTGTGTGTGTGTGTGTGTGTGTGTGTGTGTGTTCCCTTTATAAATGTTATCGTTATGTTTGTACAGCAAATGCGAAACGACAACAACGACATTGAATACTCTCTTGGATCCTTTGGATGCCCTTCCTTTTACCATTTATTTTATTTATTCATTTTGTTGATTGTTTACTTTTACTTTCATCATCGATTTCCTTTCCTAACATAATCGAGAAAAGTTTTTAATCAACAAAAGACAATGCCAATCATCATCGTCATCATCATTATGATTGTCATCATGATCATGATGAGTGTTTCGCTTAATGCAAATTGGCCAAAAATTCATTATAATTAAAGGCAAAGGCAGACTTTGAGTCTTAACCAAATTTCAATTTGTTCAACAGCTGCTCCTCACCATGGGCAATACAAAAGGTTTTTGTAAACGAAACCTTATTTATTTGGATATTCTAATTGAATTCATAGAAATATTTTCATAATTTTTTAGCATTCACTTCGAAATTGAGATGAAATTGTTAGAGAACTAAGCAGTTTCATATTATTTTAATAGAAATAGAGGAAAATTGTGTATTACCCAGATACTTTAATATCTACTCTCGTTACAAGAAATTTTCCTTTAAGAACTAATTAAATTTTCTCTTCTCCTCTCCCGGGATATGTAATTAAAAGTCGATATAAAAACATTTTGTAGGTAAACAAAATAATTAGGCCACAAGCCAAAAAACAAAAAAAAAGAGGAAACTTTCTCCATTTAATCAATTGAAAAATGGCCAAGTTATGTTGGCCTGATTCATATGTGGCCACGGCTTAATGCTAACTGACAGCTGGATAATTGACTGAAAACCCGCAACAACAACTCCAACAACAACAATAGCAACAGTAAATGACAATGAAAATGCCAAGGAAAAGCAAGCAAAAGCTTTTAAATGACAAAAACAAAAAAAAAAATGCAAGTTTCGATTGCCATATACCCTGTAACAAATACATGGGAATGAAAGATTAGGTCTTTGATTGGGACATCGGCTAATTGCTAGTAATTGATTACCGGATAATTACAGTGACAAAAGTTTTCCTAGTTACTCAACACTTTTACTTTTCGTTTTTCCTTTTTCACCGAAACAAACTAACGATATCTTTAGATTGCTGGGTATATGAAACAAAATAAACAGACCCCAGAAGAAGAAATTTGCTGGGAATTAATATTAATTGTTGTTCATATTTCGAGTCAAAATCAATTCCAGAGGCGTGTAGAGTTTCTTCCTAATAAATTCAATTTATTATAGGCGATATGCGGCCTGACATTTGCCTGAGAGATTCAATTTGGTTGTACATATATTTTCTCTCTCTTCTGTTTTTGTTCCCCCCACCCGTTTTTTGGACCCACAACCTTGATTGAATTTATGCATCCACTTTTGAAAACTCCCCTCTCTCTGACTCACTTTACCTCCCTAACTCAATCCCTATCGCTAGATCTCTTTCATATACATATATATTTCTTGTCGTTTTTTAATAAAGTCAGTTTTCCTCTTTTTTTTTTTTTTGTTTATAGAATATTTTATTTTTGAATTTTTTTCTTTCACTTTCAATTCAACAACATGCTAATTTTCAACCCTCCAGGGGAAAAAAAATTCAAATTGCAATTCGTACGCAGTGAAAATTTGTTTATGTTTTGTCCATACAATTTTTCAATATTTAATGAGCTGCTTTAATGGCAAATGAGTAGAGAATAAAGCTTAAGTGAGATACAAATGCCAGCAAATAGATGAGGAGAGGAGTGTGGAGGTTGGCTTAAATAGTTTACGAGGCTTAATGCATTTTACCAGGTTCTTTTTTGTATTCGTCGGTGGTGATGAGAGGGTTTTGGTTTTTGGTAGAGAAGGGGATGGATAATGCTGGAAAAATGCATTTTACCTGCACTAAATCAGCCATAAAACCCTGACTCTGCCTGATGCCTGTGAGCGACAAGCACTTGTATTTTTGCCCTCGTCACATTAGCCCAACTCATTCGCATCTGTGTTGGCTGTCAGCAAAGAAAGAGAGAGAATGTGAGAGAAAGATGGAAAAAGGGAGTGCTAGTTAGAGAGCGAGAGAGAGAGAGAGAGAGAGAGAGTGTGTGTGTGAGTGAGACAGTATCAGAGGTTCTTCTGTGAAGTGCTGGCTGGTAGCATCAACATTTTGTGCTACTAAAGTATTTGCATATGTCACCTGGCTACCTTCGTCTCTCTTTCTAGCTACCACACAGCCAACAATATGACTACAGGAGCGGATTAAAGGCATTCCTGATGTCCTAATGTCATTGTTGCCCTTGTCTAATGACACATTCATGTATATTTATATATTTCATGGATTCTGTGAATAATGTTATAGTTTTATAACTTTTCCAACTATGTATTATAATAAAACGTTTCAATTTCAATTTTCTTTTAAATACGCTCCTTCACTTTCTATTTCTATCTCTATTATGCAATGCTGTTTGTCTCTCTCTATCCCTGTTTTTGCTTGTTTAATTTGTATAAGTACTGCATGGCGTTGCCTACTTTTGAGGGCAAGTGCTGCATCTGAGTGTCAGAACAATTCCCACTTGCACTTAATTGGCGTGCAGCGTGGAAACCCGCCACTTGATTCCCACTTGTCCCCTTTCCATCGCACTAGCCATCGATCTTCCCCCTCCTCTCAAACTCTCGAACTCTCGAACTCTAAAACTCTACTTAACTTTATTGGTAGCGAAAAGGCCATAAAAAAAAGGCAAGGGAAAAAATGAAATCAATGAAAAATGCTGCATAACTTCATTTATACCCAAGTGATGACAGTCAAAGGATAGAAGGATATTCAGGAGAGTGAGGCTAGTGGAAGAGAAGAAGAAGATAGAAAGTAAAAAGAGATAGAAAAGATAGAGTCTCAACCAAGTGGCACGTTTTCCTACAAGCGAATGCCAAAATGCCAATGCGGAATGCCAAAGCGATTTCTCTATTTAAAGTCGACATTTCGAGTGTCCTCGGTGGTCCTTTGCTACGTTTCGCCTCTTCTCTGCTTTCCTTCGCTTTTCCCACACGCATAGCTTGCATTTTTATGCTCTTCTCCTGGTTCTGCTTCGTCTTTTTACTAAACGCTAAATCCCAGTCAGGACATTGGCTGGCATTCTAGCATATCCTTTTCCTCCACCTACAACTGCTGCTAATCGGTTGAGCTGCAGCCAGCGTTTGGTTTTCCTTGCTGTAAGTTTCCGTTTCGCTTGTAAGTTGATATTCCAAAGGAGTTTTACATTTCACATAGATGCCAGATGCCAAACTCAATACGCTTTGATTTGATTCACATTTTTTTTTCATTCTTTCTTTTGCTTGTGAACGCAATAGATAAGTGTGACAAAGGAACAGAAATGGGGAACGTTTACATTTAACTTTTATCTGAAAAACCAAAACCAAAAAAAAAAAAGAAAAAGCAAAAGCTTCGTCAAAATTATGACGAAAATAACTCAACAAAAACTGAGATGAGAGCAAAAGAGAGAATGGAAAATGGCGCCACTTACTTTAATTGCTGCCAAGTTGCCCTGCTCTGCTCCCCCACAAACACACACACACACACACGCAGACATATATACAAGGAACACAAAAGAGTCAGTCCAGGTCCTTGGAGCTACTGCTGGTGCCGGCTTTTGGGCCAACTGAGTAGCGGCTCATGTAATTAAAGCTTCTCGCATTCATTGCAACAATACCAAGCTCTGCCTTGGTGTTAAGTTGCCCCAAATGATGGCAGCATCAACAACGCCCAGCTTCTCATGCACTCAACTTTGTGAACGTTTTTGGCACTTAATTGAGCGCATTAACTTGGCAACAACAACAACAACAATAACAACACACTCAACAGTGCCAAAAACAGGACCAAGACCCCAAAAATACACTTTATATTGATGTAGTATATATAGAGAGGGAAAAGTGAAAATTTTGATGCCCACAAAATTGGTAGCACATGTTGTCGCTTTTCTTCCCTATCTTCCCCTCCCCCTCACCAACACCAACACCAACACCACCACCACCACCATCTCCACCCCCGCGATTCAGTTCCATGCTCTTCCACTTCCATTCTCCACCGTTTCCCTTTTTGTCCTTTACCTCGCGTAAGTGCTGGCAATTTTGTAACTTTACCATTTAGCTCGATGAGAGAATCAGCAAGTTTATGAATGTTTAAATAACGGGACAAAAAAAAAAGTTTTCAATTTCTGCAACTTTCCATGCAAATTCATTTAACAGAGAACTTTAATTAACAGGGAAAAAGTGTATCGATTGTGTCTTTATATGGCAGGAATATTGTCCAGTTCATGATTTAACAAAGTTTTCCTGCCCAAAAGCCCCGAAGGCGAAAAATGGCCCAGCAACGTGACGCATACGTTATTTTTTGCCGTTACATATATATTACTTTTTTTTAAAGTCAGTCAAAGGCAGCAATTAAACGTAGTCAGAATCCGCATAAAGAAAAAACCAAAATATATGAAAACTATGTGAATCAGATATGTGATGGGATTAAAGTCAATTAAAACATATGATAACGATTTCTCAAATTTTGAAATCTTCATGGGGGGGGGAATAGGAATCCTTTTCCTATTTTGTTTATATATTTCGGTTTGCTTATACATACATGTTTACAACAAATTTAATAAAACTTTTTCTTCAGTTTTTTTCTTCCTTTTTGTTGTTAGTGGCTTAAATCAATTAGATATGCTTCATTGGGAATCAAGTCTCTTTGATTATGGTGATTAGACACACAACTACATCCATACATATGCATACACATACACACATACACACACACACATGCATACACATACATACACATACATACAATGTGTGCGACAACTCCTGGGAGACGATGTACCGGAAGTAATTGTATACGTTGCTGCTGACTTAGCACAGATATTGCTAAAGACAATTTTGTTTGGAAAATTGAATTCACATTTTGTGGTTGGTGTGAAAATGACAAAAGTAAAATTGAGTCACACAACAACAGCAATAATAACAATAGTAACAACAACAAGAACAGCAGCCACAAATCATTGAAAAATCGAAAAGTAAATTGAAGTGATTTTTCCTTTTATTCATTCTTTTTTGTTCGTTCATTCTGACTTTCCGTCAGTCTGTCATCCTGTCTGTCCGTCTCCCCTGTGGCTTCTAGCTATATTTGACCATTTGATCTTTTAAAAATTGCTTTCAACTTTCATGTATCAGAGAGAGAGAGAGAGAGTGAGAGAGAGCAGGAAGAGTTGAACTCTCGCGACGGGGTGGCCCAAAAATTTTGCCCTTCTTCATATAAAGTGGCAACTGTCAAACCAGCAGCTGGTCATAAATTCAATTTCTGTATGAAATTGCAAGGAAAGAAAATAAAAAAAAAAGAGAAAGAAAAGGGAAACAGGGCAATGCGGGGTGGCAACGCTGCGTTGCGTGTGAGTGTCATGTTGCATTTTGTCAACTCAAAAATATGGTGGCAAGTTTTCGTTTTCGGTTTCGTTGCTCCGCTTTTTTCCCTGCCTTCCTCATCATATCATTTAGTTATTGTTTTATCGATTTTTGTCCTTCATCTGAATCTATATATAGAGCCTGAGCTTTTCTTTCTTCTGTATATCTTGGCTTAAAGATTTAATAAAGCTAATGCATTTATTTATATTTAACTGGAAGAAGCTTATGTCACATACACATACACACACACACACACACACACACAGACACACAGACACAAAAGTATCTGTGGCCATTATTATTTTAATTTTCTCTTGGCTATTGAAAGAAAATCAAATTATATTTGCTACAGCAATAGCTTGTGGATATAATTGAGCGGGGGGGGGAAAAGAGAAAAGATAATAAAACAGTTTTCTGGCACGAATTTGAACTTAGTATAACTGCTCAGTGGATGCCCATTCTTGTTAAGAATATTTTTAGATATAAAGTCCTCTAGCAAATGAAAGAAATTGACATTTGGTAAACGAAATTGTTATCCTGCGGTAATATAAATCATCTAAGCGATTTTGGGTTGTGTTGTCTCAACGAACGTAATTTAATTTGATTTAATTCTTCATTTATCTTAGGATATACACTGTGAATTTAAGCAGAAAATAATAGTTTTTAGATCTTTAAAAAGTATCCAAGAATTTGCAAGGAATCTTCAGAAATTTGTATGAGAATCGTGAAATAACTTTACTATTAATATTATTCTATTATTTAATTACCGTTAATTACTGATTAACATATAGTTTCCAATACAATGATTTTTAGCAAGAAGTCAATTTAGATAATTTATATTTTAGCATTACTCAGAAGAGTGAAATATATTTTATGAACCATCAATTGGAAGGTATTCAAAATTCGTTGAGTTAAACTTGACTCTTGATAATGGTTCGTACACTTTTATTGTCTTATGGCTGGTCATAATTTCATTTGGCATTTGGCAGAACTTTACGTGTTTCCCATCATTAACATTTCTCGTACACTCTGGCGATGGTTTTGGACGCTTTGCACACTTGAGTCAAGGTTGCTTGGGAGTCGTCGGGGAATATGGAAAATCAAACGAAAAATATTTTAGTTTCTATTACAGGACCAACAGCAACTATAAAAACAGTAAACAACAATAAACAATTCCACAGCTTTAATCATTAAACAAATTTAAGTGACCAAATCATAAAGTGACCAAATAAATATAAACAAATTAATTAAAAAAGAAACTAATAGACATATAATCTATTAATAAGTGTGTAAATTACCAATGGACCAAAAAAAAAAAAATAATATAATAAAAACTATATAACAAATATTTATATATGTATACCTACCTATATATATATATATATATATATAGTATATGTAGACTAAATTTCTATGCTGTGTAACTTCAATGTGAGACCAAAAACTAAAACTTAGTTTTAAATATTATCGGATTAAGTGTATATACAAATGACCAACAAAGAAATTGCAAATTGGTAAAAGCTTTAAATCTAGTATTAAGCAAAAGATAACTTTATCCTGTACGTCATTCAATTCTATATATGTAACTTGTTAAACTCTGAAACTGAAAGTGTGAATTGTAGACTGTATCCAAAATAAAATAAAAAAAACAAAAAACCAAAACAAAAAGAAACGAATAAATAATATTAATAATTACAATTGACTAGCAAAGAATTTAGCCAGGTAAAAAAAAAGGCAACGAAATAATTAAACAAATCAACTTAAAACAACATTTTTGGGAGCTCTTTGAAACTCTTGCAAAATGCATTTACCTTTGTGTGTGCGTGTGTGAAAAGGAGAACTTCCTGTGTTCGTATCTGTATCAATCTGCCTCTAGCTATCTCTCTCTCCCTGTCTTCCTCTATCTTTTTCTCTCCTTTGTGCTTGTATATACATACATGTCTGTGTCGTATCTAACCTGCCTGTTTTAATACCACCCACACACACACACACACACACACATACCCAAACACACAAACATACATGTAAACACCTTTGAATTCCACACACTTACAAATCCCAAAGATATGACCTTTTGCATCATGATGAGTAGCAGCAGCAACAACAACAATAGCAACAACACCAACAACAATAGCAACAACAGTAGCAGCTGCAGCTATATGAGAAGGAACAGCAATAATAACAACAACATCAACAATAATAACAACAACAACAACAACAACAACAACAACAACGACAACAACAACGACAATAATAACCATATAACTCACATATATAACTTCAACTTGGCCAATTGGTTGCCACAAGTAAGTTTGCTTTCCTATTTTGTTCGTTATTCTTCTTTTCTGTTTTGTTTAGTTTTCGTTTTTGTTCACTCCGTTCTCTTTTTTTCCCCCATTTCTTTTTTATCCTCACATTTGTTTAATATCCAAAGAAAACGCTTTGAGCATTTCTCATATTTCCACATTTTCTGCCATCATCATATGGAAATCAAATTAAACTCTCAATCCTTTTCTATATGTACGCTGAGTGCCACTAGAAAGCATCAACACGCTGACATGAACACACAAATACACATAAAACTATATATACATATTTATATATATATATATATACATTATAGTATATATACGTATGCACACAAAGTTCTGTTCTATTGTTATACTTGGTTATGTTTGTCAGCTGATTGCTTAGATGAAAATATGAAGACGCTTCTTGATATCATTCAATTGTCCAATTTTAAAAAGATATAGTCTGATATCTATATCGCCAATTAGGATATGATTCAGTTAATTCTATAAATTTTAATTTAGTTTTTGATTTTATCATTTGACTTGGGAGAATATCTCAAGTGGACTAATGGAATAAGCGATATTTAAATGTGAAATTATATCTCTATTAAACATATATAAATTGTTACTATTCAAGCTTTCTAATCGTAATAAAAATTTAAATTTAAATAATATATTTCTATGAAAAAGTAGAACTTATTTTTCAATTTGAGAGATCACTGCAAGCGACTCATAAATATGTCGATTAGATTCTTTATAGTCAGGAAAGTTCTTAAAGAAATTATATGATGGATCATACCCTATGCTTTTACTTTACATTATTTTTATTTGCTTTATTTTCTAATTTGAGAAAAAAAAAGAAATGCTTTCTGCTTTGTTGATGCTGCTGCTGCTGCTGTTGCTGCTGCTGCTGTTGTTGTTGTTGCTGTTATCGTTATTGTTGTTGAACTTTTGAACTCCAACTCTATATGCATTAATAAACTTTTTGTTGCTTTTATTGTTGGCTTCTTCTACACACATACGCTCTTCACGTTTTGTATATTTACTGTTCACCTATATATAGTATATATAGATATATATATATATTTATATATATATATATATATATATATACTTATATGCGAGTATGTGTGTGTGTATGTGTACTTTATTATATTTTCCAGTTGCATGTGTGTTTTGTGTGTTTGTTCCATCTTTCTGTGTGTGTGTGTGTGTGTGTGTGTGTGTGCTTTGTTGAGTAGAAACTTTTGTGCCTTTGAGTGTCTTAATTAGCTGGCAACAAAGTTTGTGCATATTAACTAGAAACCAAGTCCAAGTTCGCCTTTCGACTATTGCTTAAGTTTCACATAATCGCCTTGTAGCCAACAAATTGCTAACAAAAGTGATTTAGACATCAATGTAAGCGTCAATGGTCGATCAAAGGCAAATATATTGAGAAAAACCACACGATTCGGATACAAGCACAATAGAAGACTGTAAACTGAGAGCTGTAAACGGGAAAGAACTTCAATGAGTAAAAATTTTTGAAAAATAAAAGTGTCTAGGCAATAAATTACCAGTTTATCCATATGCTTCGATTGCTTTAATATCTGCCTGGTTTTCTCTCGAAGTTTGTAAAACTCTTCAGCCAAATCTGTGGCAAAATATAAATTAATTGCGTCTAAGGCAAAAGTGAGGATGACAAAGAATCGCATGGCCAAGGTTAAATTGATCATAGCCGATGATTTAGGTAATGCCAGCATAATAAACAACTCATAGCCATAGCCAATTTGATACCAAGTTTTACAGGCCAATACAAATATCACACTATATTCATATTCCTCAGTTATTCGATTGTTCAATTGTAATAACTTCATATAGATTTTTAACAGTTTTAAGAGCTTAAAAACTTTTCTCCCAGGTTTCCTTAGTCTTGAGAATTGGCCCAACTGATGATTAATTATATAAAAGCCACGACAAATTTGCCATAAAATACAATAATATTGAAATACAGTCGCTAATAGCATATTGTATATTAACCAAAATGAACATATATCTATTATATAGTTATCTTTTGCAAATCTCTTCATATAGATGGGATAGTACAAGTGGATCCTCAGCAATGTTATGATCATCAATATGAATTTCATGTAGCCATGTATTCTCAATCTGTTTCCGCTATCAAAGACATTAAATTCTCTTTTCTCCAATTGCAATAAATTTTGCATAATTTTCTTTTTCCCATTTTTTGACTCCCAGCACTTGAGTATATTGATTGCTAACACACCCGACATGGTTAGAAATGAAACACACATATATGGATTATCATAATATACATAAATCATACGCCCCATTGCCAACACAGAAACGCTATGATGCATGAAGCAATAAACCTTGATTAGCCAATAACTGATCAGACTCTGCGATTTCACATTAAAGTAAAAATGATGCAAACCATTTAAAGTCAAAAACCAACTGAGCAAATTGTACAATTGAAACTTATTGCATGACATCTTTACTGAAATACCAACTTGAAGTTAGACTAGAGTGTGTTTTATATACCATCGATTCACATCGTTGAACTATATTGATGAGCTATTGAATAATTAATTAACTAACTTTTGCATTAGTTTATTGGTAAACCTAACAAATGTGTCAGTTAATGAGGCTCTATTAATTGTCAGTGTATTAAAGTGTCAGTATCAGTTGTTCCACTGTAAAATGAGAGATCTTAACCTCGTTTAGAAGGTCCTCCACATTATTTCTTAAAAATGTCCCCTTTAAATTTTATAACTAAATGAAAATATGATTTTCTCTCTTGCCAAAGGCAATTGAGATTATTAAAGTGCTGGCCGAGAAGGTCCTTTTTGGCCATTTGAACTCACCCAGTTAACTTTTGACGCATACGAAAGCTTCTTTTGTGGCAAAGCCATTGCTAATCTTTATACTGAATGAACAAAATGAAATTGAAACCATTCAAAATGATGAATAAGAATAATGGAAAAAAAGAAGAAGAGAAAAGGATACAGAAAACTCCCCATACAATTGTGATTCATTTTTATATTAATATTTATTTGCGGGCAAATAAATCAAATATCAGACCAAAACTACAGACAATTAAAGTAGAGGTTTTTTCTCTTCTTACTTTCCTCTGATAGGCCTCAAGTGGCAGGCGGTCCCCGTCCAAAATGGGCAATCAATACTGGTTTTTAATGAAGAAATAAAACGTGGACACATTTTCCGTTGCTTTAGTCATTGTCATTGTTGTTGTTGTTGTTATTGTCGTTCGTGTTGTTGTATTTCTTCTTGCTCTTGTTGCGTGTCGTAAAAATTGTCTACATTTTTATTACGTATATTTTTTTCTTTTTTCTTTTTTTTTTGTGTTTGTTGTTGGAGCGTGAAAAGATTTTTGTCCTGTATCCTGTATTGTGTGCTGCGACTTCTTCTCCCTTTCCCTCTTTCCTGCGTCTCCTAACCGAGTGTTACCCTTACGCTTTACCGCCCAACGCGTGCTGAGCTGGAAAATATTCTCTTTTGTGGCTGGCATGCGTTTTCATCCTCTATCTCGCTCTAACACACTGTCGTGAACATCCTTCGAAACTCCCTCATACCCCTCAGGACAAGTGTTTATTTTGGCATTTTGCTTTATATATTCTTCTTCTTTTTTTTTTTTTTGTCTCCTCGCCATCCCACTCACTGCCTGGTCAGCAGTTGACAAGGCACTCAACCCGCTATAAGAGCGGGCCCAAACCCAGGGCTTTGTGTGGCCTAATGATTATTGCGTTGCGTTTTTTTTTGTTTTGTTGTATATTTTTTTTTTTTTTTTTTTGATTTTTCTTGTTCTTCTTTTTCTTGCATGTTTCGTTATTGTCCGCACGGAATGCGTTAGAATGCGGAGGCAGGTTCGAAGGGCATTCCATTGTTTGCTTTTTTTTTTCAAGGGGCGTGAAAATATCTGCGCCACAGGCCTCAGGCTCCTTGCTGTAAATCGTTTCGATGGGGGGGCACATTTAAGTTATTTAAATGATTTAGCTAATTTTAGTGTTTTTTTTTTGTTTTGTTTTGTTTTGTTTTGTTTCTTATACATAGGAATTTTTATTTGCAATTTGTTTGTCTTAAGGCAAATCAGTTGTCATTCGTTCTTGGCCGTCGAGTACGGGGGGGATTAAGTGTACGAGTAGGTCGACCTGTTGTGGTAAATGTAGTAGTCGTGAGACTTTCAATTTGATGAGTTGATGTTGTAGTTGCTACAATTCTTTGTTGAGATTCAGTTTCCAATTTTATAGTGGTTGTCTTTAGGTTCCTTCCCAGACAATTCTTTTGGCATTCATAGTTAGAATAACCATTGACACATTGAAAGCCCATAATACATCTGCCGCCTCGTTCAACCCAAACAGATTGCAAAGGTTGGCACATAACTCTCATGCGAGAAACCATAAGAGGAATGCGACAAAAGTTAACTACGAGTACATAAGGGAGAAAAATTAAATAACTTAATCATTCTGTTTAAAACGAGTATGAGTCTCATTTTTTTAAATTATTTAAATCTTCTGCATATGCATATTTATTTGTTAATGGCTTTGCACTCGCTTATTTGTGACTTTCTCTTAGTTAGTGTAAAACTCACTCGGTTTCCAATTTCTTTTTGTTCCATTAGCTCCTTTGGGGATTAGTAGAAGAGTAGAGAGTAAAAGTATTATTCTCATACCAATTTCCATTTATGCCCTACAAATTTTATTTACTAACTGAACTTTGCAGCTTAGTTTCATTATTTAAATGCAAATCGTCCGAATTGTGGAACTAATTTTTTGTATTGTGGTTTCATTTGCCGTGGTCACTTGTCCCACTCGTGTGTCCCAACTAAGTATTTGGCCATGGGCAGCTCTTGTGGAAATTCATCTCAAGATTTAATACTCTTCGTATTAGATGCATTAATTTAAATGAGCTTAAATTAATCTTTGGGTTTGAAACTCATATTTTTTGATTAACTGCCAGCCATTTAGATACGAGAATTAAAGATAATTTGCCATGAGTAATTGTAATTAGTTTCAGCTGCTTTCAAGTTACTTAAAAACTAAGTGAAGTGCATTAAAGTGGACATCGTAAATTGTCCACGACCAGTTCAGATCAAATTATAATAGACGATGTCATAATAACATCTGCTTCAATTTATATTGGAAAAAGCGAATTGATTTTTCATATGGTGAAAAAAAAGAACTTTGGCATTAGGAAAAGTTTTCTCTGCTTCTTTTGCTTAATTAACAAAAAGCCAAATTGTCTGAAATCTTCAATTGATATCTTTTCTTTTTTTTTTGACAATTATCTGTCTGCTATGTGCCGTCTGTGACGCTTCTTTAACCACTGAGACGTATTTATAATTAAATTGCTACGACAATCATTTTGAGTGGGTGAGCAAGTAAGTGAATGATTGGGAGGGGGAACGGTAGGGGGGGGGACGCATGTAAGTAAAAGAGAAATTTATGTAAATTTCGTTTAATTTATTTCTGACACGAGTCATCAGAGTTTGTCATTAAGTTTGCTGCCTGCTAATTGAACGGAAATCTGGTTCTCTGCTGATGACAAGAAACATTTGATTTTAATTTATCAGTTGATTGCGGCTGATCAATCAATCAATTTGCATTGACTGGCCTAGCTCATTAGAAGTGTTGTCACTGAGAACCAAAACAGAACAGAGCAGAGCAGAGCAGAAAAGAGATTTTCACAAAGATACAAATACAAAAAGAGAAATTCTTTGCTTTGGGTTAAGACTTCCGTTTAAAGATTTCCTGTTTTGACATTGTAGAAAGCTTAAGGCAAAGAAATGGACAATTTCAACCCGCTCAGAAATGTGGTTCATATTTCAATTTCCGGGACGAACTGACAACGCTTGGACCAGTTGGTTGTGTAGCGTCTGCCAACCCATCTTTGCATCTCTTCCTAGTGCTCCTCCTTGTCTCCTTACTTATGGCTTAGCTTTTGTAAAATTTAAATTTGATTGATGCCACGGAAGTTTGTACAGATTTTGTTGTAAAATTTCAATTTTCCTTTATGCATGTGGAAATTTTCAATTCACTAGCTCCCAAAAATAGACACATACATACACACAAACAGACACACACACACACACGAGCTTTAAATTCTTTGCTTATTTCCCATTTTTCATGCCATCAATAATAATTAACAAAAACCCAAAACCAAAACGAAATATAAAACAAAAAAAAAAAAAAAAAAAAAACAAACTGAAAAATGTAACGAACATAAAATGCTTAATCAATTGACCAACAAAACCGATATTATAACAAATACGAACGAACATAAAAATAAACTTAAATTGTGCACAATGCAAAATGGCAAATGGAAATTTGAAATTATTGATGCACCACCAATCAACAAACAACCAACAAACCAACCAACCAACCAACCAACCACCCACCACATACCACCACTACATCCGTTCGACTCTTGTTTGCCTCCATCACTGAACCCCGACCCCCCCGCAGAATGTCAATGTTCTTCTTTCGCTTGCATAATCTTCAGCGCGCCGAGGAGAACAAGCGCAAGAAGCGCGTTGAGCAGCAGCGCCAGCAGCAACGTCAACGTCGTGGCGCCAAGGTCTTCAAATGTGTCACCGATTCCACCGGCCATCTAACATTGGCCCCCTCGCGACTATTTGAGCGCACACCGATGACTCCGTCGGATAGTTTGGATGAGATTGCTCTACAAATACCAAGGTGAGTAGGTGTGCATTTGGTAACATCTACAGATACGCGAATACAATACAAAAGCCACTCATACTACATACAAACATATATATATATATATATATATATATATATATATATATACATATGTATATCTCGTTGCCACCAATTTACTTTTGCCGAAAAACTTTTTACATACCTGTGATTGTTTTCTCGCTTGAGGGCAATTTGTGTGCGTACACAACACACTCATGCAAGCGAAAACAAAAACACTGTGGCATACTTTTAGGCATCGTTTGTAAAGACTGAACAATGCCGCATTGCGTTTGGTTTTTCAGCTGCTTTTTTTTTCGTTAGATTAAAGTCAAATAAATTGTAATGTGTTTCTTTGTATACCCTAACAGAGGGTACATTTACAACCGTGTAAGATTTAAATGGATGACAAGTGTAATTGGTAATGTTTATATACTTAAACGTAAACAAACATAATTTCTTCTGCCTCTTTTCAACTGAATTTTATAAGTTTAGTCTTTTATTTTTGTTGTTTATTAATAGTGTTAACTTTCGTTGACTAAACGAAAAGTAGGCGGACCCAGTAGCATTTTATACATGTCACAGATTTAAATTAGTATTAGTTATTCCTAGTTCCTAAATACAATCAATTTGGCCGGCCTTCGAGAAAGAAAAATATAAATAAAATTTTTGTTTTATATCAAAATTTGTTGTACCTTGCATTAAATTCTGAGGTAAGTCTCAGTGTGACGGAAGCGCCAAGATGCAGTTGATGTGTGATCGCGTTTCGGCTTTGATGGCTGGTATTCTCGTGGGGATGTGGTATGTCAAAAACATTGCATTAGAGGAGAAGCAAAACGGAGGGAAGGGCAAGGGCAAGGGTAGCGACAACGACAAGGGCAACGTCAATGAATCTGCGAAGATGACCGAAGCACCAAACAAGCACAAGGAGCAATTTCTGAAATACGATGACTGAGAATAAATAGAATCGCAACTATTCAAAGAAACTATGTAGTAGGGATCTTTTTTTTATAAGTAATTTAATTGGGGTTAATGTATAATCAAAGTTAGTTGGATTTTAATCCGATCGTATTGTTTTATAGTTGTCACTAAATATAGGGGGATTTCCCATTGATGGTCGTTAAATATGAAAATATATTTTCATCCAAGGTATAATCAAAGTTAGTTGGATTTTAATCCAATCGTCTTGTTTTATAGTTGTTACTAAATATAGGGGGATGTCCCATTGATGGTCGTTAAATATGAAAATTATATTTTCATCCAATTCAATCCAGTATTAATCTATATACTGATTGAGCAATTAAGACTGTAGTTTAGCCACTTTAAAATAGTTTTCCTTTGTATAGATTATATATTTTTTAAGGGAAGAATTACATAGCGTAAGATTATTAATGGCTTGGCTTGGCAATCATCCACCAAATCTGCATAACTATTAGTTCAGGTCTCTTGAGTATAGCATAGTATAAAGGAGAGAGGGTATTTTAAAGCGAGATGTTTGTAACAGGCAGAAAAACCGAATAGCAGGCGTTTTGCTCTATTGCGAAAGTTACGCATTATTAAATTTAATTTGTAATAAATGTACCGCAAGTTTGTTTTACGCCAAGGACATGACTCTCTTTATGTGCCACCAAATACGACTTTACAAACACAGAATTTGCCCTTTTGTCCTTGCCAAATTTCAATTAGTTTGATAATCTCTCCATTCCTGTCTAATCAAAATAAGTGAAAAGATTTCTTAAACTCAAAGTAGGCTGGGTTGCTAACGTTTTTTGGCTTGCCTCAGATTTTCATCAGTAGAATTTCATTTCAGCTTGTATTAACACACATTTTGGTTGCTTCCGAGAACAAAAAAATTCCGATAAATATAAATTCAACAAAATTATACAATTTTCTCTCAAACACAAGCTCTCTTTGGTGTGAAAAAAAAATAAAAACAAAAAAGGCAAAATGAAGATGATGTGTGAGCGCTTGTCGGCCGTATTTGCTGGTGTTTTGGTTGGTATGTGGTACGCCAAAAGTTTCCCTAAAGAGGAGAAGCCGGCTGCCGCTGACGATAAGGGCAAGAAAGGCAAAGACAAGGGCAAGGACAAGGAGAAGAAATAGATTTAATGAATTTAAAGTTGCCGACATTATTCTTTCCACCTGGTGAGTGAGTGTTAAAATTTTTTCAAAAAACAAAGTAGGCATTGACTTTTGATTTGACTTTTCTTTTTCTCATTTTTCTGATCTAGTAGGCTTTGGAATATGAGAAAATTTATAGTACCCAATCTCGAGTTGCTACATAATCAGTAGCTAGCAAGATCTTCCCGGCATAACATTTCGGCTTTAAATATTTATGTATTTTTGGAAAAAAAAAATAAGCACTGCAAAATTTTTATAGTTTAAAGACTAAATTAAGTTGCAGGATATATATATATATAATAAGAGTTTATATATATATATATATATATACATATAAATTGGACTTAGGATGCCTTGTTGCAAGCGACATGAGATACGCAGAACATGCCGGCCCCAGCCGTCGTTTTTATCGCGACTCAATTGCCCACAATGCAACCGTGTGCTATTTTTTATGATCGGTGTAGGAATTGGTGTAGTCTGGGTGCGCAATAAGGATAAGGTCCCGGAGCCCAAGGACGATGGCGGTGACAAGAAGAAGGGCGAGAAGTAGACGTTGGCTATCGGGATTAAGTATTATCACTCCCTCCCGCAAGCAATTATAGAAGTAGCTCGGATCAGTTCTGTTCGGTCTCAATGTAATGTGGACGGTGCATGCGAGTCGGTGCAACTATGAATACTCCGCTACAGTATACTCCTGTGTTGGCAACGTGTACATCATCAGCACATTGTACTTGAGGCACACGAACAGGACCACCATTCCCATATACCATACACAAAAAGTGGCACCAATGGAAGGCAACTTGGAAGGATGGAAGGAATACTCACACGATTCTTTCCCTCCCATTCCATTCCATTTGATGCAACTATGTTGAAATAAAAAAAAACTAAAAATGCATTATTTATTTTGTTTAATATAAAAGGGGTCTAAGTAACAAATTTAAGTAACAAGCAGAATTAAACGGGTCTCTACAGGCAGCCATGGCAGTATGAATGAAGTAAGCAAGTCGTCCATGCCGACTTGGAGTATGTCCTGTACCAAAATAGGATATTTCATTTAAACAGACTCCTCCGCAATCCTCATTAATTGAATAAAATTTTTCATAAAATTCTCTTAACCAACCGCGTCACAAAATGCATGCTTTCTCGCTCATTCACATCAGTGAACGAAACTAATGCTTCATTCGGTACAAAGCAACGTGCGCATGCTATCTCGCTCAAACATTTCAGTTGCTGCCCATAGAATTTCAGTACAAAACATATATACGTATTATCTCCGATACTTATTGACCGATTTCGACCAAATTCGGTCAGATGGTACATATTGGCTATATAATTGAGTCTACCAAAAATAAATACTGTAGCTTTAATACAACTCTAGATATAGTTTTTTCTAATTTGCGGGGGCGAAAGTGGGCGTGGCAAAAATTTGAAATAAACTTGATCTGCGTAGACACTAGACGGATGTTGACACCAAGTTTGGTTGCGCTAGCTCTTATAGTCTCTGAGATCTCGATGTTCATACGGATGGACAGACGGACATGGTCATATCGACTCGGCTGTTGATGCTGATCAAGAATATATATACTTTATGGGGTCGGAAAATTTTACTTCTGGCTGTTACATACATTTTAGCGACTTTAATATACCCTTGTACCCTATGGGTACAGGGCATAAAAAGTTCTCAGAAATTGTATTGTATGTCCAAAAGTTTGGTGCCGACGAACGTTCGTATTCGTTTCTAGGCGGACATGCCAAATTTCGCCAAATTAATGTTGGAGGGACAATAAATTTCGAATATACAACAAATATTCTTTTCTCAAATAGAAAAATTTTAGAGATGAAATTCGTTTTAAACAATTTTAACAACGTTCGTTCGACAAATTTTGGAGATAAAAAGTAGCTTTTGTCAACAGGAAATCAATGAGCAGAGTGGCGCAGTGGAAGCGTGCTGGGCCCATAACCCAGAGGTCCGAGGATCGAAACCTTGCTCTGCTATGAAGTGTAACACAACTGAAAAGAGTTGTGTCAGTAATTTTTTTGTATTTATTCAAAAAAGAAATACGTTTTGGCTGATTAAAATAAATGAGCGAAATATGGCTCATGCTTGCCAAATTTCGCCACCTTTTTTTATGTATTGCAAATTATTGTTTAGGGACAAATAAATTTCGAATCTTCTACTCAAAAAGAAAGGAAAATGACCTTCTTACTTAAGCGAAAAGGAAAAGTATATATAATTTTGGAGATGAACTACGTTTTAAACAATTTGTTTGTTGCAATTCCCATTGGCGGAATTCATTTCGACGAATTTTGGAGATAAAAATACGTTTTAAATATTTTCTACTCAAAAAAGAAATACGTTTTGGCTGATTAAAATAAATGAGCGAAATATGTTCGTTGTCATGCATTTTCCTGTTCCTGTTAAATTGACGATTCTGAGAGTTTTGTTAAAGAAAGTATCATTTCCTTATACAGGGTATATTCATAATAGGCAAGGACGGACGTCTTGCATCATTCTAATGTATTTGAAAAGATTAGATTCTTACAAATTAATATTGTCTATTGAAATTATTGTACACAATTATATATATTATTAATTTTCTTTTTGATGGCCACTATTGAAATTATGCTGAACTGAAGAGATTCGTATCCAAATATTCATGAAAATTTTAACTTCGGTTTTCTGACTGTTGGTTGGAATGTTTGGTATAATTTCCGTTAAAAATTTAATTTGCAAAAATTTTGATGTCTTTTCCTTTGCGGATGAATCCTGGACGTCGACTATTTCTTTTTCCCCTTTTTATTATCATCTGCCTCTTTACTAATCTTTTCGGCTTCCTTCTTTAACTGGTCATAATAGAGGCCAACTGCTCCTCCGACAAGAAAGAAAAAGAGCCGATTGCATGGAGTACAATTAATTTTACTCCACAAAGATGGTGGTCGAGGTCGACAGCATTGTTGTTGTTGTTGTTGTTGTTGTTGTTGTTGGCGGAGATGTGGACATTTTGCAGAGACAGAGATTTTCTGTCCTTTGCAAGGGCACTTCGACGTCTGTGGTTCACACATTTCGCGTAGAAAAAAAGGAACAAAATTTAGTTTAAAATAATTTTTAACGAAAAAATCCAAACTATTGATTGAAATACTACAAATTTATGATTTTTTTCTGTGCCAGTTTACGAAATATGCCAAAAAAAACGAAGTGAAATATTCAATCAGTGACATTTAGAATATTTGGAAGAAAAGTAAGCTGTAATTTATAAGTTGGCCAGAAAAGTAAAATCATTTATTTGTTTAAAGGAAAACTTTCAGTTCAAGTCAAACAAAATTTGCAGCAATTATTAATTATTTTTGAAGTAAAAGTTTTAAAATTAAAAAAAAAAATGGAACGTATTTTGACACTGATAGTGGGCGCTGTACTCGGCTACATAATTGGCAAAAATATACGATAAAAAGTTCATATAAAAGACGTAAGTGGCTGCTAACACGAATCCAAAAGGGTACATAAAAAGAGAGAGAGAGAGAGAGAGAGAGAGTATACATAGTCTACGTAGAGAAAACAATGCACATATTACTTTAATAACACAATTTGCCAATCAATAGTCATCGAAGGAATAGAGTCCTTTATTGGTATCAGTCTCAATTCAGAATTGATTTTTGCGATTGAAAGAATCAGAAATATTATTAAACTTAGTAGGCGTATGTCAAGAAATTCACTTATGTATCACTTAGTCGACATAATAAAAACTAGTAACCCACTAAAACTCCTCAAATTACGGGAAAAATTATAAATATATTTCGATATCATAAAGAATGGAAAATTCCTGGATTCTTACTCTACTCATAGGCATCTTAGTTGGTTATTTGATTGGCAAGAACACAAAGTAACAAGTAGGCCATCTATCAAAGTTATTTTACTAAAAATACAATCATCAAAATTCATTCGTTGTAAAGAATTTCGGAAAATTGTTCTCTATTATTATCAAATTATTTTAAAATTTAAAAAATGGATGGAGATTGGATTTTGACCTTTATCGTGGGCTGCATTGTTGGTTATTTATTGGCGAAGAATTTATAAATCAAAAGTTTGTCACCCAAAAACTTAGTACTCTTGGATTTTGTTTCATTATTGAAATTTTCTTTTTAAACACCATTTCCATTTTCAGTCGGTCAGTAGTAGGAGCAAGTCTTTTTCCTACTTAATATAATATCAGGATCCATTTGGGATGCAGTTTTTGCTTTCCTAAAAGTACTGAAGTAAGTGGAAGGAGTTCTGTGATGGTATAATAAAACGTTCAAATACTATTCTAGAATTCCATTTTTTTTCTTATAAAAGTAACGAGTAACGAAACAGGAAGAAGGATAATACAAATCTCAGGATCATACCTCACCATGAGTCATGTCATTGCATTTGCCTTGGGCGTCATTATTGGCATGTTGACGTGCAGAAGATGTCAGCCCTGAAAGTATGAAAAGCAAACACAAAACCAAGAACTATATAAATTATATATGTATAATATATACGATTAGCACTATGAAGCATATTTAGGAAATTAAATTTAATGAATTTACATAAAATAAATTGTGTTTAAATTCAACTGTTAATCTTATAATTATCGGAACTCTCTTTTAAAGGGGGGTGGGGTGAATAGCTTTACTCGTTAGATTGTTAGGAGGCATATCTACTAAAGGTGGAAGAAAAGGATAAATGTAGTGTTGGATAGGTGAGTTTTTTCTACGTTCTATGCCTTGTTTTCTGTACTGTTGAGCACTTGCTTCCCGCTAGAAAGTTCGCTCAGAAATCATCGAGTAGGCCAGTGACTGAAACGTCACTTCTCCATTGTTTATTCATTGAAAGTTACATTGTTTTTTTTTTTCTCAAGTTCGTAATTCTGAATAAAATTATTTATATAAATTTTGTTATAAGTTTAAAATTGAATTTTTGTGATCGATCAAAATGGAGTCGCTACTGACATTTATAGTAGGCTGTATTGTCGGCTATTTGATAGCCAAGCATTATAGATAGAAAAGGGGATATAATTTTCGCTCATTCTCAGAATCAAGTTTACTTGGACATAGCTGTTTGGTATCGTTGAAAACTAACCCAAAAAAATATAAAATTTATTTTTTTTTTTAAATTATTTTGAAGCAGTTTTAGGATGCAGCGTTTATTGACACTTTTGGTTGGTGGCATTGTTGGGTTTCTGGTTGCAAGGAATACTCGCGTGAGTAAAAGATCATTTAACTAATACTATAATAATTCAATAATTTATTTAATGGTTTTTTTTTATTTTATAATAATTAGTGGTAAAACAGAAGACCTCTCAAAATGAGTCACCTGATTTGCCTTGGCCTGGGCGTGCTCTTGGGCATGTACATATGCCGACGATGCAATCCCTGATTTCCCTTCCAGAATTCCCGCAAATGAAAGATGAAAAAACTTAAATCTCAAGTAGAAGAAATTTTTCGCATATATATATATATATATATGTATACAAATAAAAATGGATTAAATTAAGTAGAAGAGGAGATTTCTTTACAATTTTTTCTAATCAACTTTGATCGACATTGTTAAGATAATGAAACCGTTATCATTCTAAATAGTAGTTGCCTGTTTAAAGTCATCTGGGGTTATGAGTTTTCTGCTCAAATGCCAATTTATATTTATGGCCCACAAGGACCTTTATCAAAACCATTGGAAGTTTTGCGATCCGGCTGAAAGTTTCAAGTCAAGTTCAATGCATTTATGAAAGGCAAGTTTTCCACCTTCTATATTTTTTTTGTTTTTGTTTTTGTTTCTCTTTTTTTGGGGATACAAACATAAATATATGTGTCAGGAGTTGGGTAAAAGTTTTGCTAAAAAGTTAAAAGTTTGCCATAAAGGAAAACAAGCCAAGACAACTTTTCTATAAAAACTTTAAGGTTTTTCCAAACAGCTAAGCCTTCATATATATAAAGTATATGGATATATATATATATATATATATATATAGATATATATGTATATAATTACATGCGTGCTTACGCGGTATATGTAGTGGTTGGATTCACATTTGTTGGCTATGCTTCACACGTGGAAAATGAATGAGTGAGATGAAGCTAAAGTTTACCTTTCATTATGATTGATTATCTGGGAGCAGAACACAACTCAACTCACACACTCACACTCACGCACACACACACACACACACAGACACCGCAAACGTTTAACAAATGAGCTAAAGCTGAAATTCAAAATGAACTCGCATTTCAATCGAGACGCACACATCCGCATATCCGCATTAATATTTCATGATTTTGCGGGTTAGGCTCGAGTGGGTCCTTCTGTGCATAACTAAAGATAGAAATGGTTTTCTTATATCCAATTCCCTGTACACCATACCGATGGGTATATTCGGCTCCACAGGGACTTCGACATACAATTGTTTAAATGTAGTTTAGTTAATCAACAATGAATATACATATATATATATAGTTCTGTGTATTCAATTATATTATTTTGCGAAGAAACTTGAAAGTCATGCCTCGATTGTTTTGGTCTTTTGAAAATGTCTTGCTTTGGCCTACAGGATATTTATATGTCCGTACTTCATCTTAGTGTTAGTGGTCGTTTTTTTTCGGTTGGGTACTGCGGGTTGGTCTTATCTGTAAACAGACAAAGGTTAAGCTGGTTAAATTGGTTAAGAAGAAGCTCCTGAAAATGAAATTGAAATGCTTTTCGAGCCAAATGATTGATGTCGGTAATCGGCAAAGCAGGAAAAAGGTTAAATTGTTAAACCAACCGTCAACAGGTAAAAGGTTCGCCTAACCAAACTAACCTCAAAAATTTCCATCAACATTTTATTAAGTTAATTTGTCAATAGAAAAAGTTTTAATTAATTTCAAAATTTATACAACTTGTTCACTATTTTCATTTGCATGATTAACAGAACGAATTGTAAATTTCAGTTGGTCCTTAAGAAAGCTTTTGAAAAGCTTTCACTCTCTTCTGCTGTTAACGGTTGAAACTCCCTTCAGTCCTGAGCTTTACATTCTCCTGCATATTCTCTTTCAATTGAAAACATAAACAAGAATCATTTTACCGGCATATCCTCTAGCTCATTTTGGCGCCCTTTACGACAACCGCTCAGCTCAGCTGATTTCTCCTAGAAACTCACCGCGTGGTGAATAAATATTCTTGGTGGCCTCTGATGAGCCTGCGCCACTTCCTTGACGGTCTTTACCAAACAAAACAGTTCGTACTTCAGTCGTTAAACTAAAGCCAAGGCGTACAAAACCAAAAACCGTAGCGCGAGTAAACGACTGGACGAGCCTTTTACGGCGTATGGTTATCGTTAGTTTCGATCCAAGGCGAATCCTTTCATTTCGTTCGATTGTAAAAGTTAACATTAAATCGGTTATTAAGTCAAATCTCTAAGAAATTTTATAAATAAGTGTGTGTGTGAGTGGACGGAGGCAAAGCTGAAAATAATCAAAATTTTCAAAAATTTCTAATCAAATATAAATATTGGAAATCGGAAAAAGATGAATAATTTCACCAAAATTAAGACAAAATTTACAAAAAACGGTGTTGGGAAAAATATTTTAAATTATAATAATCGAGAAATTAAAACAAAATGGAAACCAAACTAAAAAATATAATGAAAATGAGGATGCAATTACCCAAACTACTTATAAACTATAAAATTATAAACTAATAAAAGTAAACAGGGAAATTTAAGAAATTGTTTAGTAATGAATTTGATCAGTTTTAAATCATTTTACATAAACAAAATGATTTCAAACTAATTATTAATTTAATTGTCCTTTCACATTGGAACAATTAGTCTGTAATTTCTCTATATTTCACCTAGAGAAAAATGTTTAACATACCAAATTAGCTGATTTTATTACTATTTAAAACAGAACAGAGACGCTTCAGTTTATTCTTGATGAAGATCTAAATTTATCTTTTAAATTTTTAATTTCAAAATAGATTCCATCCATCGCACTTTAATGGATATTAAACATGTTACAAACTTGAAAACTTTTGATGACATTTCAACATAAATTTTGGAAATCTTGTTAGTTAATCTTCACATTTAACTATAATGCTAAATTAACTTGACATCCCTATACTTATTATTAGAAGGTAAAAAGGGAAAACTTAAAGACAAGTACAAAAAGTTTACCACAAACTTAACACACACACGCACATACATCTATCCACTCTGATACAACAAGTCAAAATCCGCATATTTATGATAAACTGTGACACGTGCGAGACATCACTTAGGCTCAAGGGAAGGGGTCGAGCAAATGGTGGGGAGCAGATTAATTGGTTTCAATATTAATAAACGCAAAATAAAACAAAAAACGAACCAACGAACGAACAGCGAAGAGAGAAGAGAGCAGAAAAATTGCCAAGTTTGATGTCAAACAAGGAAAAGAAAAGCCAAAGAAATAGAAAAAGAAAGTCTGTAATTAGTCGTGGGATGGGCATATCAGATGATAGACAGAGACTGGATGGGTGCGGTTGGAGGGATGAGTTGTTGTAGTTGGGTGTGTGTACTGCTGATGGTGTTTTGATAGACAGGGTGATGTGGTGGTCCGGTCTTCTGTCTGGCTCCAACTGGGCCATGTAATTGAGTTATTTCGCTTTTTGGATTTTTGCCATTTTTATTAACAAGCTGTTAATGGCAGGCCATAAAAATGACGTTTGTCACACAGCTCAGAGAAAGAGAACGAGAAAGAGAGAGTGGCAGAGAGAGAATGAGACTTTTCTGTCTGACTGTTGCTGTATGTGCGTGTGAGTGTATGTTTAGATATGTATGTGCGAATGTTTGGTTGGTTGAGTGGGCGACTAAGCGACGCAATGATTGTTTTAATGGCTACTTGAACGGAAATTAACTGACAGCAGCAGATAAATAAATACCATTGACAACTCATGGATATTTTTCGACACTCAACGCACTTAAACATCCTTAAAGCTTTGCCGCTCCACATCCCCTTGCCACTCTCCTTTCTCCTCCCATATCTCAACATGTCAGCGGCTGTCTCTTATGGCATTGCATTGAAGCATTAACATCACATTTTTGCTTTTCTACGCATTTGTCTAAATATTTGCACATTGAAATGTCAAATAAGCTAATTTGGCACATAATTCCAAATCATACATAAATACATATGTACATATAGACATACATACATATATATGTATATGTATGTATTCCTGTTCATTTTAGCCAAAAATTTCCATGTGTGACAAACAGAAAATGCCAGCCAATTTCATTTGTGTGCGTGTGTGTGTGTGTGAAGAGAGTGAAAAAATAATAACGAAAATGCAAATTGCTTTTCTGGCACTGAAGAATATGAAAATTATAAAATATTTGCATACATAGAGAGCATGAAGCATAAGCGAGAATGAACGGAGAGGTGGCAATGGGGGGGGTGCTGGAAGATCCAGCCACCATTGGATAAATAAAAGTCAATTAAAGGCAAAGACTGATTATATAAACATTTAAATAACGATAAGTGAAACAATTACAGCTATTCAAATACTTCTTAAAAACGCAAATTAAACTTAAATTATGTGATAAATTTTAACATTTTGCTATATTTGCTTTCATTTGTTAAATTTGATATTTCATTTGTATTGATTGAAATTAAAATTTATTTAATTTAAAGTGTTCTTGAATTGCTTAAACATTGTTTTTCCAGCCCTGAAAGCTAAGACTAATTTCACTATAATGACATAAAGATGTATAATGAATTCATTTGATATTTTTAGACAATTTCTCTAGCTTAAAATTTATAAAATTTCAATTTTAAATTACTTTATTCAAAATTATTCCTAAGGCTTCCTTCCACACAAAATGTCAGAGTGTAGGAGGATAGAAATGGGAGGGGTTTCTAGGGACTAGTCTGTTGGTGACACTTTAACATTAATCACTAAAGATATTAAAGAGACTTCGGAACTAAAAACATGCAAATGAAATTGCATATTAAATTCAGTTCTCACTAAAAATTTATAAAATTTGGTCAACGATTGCTTTACAAATTTCCCAATTTTCCGACATGCCAAAAGAAAAGAAGGAAAAAAAAAACAAATTGTAAAGATGAAAACTTTGCCACAAGCACGCACACATACACACACGCGTAAACATGTATACAGATGTTAAGGTAAACTTTCAGTTCATCTATTTGGTTGGATACTTCCTTCCTCTGTGGTACAGCATAAGTGGTAGGCGAAAAAGGGAACTGAAGAAGGAGGTCGGTTCATTCACTTATGACTTCATTTTCGCTTAGTTCATAAAGTCTCACTTAGGCTGTCCCCCATTTCCCCTATGTATATGTAGTATATATATTTATTTTATTTTACATATGTAGCCAACACGCACAAAGGCCACAAAACAGGCATAAAGTAAGACAAAAAGCAAAAAAAAAAAACAAAAAAAAAACTGGAAAAATGTGGGGAAAAAATAAAAGAAAAGGAGAGAAAAAACAACATGCTAAACGCTTTGTAATGCGCTTTTGTGTTTTCGCCCTGTTGTTATTTGCCCAAGTACCATTAAGCTGCTCAAGTGATAAATTTGCTGCCTACTCAAGTTTGCACGACGATGCGCAGTTGGCACAAATTTATATTCTCGCTTCTGACACCCTGTATCAATCCACATCGGATGAAGTAGCTTATTTAGATATATGTATATATATTATGAAATGTTGTATGGCAGATATGTATGTATATAGACTCTCTGTCATGTCATCTTGACACTGCTCTTAAATGTGAATATGAAATATACCTTGATATATTCGACTTTACCTTCCTGTTGCTTGTATTTTTGCCATTTATTAGGGTATCTCCTCGTCGATGTTTCGATTTTGATATGTGAACTTTTTTCTATTCATTTTGAACTGCAAATACAAAAGGTCGCGTGCGGTTTTGGTTGAAGTTTTTTAGCATTTGATTTATATACGCAGAAAAGCTTAGACCAGACTCTATGGACGGACATTAGCCTTTTCTTTTGCTCGGTTTTCTTTCGGTTTTCCCCCAATTGTACGAACGGTTGCGGCTTGAATTTTGTCTTGGCAAAGTAATGACGTCATTAAGGCAAATTGCCCATTTAAGTGGGCATCGATTGCTTCCGCACGATTAAATATGGCAAACCGAAAGGCAATAGAAAATGCGAAGGAGTAGGCATCGCAGGACAAGCAACAGTTTGTTTCTGCTTCCGTCTTTATTTTTCTTTTTTTTTTGTGTTACTTTTTTAAAACTGTTGCGCATTTGGCCAAGAGCCAGCCAAAGGCACGCCCTGACAATCGTTTAATCAACAAGTATTCTCCGTGTAGGTGTATGCATGGCATTTCGAAAGTTTTGATGACTCGATTGCGTGCCAAAATATTTCTTCAACTAAAATAGTTGTGAGACTAATTTAGTCTCACCAACCCATTTGCTGAAATAAGTTTCGCTCTAGCCCATTGAATTCATTTGGCATCAAAGCAAATTTCCGACTCACTGAAACCACCAAGCAAAAAAGAAGAAGAAAAAAAAGCGAAAAACCACATTTCGCATTTCACATAATTTCTGAGACATATGTATGTGTGTGTGTGTGTGAGTTTGCTTTTGCAATCAAGAAATACGACTATAAGCGCATTAAAATTCGTCTTTCCGACTCAAGTTTATACAGCCCAAAAAAGAAAAACGAAACAGAAAACCCATAAAGCCATGGCTATAAAAATGTACTAAAAATCATAAAAACGGAAACGTTTAAGAGTCATGAAGAAAGAAGGAGAATAACCTGTAGGAGATTCTTTACTCTCTAAGCATTAGAAAAATATGAGGAAAGTAAATCCTTGCGGGAGGCACAGTTGGTTTAAGGCGAACTATAAGAAGAGATCACCAAACTTATACCCTTGATCAGACATACAATTTTGATGTTCGCAAGCCAAATCCGTTTTTTATATTTATTTTTGGCAATCGGATCCAATAAAATGTCTAAGCGAGTTCATGAACTGAATGATGCTCTGTGTATTGTTTGACTTCCGTACAATGATTTTGTCACTTCGTTTGGGAGGTTCAAAGGTCACCGAATTTGGGAATTACGTTTCGTTGCACGCTTGGTCAAAAGATGAATAAAGATATTTCTGAATGCAAATGGCAGGCTGAAAAACAAAGGAAAAACAATGTCTGGACAATGGAAGGCAGGCAGGCAAATGAAATGGGAGAAAGTAAGCAAGAAATTATTTAAATTTTATGCAGCAACATGGCAATCAAATGCTAGTCAAATTGATTTGTTTCGTTGCGGGTGGAAGAACCTTTCTCTTTTCTCTTCAAGTAGTTCAATGCTCGGAAAATGTTATGTTTAAACGTTTGCTATATCCAACGTTTTTTTTTTTCAACTCACATGGTGGCAGCAATTGTAAAGGCAAATGTTTGCATACATTTAAAATATAAATATAAAAAAAAAAATAACAGAAAAAGAAACCCTTGTCTCTGTCTGTCTCTCCTACTGTCTGACTGACTGTCAAGGCAGCAGAGTGACAACGACGATGATGATGATGATGATGTCGGAGAAGTAAGAGGCGGACGGGGGAGTGTTCGAATCGATAAACCTAATGAGCTGTGAGCACAGACATGACTTAAATTTAGTAAAAGTTAAAAATAAACTCACATTGCCAAAGGATTTGCTCGACAAACCGCTAAGAATTATTTCAATGCAATTTCTCAAGTGCAATTGAAGTCTTGAATAAGAAAAAGGATATACATATGACAAATTTTCATTGTAATATCTGAAATATTCCATTTAAAAATTACTTTACTTAAAGCCTATTTAAAGAGAAGGCGACAAAGCAATTAATATAATTGTTAGTTCGAAATACTTTGTGCTGCATCATGACTCCAGTTAACTGACAACTTTGTTCAACTGGGCGTATACTCGTTATATGCATAATTCAGCAGAAGACTTTGGGGTATACTGAACCGTATAGCAAATATGATTCGTATGGAATAAATAATCAATATATATATATATATATATATATATATATATATATATATCGTATTAGGGTTAGATTGTAGTTTGTGAGCTTGTTAAATTCTTACTGCACGCAAAAAAGTATGCTATATTTTTCTTTATCATTCATAACCTATGGAAATACTTTCAATTATTTGTAGAACACGCTGTCACCTTTATTAATCACTGTGAACACCGTCTAAATTATTCCGTCAATGTCAATTGACATGTAAATCACAGTCGAAAAAAAAAAAAAAACAACCCACATAGAAAAGGAGCCTGCATTAAATATGAGGCAACACTAAAGAAGGCAAATCAATGCCTTCCAATCTTCTATCTGTGTCCTTGTCCGCCCAAGAAGTTCAAATGTCAAACCAGAGCACCAAAGAATAAATTTCACTTCTTCTTTTCCTGAGTTTTGTCTTTATTTTTTCTGTCTTTTTTTGTGTGTTTTAATTGGAGCAATGGCAATAAATTGCAGCTGCTGGAACCTTGGGGCTGCCGGTAAGAAAGACAAATTTAAATTAGAAAATGCTGGACAAAAAGCAGCAAGAGCAGCAGCAGCAACAGCAGCAGACAAATTGAATGAGTCCAGTCACTCAGTCTAGCCACAGTTAAGCACTCTGATGCTAGAGATAACCCCACAAGGCTTAAACTGATTTCTGTTTTTCTGTCTCATCTAAATGATGGCTTTATGGGCACTCGGTTTGCCTGATTTCAACTGTCATTCATCATTCATGTCACTTAAATTTGCTGGTGACTTTTCTCATGTTTTATGTGTCTTCCTTTTTGTTTTTTGATCAGAACATCTGAACAGAATACGTAAAACGACAAAACTCATGACACAACACAAAAATCGTTTATTGATAAGACAACGGCAAAAGTCAAGGATGAAACCTTATCGTAAGAGATCAGAAGAAAGGTTAAGATGAACTCTCTATATCTATATCCGTTTAGTATATAATTTTTCGATATTTATGTAACAGTTCATGCCTTTTCTTTTGAGGGATTTTTAAATCGATTTAACTTTATTAAAAAATGATTTTTATCGCCATTGAATACTCAGCAGGGGATTAATAAATGATATTTTAATAGCAATTTTCTCGTGAATGAAACAACAACAAAAAATAAATAAATTATTGTTGAAAGTCGTACGAGTGCATGCATTTTAATTAATTGCTCATGTTCGAAACAATTCAACAAAAAACAAAAAAAAAAAAGAGTTTAAAAAATGAAAGGAAAGCAAGTGAATAAAAACAAAATGGACATATAAAATGCCAATTTTCCGTGTCTTCTTTCCCTCTCACTCTCTTTGATATTTTATTCTTTTTTTATTTTTGTCAAGGCAGCCAATAAATTTATTAAATGACCAGAGTAGAAACAAACAAAAGGCGGTAAACAGGCACACACACACACACACATACACACAAATTGGAACAAAATCATGTAAAACATGGTAGAATGTGTTTTTCCTATGCATGTGTTACGCTTTGTACGTGTGTGTGTGTGTATCTGTATGTGTGTCCTGTCCCTGTCCTCAATTGCGTGTTCAAATAACAAATTAATTGCAGAAAGCAATCAATTTTGATTAAACTTGAAACGTCTATAACAACTCGGCTAACTGTCAGTTGAAGTCCTCAACTCACTTTAATTATTTTATGAAGTCAAAGCCGAAAGGAATGTAAAGGAAAGTGCAATGAAAAACGATACATATCAAATAATTTAAAATACAAAAAAAAAAAAAAAAAAAAAAAAGAATCCCTCCAGTCCAATAAATGAGTGTGTTATACTGTTAAATGAATGACAATTTGAATTAAAGTTAAAGTTAAATATAAGCCAATGGATCATCTTTTATGCAATATGGCAGGCAATAGTCGGAACTCATCGTACAATTGTCTATCGTCATGGGACTCCTATGATCGCATACCCAGGTAAGAATAGAATGAGAAATCAAAAAGAAAATGAAGAAATCAGTGTGATAGAAATTGAAGAAATTGATTTACTAAGTGAAACTCAATTTTCAATTTTATTGATTTTTAAAACACACAACATAACTGGAAATGTGTTGGAAAAGCATTTAAGTAGCTATCATAACTTGATTGCCGGCAGGACGAAGAACCAAGAGCAGAAAGACGAAAACGACAGACAACAGACGAAGGCATCTCTAATCGAATCAAGTTGAGAACTAAAAGCTTATGTCACAGAGGCAAGATAGTAAAAAGATGGCAACAAGAGCACAACTTACCAAGTTACCCCACACCCCCATTAATGAAATTTAAAGTCAACTTCGAATGTTGCTAACATACATATATACACATACATACATACCGTGTTCGAACATATATTGCAATGTCTCATATGCAGAATGCTTAAATCCTCTCAATGTGATTCAAAAATATGTAAATTCCACTTGCAATTGTTATAAAAATTAATGGAAATGCAATTGTTTATATCATTCTGTAGGATCCATGTTTGGTCAGTTTTTCAAGATGCTTGTGCTGAGATTTTGGAATCTCGTGATTATATGATAGATACTATATATGTATATATGCTTATGCTTCAATGCTTTCCTTAAGGAGTTCTTAATTTTTTTATGACCCGCAATCAAGACAAGGCTAGCACTTAAGCTATCAAGGGTATCAAAACGGGTAACTGGCTATAAGACGAAAAGTGTTTAATGACCAACGAGGCGGAGTCCTCATCAAGCGAGTAATAAATATGAAAAAGCAAGCAAATAGCAAACAGCAAAACCCCCCTCCCACCCACCGGTTTTGTTTCCACTCGGCTTTTGGGACTCACATTGTATTTGGCCAAACAATGGGGCCCAAAGTACAGGTACAGAGTGATGTTGCTTGGCTCTTTGATTTCGGTTTTTGGTTGAGCCTTTAAATTGTTCCATTTTAAGTGAAATTTAATCAAGTTTGTAATCAAATCTGCTGCGACTCTAATAGAAATTTGAGAGACGCACAAGAGTAAGCAAAATCAAATTTTTTAGAAAATCAATAAAAAGGTATGAGCAATATACTTATAGTAGTAGCTTCAGGAAAAATGCTTAGAGCTGTGAGAGCTTTAAATTCAATATCTTGCCTCTTTGAGATAATCAAATGACGATAATGATGATGATGATGATGATGATGATGATAATGATGATGATGATGATGTTGATGAAGATAAAGACGATGGCAGGACACAAAACCAGCAAAGAATGAAAACACATTAGCGCTGACTCTGTTAAGATGAAAAACAAACAGCCAAGGGGAAGTGAACAGAAAATAATAAAAGAGAAAAAAAAATTATCTGAAATTTCTGTGGTTTTACAGAAACGTTTCAATCATATTTATTCACTTACAATTTAATGGCTTTTTACTGGAATAAGAAATCATAATGCAGAAAATAGTAGAAAGTTGGGTTTTGAAATCAAGTCAAGTTCAGTTCATGGTTTTTTTGTTTTTTTTTTTTTCAAATTAAAGCGCACACATAAAGAAAAGGGGAGATGAATGACCCCGGAGAAACCGCAAAGTGCGCAACTTTACTAACGCCACGAAAATTTCCGAGGTCAGAGTTGATTGTATGCAGCGGCACGTTGTGAGTTTTAGCCTGGACTCTCTCTATATAACTGATTGGTCACTGTTATCTATGTGTGTGTGTATGTGTGTGAAAATGAGTGTTTGTGGGTGTGTGGGTGTATGTATGTGCCAAAAGCTGCTCGTTAATTTCAGCATGCGCTGCAGCAGTCGTTGCCCTTCTTTAGCCCCCGAGGAGCCATTGAGCCACTGCCGGGAGCGCAACTACTTTCATTCATTCTCCTCATCTTTTTGCCCTTTGAACCCACCCACCCACCTACCTAGCTACCTATCTACCAACCATCCACCCCTTCTCCCTCCCTTATTGCATTCTCAGTTGTGTTGTGTCTAGGCGTGCATTAACCTTGACATGAATATTCACAGCACATAAATGAGGCAACAACTAAACTAAACTTAAACATTAATACTTATACAAAGAGACATTTGGAATGCAGACTGAAAGGTGACCCAACAAAAACTAGTTAATTGAATTGTTCTTTTGTTGTTGACCAGCACAAAAAAAACAACAAAAAAAAAACAAAAAAAACAATATCCACTTAAATTGTGGCCAAGGCTCTTTTAATTACTTTAACCCCATCAGCATCACAATCACAAATCCTTCCCTCTCCGCCACCCACTGCACCTTTCTGACAACACTCTTCAGACAATCTCAAATGAAAGCCATTCACGTCATGTGCAGTCAAGTGTTTAATGTAACTCTCTGACTGAAAACGTTTTTCTTTCTTAT
Organism: Drosophila sturtevanti; assembly: GCA_018150375.1. Taxonomy (NCBI): domain Eukaryota; kingdom Metazoa; phylum Arthropoda; class Insecta; order Diptera; family Drosophilidae; genus Drosophila; species Drosophila sturtevanti. Next base: position 10,671,270 of record JAECWJ010000317.1, on the reverse strand, counting down.
TTAAGATTTTCTCTCCCTTTGCTCAGGACTTGAAATTTGAGTTTAATGCAAAACTTCTGTCAAATATAAAACAGAAAAAATGAACTAGTCTTTTGATTCATGCCCCAGCTTTGGTGTCATGTTATATACATTGCATAAAGATATATCTGTTTTATCAAATTGAACAATAAAGAATAAATTTGAATTGATATACATCTTAATAAATTCAGTATGATAAAGAAATATGCATGCATAGAAGTATTATCTCTTTCAATAATGATGATAAAAGATCAAAATACCAAAAAAATCATATTTCGAATTAGGTCAAGTTGAATATTTATATTTCTAAGTCAAGTTAAATACTTCTATATATACTACTTCCATGTTCATAGCTGGATACCTTATATTCTTAAGATATCATTCTGTTTAGTTATAAGTGAAATTCCCTTGCTACATTTACCACTAGCAAAACGCCTTTTGTTCCGTTGAATTGCAATAACGTGGCTGTTGGCTGCCTCTCACGTGTCTTTGTCTATGAGGCAGCTGCCTTGTTCTATGATGAAGGACAGCTAACATGACTCTTCTGCAGTTCCTCCCACTATTGGGCGGGCGGACTCTGACATTTTAATACTATGTCTGAGTCTGAGATGCATGCTTGCTGCACGCATTAACAGAAATTGCATTTGGGTGAGGGGGGACGGGGGTGAGGGTAATGCAAGAGCATTCTTTTCTGCTCTTTATATAAGCTGATCAATTGCCAATTGATGTTTGATATATCCAATTCTATATATGTATATGTACATATTGTAGATGTGTTGACATTTTATTCTTTAATTTTACAGAGTTCGTGTGGAGTACTATGTGAATGAAAACACATTTAAAGAAAGACTGCAATTGTATTTCATTAAGAATCAGCGTTCAAGTAAGTAAAATAGAAATATTTATAGTTATGTTTTTTTTTTTTAACATACATACATACATACATACATACATACATACGTATACAAACGTGAATTTAATTGAATTTCACTAGACGACAACAACAGAAACCAAATTTCGATAATCTTAAGTAAATATTGATTTGCCCAGCAGAGAAAATATATGTAATTGAAGAGGCAAATGAGAAGGGGGGGTCTTAGGATAATGGGGCGGACTGGCTGGTTGGGTTGCTTTTGTGGGTAAACATTTGGTTAACCAGACACATAGTAATTTAGTTACCTGACCCAATTTTCTTGCATTTTCCTATCGTTGTTCGTTTCCCTTTCCTTTTCCTTTTTGCTTTTTATTTTTTTCTCTTCAACAGGCTTACGCATACGAATTGCCGATTTATTCCTTAAGTTACTGTCGTGTGTTCTCTACATAATACGTGTGATATTGGATAAAAATCCAACATTTATAACATGGTAAGAGAGGGAGGGAAGAAGGGTGAAAGGGTGGAAACTAATTTATTGATTGATTTATGGTCCGGTTGTCTCTGTCCACTATATACTTTAGCTATGGCTGCGAAGTGGCCAATAAGACAGAGTTCATCATCTCAGCCAAGTTAACCGAAGAGGAATTTCAAGAAAATCCCATTATCAATTGGGATGCCATATTATGGGTTAATCGACCCACTGTTCTATGGGTACTTCAATTACTCTTAGCCATGGTCTCGTTAACGCAATCCTTGGTTCTCACATATCTAGGCTATAAGGTAAATGGAAAAATCAATTTTTTTGTTGTACTTTAACTTGAAAACTTATTTTCATTTTCGATGGCATTGCAGGGCAACATTTGGCAGCAAATTCTATCATTTCATTTTATACTAGAATTAGTTACGACAATACCTTTTGCTTTAACGGTAAGTTATTCATATCTACTTCTTCAATATGGCTATTTATCAAATCTTTTTGTCTATTTATTTATTAGATTGTTCATCCACCATTGCGTAATCTGTTTATACCCATTTTTCTCAATTGCTGGCTGGCCAAACGTTCTCTGGAGAATATGTTTGTAGGTTTCCTTATTTAGAAAAATTCCCCGATATTTGTATTGATTTTTTATTAATACTTTTCTTCAGAATGATCTCCATCGAGCAATGCAAAAATCCCAGTCGGCCTTATCACAACAATTAACCATTCTATCAGCTACTCTCTTATGCTTGGTTTTTACCAGGTAAATTTTTATTTCAATAATTTAACACTATGATGAGTTTTTGTATATACTTATATATATAAATTATTATTCCTTTTTGCCCTCGTTTCTAGCGTGTGTGGTATTCAACACTTTCAACGAGCTGGTCATCGGCATTTGAATCTCTTTCAGAGCACCTATTATGTGGTTGTGACCTTCTCCACGGTGGGTTATGGTGATTTTGTTCCAGACATTTGGCCCTCACAACTTTATATGGTCATTATGATTTGTGTGGCGCTGATTGTGCTGCCCACGCAGGTAACTAAGATTCGGAATTCCTATTCCCTTGAATATATGTGTCAATATTTACTTAAAACACTGAGAGAAAAACTATGTGAAGGAAACTTCCTTTTGCATGTGGCTTAAATTGCAATTTATTGTATTTTTTTTCCTTTTTAGGGTGAAATATAATTTATAGGGATAATATATATATACATATATATACATGTTTGCATTTTTATTAATTTTTTTCAAGTGGAAGTCAGTTAGTCAGTCTTGGACCTATGTACCATTAGGACCATAGTTATGTCCAGCCATCCATCAAAATTGTTGTATTTACTAGCTAAACACATAAAACAGATGAGACTAAATCAATCAATCGATATTAATATGAAGCCCAGGGCAGGGCATGGCATGACATGGAAGAGTAGGGTGGGGGTAGGGAGGGGAGATGCTGATGCTGTTAGCCATGTTGAAACAATTTGCGAAACAATTGTTTTTATCAGCAGAAAAACTAACATCAACTGAAGTCAACTGCCATAAACCGAAATAAACAAACAAAACAAAATAAAAGAGCGCAGCAACATAAAAATATGCCTGGACCTGGAGGACCTAGACATTTAACGAACCAAGCGTGTGCATATAGAGCAGAGGAGAGAGAGTGGAAGAGTGGTGGGGGGAGGAGAGAATACACAACAGAGCATCAATCAAATGGTTTTTCTTTTCTTCATCTTTTTTTTCCCGTATGCACTAAAACTTTGAAATGTGCTGCAGAAGTTATGCCAAAGGGCAGGGGGATTAGCGGGTGGCGGGTAGCGGGTAACGGAAGGATGTTACGACAACAAGTTAAACAAATTTTGGTTAAATTGTTGCACTCAGAAACCATGAAATTTACTTGAATTTATTAATAATGATTACAGTTCGAACAATTGGCCTTCACATGGATGGAGCGACAGAAACTTGGTGGCAGTTACTCCTCACATCGGGCGCAAAGCGAAAAGCATGTTGTGGTCTGTTCGACGACTTTACATGCGGATACCATTATGGATTTCCTCAATGAGTTTTATGCCCATCCGCTGCTTCAAGACTTTTATGTAGTATTATTAAGTCCCATGGAATTGGATACAACAATGCGTATGATTCTGCAAGTCCCGATTTGGGCTCAACGTGTTATCTATATACAGGTAAATTGATAAATTGAATTCCCAACTAAAATCTATCGATAATCTGTATGTCTTATCATTCTTATTCACCCATCACCCATCACCCATCACCCATTAACAGGGCTCCTGTCTGAAGGATGGCGATTTGGCACGTGCCAGAATGAATGAAGCTGAGGCCTGTTTTATATTAGCCGCACGCAATTATGCGGATAAAACCGCTGCGGATGAGCATACGATATTACGTTCTTGGGCTGTTAAAGATTTTGCACCCAATGTTCCACAATATGTACAAATTTTTAGGTGAGATTAACCACCACCACATAACCAAAACAAACATTTTGTATTTCATTCATTGTGTGTCTCCTTTTCTTTTTATATTTATCCGCAAATCGAATCGAATTTAAACGGAAAAGGCCGGAGCACAAGCTGCATGTGAAATTTGCTGAGCATGTTGTCTGTGAGGATGAATTCAAGTACGCCCTGTTGGCCAACAACTGCACTTGCCCAGGCGCCAGCACCCTAGTGACCCTATTGCTGCACACATCGCGCGGACAGTATGTATCCCCCTTGACTCACCCCTTTCACTGATGGAAACTCTTTTGCTATCAATGGCCCGGTTGCTGCCTGGTCAACTGTTAAAAGTGAACAAAAAGGGAAAACGAAATCAACTGAAATTTGTTGTTCTTGCGTCATTCATGTCATGCGGATGCGTCACACTTTTCCATTTTCTAGCTAACTTTTCTTCTTTTTCTCTTTTTTTATAATGTATTTTTTTTTGGGTCGTCGCAGTCTTGTTTGTGCGTCTTTCTATAGTGTATTTGGTGGGCAGCTAATTTAGCATTTCAAATGGCCTTTCAACTAACAAATTAAATAGTCACTGGGGGAATCCCAGTTGACGCATTTTTAGGGATAGTCTCAACAACTTGGCAAAACTTTGTCGTTTGGCGAGAAACTTGATGTGACTTTAAGTCTCAAAAGTCACATTAAAGGATTAATATAAAGGGTCTCGAAATTAGACGCAGTTTGAATGACATTCGCAGGAATAAAAAGACGATCCAGCCAATCATTATATTTCTTTAAACTAGATCGAACCACTTTTCCCTTGATCAATTCATTACTTTTCCTTTTTGTTTAATATGTGTACAGATTAAAATTGGCAAATTATTCTTTCTTTTGTTTTCATAGGGAAGGCCAACAGTCACCTGAGGAATGGCATCGCCTCTATGGCAAATGTTCGGGCAATGAGATCTATCACATTGTTCTCGGTGATAGTCGTTTCTTTGGTGAATATGAGGGTAAAAGTTTTACCTATGCCAGTTTTCATTCTCATCGAAAGTAAGTTGAACGAAGAAATGAATAAGAAAAAATTGCTGAATTTATAAGTATATGTATGTAGGTACATAAGTATATAAAAATAAGTTTTTCACTTTGAATGGCACGTGCAGAAATATACATATATATAAAATTATGAACATAAATTTGATGCAAAACTTTACAATTTCGTTTCGTTTCGGTTTCCTTCCCCCCTTCCTACCCCCTCCTCAATCATTTCTACTTAAACTGCTTTAGATATGGTGTGGCCTTGGTGGGGGTTAGGCCAGCTGAACTGCCAGAATTCTATGAGGATACCATTCTATTGAATCCCGGACCCAGGCATATAATGAAAAAGGATGACACGTGTTATTATATGAGCATAACCAAGGAGGAGAATTCGGCATTTGTCGTTAATCAAAATCAAACAGCGGACCCAATGTCGGGCACAAATAAGGAACAAAGTGGAACTGTTGGGGGTGGAAGCGGGATGGGTGGCTCCTCTCAAGCAGCAGCGGCAACTGGTAAGATAATAACAAATGATGGTTGGATGGAGAGAGAGAGAGAGAGGGAGAGAGAGGAAGAACTATATGTGATGGGGAGGGAAGGGTATCTAACTGTGCATTGAATGATGTTTTGTATGCTTTTAGCAACAAGTATCTTTCTGTCGTGTCTCTCTTCCTCTCACTCGCTCCTTCTCTCTATCTCTCTCTTTGTCTCTCTTTCTCTCACTTTCTGCCCATGTTACGTTCTCTTATTCCTTTCTTTTCCTCTTTCTCGTTCAGTTTTGAGGTTATATATTCCTTCTTTTAATTTATTAAACTCTCCTTTCATTTTGACCTGAATGAAATCAAACGAAAAAAAAAAAAAAAAAATTAAATTAAGACGAAATGCGTAAATGCTTTTAAATGTGTTGCCTTTTTATTTGAGTTTTTTTTTCATTCGGAAATTACTTAAAACTCTTAATAAAATGAATCCCTTGTATCGAGAGGACATCCGCTTTGTTATATTTCTTTTGTTGTAGAAAAGATCAGACAATATTCTATATACGAATTAGATTACAGCTTTAAAGTATATACTACATATATACATGCAAATATACAAATTAAGGTTATCAAATCAATTAGATTAGATTTCACCAGGGGAATGTAACCGGTTAAGAAACCAACAACCGTCACCGGTCACATTTGTACGCTTTTATCGGTATATCGGTTACATTCCCTTAACCTAATCAATAAGATTAAATCACACAAAATACACCCATCCCATCATATCGATCAAATACTATATATATATATATATATATATATATGTATATATATATATATATATATATGTATATATATATATACTATATGTATGTGTAAACTGTAGCCAATACAACAACATCAACAATACCAACAGCAACAACAATACTAGCAACAACAACAACAACAACAACAATAAGCACGACTTTCACATCATCAACATTATTATCAGCATCAACAACAACAACAACAACTCCATCAGCGGCAACAGCAGCAGCAGCAGCAACAGCAGCAGCAACATCAGCAACATCAGCAGCAGCATCGGCAACATCGGCAATTGCACCAGTGCCATCTGTTTGTGTTCGTGTGCCCCACAGTCCCACCAGTTATGAGAATGGCGGCATTTCCGCCTCCGCCTCTTTAACTGGCACGCCTTTGAACTTGCAACCGTATCCGCAATTATATCCGCCTATGCAAACACCAACCGAGAGTAACGAGTTTGCATCACTATTTGTGCGTGAGTGTAGAACACCAACCAAACCCCAGCCCAGATCCATCCGCAACCCGAGTCAACCCCCCAAAAGAAAATGAACGAAAAAAATGAATAAACACCCCTCTCCACTCCAAAGATACAAAATGAAGCAAACACATAAAAAAATATCACATATTTTCAATTTTATTATTCACTTTTCTTTTGATTTTACGAAATACCACCACAAAAATCTGCCACTTAATCTCAAAAAAAAAAAAAAAAAATAATACACCGAGAACCATTTTTCATATATCATAAAATACTCTCCTATTAAAAAGATCTTATTATAATTATTAAATGTATAGTTTTACCTGAAAGGCAGCTAACGTCCCCCTTAAGATCAGTTATATATATTTATATACATACATCAATAAAGAAACTAGTTTCTCTCACCTACAAAAAAATAATCTAAAATCGATGTGTATGGAATCGAGTTTTTCATTCTGTATATATTTAATATCCAATTAACGATATTTAGAAAGAATAATATCTGATCTAATTAAATAATACCAGATGATAATCCATACTGATAATACTACATACAATGCTCATAAGATGTTTTACCATCAGGAAAAGATTTTAATCTGCAATTATGTAAAAACTAAAAGATTATCCTTTCGATTTTTCTGTGTGTTACTTTATTTACTTCTCACCGGTTCACGGACTCTCTCAAGTTCTCATCCTTTTGGATCACTTTCTCATTCTATCACACTTTCTCTCTCTCTCGGTGTCTTCTTTTTAAGTTTCGTTATGCATTCACTCCACTGCCATCAAATGCCATTTCCGCTACTACTCACACTTCTAGAGAGACAAACACCCACACACACACATTTTCAGATAGACACACATTCCACACACAAATGCCCGCACATACCTAGAAACCACACCTAGACATATACCCGAACCACATCCGGCGCATATATCCGGCAACCACTTTGCTTTTTTTTTCATATCCATACAAACATACAAACATATATATGTGTATATATATATATATATACAAACATCTAAATATTCCTTTTATTTTGCTGGTCTTCCAACTTTCACAGTGCTGTTATTTTTGTGTTTGCTTCATTTTACTTCTTTTTTTTTTGCCGTTTGCCGTTTGCCGTTTGCATTTCTTTTTTCTTCGAATGTAAATAGATGTATCCTATATCCTTACTATATATCTTCCTACTTTTGTTTGTTATCTTGTTGTTCATTTTCTGTGTGTGTCTGTGTGTGTGTGTGTATGTGTGTGTGTGTGCATGTATTTGGCGAATGGCTGTCTTAGTGTCGGTGTCGATGTCATACTGTAAATGATACACTCTCCTCACGCAACAATTAAACAGAAGAAAAAACAAAAAAAAACACAAAAAAAAAACGGAAAATTAATGAAACAAGAGCAAAGACGAGAAAAAGTTTTTAGCTTGTTGCGTCACGCTGAATAATTTTCTTATAAACTCGACCCGAACCCTCCTCCGCCTGCCGCCTCTACCATTTATGCTTGTAATTAGAAGGAAAGTTAATACCTGCACGTTAACCAACTATTAGCACGAAGAAAAAATAAATAAAAAACAAAAAAGAAAAAGCAACGAAAAAAACTATTAAACAAAATGTTGTTGGCTGAACAAAGAAAGGATTTTCTTAATGAGCACTTTTTTTCAGCTTTTCTCCTCCCCCAGTTTTTAAAAAAATTTTTGTATAGCAAAGTAAAACAGTTTTTTTAAGTAGTTTTTCAATTAATTATTCAAGAAAAGTTTAAACAAATAAATTGACTTGTGACTAAAAGGTGTGCACATTTTTTAAAATTCTCAGCCAGCGATAATCCGACATCTGTGATAATCGCAGATTCTAAACAGAGTCTAAAGGACACCACAGTGACCCAGCAGCAACAGACGGCAATGGCAACCACCACGATAACCACCACAGCTATGCCTAGCACCACACTGACGGGAGGTGTTGGTGGCATGCCTAGCGGTTCCAGTGGTTGCGGTGGTGGTGGTGGTGGTGGTGGTTTGGGAGTAAGCGGAGGTGGTCTCAATATGGGAACATCACTAAGCATAACACCTGCCACTTTGACCACCACCGGTAACCATTTGGATGTGCCCTTTGCCAATAATCCCAATCTACTTAGTCCCGATGTGCTTAATCAACGCAGAGGTGAGATCGTCAATTAATATACATATATACATATGTATCTGGTGAAGTGTTCCTCAACTTTTGATATTTGATATTCTCTTTAACAGGAAGTCGCCGTCCCTCTATATTGCCCGTGCCCGATATGTTCACTTCTTCATCATTTAGCATCGCTGGCAATGATGACGGTGAGGAGGGGGATGAGAGCGACGATGAGATCGATGATGAGATGCCATGGCGTTCACCCTCGGAGAAGATTGCGTAAGTTTTTCTTTTATATGCAAACCGTTTTATCTTTCCCTTTCTACACACTCACACACACACACAACTACACCCAATAGATATATATATATATATGTAAAATACCTTTCGTATGTGTAACTGTTTTATTATGTACACCCTGAAAATTCCCTGTACATAAATCTGTGTACTATCTATCCTTCTATCCAAAACTGTCTCTGTGTGTGTGCGTGTACCTCTAACTAATTAATCAATAAATGTCTTTCACTAACTGTACCTTTAAACACCTTCTCTTGATTATATATATGGATATATATGTAAAATCTAACCCATTAAATAAACAGAGTTGTACATATATAGCTCTTGTTTGATCATTAGTTTTGAAACAAAAATCCCGCGAATGATCTATATGAGACAAGCAAAAAAAAAAAAATCATACAGATCATTCGAGGATTAATATCTTTTCAATTTTTACTGAATGTTGTGTTAGAGCACCAGAAACTTATAAATAGTGATTAGCTAGATTTCCCCCACCCCCCTAAACTCTCTATCTGAACACACACACACACCCAACACTTACTAACCTTACTACCTCCTACCGTACCCTGAAAACCGCACTAAACCTCCACCCCCACTCCACTCTCGCCTCAGTTGCTTGGGCGGGCATTTTCCACAATCGCGAACTTATTCGCTCATCATGAGCTCTTCGGAAGATTCGTATCATCAGCACCAGCACCAGCAACAGTCGTCGTCTAGCTGCGCCTTTTGTAATCCACCTTTGCCTATTCCCTCCTCAACTATCCATCCAACCAATGAGATGCGCCGGCGGGCCATGAAGAAGAGTTACAGCTGCGACAGTGAGTTCCAACGTCCATTGGGTTTGAGCTTGGGTTTGGGTGGTGGTGCATTAGCCAAGATAGCGGCACGTAGGCGTCAATTGCAACGATGTTGCTCGTGCAGTTGTTCCACCACAAGCAGCAGCACATCCACCACAACAACCATGTCAACGGCGGCTCAGACTCATCCTAGTTGTGGATTTACATCGAGCAGTTCAATCCTTGAGACGCATCGAAAATTGCGTCCGGTTTGGGCAGCCGATTATACTGGGTAAGTTGCTTGACAACACACACAATAGAGAGGGTGAGAGAGAGAGAGAGAGAGCGAGAGAGAGAGCGAGCGAGAGAGAGAGAGAGAGAGGGACAAACAAATGGGCATCAACTGTTAAAAGAGTTGTTCTTCTACTTGTTCTTGGTGTTGTTGTTGTTGTTTTTGTTGATGTTCACATTTTTCTTGCTGTTGCAGTTGCAATGTTGCAATATTGCTCTTGCTCTTGCTGTTGCTTTTGTTTGCGTTGAGCCCTCGGGACAGGTTTTAATGATTTGGCCGTGCTTTGGCTAAATGTTTGGCCCTGACGTTTACCTTGACGGAAAATGGAAAGAAAAACTGTCACTACTTGAGATTTGTTATTCTTGCTGTTATTGTTGTTGTTATAGTTATAGTTGTTACCGCTGCCGCTTTTGCTTATATCTGTTGTTTGTATTCTTTCTTCTTTTTTTTTTATTTCTCTTTTGGTTTTCCCCCCATTCGTTTGCATTTGTTTTCGCAGAAAAGTTGTCGCTGACTTCCATCTCTTCGACTTCGACTGGTTAACCCCCCCCCCACCCTACTTAGCCCACTCCAAAAAAAAGGAAAAACTTTTTGTGTGTCTGCCTGTGCAATTAGAGTCCTTTTCAGCGCAAAAGGGGTTCCTCTTTGGAAAATGTCGCCGGATCTCTCTATCTCCATTGACTGCATGTGTAAACTAACCGCCCACCTTCCACTAAAAGCACGAGAAAATATAAAGATAAATACATATAACCATATTGATGTAGTTAGTGTTTGTAGTATATATATATATACATATATATATGTAATTATAATCGTACTTGTGTTTCAAGATTTATTTAATTGCAAAATATACACTTATAACTCTCAAGGATAATTCTCATTAAATCTTATGCTCAAATAAGAGGAGAGTAAATTTTATCACTAGTCCTACTGATTAAACTATGTTTAAGGTCGGGTAAAAAGTCTATATATTTGGCTATCCCGCATTCAATTGGACTATTCTCGAATCATGACATTATATAACCAACATTTGTACATAATAATAGTAGATCTATCATAATTTATATGTTTTATTTATATTTAAATGAATCTTTAATTTTGATTAAATTTGTTTTAACATTTACATTTAATACAATTGAATTTATTTCTGCCTGCTTGTATTAATTCGTTGCTTGCGTATACTAGTATAGAGACTAAAAATCAACTTTATTTAGCCCAATACACACGAGCTTGTCATTTCCCACTTTCCGGTTTTGGCCATTATTTGTTCCTTCCTTTTATCCCTATCTTCCTTTTGATCCTTGGCTGACTCAGCTGTCCAGTTTAACGAACACATGTGTTTACACCTTCTACATTTGCAGCATTGTCAAGGGATTCCCGCCAGTTTCACCTTTCATTGGTGTCAGTCCGACACTTTGCTATTTGCTAAAAGAGAAGAAACCGCTCTGTTGTCTGCAGCTGGCTCAGGTGAGTGGAGGAATGCATTCTCTGATTGCTCCAATACATTTCCATTTTCCATTTCCCATTCCCCATTCCCATTATCCGGAACTTGTTTTTGGATTTGCAGGTGTGCGAGCATTGCAGTTATAGGAATGCCAAAGAATATCAATGGCAGAATAAAACCATTATTCTGGCAGCTGATTATGCCTCAAATGGCATATATAATTTCATTATACCATTACGAGCACATTTCCGTTCAAAGACCTCATTGAATCCAATTATATTGCTATTGGAGCGACGACCCGATGTGGCCTTCTTAGATGCTTTATCATATTTTCCCTTGGTATGTTATACAAAAATCTTAAAATGAAATCGAAATCGAAATGATAATTAAATCTATTAAAAGGTTTATTGGATGCTGGGTTCGATTGACTGCCTGGATGATCTTCTGCGTGCTGGTATTACCTTGGCCGAAAGCGTTGTTGTGGTCAATAAGGAGCTATCAAATTCAGCGGAAGAGGATTCGTTATCCGATTGTAATACAATTGTTGCCGTGCAGAATATGTTTAAGTAATTAAATTTAATTTCCATAGCAATGATTAATTATTCAAAATTTAAATGTTTGTTTGTTTGTTTATTTTATCCTTAAAGATTTTTCCCAAGTATCAAAAGTATTACCGAATTATCGCAGAGTTCCAACATGCGTTTTATGCAATTTCGTGCTCACGATAAATATGCTCTTCATCTGAGCAAAATGGAAAAGGTCAGTAGTGTGTGTGTGTGTGTGTGTGTGTGTGTGTGTGTGTGAGTGTGGGGGTGGGGGGAGTTAAATCTCACACCCCTGAAAAGAATACTTAACCCGGTTATGGTGTTATCTAATTTGTCGCTCACTTTGTACGCAGCGCGAAAAGGAACGCGGTTCGCATATATCCTACATGTTTCGTTTACCCTTTGCCGCTGGAGCGGTATTCAGTGCCTCTATGTTGGACACTCTGTTGTATCAGGCATTTGTCAAGGATTATGTTATCACATTTGTCCGTTTGCTGCTGGGCATTGATCAGGCACCGGGAAGTGGATTTCTAACCTCGGTACGTATATTTTTTTTTTTTAAAGAATAAACGTGAATGAATTGATTGAATTTTCTCTCTCCTCTTCCTTTTACAGATGCGCATTACAAAGGATGACATGTGGATACGGACATATGGCCGTTTATATCAGAAATTATGCTCAACAACTTGTGAGATACCAATTGGCATTTATCGCACCCAAGACACATCGAACGCGGATACATCACATGTGAGTAATTCGCCGGTCGAAAGATGGGGACCCTTCTCGGCCTTCAGCAGGCATTGTGTGCGATTGCGTCCATCGGTGAGTCCAACACAAACAATGGCAAATTTCAATTGCGTTTAGGGCCAGGTTTAACATCGAAGTTTTTGTCTTTAACACCAATCAACCAACCAATCAAACCAATCAAACCAATCAACCAACCAACTAACTAACTAACTAACTAACTAACTAACCCACTTCACTCTGTCTGTCTCTGTCTATCTTTCACATAACTTCCACCATTTTAACATTACTTTAGCCTGTCTCAAACTTAACTCTTATTTAAAATATATATATATATATATTCATACTTCTCTGTACATCTCTCTCTCTCTCTTGTTAACTCTCTGTGTTACGCTTTTTAGAAAATGCGTTTCAACTAGGTACACATTCAATTTAAATTTTACAAATTCCCAAAAATAATAAAAACTCTCCACTTGAGGCCTAGACTTGAATACTAAAAAATTGGTATTATTTTGTTTTCGTTTGATTTCGGATTATTTTTAAATTAATTTTATTTATTCCCTTCGATTAATTTCTATCACACGCTTACGCTTCGATTTCGAATAATATATCTACTAACTACTACTGCATTTGATTCTGGCGCGATCTAAACATACATATATACCTATTCCTTTATACAATATATAAACAACTCTACATATATAACATTACACTATATTTTTTTTCCCCCCACCCCAACTCTTAAGGTTCTCAATATAGATTTAAACCCAAAAATTTTCCTCCCAAAACTATAGTAGCCTTTTCGATCTGAATTTCTAATTCGATTCTGATTTGTGTATATATATAACTGAAAAAGTATACAAAGTAGTTACTGAAATTCAAACTCTTCCCTTCCTACATTCCTACAAATATAATAAGAACGGGTTTTCCTTTTCGCTTAATTCGCATTAGCTAAATCGAATTCTTTTTTGCATATTCATCGAACAAGAAACGAAAGCACAGTTGAGGGTGAGATTAAAAAAAAAAAAGAAAATGAAAAAATATTATGATAATTGATTTGCGTTTGTATTGGACTTGTCCCAGGCTGTATATATATATAGTATAACAATATATATATCTATATATATACATACGCACACGCACGCCGCAGTGAGTTTCCCTTTAGACCAAAAAAAAAAAAAAAAAAAAACTAAAACAAAAACAAATAAAAAATTAAAAACAAAAAAAAAATAAACATTGAAATCAAATTAAATGATAGCCAAACATATTTCATACAAATTCCATATGCTTGGATGTGATTTTATTCTTTGGGTTTTGGTTTTTTCCTTTGATTAGATTTTTCTGTGTGTCTGTGTGTGTTTAGATTTTCCCCTTGCCTCCTAAAATACCTGTAAACCAGTGCACCTGTAGATATATTAGTTTTTCGCTCTTCCCCTCTCCCTCCCTCTACCCATAACCCGATCCTATGTCTTTTCCAACGCCCATATTGGGTTGGTTTTTTTTCCTCTGCGTGATTCTGATGCATGTTTGGTTTTAATTTTCCAGTTTATTTGCATGTCAATTTGTTTAATTAGCTGATTGCCTGCAAAAACAAAAAAAAAAGGACTCGGATAAAGTCATTTTGCTCGGCGGCCCCATTAAGTTTTCCCCATATATGATGCATAATCAAAAAGTTTCCCTTTTGCTTGGTTAACATTTTGCTTAGAAAACTTATTAAAAGTTAATGATTGGATTTAAAATAAAGTTAGAAAGAGAAGCTTGAAACGAGAAACTCTCTTTAATATATAAATTCTCTGATTTCATTAATTTTTGGTCTGGGTGATATTTTTGCCCTGTCATGAAAATAAAATTTAAAATTTGTAGAAACCTTTAATTTGTCTATAAATTTTTAATAAATTCTTTAAAAAAAAAAACTGTCCTTCCTTTTCACCTTTTTTTTTACTTTATCAAAATGTAAAACTGAAATAAAATCAAACTTCATCCTTAGCGCCTTGCTTAAGCACCTTCAAAAGTATAAATATATATATATACAACTTTAGTGCAATAATATATGTATATTATATACTTCATTTTTGTTTACTCCGACTTTGTGCTGAATTTTGGTTTGCCTTTTCGTCTCATTTGATTTTCTTCTCTTTTTTTTTTTGGAGAAAAGAAAAACAACAAAGAAAGTAAACTTTTTGTATACATGTTTTTGCTTTTAGTTCGATAACCGCATGGTTTTTTTTTTCTCTTACCAATATACATTAAATGTTTACATTTACCTATGGCCACACTCACACACATACACACACACACAGCCGCACACTGATAAGAATTTTACTCTCATTATATGCTTACTAATACTTACTCACATCTGCCATTTCAATTAAAAATCGATTAAATATGTAAATCATTTCATCGAAATTTGCATACACAAACCAAATGAATCGACCAACCAACAAAACGAAAAAAAAAAAAAAAAAAAAAAAAAAAACAAAAATCATTCATCCGCCCAGTATGATGAGGAAACTGGGACACCTGATTCCACGAAGGATAGCAGCGAAATGCTGCGTGGTGTTACCTATCGCCCGCCCTCATCCGCAGCAGGTGCCAGCATCAGCAGCTTTCGTCAGCAGCAGCAACAGCAACAACAACAACATCAGCGACAAAAATCGGTCAACTGTCTAGGCGGTTGTTCATCAGAGCGTAAGGGATCATCCGTAAGTAGCCCGAAAAAAAAACACCCGTTGAAATCCAAATTTAATAATTGATAAAAACAAAAACAAAAACAAAAAAAAAATACATTCAGTAGAGAGTCGGTCTCTTCATTTGATCTATCAGGTAGGTGGTCGATATGCGGCATAATGTTTCGGTTTCTTGGTTTGGCTTATATTTTTATTACAGCATGAATTGAAATTAGCATGGATGATGATGATGATGACCCGTAAATGAAAAACAAAAAAAAAAAATATCAAGGGATTAGCCGCCCCCGTCCTCGCTATCGCTATCGCTATCATAACATATCGTAATCAGTACACAATACTCACTACAACTAACATAGACGTAGACTAAACTAATACTAGATATGCGTCAATCGATCCAGATCGCATATACTAAACCGATAATTATAATAATACAATAACATAGGTTCAATGATTTCGATATTTTGTATAATTCTTTTCATCATTATGTGACACATTTCCTATTTGCTTTTTTTCTTTCTTTTGTTTTGTTTTGTTCTTTTTTGTGTAATCTCCCATTGCAGTATTCGATCAATTTGGCGGATGAGGCTCGGGATAATCATGCACAGCAAATTGAACGTGCCGAGATAGCCAATTTGGTGCGTAGTCGAATGGAATCGTTGAATCTGCCAACTATTGATTACGACGATGTCAGCGAGAAGCGAAATCATTTGTCCTATGTGATAATCAATCCAAGCTGTGATCTTAAGCTGGAAGAAGGCGATCTAATGTGAGCTATAAAACCGATTTCGATTGCATTTTCCTTTCTTTCTTCTTTTTTTTTAATCATTAATTAAGTAATCAGAACTATTTAGAACTTTTCAATCTTCCCTCTCATTTAACAGATATTTGGTTCGACCTTCACCGTTTTCGGCACAAAAAACCTTCGAACGTCACAATTCGAGGCGAAAATCAAATATCTCCTTTTGTTCCAATATCAATTTGGGTGGCCCACAAATGAGCCAAATGACCAATACCGCCGTCGGAGCTGGCTCGAGACGCGGCTCTGGCATTGCCGGTTTGAATCCCATGCAAATGCAGAGTGTTCAAACATTGGCCGGGTATGGATCAACTAGCCAGCAGCAGCAGCAGCGCTGCACGCCGCCGATGCAGCAAATTAAATCGAATTCTCTTTCTCTACCCGACAGTCCGACGGTGGTTGGATCACAGCGAGGCAGGAGTAACTCATTGCGGGTTGGCTATTATTACTACTACCTACCTACATACCTACCTACCTACCACTCACACACGCCTATCACACACACACACCCACACACACACACACACACACACACACACACACACACACACACACACACACACACACCGAAACTCACACACAAGAAAACACATTTTTCCACTTACTCTATCTGTTTGTTTGTTTGTTTCACGTTCGTTTGTTTCACACTCACGCAAAAAGAAAAAAACAAATTTTTGCATTTGGCTGGAAATTTGCTTTCATATCCAATTTTGTCAAATCGACGAAAATTATATATATACATATTTTTATGTATGTATGCCTGTTTGTTTGTACAGTAATTGCTTTTTAAATTAAATATAAATTTCCAGCCAATTGTCTAACTAGTTATATATGCATAAATTAAATTATGGGCATAGACAGGAAAATTGGTTAACTAATATAAATAAATAAATAAATAGATGCATGCCCTTCCCTCCCCCCACGCACAGCGCACAGAGCGTTATCTTATCAAAGGAAACTAGATTTACTCAAGACATCTCAGGCAACTAGAATCTTCGTTTAGAATACAACTAAAAATATTTCAATATAAATTCTTTTATTTATAACTTATAATTACTTGAATATACACTGCGCGGCAACCGATTAACACACCTAATTCTTCCTACATTTTAAGCTTAATATCAGCCAATTGTTTCATTAAGAGTTTAAATATTTTTAAACAAAGAGAAATAATAGTTAGGATATTAACTTTATTAATAACGTTTTAAGAGAATTTCATCTAAATTAATATAAGAAATCGACTTCAATTTTTGCGCCAACCGATTCGAAAATGTCGAATGTAGAGAGATAATCGAGATTCCACTGTAAGGAAATTTTAAGGAAGAACAGGTCGTCCAGGACATTCCCTGGGGATGTGAATCTATCTTCTCTAGCTTTCTGTTTAATAATTATTTCCTTTAGATCAAATACGATAAAGATCAAGATAGTAATTTAATGAATTCTGATCATGTCCTAGTTAACTTAGACTTTAGTTATCCCATTTTCTCATGCTATGCCCAAAAGTATGTATCATTTTTTTTTATTTTTATTACGATGAAATTGGCTTGAATGATCATGAAAAAACATTAGACAAGTGTCACATAGAAACCACAGAAAAACTATTTGAAAATCCTTTAATAAGAGCAACTGCAACAATAATAGCCACAACAACAACAACAATAGCAACCACAACAACCACAACTAGATGCAGCAACCACCACCAACAACAACAATCAACCAACAAGAACAACAACAACAACAAGAGCCATTAAGCATATCAATAGAGCACGCACGTGGAGGATAGACCGACCACCATCACTTTACGTTCTCTCTCACATCAGAAATGTGAAATCGGACATGGAGCTGTCCGGCGTCCATCTAATCCACCCCCACAACCACCACCACCATCGTGTGTTAATGTGTTTTCATTTTATCTTAGCCAATTTGTGTATGTGTATGCGTGTGTATTGTGTACTTGTGTATGATTGATTGACTTTGTTGGAATTGATCATGTTGTAACATAAGCTAACCCAATGCTAATCTTATACAATTACCCCCCGTTCTCTCTCTCTCTCTCTCTCTCTCTCTCTTTCTCTCTTTGTGTGGCATCTATTTGCCCCGCTTTTGGATCCATTGCAGATTGACAACGATATATTGCTGCGACGATCCTCATCCCTGCGCCAGGGACTGCCCAATGTGGGTGTTAGTCATGGGCGAAGAAAATCATCGCTGGAAGAAATTGGCATTAGCCACTTTACCACACTGATGCAGGCTACGAATCATAGTAATCCCATTAAGATATCCCTCAATGGCAGCATTGGCATGGAGGTGGGTTATCTTATTCAATTGATTCCTATAGTAGTTTGACACTAATCCTTGGAAGTAGAATCAAATTTCTCTACAGGTGACGCCACCAGAGGAGCCAACACCAATATTGGGAGTACCCTGTATGATGGGCGGTGGTCCTGGTGGTGGTATTAATCCCTCTGCTTTGGGAGGTGGTGGTGGTGGTGCCGGCGGCAGTGGAACTGGCAGTGGCCCTGGTATTAGTGGCTCCTCTTTAGCCATCAATACAGCTGATTTGGGTCCTGGACCAAGCACCTCAGGAAGTGGCGGTGGAAATTCATTACAGGCACAGGATTCGCTTACACAATCCTCGCAAGTCTCATCGCCGCAGCATTTGCAGGGCACGATTGTATGATACAACCTAATGTGGGGTCGACGACTCCGCTCCTCCATGTCCAAAAACAAATGGATATAGAATACGGCCAGCAGCACACACAGACGTAGGGATAAGTTCTGAGAAATTAATACCTCTTTCCTCTACTACGACCCCACCCCTCCCCCCTCACTGTCTGTGGTGTGGCTGTGCTATGGCAAATAATTATATGCATTATGTAGATGATAGATGATAGATATAAATCAGATTTTGTGCGATTTCAAATGCAATTATAATCTTTTACAACAAGTTCAAGGATATTCCAATTCGAAACGAATAATAATAAGCCAAATAATGGCATTAAATAAATTCAATTATTATTATTATTATTATTATTATTACCTATTATATTATCCGTTAATAGAAACTTTCCTTTTTCCTCTGGGAGTTAAAATTATAAAAATTTAAAATATATTCTTCTTCCCTTTATAGAAATTGGCATATGTATTTAATTGATTCATTATTTTTAATTAATTTTTTTTCTTTGTTCTAGAATTCGTTTTGTAGAGTATATTAAGAGAAAAACAAGAAACAAAAAATACAAACACATGTGTTTTGGGAACAAACAATTGTAGTTAAACTATTGGATTGAGAGAAGAATTAGCTAGCTGTACTTATATATACATACATACATACATATATATCGAAACTTATGTAATTCTAAGCTAAACCCAAAATGAAACCCAATTCATGTCGAGCATATCTCTAAAAACAAAACGAAGAACACGGCTTCAAAGCATAGTTACATATGTATGTATATGTATACATATATACATATATCTATTTATCTATTGTATACATAAAATAAGATCTAAGCAGAATCAGATAAATTTACTCTGTTAAATTTCATTTCACTTCATTTATTTCATATATTTATATATATTTATATATATATATATATACATACATATATATATGTATATATGTACATATTTATATATGGAAAGGTGCTATTAATGTCTTTGTACTATACACAATTCCCACACATTGCAAAGAAAATATCAAAACATTTTTAGGCTCTAAAAGAAAAACGAAAGAAAAATCTAAAAAAAAAAAATAAAAATGTGTGTGAAAAGGTTTTCATAATATTGGAACGGGCTTTGGTATACTCTAATGCTTTACAGAAAAAAGAACATAAATAATTTGTATATACATATGTATTTGCCTATATACATACATACATATATACATACATATGTATGCATGTATGTGTATATGTTATCTATGTTAAGAACCAACAGCTAACTGCATTGAACTAACTTACTAAACTATTAGTCTAACCGCAACTACAACGCAAAAACAATTACAAAAACTAGGAATTAAATATTAGAAATTAGAAATTAGGGAATATTTAGCAAACAAAATTAAAGTATGTAGTTGGATTCCGACTACAAAAAAAGCTAAAACAAAACTGTACCAAATTCAATGAGCTATAGAACAACAAATACACACACACACACAAACAAATAAAAAGGAAAGAACGTTTTGTAGTTTATGGCATTAGTTATCGCATTAGATGTACCTACATACATACATATATATAGAGAGATCAGATCACTTTAAAAAACATATTAGAAATGCACTCAGTTTTATATATAAGCGGACATTTTACTCAACAACTTAAAGTAAGAGAAAGAGAAAGAAAAATGCATTCCAGTGTCTCAATAAAGAAAAACCTAAGTTAAGCATAAGCTAGCCTAGCAGCACAAAAAAGGAAACTATATATATGTACGTTATATATATATATATATACTTTATAAATACTATTCTATATACTTAGTATAACGGCAACCGAAAATAGATCAAATTGATGTCTCAATGTACAAATAGAAACACATTGTAAAATTAGAAAGACAACTTACTAACAACAAAATGTATTTAACAAAATGATGACAACAAAGAAAAGCAAACAACAAAAACAACTCAGAATAAAGTCCCTTTAACAAAAAGTACTTAAAATAAGATATTCATCTGGTATTATTTTTATGGGAGCTACATAAATACTTTTAATTCACTGCACGAATAATTTATTTAGTAAAATAATTGTTTCTTATTTACCTTGTTTTTAAACTTAGCAGAGAACTGTTTCAGAAGCTACACCCACACTTTTTCAATTATCAAAACTTTATTATACATACATTCATTAACACTTATACTCTTCCACTTAAAAAAAATTAAATAAATACACAATTCACTTGCACTTGGTTTCACTTTACATAAACACAAAACAAAAAACAAATTTTCGAAAAATTCAAAAATAGTGAAGTTTTCATCCAAATTCGATTAACATTGATTTAACTTGGTTTCGCTTTACATAAACACAAAAAAAAAACAAAAAACAAATTTTTGAAAAATTCAAAAATAGTGAAGTTTTCATCCAAATTCGGTTAACATTGATTTAACTTGATTTAACAAATTTTCGAAAAATTCAAAAATAGTGAAGTTTTCATCCAAATTCGGTTAACATTGATTTAACTTGTCCGGCAACTACATTTTCAATTTCGGCAGCTTGAAAAAAGAAACGGGACTTTGCAACGGCGACTGCGTAGCAGCGACGTTGCGTCGTAACATTTTTTTTATTCGCCTTATTGGACAAATTGCGTACTTTTGCAAGAAAATTCCGTCATTCAGCACACTGATTTAACTGCCACCATAATTATTTAAAAGCGAACACCTTTAACTTTATACCGATCCACTTTATATGCATTTTTATGCAGTTTTCACGCACCAATTAAATTAATTTAATTTTGCGGCAAGCAGTTAGAAACTTTAACAAACTGAAAATGAGAGCGTTGCCAGAAAGTCAGACTAACTTTGTATGCGAGCCTAAGGCACCGTCGATAGCTTGACTCCGATAACTTTTCGTTCTTTGAACTTAACGGTTTTTAACGTCCCTTCCATTTTCAAATTCTTCATCGAATAAGTTTTCACACCAATTTATTTGCTATAATATTTTCTTGATTAAAGTGAACATAATTTTACTCATCATACAAATAAATATGCATATGAACAATAGATTGATAAAAATGGTTCTTCATACTTAAGAACTGTTTGCATATTTTAAGTAAGGACTTTAATTTGTTTTAAATAGTTCACATTTTAATGTTTTCATAACCTTAAATTGTTAATAAAACAAACAATAAAACGATTTGCTAAATAATTGTAGTGTTTCCTGTTTTATTAAATTGAGTAGCTTTACATACAAAAAAATGGCACTCGGTTAGTTGGTTTGGTTAAGTCGACTTCTGCTGTTGTGCATCTTCTACTTTGTATTTGTAGACTTATACAAAAATAATTGCAATTTTAATTTCGATTTAAATTTAAATCGCATTATGCCTGGGGATACGGCAATACGGGTACGCTGCAACTGGTCGATGAGCTTGTACATTTGCAACTCTTGCCCGATGGAGCCTTTCGATTGGCCAAACAAAGACGCGAATCTGTGCAGCCGCCATTTTTGATTTGGCATGGACTCTGATATTGGGGACAATTTTGTTCCACAGCAGTCATGCCATACATCTTATGGCTACCAAAGAAAGGGGTTTGTATGGGAGCCTGCCTGGTGCCCAAATTGTCAACACTTTCCAGCTTTTTGCTAAAAATCAAAAACATGGAACATTGTAAATAAGAAACGTATGTGTCATATAGTTTTTACGCACGTGCTCCAATCCGTCCAGTAGAATTGATCATGAGTGAAGGTTAGGCCAAATGGATAGTTTAGTTCATTGGAAATGGTCCGGATTTGTCGGTTTTGAGGATTAATGCATTCCACTTTCTTGGATCCTGCATCAGCATAGCATAGTTCTCCAGTGCTTTCGAGTACCACCAGGGAATTGGGCAACGTTACTGATTCATTGCCCAGCAAAAGTTCCCGACCAGTGCCGTCCAAATCAGAGATTTCAATTTTAGGGGAGGAACGATCCCAGTCGGACCAGAATAGTTTTCTGCCAGACATACAAAATAGAAATAGGACGAAACTAGATGACTGAACTCCAAACTCACTCTCTAAAGGGATCGACAGCAATGCCACGGGGATTGACCAAATGCTTGTTGATTATCACGGCTCTAAGAGAAGGATCGTCCAAACTGGCCACTTCAATGGTGTCCTTTACAGAATCAGTCCAATAAAGGCGACGCGATATCACATCAATGGCAATACCCTCCGGAGATTCAATATCTTTAAATAAATAGAACGGAAGTTGTAACAAAGTTCCATTGCATTCTTTATATTTAACTTACCTATGCTGATGAAGGTCTTGGAATCGGTACCATCGTATTTGGCGCTAATTATCTTCTTTGCCGATATATCACCCCAATACACTCGTCCTTCCACACAATCCTTATCCAATCCAATTGCCATGGAGGCCACGGATATGGGCATGACATTACGTCCATTTAGAGGCACACGAACAATTACTACTCCTTGGCTAACAATGAGGAAATCGGCTTCATGTTGTTGACGTTCAAAACAAACAGATCCATTGCCATAGAAACCTGTATAGATATCAGAAATTATATATGTACATATATAGATTTTATAGCATACCCGAAGGAGCAAATTATAATCTAAATCACAGCAATCGTTGATCTTACTAAAGTCAATGTAAATAAACTTGAACCAGTCACAATAGTACTTTAATTTTAAAATTTCAAGTGCAAAATTCGAATATTTTGGAAATTTTCGGCCAAAGTTCAATTTGGGAATATATAGAAATGCGTTTGCCACAAAATTTACTCTACAGAATGAAACGCCTGGCAATTTCCCCAAATTCCGGGTTGCGTCTAAAGGACCGCTATGGCGATTTCACAATTGAACGGCAATATAATCAAAGAACGGATATGCCAGGTCGACGCATTACTGTATTTCAATCTATGCGAGAATTCTTTATGCATCCCCTCACCTGGGACCGCAATAATGGCTATCTTAACGTATTGCTAGCACTGGCCATATTTGGGTTCTGCTTTTTCCATTCATGTAAACCATGTACCCCTGCCAAACATGAAGAAACCGCTATGCAGTCACCCAAAAAATAATAAGAAGGTAACTTAAACATACCCTGATTACAGAGACAGACCAAGCCAGATATGGTAGAATGACATTTGGCATTCATATCGCACAGGGTAGGATTATTTAAACAATTTTGCTCTTCAATGCAAACATAACCATCGCCATGATAGCCAGCTATACACTGGCACTCATAGTTAGCGGGATCCCTGAAAAAATGTTGGAGCCAATGTTAAGAATTTATCAAATAATTCCGTGAGGTTCACTTACTCT
Organism: Drosophila sturtevanti; assembly: GCA_018150375.1. Taxonomy (NCBI): domain Eukaryota; kingdom Metazoa; phylum Arthropoda; class Insecta; order Diptera; family Drosophilidae; genus Drosophila; species Drosophila sturtevanti. The sequence continues at coordinate 10,646,990 of JAECWJ010000317.1, read as the reverse complement.
GTTGGCTCACAGGTGGCATGAATGCCACAATTATTCCTTACATTACAGGGGGTGGGTTTGCTAACACATCCAGCTACAGCATCACCTTGATAGCCTTCCAGACAATCGCAAAACTGGACACCTTGTTTGGCATCCCATTTGCAAATGGCATTGGGGCCGCAGAACACAGGTCCACAACGTCCTGCAGGAACACATGAATCACTTACATCTCGTTCATAGTTCTCATGGCACTGACAGACGCCATTGTCGCAAAATGCGTTCTCTCCACAATGCTCTGAGGAGTCACATTCGGGTGCCAACTGGCATCGATATCCATCGCCTGAGTAGCCACGCTGGCACACACACTCAGATTTACCCAGCTGATCATTGTAACCACAGGTGGCGTGGGCGTCACAGATATCGGGTTTCTGTAAAGGTATTATTTTTATTTATTCCTTCTATTGAAATTTAACATTATCGAGACCAACTTACAATGGCGCAGGAGTCATCAATAGGATCACAGGTATAGCCATCGCCACTGAAACCAGCGTTGCAAGTGCAAATGTGACGTAACTCATGCTCGTACCAAGTGCAACTAGCATTAATATGACAATTGGCATCCACATCGCAGGGTACTAAAACACAAAAGTCGCAAACGAAATCAAATAAATAGCGAATAACTAGTTTAAATATAGATTATTTTGGCTTACTTAAATCTTCGTTCTTTTCCACATCATAGCTACCAGAATAGCGACATATCTTGTCATCGTCAACAAATTCATATCCTTCGACGCAATGGCACTCGCCCAATATGTTACATTCAGGTTCAAGTTCATATGACAAGAGTAGGGGCACGCAACGACCATATTCCCAAACCTCATCGTGTCCACAAATGTGATTACATTGGTAGCCATCACCAGAGAAGCCATCACGGCAACTGCAACGTCCCTCATAGCAATCCGCATCAGGAGAGCAACGCTAAAGGAAGAAACAAAACGAGTCACTTATAATTAAGATCCTAGAATCCTAGAATTGTGTTCACAACTTACATAGCATTCATCTAGATGCGGCTGGGGTTGGGGCTGAGGTTGAGGCTGGGGCTGGGGCTGGGGCTGGGGGGTAGGGATGTGGCTGTTCGTTATAGTCGGGTTCTTGTTCTTCGGTCGGTTGTGGATTTGTATCTTCTTCAAGTTGATTTATTTCATCTGTCTGCGCAGGGGTGGAGTATTTAATTTCATCTGCAGCAGAGCCATTAATCAGGCAACGATAGCCATTACCCTCGAAACCCTCCAAGCACACACAGGTGAAGCCACCCTCGTTGTTTGCGCAGAAGGCATTTGTATCGCACACATGAGTGCCTAAGGCACACTCGTCCAAATCCTCACAAACCTCTTGACCGCGTTCATCCAATTGAGCGGCATAGCCATGACGACAGTCACACCGATAGGTATCCTCATAGGGAACGCATATTGCGTTCTCGCCACACTGAGCAGTGCCATCAGTGCAGTCATTGGACTCTGCATCAACGCCAATCTTACTTAAGGCGCTGCTTCTCAAGGCCTGATCCTTTTCTACATAGTCCAGGGCTATTTTTGAAATTTTTTCCATGACGCTGGTTTCCGTGGGATCGGCATCATCGCGCAGACAACTTTGGTATACAATGCTTTGATCCACCTGGAATCCAATCACACGGCTCTCTTTACCGGTTTCGATCACTTCCACTTGATGCGACTTGACGGATTGGATTTCTCCGGGACGTACAAAACGATATTCGTCTGTGTATTCGGGTAAATGGAGTTGAGCAGCAGAATTAACAGTGGGAACGTCACCATAGAGATCCACTTTCACCAACAACTGATCCCAATAGTTAAGTCCTTCGAAGGATTGATTAACTAACAGACTTTCTCCCGAATCAAATTGAATTCGTGATATATGCTGGTACTGTCCTCCAGTCAAATGGTAACCATTTAAAGCCGCTCCATTGATCGACTTGGCGAATAACCAGGAGATGGAGGTTAGCAGTGGCAAAATCAGTCTCAATTGAGCTCCCTGTTCGGCGGTCAGAGGATTAATAGTGGTGTATGTTCTAGCATCTGTGGTGACCACATATGATTGAAGCTTGGCATCCCAACTGTCCACATCATGGCCATTCAATTGACCGGACAGGCTACCCGTCACACGTATCGGCAAATCATTGGCCAGACACGCTTTACCATTACCATAGTATCCATCCTGACATACACAGCAATAGCCCTCGGCCTTGTCAAAGCATTGGGCATGACTGTCGCATTGGTGACCCTTGACCTGGCAGGATTGGGCCAAAGCTGGGGATTCGGTATGTGTCTCGGGATTATCAGGAGCCTTTACATTTTCATCGAGATTAAGAGGAGCCACTTCAAATATCCATACACCGGGAACTCCTAGGTTAGTGTTTTCACTTAAGAACCGAGCCTAAAACAAGGATTCATAAAATTTACCAAATTTCTTTTTTAATCCCGATTCCGGACATTACTTACATTTTCCGAGGCGGAACCATTGAGATTGTAGTGTCTGCCATCTTCGGCCACAAATCCAGCCTGGGCACGTATATCGGGTAGTCCCTGAAGAACCGACTCGCCCTGTACCCAATTGAGTCCACCCTCGGGATAGATGAACTGGACAAAAGTCTGCTCATCATTGGCAATCAATGCCACCTGGAACGTATTTAGTTTATCCGTTTTCGAATCAAAGTATCCCACATTTCGCCAAGTGGCCACAATAAGCTGTTTAGCCACAAATTCCGTCTGTTCGCTGAAGGCATAACGGATCAATTGCTGAGCCTTGTCCAAACTGGCCTCATCTGTGGTCACAAAGACGGAAATGGAAGTATTTTCATCACCATTTGTGGTGTCCACATTTGAATAGAATGCGGCTATGGAAGCATATTCCAAAGGAAAAGGCTGGTTTAAATACTCTGAAAATTCCGCATTAAACGTCAAAATTCCATTGGTGTTGATCTGCAAGAGAGAGAGAGAGAGAGAGAAATAGAAGTAGAGATAGAGATAGAGATGGAGATAGAAGGATGATAATATGCCACTTAAGTGGATAGAAATGACTCCCATATGGCACTTCAATTTGAAGTGCTAACGGGCCACTTAACAAGCGTTCAAGGAATGCAATTGTTCTCAGTTGGCGGAAACAAAACAATAACAAATCATTAACAAGACGGCAAACGATCTTTATCTTCCCATCTAATTGAGTTCTCCCTTTACTCCTACTAAACGGCATTCCCATCTAAAATTAGCTCAAACTAACTTCACTTCCTTCTAAATATCTTTGAAAAAAAAACTCCCTCAAAAACATTATTATGTACATATTTCGTGTGTTTTCTGTATAAACAAAATGGTCTACCGAATTTTTGGATGTTTTTTCGGTTTATCTGGAATTTAGAGCACAGGTGTTCCAAATATGCCAACACATATAAATCAATTTCCACTTAAACAATCGAAAATCGACGGGATAGAAAATAAATAAATACATAACTAAATGTGTTAAGATTTGCTAAATATTTTCGAAACTTTCAAAAATGTTGAAATATATTGTACAATAATTGACACGATGAAATGAGAACAATCAAGGAGGTGGGGGGGGGAATACTTTGATTCTCCTTACGATTCCTATTTGAGAAAGGAGAGAAGAAGCGCACATTCTTATATTTAATTTAATTTTTTATTTTTTTCAAGGATCATTAGTCTATAGGTAAAACAACATATGTACATGTGTATATATACATATATATTCTTGTTCTATTTACATTTTTATTATTCCTGGAACTAACTGGTTAATAAGATTTATGCACATTTTTTCATTTCTATATGTATTCTCGATTTTATGCCGCGTGCTATTTTTTCACGTCAGACACATAAATTTAGTTAATTAGCTAAAAAAAACGCACACACACGCACACATAAAAATGGACGACACTTTCGATTCTAGCCACTAAAGAAAGAGCAGTCATAATTTTCGATGCCAAAACACAATAAAACTTGGCAGCATGCCAAAGAGGTCTTTAGAGGTGGAGAAGACATCAATGGATTTGAGAGTGGAGAGAATTGGGTATGAGAAAATGGAAGAAGCGCGAAGCGGGAGGACCACCCTCAAGAGGGCGCGAATTCAGTTGTTGGCTCATTTGAGGGGGGCGGGGGGACTCGTATGTATGTATGTTCGGTGTGTCGAAATCGATGTCTGTCATGTTTTTGCCGAAAATAATTTCTAAAAATAAGTGAAAATCAAATTCACATTTACATTTTCGATTTACATACAATGTGTTCTACGAGTGTGATGAACCATGTTGAATCGAGTGATTAGAGATTTAATATTTGCATTATGATTGCTCTGGCTGGGTCAGCTTATCAGCAATCAATGGATCGATGATACTCACATAAAGCTGTTCATATTTCTCGCCATAAAAGCTGATTGGCTGTTCCAATTGCAGCAGAGATTTCTCACTATCGCCCTTGGCCAAAAATTGTATGAATCCAGATTGTCCCTCGTCGAACTCATAGAGTTCATTTGATCGCAGGCTGTCCAGATAATGCTCGTACTGTCCACTGGCCACCAGAATGAAGCAGCTCAACACCCCCAGCACATGGCTGATATTAAAGTTTCTCATTATACTTATATATGTATATATATATATTTTTTTTATTTTATATATATATATATTATAATTTATATATATGTATATATATAAATATTATTATATTGGATTTTTGGCTTTTTCAAATATTTCACAATATTGCCATCAACATTTTCTTTTACACTCACAACACGTAAACTGATTTAAGAATAGAAGGATTTAAAAATAAACCCAAAGGCAAACTATTTTTGCTAGATTTTGGAACTTGTCACCGCTCCAAATTGTCTCCTACTCAAAATCTACGGAAGAAGAATTCTTCCTTCTAATTTTTGACCGAACACCGAGCACTGAGAACCAACCGCACGGCTTGACAACAAATTCTCGACTAAATTGTCTGTCGCTACTCTGTGGATTCTCTTCAGTTCGGTTCACTTTGGTTTGGATTCGAATGGCATGTGGTGTGGTGTTGGGGTTAGGTTTGGGAGTGTGTGTGTGTGTGTGTGTGCTGTGTGCTGTGTGCATCTCTTCTCTCTATCTCTATCCTATCCTCTCTTCAGAGAAGAAAGTGAGAGTGTTTTTGTGTTGGACTGGAGGCTCTTTGCTGCCATTGCAATTGCAATCGGGTGATTCAATCAATGAGATTGCATTGTCTTTGAAGATTGTGAGGAAATCAACGGGGAGGTGCGGTAGTAAAGAAAAAGGCAAGCAAAATGTGGCTCATTCGGATATTGACCATTTGGCTAAAACTATTGGCGTAAATATTTATAGGGGGAACACCACACATAAGTGTTGGGGTGAAGTCCGAATCTTTTGGAGTTTTCTTTAACTGAAAAGAAGGAGGAAAAAAAGGGGTAAAGAAGTATATTCAATATTTGTTCTCAAAATACAAATAAGATGTTTCAGTAGTCATAGTTATCCGACTTCAAAAATATATTATATAATTATGAAATATTTTTGAAAGAAATTTATAGCTGCAGTTTTTTTTTTTTGATTTTAACTAGTTTAATATGATACTCGAAAGTAATACTCGTAAACTTCTATCCAAAACTTTTCGAAAATAACTTAAAAGGCAACAATTTCCGATTCTAATGCAGATGTTTACCATACATTTTCGAAGTTTTTATTTTGGGTTGGGTTTCCGATTGACGAAAAGATGCGCCTAGTTAGTCATTTGGAAGAAATGTTCCCAATTCTTAAATTACATACATGTGAACTTCAGTGGCGATGGAGCACGTGCCGCTTGATTGCTCTGGCTACACCTTAGCATAACCGCTCATATGACCCCTTCTCTTTTGCCATATGCCACCATGAAGCGCCGCCATAACAAAATGCGAGTGAATGCATCTTTTACCTACCACACAAACACACCCGTGTCCGATTCTCGAGTCAAAAATAAACAAATGGGAACTTCATTTGGAGCGACTGAAAGTCTGCGCCTTGACTGATGATGATGGGTAGCAAGGAAGGGAAGATGAACTATTTATGATGTATTTCTCGGTTAATTAGTTGCAGCTGAATGTGTAACAGGGAATGGGGGAATGGGTGTGGGCTATATGGTTATAATGCTTCCGCATATACATTTGTAAGACATCATCCGCATGTCCATGTCCAAGTGCGTGTTTCATTTCTCTATATATCTTTTAGCTATATTTGGAATCATGTCTGATGGATGCCCCTGGCTTTACATCATTTATCATTGCACGTGAAAATGCATTCCGAGAATTGGAGCAGAACGACCTCTCCCAGTCTCAGCCACAGAACCCGTAGCATTCTACAGGGAGCCGGGACGATAATAATGATCATCATAATTAACCAATTTCGAGTCAGAGCAATTAAAATAAAAAAAATTTTAAAAAAATAATGAAGGAACAACTTAAATTTGGCTCGTAATTAAAAGCCATTAAATGTTACGGAAAATTAGCCAAAAAGTTAATTATTCTGTTGGAGAAAAACTATATATAAACGTACTTATATAAAATTGATCAAGTTCATGGAGAAATATTATATAGTAAAATGTGGCTTTATCTGTGGTTCTTCATTCTGGCAGCATTTAGTGGCTCTTTGGTGGAATCTAAGCCAGGAGAGGAGATGGATGAGGATTGCGAGCTAAAAACATTGGATACCATGGTGAATTGCCTTACATATATATCTACATATAAATGTCAACATAAAATAACATTCTATTCTATATATATTTTATACAGCACGATTTCTGTTGTGACTTACATGATGAGAGCCGTCAGTTTAGCGAGTGCCAAATCGATTGGCATCAGAAGATTCATTATTCCAACGAAGAGGAAGAGCAAACTTATATGTTTGTAAGTAATAATTAAAGCCTTAAATCAAAATAAATATTCTAAGGAAACTTCTAATTCTTACAGTGTACCGCTGAATGCACTTTCAATAGCTCCGAATTCCTGCGACCAAATCGACAATCTTTAAATCTTCACGCCGTGAAAGAGCATTTGGAAAACGAACTGGGTGATGATGCGGATGAGGCTCTTCTCTATCAGACCTATATCAAGTGTGATAAGCATGGTAAGCCACTCATTCATTATAAGAATGCTCCCAATCTATCTTAACTCTTCTTTAGCTCTCTCGTTGCTCTCACGTGCAAGTGTCCAGAAACTGGCCAAGCGTCTCGCTCGATATAGTTGTCATCCCTACCCGGGTTTGGTTATGGAATGTGTGCAAAATGAAATGATTCTTAATTGTCCTCCAGAACGGTTCCATCCGACGACCCAATGCAAAATAGCTAGGGAATACTTGCGCCAGTGTATGCAGCATGTAAAATATTGAGCAGCAATTGCATCGGGAGAAATCATAAGATGATTAACAATGTGAGAAGGCGAACTGGCTCGAAATAATTTTCCAATAGATTACCCAGATGAAATATTCTGCTTATGTGTATAAATTATATATGATTTATTTCCTATAAAACTGATTAAACTATAACTGCTTTACCAAGTCCCCCTCCAGCTGCAGTGTTTCACATTTCTTCAACTGCTTGTCAAACTTTTTATCAAATTTTTTTGTTTGCTTTTCGCTTAGCTCTGTCAGGTTCAGGTGTTTGAGATACTTTTTGAGTAGCTTCTTTTTCAGCTTTTCTTGAAAAATGCCATCGGATTGCTTTCCGACCAGTTTGATTAACTGAGCGGGAAAATTGAATTCTGTTTCAGGCTCTTGGTTAGAGTCCGCTACGGTTTGGCCATTCTCTTGTTTGGATTTTTTACTGGGTGGCTCGTCTTCCTTCTGTTCCTTCTGTTGTTTTTCTTTAGACTGAGCCTCCCTTTGCTCTTTCAATTTGGCCAGTTCCTGTTGTTTGGCCTCCTTGATTTTATTCAGTTCCTTCTCAAGAATGTCCCACACCTGGCTGGCCTGCGCCTTAGGCATGCGCATGCAATTCCCCACAAAGTTCTCGAATTTAGCCTTCTTTCGGGGTACATTGTCGACACTTTGCAAACGTTGGAAGGCGTTTCGTAGGGGCGGCGTCAACTGGTATTCGCTGCCTTCTAAAATAGCACGAATGATGTCCATCCAGCTCTCCTGCTTTTGGGCATTTTTGTTACGAGGCTCCTTGGCTACAAAGTTCTGATTTTGATTCGCATATTTTTGGGCCTCGGATATGCATTTGGTGTGGCTCACGTAGTCTTCTCCATAGAAATCCTTTAGGCAGTCCATACAAGAGACATTCTTCTCATTTCCCCGGCAACGTTGCTGGTAATGTTTCTCTACAGAGGGCTTCTTTACGCTCTCCCCGCAAATGTTACAGGTGAAGAAAACCATTGTTGGGCCGGCAAATCGTCAAATTAAACAAATTCAAATAAAATATTGCACGTGGGCATAATTAATGTGACCAGCAAAAGTAATGCTAAAAATGTCAGTCACGGTAAAATAGTGGGTAGTAGGGAAAATTGTTGTGTGACCATTTTTATCACGCCGGCATGTGTTGCCAGAGTGTTAACGTTATAGTTTCTGGCATCGCTGCTGACTCAATTGCCAATGATTTTTTTGAAATTCCGAAGAACATTGATCTATGGAACTCAGCTCCGTCGGCGTCATCAAGTTCATCGCCTCATCAATATGAGCAGCTCCGTGGTGGCTCCAGCTGCCACTGATCCCCTACCAGCCAAGTACACACGCGAGCCGAATGTATTGCGCAAAAAGCTGGCTTCGGTAGTGCCTGGAACAGTGAATCTCCAAATTTTGGGAAATGGTGCCAATGGTTCTCCTAGTTCGGTTTACCTCTTCACCGACCAATCGCGTTACCTATTTAACTGTGGCGAAGGTACGCAGCGCTTGGCACATGAACATCGGACGCGTCTTTCGCGGCTGGAGCATATTTTTGTAACACGCAACACGTGGTCGACGGTTGGCGGTTTGCCGGGACTTGCATTAACTATTCAGGATGCAGGAGTTAGACAAGTAGGGCTCCATGGTCCAGCTCACTTGTCGACCATGTTGCAATCAATGCGACGTTTTGTAGTACTGAAAAACCTTCAGATGCAGACTAAAGATTGTACTGAAGGCAATATTTTCGAGGATTCCATACTGAAGGTGGAGGCGGTGCCCATCAAAAAAATTAGAGAAGAAAGGGAGGATCAAGTTGTCATAAGCTATATATGCCAAATGAAGCCTCGTCCTGGTGCGCTGAATCTTACGAAATGCGTAGAGCATGGCCTCACACCAGGTCCGCTAATGGGACAACTAAAAAATGGTCAAGATGTCACATTACCCGATGGTCGATTGGTACGTTCAGTAGATGTCACTGAGCCCGCTGAGACGGCCTTGTCCTTTGTATTTCTGGATCTACCAGATAAAGATTATTTGCCTGCATTATTGCAGCAGTCCAAAACCTTTAAAGATTTGGCTAAAACCCAGGTCGGTGAGGTGGCTTTAGTGGTTCATTTCACACCCTATGAAGTCTCCAATTTGCCGGAATATCAAGAATTTCTCTCAGAGAATTTTTCTCAAAAAACACAGAATATTTATTTAAATTCAACAGAGAATAGTTTCTCGGGATATGCTGCTGCCCATCGGATACAGCATCAGTTGAACCAACTCAATCCTCATATATTTCCTCTACTCCAAGAGCAAGTGCCTTGCCAGCTAAGTCAAAACTTGAAGAAAACAAAGTTAGCAGAGGAGCCCAAAAGCCAGAATTTAGATAAAGGAGGAGAAATTGAATCGGATAATAAGAGTGCAGATGAATCGGGTGTGGTTTCGATGACCAGTTTCCATCTGCGACCAAGGAAATGTAAGTATAATGAAGTATGTAAGATTAAATCTATTATAATGATTTTTTTTTTCAGGTTTGGATCGTTCTCTAGAAGTGAAACTCACACCCGAGGAATACATTAAGGAAACACATGCGGTTCCAGGATTCACAGAGTTGCTGGCCCAACTAAAGAGTGAATCAAAATCCTTGGCCTCCTCGTCGTCCTCTTCGAATTCTTATCCCCGTCTCATATTTCTGGGGACTGGGTCCTGCATACCCAATAAAACCCGCAATGTTAGTTCCATTTTGATGCAAACATCTTCTAAAGGCTTCATGCTATTGGATTGCGGTGAAGGAACCTACGGCCAAATTATACGTTTTTTCGGTCAGCCAAGAGCGGAAGAGGTACTCCAACAGCTTCAAGTCATCTATGTGTCCCATCTACATGCTGATCATCATATGGGTCTCATTGGTCTCTTGCGAAAACGGAAACAGCTCTTCCCCCAAACAGCACCGTTAATATTGTTGGCTCCTCGTCAGATTGAGACTTGGTTGCAATTTTATCATAATCAAATTGAAGATATCGCTGATTCCTTCACGTTGGTGGCAAATGGTGAACTTCTGCAGGAACCACTGATTGATGAAAGGCTTCATTCTTTAGGGATCACTTCGATTTCTACTTGCCTGGTGCGTCACTGCCCCAATGCCTTCGGTATTAGCCTCATTTTGGAAGCACTGCATGATAACAAACCCATCAAGGTAACATATAGTGGAGACACCATGCCCTGCTTGGATCTCATTGAGCTGGGCCGTGATTCAACCATTCTCATACACGAGGCCACCATGGAAGATGACCTAGAGGAAGAGGCTCGCATTAAAACACACAGCACCATATCCCAGGCAATTCAACAGGGACGTGACATGCAGGCCAAGCATACGATTTTAACCCATTTCTCCCAACGTTATGCCAAGTGTCCTCGTCTGCCCAGTGTCGATGATATGAAACAAGTAGCCATCGCCTTTGACAATATGCAGGTTACAATTGACGATTTGCAAGATTATAACAAGCTATATCCCGCTCTTATGGCCATGTATGCAGAATACACTGAAGAATTGGAACAGAGAGCTGTAAAAAGGGAGCTCAAACAGGAAAGAAAACGCAAATTGGCCGAAACGTAGCAGCTATTAGTTAATACCAAGGTAATCCGATTTTGATATTATCCTACAATATCTTGGTAATAGCGGAACAACCGCTAGCTCCTTCCTTGATCTTATGTGGGTTAACAAGATCTTGACTACGACAAGGAATGATAATGATAATGATTTTTCTTAATCTAATTATAAATTGTTGAATTTTACATATATATATATTGTGCATTTTATACTCCTTTTAGTTTAAGAGGGTTTTATATATATTATCTATATATATTTATATATATATATAGTCTTAAGCATCATTATCATATATTTATTCATATATATCCATGTCCGTCTGTGTCTAACCAAGGAAATGTGAGTGAAATTTCTCCTAGAGTCTCTCAAATTGAAGATATATCCGATTTATTTGAATACAGAATTGCTTAGCCTTCAATCGTATTTAAATATTTTTCCCAATTAACCCAAAATTGTTGTTTAATAGAGTTTTCTTTTTCGGTGTTTTTTTTTTTTTTTGTTGTTTGTTTTCTTTATTTACTAAATACGCTTGCAACAGTGTGTATCTGTGTGTTTTCGAGTGTGTTTATGTATGTGGAGTAAACGCTCTTTGCAATTACATATTATAAATATTATTATATTTTAATATTATTAATCATCAACAAAGGGCACTTCTTGTTTGTTCAAGTCAATAGAATTTCATTTGTTAAGGCACATTTATCATTGACAAAAACTTTCAAATGGCTCTTTTTTTCATTTTTTTTTTAAACATTTTCCTTGGTTTTTTTTGTTTTTTTTTTTAGGGGTTTTCTTTTGTTTTTGGAAATTAGCTGTGACTAGTTAAAATTAGTAGGTAAACGGGAAAAGATTGTTTAAATGAGACTTAATTTAGTTCTCTTTTGGTTTGTGTCCTTGGGTGTTTGTGTGTATGTGTATATAGTTTGGATGGAGGGGGGAGAGTCCGTGTAGAGGGTCGGGATTTGGTTAAACATAATTTCAACATTCATATAATTAATGCTCTGATTTTTGTTTAAAAATAAATAAATAGTTTTACATTATTTTAAATTAAAGAGAATGAAGATAAGAAAAATTTAACAACAACATAAAATAATTAAATCATAACGTTTTTTTTTTCTTTTCTGTTTTCCGATTTTCGGTTTCTGTTTTTCTATCTTTTCTTGGCTGTCCATCGTCCCAATTTAAGTTAATATTCAAAATAATGATTAGACTACAAATTCATTAAGATTAGAGATAAACATTTATAGTATTATTTTGAAGGAAGACGATATCAGCCAAGACAATTCAATATCCTTCGGTTCCAGTTGGTAGGTAGTTAGTGTTAGGCTCGTTCCACATAGTTGCCGGGGAATGTGCCAAAGCAGCCAGTACGCTGCGAGGTGCCAACAAACCAGCCATCATCGCATTTTTCCAAAACATGCACCAGATCCCCTTCCAGCAGCTCCAATTCATCTGAGTTTTGTGGGCGGTATTTATAGAGAGCGCGATACCTAAAAGAAATATATATATTTTTATAGAGACTATTCACACTTTAGCCAAATGAAAACTTACGCCAATGGTTCGGAACTAGTGTCCACATGAAGGGCATCGATTTTGTGCAATCCTCGAGTATCCTTCAATATGCCATTCGGCGGTTGCGCACCATTTTGGGTTAAAGTATTAAACTCATTATTTATATTTGTGCGAAGCACATCCAAATTGGGTCGCAAATTCGTGGTACTTTGAGTACTAATCACGGTTGTTGTTCTCGCTGCTATATCCTCCGCTCCAATATCGGTGAGTATCTAAGCAGAACGGTAAAGAAGAATGGTTAAATTATTGATCCCATAAAGGGTTGCTCATTTAGTTACCTCCACATAGGATACTGGGAAAATGCCTTTTCGGTTGGCTATTTTGCCCTCAAACCAGTTGCCATCAACACGACGTGTGAGAGTGACCAATTCGCCCTTATTCAGGGATAACTCAATGCCAGATTGCGCCTGGAAATTATATTTGGCACGTGCCTGACCCTCTGAGGGACGTTTGGCCGGAGTACGGGCGCCATCTCTGCTCACAATCTGTAAAAAAAACTCAAGAATCGTGAATTGATTGAACATTTTCTTGTCTAATTTTATTAACCTCCACATAGCTAACTGGCAGTAAACCGATCATGGCATTATGTTCACCCTCAAACCAATTTGCATCGATCTGTCGCCTTATATAAATGGTGTCACCTTTGCGGAATGAGAGTTCCCTAAAGAAAATGAATTAGATTAGAAATTAGATCAAATTTTTTAATTTGTTTCATATCTCGCTTACTTGGAACTCTGTCCCTGGAAATTGTATAAAGCTCTGGCAACTGTTTTAGGACCCACTAGGGATTTGAGTGTGACATCTGTGGGAAAATCGTCATAGCGATTCAATGCTATTGGCGATTTCTGTGAGGGTGTAAAATTATCTGTGTGTCGTCGCGAATTCATGTCCTGCAGTTCCTGTAAATATTTCCGTCTTCGCTCCTCCTGATATAATTTTTGCATATGATCCGCTTGACGTATGGCTAATTCCTCTTCAGTTATGTTCTGTTTATATTCATGCCTTATCGGTGTCTTGAAATGGATGTTGACATCTGTTTGATAATAATAACGATTTGAGGAAGATTCTAATGAGAAATTTTGGATTAGATATGCAGAAGCCAAATAAGCGTCTAGTTTGCATTTTAGGTTGGTTGGTTGTTTGGTTGTTTGGTTGACTAGTTGTTTTTCCCTCCATGCGATAACACAGATTCATACCTCTCGTCATGATTAACTAATAAACTGTGTGTTTATTTATTTTAAAAATAACTCTGACTATGGCAAGACAAGTGTAATACGATCTGACCGCAAATTCTAGTCACCGCTGCTGCTGCTGCTGCTGCTGTCGCTGCTGATTCTGATTCCAATTCTGTTATGAAACCTTTAGGAGAAGGAGGGTTATCTAAGTTCGGTCGCTAACCCACCACAATGCCAATTGCTAAACAAATAAACAATTCTTCAACTGTCTCACCACCTACAAATGTGTATAAGAGATAAGACTTATCCCTATATATAGTATACTCGTGTATATACTTATATATATGAGGACAAGGTCTGATTGCGATATTGACAATTAATATCAGAGTCCAAAATGAAATGATCTGATTTATATGCCTAAAAAGTGATTATGTTTGCAACAATAGAGAATACATAGTTTTTGATGATATGTCTCTTGTAAGCTTTAACTTTATGTATCCCGATTTCCTAAAGTGGACGCTGCTCACTGCTTTACTTCATTCCGGCCCTGTTTAAAACTCTTGAGGGTGACTTCAAATTGAATTAAGTCCTCTTATTCTATGGAAAATGAGCCACAATTGGAGCTCGTTAATTTTAAAATGCGTAATTGGATATATTAACTGATAACTAATCTAAAAGGGTAGTAGATATATATATGTATGTATATGCATATATATTTGCCCTCGACATGCATTATTTACAGCCAATAAAATATCGCTTTAATTGAGTTACATTGAAATGTTTTTCATCTGGAAATTGTTTAATAGAATTGCGCAGCTGATAAAATGAAAAAAAAAAAACAAATTTGCGTGACGGCAAGACAATTTCTTAGAGAAAATATTACTCTTTTGAAAGAAAAAAAAAAGACAGGGGAGCGGCACTTGTTAAAATATTTGTACAATTACAACAACAACAGCAACAAACTTAAAAACAACAATTAGCAGCGTTTGTCTTGTAGTCATGTTCATGAATGTATATGTACATATGTATGTACAAAAAGGTTTTAATTGACACTTGAGAAATTTTCACTTTCACTTGATTTGCCATGGCCAAGCCATTTGAAAGCGTTGCCGATTTTCATCTTTCACCGCAGAAAACTCGCACACACACACACACAGACACTTAGATGTAGAGTCATCATGTTAAGCCGGGGATTTTCCAAGGCATTTTCCTTAGCACAACCACAGCTGTTGCTGTCACTTTGTTTTTCGCTCTACATTTCACACTCAACTTTATTGCTATTTCAAACGATTCTTCTTTTGCCCAATTTGCCGCTGATTAGTCAGTATAATCAATCAGTTAAATATTGTGATTGAATTCGAAGGTTAAGAAAATTCATGTCTGATAAACCACAATGAGAGAGATAAATAAACAAACAGACATCTTCAACGACTGATTTGGTTTAGAGAGAGCCTAGGAACGACAAACGACTACTACGTACCGAAAGCGCACAAAGCTGGCAACTGGACTGAAGATCGCGTGGCGGGCGCTCAACTGAAACCCAAAACCGATACTGAACTGAAACTGAAACTGAATGAAAAAGTTCCCCCAAAAGACCGATCGAGGTATGATGGGTATGTAAACGTTTTCTGAGCGGAGCACAAAGAGCGAAGACCGAAGACTGAGCGATGAGTAACTCGGAACAATATCAGTACTACGAGTGCCGTTGTGGCGCCGAAAAAGTCACGTTTAATTGTCGATCGGCTTGCTCTCGGTGGGTTGGGTCTTGTGAACTACTTGTGGGAGCTACAGTGGATCGATAAGCACAATAAATAAAACTATTTATTTAGCTATGAATCAGGTTTCCTTTTGCACAAATTCCAGGTGCTTACGATTTGCAATTGCAGACTTTTTGAATTTGTTTAAATCTATACATTAAATAGTTGCGCAAATATAATTATCATGGAATCATTTATAATTCATATGAAGTTTTAAGCAGTTTTCATCCCACTGTGTGTCTCTCAAAATCTTTTGAGCAAAGCTTGCTGCCTGAAGCTTTTTATCAAAGAGTTTTGAAACGTGAGAAGTGTGGCAAAAAGCTGGCCAGCATGTGCCAAGCTTTCCCTCCACCCCTCTCTCTCTCCTTCTCTCTCTCTTTCTCTTATCTCTTCGAATACTGCGAGTGATAACGAGTTTTTTCTTCATTCGTTTTGCGAACGTAAACCGTGAGAAAGTGCGAAACAGGAAGGTGGCGCGAGATCTATGCAAATGGGAAAGTCCAAAGACGTGGATCACAAGGGGGTAAGAAAATTTGGAGTGGAATGAAACGGGGGAAATACTAACTGCTTTGGTTTAACTGAGGGTTTTGTTGCTGCTGCTGCCACATTATGAGTGGAATGGAAGCTCCAATGGCATGCTGATTAGCCAAATAGGCCTGACGCTGATGGGGCATTGGTGTATAAGGTAAACCCAGCATATGATAACCGATTTCCCTTGCGGCAGGGTGAGGTGGGACCATGGGAGCGGGATAATCTTCTACTTGACGTCGCATCCACAGAATTTTCCCACAATTTGCAATATCACAAATGCTGCCATGATGATGTGGGGGAGGAGGAGGCGGTGGTCCATGAAAAGCGTTGTAATAATTCCTGCTTGTTTCCTCTGTCATATCCAGGTCATTGCAACTGCGATGCAACTTTTGGTTATTCGAAGTGGAGGGTGAATTTTGTCGCCAGTGAACACTGTGCCCAGTTCTATTTCTGAGTCTACCATTTCCATTTTGGCTAGTCTGATTGTTGGAATAGGTGTTGGTACGTCGCGGGGCCAGAGTTTGATGTATCATTTTGTGCTGAGGTTTTCCATCCAAAATATATATATTACATAATCCATTCGCTCTATTTTTGAGACATTTCTAGGTAGCTGCGCGTCGTTCTGACAACGTTTTGGCACGAAAAAGTGAAACTAACTAACTGAACTAACAACCATTGCGGTGACAGGTTCTCCACATTGTTTTGTTGTCTTGGCCATGGCAACGCCAACCCTCAGACCGGCATTGAGCAAGTATGTGGATAAAAGTTTTGGGTATGGGTAAGGGGTAAAGGGGTGGGTGGTAAGCAGGTCAACACTGACAGGTAGCCGGCAGGCAGGTGCTATTGCCGATATCGATTAATTTGGTCAACTAATTCCCTCATCGGCACACCTAGCCCCAAAAAGGAAATTGCAATTGCGGAAATTTTCTCTATGTCGTAGTTAAAACGTTTTCAACAAAGGTCACAGCGTTCAACAAGGGTCAACCGACAGCGGGAATGACAACAACTAAATGTTATTCTTAGCAATAAAAGAATACGATAGAAATATGTATGTTACACAGTAAGAAAAGAAACTAAAATGTGTAACGACATTCTCCATTAATTCATTAAATTTTGTTCAGTCAAGGGCTAAGTGTACCAACACACTACGAATACCCCATATGTAGTCATTTTTGAAATTGGCATTAGTATATTTTTGGACCATCATCACTCACCTGAATCATCATAAAAGGGTGACACCAAACCCTTTATTGGCGGCTGGGGTGGTATGGGAGGAGCACTCGAATCATAATCTGTGTGCCCCATAAAAATAATGATATATATATGTTAAGGGAATAATTTTGAAGGATTTAAAAGAAACCAATTTTAAATAAGCAACAGCAGCAGCTATAGAGGATTAGGCGTGACAACAACCGAAGCATTAATGGATACAGTATCTACTAAAAGATTTCTCCCTCCCCCCCTAATTCTGATACCGTTAACACACCCACTGTCATAAATCACCTTTAAATGTTACAGCCATGCCAGCCTTTTTAAGGCGCTCCAAGGTTCCAGCACCTGAACCACGTAGAGTCCCTGGTTTAGGTGGGGGGCCAGGTGCTGGGGCACCGTCTGGAACATATCGTGCTTTGGGGCGATGCTTCTGCGGATCGAAATTTTGATTGGCAAAGATGTCGTCACGCAATGACTTTTGTTGATGTAGCGCCGATTTAGCCGGTCGTAGCGGGGATGTTGACTTGGCCCTCGTTGCTGCCGTTATACGCTGAGGTTTTTTGGGTTGTGCTGCACGTTCTGGATAGGGATGCTTGTGGGCCACCCAATTGGCATTAAGGTGTGGTGAAATGCTCTCATGGACATCTCTTAGATCCGGATGGGAGGTGGACAGATAGTGAAGAGTAGTTGTTTCATTTGGTGATTCATAGCGACTTTTTAGACGTTCTATGTAGTTGCTATTGCTACTGAGACTACGCGTGGGACTAACTTTGACTGGTGGTAGTTCTCTTTTCAGGGCCGCTGTCTTGCTTATTATGTCGATGTGTGGCATTAATCGTGAAGCACGTTGTCGTCTACGTCCTCTTGCCACATCTAGGGTAGGCGAGGGTGAGTCTTGTTTGATCGTCTTCTGTGGCTCTGCCTCCGTAACAGTAGCCAAGGCGTCTTTTGATCCTGCATTGAATTCAGGATCGCTGCGCGCCTTCCGCAGCGAACTAAGCCCAAAAAAATCACAACGTTCGTTTGATTGTTGTTCACTTTGAATACTTTCAAATTTTTGTTTGATTTTTTGCACTTCCCCAGTGTAAACCCGTTGCAAATAGGAGCTCGAGGAACATGCAGACATTTGAGATTGCGGTGAAAGGCTTCGGGAACGATAGTACGCATCGTAGAGCTCAATGCTGCCAGTTGGTTCTTCGACAGATCCATTCTCGAAGCTGACTAGCTCGTGTTCGGCGTCGTCGGGTGGCCTCACGGGAGGACTGTGTAAATGAAAATTTACCCTAGCTGCAGGTCGTTCTCCATACATTCCACTTAGATCGGTCAGAGAGTTACTCAATTCCACATGACTCTGACTTTGATTTTGCTTGGCTTGCTGTCTTCGGGCTTGCATATTCTGTTCAATTAAGCGCATAACTTCTGCCTCATCGGGAGAGGAGTCCTCGCGGGCATGATAAATAGTCTTGGGTGGTTCATCAAATTGTCGTTCCTCAAAGTATTGAATCTTTTCGTTAATATTATCGGCAACATCACGAGATTCACCATGCCCAACTTTGGGAGGAGGAATTGCAGTGGAACTAGAAATTGCTTTGGGTCTAGGTGGCACTTCGGGTGCCCCTTTAGTGAGTGTGAGCTCAGCATTTTTGGCAGCTATTGCTCCACGGGTTTCCCTGGCTACCACCACGGGCGATTGGCTGCGCGTGGCACGTTGCTGTGGTTGCTGTGGTTGAGATTGCTCATCCTTTTTGCGAAGAACTGGTTCCAAAAGCTGTTCTTTGGTAATGCTGGAATTGCAACGTACTTTCAAGGTATTTGGCGGCTGATTAAAGCTTGAACCCTTCTCTACAGTCATAACATATTGCTCTTCAACAGCGGGTTTCTGTGCACGATTACCACCCGCATAGATTTCGTTTAGCTGCTGTGTAATTTTCTTTATTTGGTCTTTCGACAATGTGCTAACTAGCTCATTGTTCAGATGACGCTCAGTTGTTGACGATTCTATCGTGGATTCAGGTGCCAAGCTGGTGGCCAAGTCAGCCACTGTATTACGCCGCCATTGACGCTGCGGCGGGTGCTCTACCTCTAACTGCTGCTGTTGGTGTTGTCGTATGATTTGCCATTTTTCAAAGTTCTCACGCAAATCCTCGACCGACTTTTTCTTTGCACTTAAAGCTTGATCGGCCTCTTGCCTCCACTTGATTTCATTGATATCCTTGGAACGAAAATGTAAATCGCGTTGGCTCTGATCTATTTGCAATTTACCCACCAAGTATTGCAGCTCCTTTTCGGCTCGCTCGTGAAGTCGAACCTTGCGCCACTCATCAAAGTCCAAAAGTTCGGCGTCTTTGCGCAACGGGTGAAAATTACTGGATGAAGTGGCTCTTTCCAGTTGACCCACACGCTCTAGAGTGCTGTAGAAACGATTTAGTTCGGTGAAGCGTTCGCAGTTATTGCGATACCGGCAACTGGGACTTTGTCGTTCCAAGTGCTGATTCAACGATGTAGCACTGTGGGCCAAGTCTCCGCATTGGTAGAGGGTTCCACTTGTTACCGAAGTTGCTCCACCCCCACCCCTTTTGACACGGTCATCAGCACTGCTCAGACTGCTTGCACGGGCTATCACCTGCTCTTTGGAACGTAGACTATCAATGCGACGACGAGAGGGTGAACGTACTTCTCGTTGAGGTACTCTCACCTCACGAGTGGGTGAAAAACGACGGCGATCTAGGGATTTGGTTTCGTAGTCGAGCTGAGGCGATACAGGACGAGCTATGTCTGTAATTGACTTCAGTTGTGATTCACCAACATTTTTGTTCTCATATTTCCAAACAAGATCCTCAATGCAACCGCTATTGGGAGGATGGGCACAATCATAAACATCTTCGGGCTCCAGGGAGCAGAACTTATACTCAGTTGTCGTAGTAGAAGACTGCTGTGGCAAGGACATTGCTTGTTTGGCATTGTAGTCATTCCAAAAGTTAGTTTTCTCTCTTACCGTATCGCTTAACGGTGGTTTTTTAGTCAATTGCCGCTGCTTTCGTGGGACATGTCCTTCACTGCGGCTGCTTTGTAGGGGTATTGGCCCCATGAGACACTTGGGAGCGGAAGAGGTCTTTGGCTTACTCACATAAGTCTTGGGTGGGGCTATGGCCACGATTTCCTCTTCTCTTACCATTGAATCAATGGAGTACGTTGAATTGCTTCGAGGCAAACTATCATTGGAAGCTCTTTTGGGTTGATTCTTACCCTTTTTTGGGGTCTTCTTAAGTGATCGTGTGCAGTCCAAAAGATTTTGAGGACGCACTTGGGGAAAGCACATGGTATGACGCGTGGTGGTGCTAACAGTCGAGGTTGTATGTCTAGGTAGACGGGGCAGGGACTTGCTTCGCGTATGGTGTGCCTTACAGGTGGCATATGATCGCACCGCCTCTCGCACATCTTGAGGAGACTTTAATGAAGGATCTCTCAAAATATTAGTGCTGGCTTCGAAATTAGTGCGATTAGCAGGCAAAGTATTCTCCAGTCGTTTCTTTTCCTCTGCAAAACTACGCTCTTTAGAGATGCTGCGGCCAAAGGCCACTGGACTACGGCTAGTCTGACGCAATGCTAATAGAATGCGAGCTGGCGGACGACGACGGCTGGGACTGACGGAACGCAAGCGTGAGTGCTGATGTTGCACTCGCGTGAGGCACCCGTCCTTATTGCGAGTTTCCTTAGTTGCTGTTAGAGTGGCCAATAAAGTGGACACAGCCCCAGTGGATTTCGAACGACAAATAGGTTCCCGACGTGACGAGCTGCTCGAGGTGACTTTACGCAGCGTGATAGTTGGTGGTTGGAAGCATTGCTCATGCCGAGATTTGGTCGACACTCGTACAGTGCTCTTGGTACAGGAAGACCTACGATTTGGTGGGGCAGGGGGAGGTTGCTCTTGCTGATGTTGCTGCTTCTTGCTAAGAGGAATAAACGAGGGCAAATTCTTGGAAAAATTCGAAAACATTTTCGCTTGGTTTTTGATCGAAGATGCTGGTGGTGGTGGCGGCGGTGGTGGTGGTGGTGGTGGTTCTGGTATGGATGGTTTTGGAATAACTGGCTCTTCTTCTGCTTCCTCTTCTTCTTCTTCTAGCTCCTTGGTACTCACTCGTATCTTAGTAAGAGTTGGTGTTATCTGTATAAATTCGAATTCTTCCACAATTTCTGAAGGAAGACAGGAAACTTTTTTCGATTAGGCGTCAACTCGACTTGTTTAGTGCCCACTAAAGGTGCCCTGTGATGGTTTATCGGTGGTTGTGGTGCTGGTACTTTGTACGAACCTTTATTCTTATCAACTGGCATTGTCTAACATTTTCAAGTGTGTTGATCAGTGTGTGTGCTAAAGATTTATAGAACAGGTAGAGAGACCACTAGTAAAAGGTGCTAAAGTCAAGAAAAGAGTGAAAGTCAAAACCCCCATATGACGAACCAACACCGTTTAATATAATCAATTAGTAATTAGTCGCCAGCAAATATGTAGGTTAGTTGAAATTGTTAAGAAAGTAACCAGTTAAGTGCTTCAATGACACATACCTTTGGGTTTCTCGGGTGCTGGCTTACGGAAGCCAAGCAAGGGTGGTTCTCCACCTGCCTGTAAACTCTTGTAGGCCTGCTTCTGCTCAACAGGACTCAAAGGACTACTCAAAGGTAGCTCCTTTTTGCGAAAGACTAGATTCGAATCACTGGTATAACCAGATTCTTTGGCCAAAGCTCTGAAATGATTCAAATTTATTATTATTATACATATTCCCTTCAACTTTTACATCTGATTTTTCAACTTACCTAGATAAGTTACCCTCAGTGTAGAGTGGCGATAGTTTCGACTGTTCTAAATTCTACAGGGAATCGAAATAAAAATATATTAGAAAGGAATGCCTTATTTAATCATGCTAAGTTTGATATTATTTTTAGTAATTTTATTAAGTGCCTTTTTTGCAATGATGCCTGCCTGCCTATATTTATAGATATTTATAGATAGATCTCTAGTTATAGATTTAATGCGTTGTTGTATATACACTTACGGGAAAATCATCGACGAATTCTATTATAATACGCGGTATGCGTGTATTTTCCCTAAGCCACTATCGGCCATTGAATTATTGATATTTTTGTGTAGGCAGGGAAAGAGAACAAGTTATGGGATAGAAAATTATATAGATCATAGCGGATCATGGAAAATAAAGAGATTTTTCAACTTAAACTTTCTATAAATTCTAACCATAAATTAAGGATGTAATAACTAAAGAAAATTATATAGATCATACCCCGTTAAAGATGTCCATCACTTCGTCCCACCACTAGAATTGTGAATAAGATAAGTATTTTTTTTTTTTTGATTTTTGATTTTTTGATTTTTGGATTTTTGTTGCTGTGAGTTAGAAATATTTAAGGCGAAACTATGTTTAAGTGAGGATGACAATGATTATGACGAAGATGGTGACGGAGGAGTTGGTGAATCAATTTGTGGATAAGGGAAATGGTCTATGATTGTTATCTTTTGAATGATGTGTAAGCGCTATATGTGCTCAGTTATGATGATGAGAATTTGCTAAATTTGTAAATTTTGTACTTACCTCCTTCTTTTCCTTTTCGGAAACCGATGAGTGACCTGTGATATAATTCTCAATGCGACCTGGCTGATTTTTATATGAATTCTGTGCCGATTTTATGGGATTTGGCATAGTACCATATAATCTGAAATTAGTAATAAATAGATAAATTGATATATCAATGGATTATCAATGGGATTATAAAACCATATTATTGACTTACTTCTCGTCCTGATTAAGGTTTCGCACATTAACAGCCGATGATACTGACTGCACTCTATGAGGGTTTTGTGTGCGATATCTTACAGTTGAGTAATCGGAATCGTAATTGGGTTCAGGCTCTGAAACATAACCGTTGCTCTTGTACGATGGTCGAGCTGGATTGGTATATAGGAGAGATTGTTAGGATAATGGAAAATCTAGACAGTTTTACATGCTATATAGTAATATGCTTTGGGTTATTACTTTGTTCAGCGGACATGATGTTAGCAGATCTTGTGTTTGGATGTTCGATTAGATTGGGTTGGGTGAGTAGTAGTAGTAGTAGTAGCAGTAGTTAAAGCCCTTAATACTAGTTTAAAGTTTCTAAGTGTTTAAAGATTCCAAATTGATCAATGGGCTGGACGAAAATAAAATAAAAATGGAAATAGTATCGCATGCTGAATGAAAATAAAATAATAATAATAATAATAAATATAATGAAATTATATAATATTATACAACTACCAATTAGAAAGGGGGTAGGGGAAATAGCGTCACTTTTCAAAGCGATTTAGCTAAGCAGATAAGCAAAAAGCCAAAGATAAACGATCGGGTAAGTTAGCTAATATATATACATATGTAGGTCTAAATAGGTCTAAATAGTAAAAATAGTTTCAAAATTATAGAATCACCTCGGGGACACTTGTAGCGTATCACAAAATCATCTGAGACAAGAAGCGAATGGGTCAATGGCAAGAGAGAAGAATAGGAGAAGTAATTGAAAAGTTAAGAAGGACAGAAAAGAAGTCTGAAGCACTTTGGGATTGAGATATTGGGAAAGAAATAGGATGTGGAAATGATTGGGTTTTTTTTTTTTGTTTGGATATGGACAAATGGAGAATGCTTCAGTTTAATTTAATTTAATTCAATTCAATTCATTTACCGCCATTCTTCTGCTTATGTATCGTCTGATAAAGACGTTTATACCATTCATGTTGATGCGGCTCCTGAACCTCCTGTTTAGAAATTCAACAAGAACATTTAGCAAGCTTGGATGACTATGGGTTTGTTTTTTATTGGAAGGAGATATATATATATGTTCCCTAAGTGCTTTACCGATCTCAGTATAATTGGCATTCCATCGTTAGTCACTGGACCGATGCCCTCATATTGCCGTCGACCTAATTGCGCCATTTTGCGTGGACGATCGTATTCCGTTTCCGGTTCGCTCATATACTCGTGCTTGACTTTGTAGACTGGAAACCGATGAAGATTGTATTTGGAATTGTGTTAAAAGTTAGTTTTTTTCTATTGATTGGTGTTTTGTTCGTAGGGTGGTGGGGGAGGGAAGGGAGGGACGGATACATATCTGCCTAGTGCAGTGCAACAACAACGTGCCACTTTGGTCAATATTTTGGTTTTTGCATTTTTTGTTTTGCTTTTTCTATTTCTCTCTCTTACTTTCGATACTTACTGACTTCATTGGGTCTATAGACTGGACGGCTAGTATCAGACAGTTGGCGTCGTATGAACGGCCTTTGCAGCTCCGATGTGGAAGCCGAGCGTTCAAATGCTTTAAAATGAGAATCACAAATTAGCAAATTGTATCCGACAGATCGAAGGTAACATAATAAACTAAAGCAAAATAAGAGTGAAAACAGAGACAAGCCATAGAAGGGCCAACAAGTAGCAGCAAATCAAAAGAACAATTGGAATCACTGTGAAATGAAATACTTTTGATTTTATCCGAAACACTGGCACTAGGTGCCACTGGGCCGAAGCCAAACTGTTGTACGGAGCAATCGGTCTCAGCGTAATCCGAATTGGAGTTAATAGATAATGGAGCAGGTGGCAACAATGGATAATCCCC
This sequence comes from Drosophila sturtevanti, assembly GCA_018150375.1. Classification (NCBI taxonomy): domain Eukaryota; kingdom Metazoa; phylum Arthropoda; class Insecta; order Diptera; family Drosophilidae; genus Drosophila; species Drosophila sturtevanti. The sequence goes on along the minus strand of JAECWJ010000317.1, from coordinate 10,622,108 downwards.
GTTGGTATAGGACCAATGAGGTGCAGTTTTTGTAGTCTGTTGTTGTTGTTGTTGTTGTTGCTGTTGCTGCTGTTGTCCTTGCAGCGCCGTATATCGTCGTGGCAATGTGGGAGACTCAAAACGCACGGGTCGAAACTCTTTGCGTCCGCTTAAAGCAGGTGAAGGTTGCGGTGTCCAAATGGGATGCGTGGGCGGCGGCGGCGGTGTTGGGGCTCCCACCGACGAAGAGCCAAAATTTAGTTCGTTTGTAGATCCGCAAGGTGTTTGGCTCTTTGGTGTCCACACGCCTGTTGAAAACCAAATTGTTTTAGGCATAAGGGATCGGTTCGATACGAAATGGATCTGAACGGAATGATGGGACTGGCAGACATGACATTTCCAAAGTTCTAGAGATTGAGTTTTGATTTTGCACCTACATATTTCAATTTACACTTGTCAACAAATTTTATGCTCTAATGCTGTTTTCGTTTGCGGTTTCGTCTTTCCGCCCAAAAAGACGAACAACACCAAAAAAAATAAAGGAAAAAAAAGAAAAAGAAAGCAAAAAGACAAATTGGACAAACAAACATAGCGACGTAGAACAGCAATAATTAATACGACGAATACGACCAAGGAAGCCGCCGCCATTTGGCAGACATTCAAAATTTGACACACACAAACAATCGCACACCCAAACACACACACACACACACACATGAGGTAAGAGATGAGTCATGGCATTTGGCGCATGTTTAGAATTCACAAACACACAAATAGATAGAATAGAAAATAAAATTGTAGTTAAAACATAAACACGAGAGATGCTTAAAAAGTTTAGGAAAATAACTGAATGTCTAACATTTCGATAGTTCAACAGAATAATTAAATGTCTCTTGGGCTACTGAAACGACTCTGAGATAGAGAGTAAGCTAAGAATATTCACAACCAATCCTCAAATCAATGTTATGTAAGCGTTACGAAAATTGTGAACTATGAAAAGATAAATCTGAATTCTAGATAAAACGTTCTTGTAGAATCCTAAGATTCTAATAATTTTTGATTCATACTCAATTGGACTTAATTTTCTTTTCTTTTCACAAATTCATTTATTCGATTCCATTTATGCTGCCTAACATTTATGCATTTATAGTGAAACTATTTACACAATATTTTCGATCAACCCTCGTTAACTTTGCAGGTTTTTTGCTGCATCGCCATCGAGAGAAAATAATCATTGATTCTACAGATTTATATGCCACCTGTAAAATAAAAAAAAGTAGAATAGAAAGAAGGGCAGGGCGCATTGCCTCCCCATAGACATTGACACGCATTTCTTAAAGCATTCATTTTCACACACACACACACACACACATCGAATGAGTAGATTTTCTGCAGATTTTCAACAGCTTTCCTATAATGTGAATGTGGGCGTGCTGACGTCTTTATTTCAATCAGCACTTAATTGAATTATACAGAAATGGAATCTGTAAGAGATTATAAACGATTCCTCGGGCTTGTCAATCAAAGAACAATTTCCACTCGCATTTTGCTTTGATTTCCAATTAGATTTTACTTAGTTTTTTTTTTTTGTTTAATTAAAACAGGATACACTCACATGCACACTTACACTTACACACACACACAGAGAGTCACAGGGTTTGATTAGAAGGATCTTTCGTAATGAGAATTGGAGCGTTTTGCTAAATTGAGTTGCTGACTCCGCGCACGGTTCGAAGCGACTGAATTTTGCGTGACACGGCAGTCAAGCAGGCAGACGGCCTTTTCACCAATTTGGAGGAAAAGCGCCAGAAGCAGAGAAAACCAACAGAGTATATACATACATACATAGATAGATAGAGAGAGAAAAACAAAAGGCCACAAAATCACAAACTGACTGACTGACTGTTAAAATGACTAAAAACACACCCAAGTCCCGTCCCCATTTCATTTCAGCGATTTAAATAGAAGATCAATTATACTATATGCCAGCAATCAAATGTGGGAGCAGTGCTCGATCAACCGGAGATGGGTAAAGCAAGAGAGAGGGTAAACCGAGGGGGGGGGGGTGGGAGGTAAGCATAGCTAGAGTTGGGTTCTTTGGAACGCCAATTATGCGTGCAATGCGAAATGGAACGGATGTTCGGACCAACTATATAAACTACCCATAATATAAAAGAACAACAAAAAGACAAAAATAAAAAACGTAAAGTCAATCAAAATGATTCCATTTGCTTTTGTAAAAACAAAAACAAAAACAGAAAATAATGAAAACCAAAAATACAGAAGAAAAATAAAAACGAAAAATAAAACAATTGCGCCGATATTTATTTCTGGCTTGGCTTGACTTGGCTTGGCACTTCCGGTCGCCGCTGCTCATTTCAGAATAAATCGAATGGAAAATTCGCCAACGGAGAAAATGTTATTCCGAGGAGAAAAAAAAAAAACAACGGACGGACAGAAAGAGGTAAAGGTAAACTTGGGTGTGCCTCAAAGAGACAGGGAGAGAGAGAGAGGGAGAGAGCAAAAAAGGAGTGTCAATTGGTTAAAATTTGAAATAACTTTTTGTTCTTATTGATTTGCAAACTAGAAAATCGAAGGAGCGGAATGAGAACCTGCCCTAAGTGAGCATTTAAAATAGCGGAACGACCACAAAGAATGTGGCCCTCCCCACCCCCCCGTCCACTTTTACCTATTTCAATGAATGGCCTTGCTATCAGACACACACACACACACACACAGACAGAGAGACTTATGGAACAGAATGTGCAGCGAATTTGGTGTAGGTGTAGATTAGAAATTAGAAACAACCTGACCTGAACCTGGACCTGGACCTGGGTGCGTGTGCCCATTTGTCATTGATTTGGAAGTATAGTCACACACACACAGTGGGTGGGGGTAGGGTAAAGGGTAAAGAAAAAAAAAGGGTGTGACAGACATTGTGAGGCATTGTTTGTGTTTGCCAGCAAATTAAGAGGCATTCATCGAAGTGATTTATGTGGAATGCTTCACTCCATTCACATTCAGTGTCTGAGTCTGAGTCTGAAGAATTTATTAAGTGGAGAAGAGATGCAAAAAAAAAAAATTAACTGAAATTGACGTCCACTAATTCTGCTACTTGGAAAGAACATTGAAGTAAATTTTGGTGTCCACACAAATGGTTCTAATCCTGGTCTCACTTCTTGGAGATTTTCTTTAAGTACCACTTAAAACTATTTCCCTTTAGATTGGAGATAAGATAGATCTGAAAAGCTTTATATTGTTAATTCATTTGTGATATATGTCTATATACTTATATATATACATATGTCTAACTACCGATTAATTCTATCTCACTGATTGATACATCAAGTTGAATAATGAGATCATAAAAATGGTCAATTAAGATAATAATACATGGATATATTGCTAATTCCCGCTGGATACGTCATTTATAAAAATAAACTGAAATCCCCGATATTTGACAGTTAACATAATCCAAGCAATACAATTTTAAATCAGTTTTCATTCAAAATTCATATACGGCTTTTCGTTTGTTTTTTTTTTTTTTTTTTTGTTCAAGTTCAACTGAACGAATTTTTTATAGGATGAACAACGATAAATTATGTCCAGTCACTAAAAAGTCGCCACATTTATATCTTTGGTAGTTGTTGTCGCTTTTATTATTGTTGTTGTTGGTGCTGTTGTTGTTGTTGCTGTTGCTGTTGTTGTTGTTGTTGTTGTTGTTGTTGTTGTTGTTGTTGTTGTTGTTGTGGTTGTTGCTGTTGTTGTTTTTGGCGGTTCGCGGCAAGGCGAGAGAAACATACGCGACGGCAGTTTTAAAAATAAAACAACATACAAATTAATGCTTTAAATAAATATAAAAAGCGCCTACATAGAACATCATCGGGCCCAAGAAAATCAAAAAAAGATTATATCATATATAAGACAAACAAACTTTACCTATATAGCATATAACTGTATATATGTACATACATATATACATATATATATAAATATCTATCTATATATCTATGTATGCATATATCTATTTCTAAAACCCAATCAAATGTGATGAAAATCAACATGAAGAATATCGGCGCCATTAATTTGATGGATTAGCTAAAGGAGCTAAGGCGACGCCCCCATATAAACTCTTAATTATACTATACAATCCTATATATGTATGTATGTATAAATGGAATCAACCTGACCGTCGTCAATAGCATTTTTTTAATGCTGACATGGTCAAAATGTTTTATGCCCCTCTCCTCAAACGTTGCCACCATCCTCCCCTTTGGGTAAACTTTCCATCTGCCTCCACCATCTGCTTTGAGTTTATAGTTCAGTTTTATTGGACACTGTAAAAGGCTTTTGGGTTTTTAGCGGGGGCGTCTCCTAGCACATTGCAAATATTGTAATAAATATTGCTCACCAAATTTTTCTATTGTACGTCATTTGATAAATTTAGCCAGCTAAAAATTTCCAGCTATTTGTTGTTTGCTTAAATCATGTGGAAATTTTGTTATTTGCCTCAATTAGCATTAACTAATACGAAATATTTTAAATAAACAAAAGTCTACAAGTCTACAATTGGCTGGCTAGAGGAAACGGAAAAAACATAAACTTTATATACCCATAGATTTTCCCATGATTGAAAAAGGTGTGAAAGAAAATTTATTTAATTAAAAATGTATGTTCCTCATGAAATATATATTATATATAATATAAGTATATAATTCAGTCAGTTTATAATTGCTTGAATCAAAGAATTCGTCAAGCTGCTGCCATATCAAAGACTTTTTTCTTTCCGGCCCCATTGAAAATGTCATGTTTGCCATTTATGAATGTCACCAACAACAAGAAAAGTTGATGAAAGGAGAGAGCGAGAAGGGGGTTGGGGGAAAAAGTGTGGGATGTGGGAAACGAGAAGCTGCATTTTCACACGAACAACAATTTTACCTGAACCCGTTGGAGCGCGTGCTTTGAATTTTGGTGCAAACATTGTTGTTGTTGTTGTTGTTGTTGTTGCTATTGGTGTAGTTTCTGAAATAATTATAAACAAAGAACTTCACGAATTTTTTCCCCACTTTGCCACTTCACTTTACATAGAAACAAGTGTAATACACTTGTCCGCTGCGGGTTGGAGAGAATAAACCAAATCAAATGCTCGACTAACCCTGCCCCATATTTTCAGCTCGTTAGATAGCGAAACGGAAAAACGAAAAATGGAAATATATAGAACTGAAATCTTTATTCTTTTTTTCAAAAAATTTTTTCTATATTTTCTTTTCGTTTTTCATGCGCCTTGACGTTGCTCACACGACTTAAACACGACGACGACTACGAGTAAGAATTTTTCTCATCCAACTTGCTTAAATTTTCTTTGGGCTTTTCAAAAATACAACAACAAGAAGAAAGAAAAGCGAATCGAAAGAACCAAAAAAAAAAAGCAAAAAAATTATTTTAAACGAAACAAAAATCTCAATTTGTGTGTGAGTAGACAAACAACAAATTTGTTGAATGTTCTAGTTCAAGAAAATTATACTTTTTCTTCTTCTCAGTATAAACAAATAATCTATGCTTAGGTAAACAGAGACATCAGTTAATGAGAGAAAGAGAGAGAGAGAGTCAATAAGGGACAGAGAGAAAGAGAGAGAGAGAGAGAGTAGCAGACTGTGAGTGAGAGAAAAATCTCTGTTCAAGTGGTCTATAAATTAAAGATAAAGATAAACTGACCAAAAAGATTTTTCATTTCCATGGCGGCTGTTTTTGTTGTTGTTGTTGTTGCTGCTGCAGTTCACTTGGCGTATACATAATTTTCTAGGCAGACCAAAAAGTATAGCATACTTCTTGGCTGCCTGGGTAAATTTTCAATCCAATTAAAAATAGAAAATGTTAAAAACTTTTGAATAAATAAAAAACATTAAAAATTTAGAAAAAATTATAACAGCTCGAATGAGTTCAGCTAATGAGGAGGGAACAATATTTGAGCAGCTGCACTCGTCAAAAATCCAATTCATGTTTTTGTTGTTAGGGGAGATTACGATTAGAGGACAAGAAATTAGAAAACACACAGACAAGAAAGACATAGGGAATAGATGGCAGTTTTTCTGGTTGGTATCGGGGTATTTGAAATCTCACACACCATTGGCATAGAGAAAACCCTTGGCCAGTTGCAGTTCATTGTCAATTTCCTTAAGCAGATCGCTCTCAGACCAGCTGCGTCGCTTCTGTTGTTGCTGCTGCTGTTGGTACTGATGATGTTGCTGTTGGTTGAGTAGAAAGCGCGTCTGCTTTTGTGGGCGTGGCCGCATTTTTACATTCATCGTTGCAGGCAGATGCGCTAAATTACAGCATGTTCAGTTAGTTTTTAGTTCTCTTTCTACAGTTTTTTTTTCTTTTTTGTTTTTAAACAATTTTTTTTTATTACAATTTTTGCTCATGCATTTGCCTCTTTGCTCAATTGTCTCTCGCTGTCATTTTATTTTCTGCGATTTTGTCATCATCATTTTCATTACACTATATTTTGCGCTCTTATTGTTTTGCACAAGCAATTCGTCTGTTCTCTGCACTTTGTTTTTGCACCACCCTCCCCTGATCCCTCCCCTCCCTTCTCCCGCATGCAATTGCTTGGAATTAATTAAAATTTCCGCTTAATCGCCTTGTGCCTTTTTCTTTTTTCTTTTTTTTTTTTTTTTTTTGCAATTCGCCTGGCCTCTTCTTAGCAATGGAAAGGGGATGGGGCTATGAGATAAGCCAACGGACCAACATGGACTCAATTGCCTTAAGTAGAACAAATTCGCTATATAAAAAGGGGGATAAGAGGCCACTTAAGAGGGTTTTGCTATATGAAAAGCCGATTTTCTAGACATTTGAGCGTAGAGAGTGTAATGTAAGTTCAACAATAAAGCAAAAGCGACACTGGACAACAAAATTTGTACGGCACCATGATTAGCATTTGCTTCAGTTCATGAATTGCTACAAATTTTGTTGTCTAGTGTAAATCATTGGCGTTGTATTTAAAGCTTACTAATTAGACATACAATAATTACAATTAGTTGATGAAACGCTTTCATAATGAGATATATATATATATATATAAATAAATACGTATAAACAGACATAGATAGATAGATAGTAAGTTCAATTCATTGGGTTAGTTTGTTCTGAAAACTAAGTAGATAATGTACATGCAATAATATCAAAACAAACAATTCTCGGTTTTGGTTAATCAAATATTCAATTTTATTAAACATTAAACAACATTATGATTATTATTATTATTGTTTTTTTTTTGTTTTCTTATTATTTTCGTTTTTTGAATGTCAAACAATTTCACAAAGACAAAGAATTTTTTTTATTTATTCAATTTAAACCAAAGATTGAAATAAATATTTCCATGCTGCATAAGTGAATTCTATTCTAAGGAAATTTTGTTTTTAAAGCATTGGTTTATTTTTATATTCTTTCTTGATTTGTTTCTGATCGTTATTGATCTGGTTCCGCGTTAGCAAAGGTTTTGATTGGGTTCAAAGTTTCGCCAATATTTATCAAATTCTTCAAAGATTTTTGAACGAAATGGGGAGCTAAAGAAGTGGTCATTAAAGCTGCTGGATATGGGTGAATTCCCGTTAATAGTATGCCTTGCGGACGTCGATTCTGATGTGGCTGTTGTTGTGGTTCTTTTGGTGTTCAAGTTGGACTTGGAGTTGGAGTTGGAGTTGGAGTTGTCTGGGCAATCTGTTTCTGTAGGCGCACACAATGGACACAATATGTAGAAATAGAGATGGAAATATACAAAAGAAAAGAGAGAGAGAGAGAGAGAGAGAGAGAGACAGAGAGACAACAGACAACAACGAGTATTTACATAGGGATAAGGAGAATGTGCGTGAAAAGATGTGACCATATACCATGTGAGAAGGATTGATGGAATAGAAGGAAGTGAGGAAATCGGATTAGGTACAAAAATTTTGTTTCACAAAATGTTGAATAAAATATTCGTTAATTGCGCTCTGTCGTTGTTTGGGAATAAACAAAAAGTCTACCTCATAAAAATGTTTTTATGTAGATTTTGTGTAGCACCCATAAAGGAATAATGTGCAAATGTGTGAGATAATGAGATAATTTTACCATATGCCAATGTGTAGAGGGATGTGAAAGAAAAGATAAAATGAAGACTAATGATTTTTTAAAAGTGATTAAATTTGAACAAAATTTGTATTGCTTAAAACAATGGCAAAAGAAAATCAAATAGTTTTCCGAAAAATTATTTCTAACTGAACTTATTCCAAGCTGTCAGCAAGGATAAGCCAACCAAAAGGGCAGTGCCTAGAATGGTTCCAGCTACAGAGGAGTTGTCCTCATTGGCAGTAGATGTAATTATCGGAGATTGATCTTCAGCTACTACTAAAGATGGTGATGAAGATAAACCTTTGTTAGGGGAACCACAACCAATTAAAGTATCAGTATCAGGCGATTTGGATGAGGAGGAGGAAGTGGAGTAGCGGGAACTAGTTGCAGAAGCTGTGGCATCGTCAAGTGATATATTTTGACTAATCAATTTCGCTGTATTCGAGCGACAACGATAACGTTTAACTGAAGGAGTCTTCGCCCCTAACTCCTCTTCGAACTCACCCTGGACTGAAGGCGGCAAACGGGACACCTTGTATGTCTTCACAATGCTGCTCTTCTTAGTGGCACTCGAATGGGAATTGTCCGTGTAATCCTCTCGCTTTTCCTGCTGTTCATGATGCTCCATTTGGCCACCATCGGGCAATTGTTCCTGCGTAGAGAACTTGGCGAATTCCCTCAAGTGCCGAGGAAGTTGACGTAGATTTGCCTCCCTTTGTCCTTCGAGTACATGGACCGATGCTTCTGGTTCCGATTCAGGGCCACTTAAACCTCCCCTTGCCTGAGGTTGGGACTCAGCTCCACTCTCCCAATCGCTATCCGCTGGCATAGATAATTTATGGCGGCGTTCCTTAACGCGATTTAAGAACTCATCACTGATGTTCGCCTGCTCCGTGGTCAAGTGTTCGGGCTCATCTTCAATTTTCGATATCTTGATGATCTTTTGATGTTTTCTCTCCTCACGCTCAGCCATTTTGTTCATCCATTCCTCAGCCATCTGTTGTCGGAACACCTCATCCTCACTCAAAGTGGGTAACTTTTGAGATGGACGATAGCTTTCTCTACGCTGTGAGGGATTTATCACAGGAGCACGTTGCATTTCCTCCATAAGGCGGCGACGTTCATGCTGCAAACGTTCCACCTCCAATTTCAGCTCTTCCTCTTTGGATAGGATGTATTTTAGCTGCTGCTCGTGAAGCTCTCGTGGTAGGGATGAGCGTCGCTGTTGTCTATCATAGGCGGGAGGTGGTGGTGGTACTGGTTGTGGTGGAGCTGGACTAGTCCCTCTTCTTGAGGTTGTGCTTATATAAGTAGGATTTGGATTGCGTTCAATTAGGGAGTAACAACTGGCATATTGTGGACGTTGCTGCTGCTGCTGAGGAGCCTGATTAAGCATAGGTGCATGAGTCCTGCGTCCACCGTAGGCATTAAAGCTATCGTAGCTAGTAAAGGAACTCAAATCATTGGAACTGGCGGATAGAAGGCGAGGTGCTCTAATGCCGCCATGATTAGGTCTTTGTCTTTGATAGCATATTTCCACTTCTCTGGCAAAGGGTCGTGCTATATTCTCTGAATAGCCCAAATCACTGGCATAACGTGACCAATCATCTTCCTCCTTATAGACACCAGCAGATGTATGCGGTCTAATGGGAACCTCATTCAGATTGCATAAAGATTCGGAGCGTCGAGAGCGCGAATTTGTTTCCATTTCGATGGGTATTTGATAGGTCTTTGGCTCTACCGAGGACATGCGCTCCTGACGTGAACGGGCGGAGCGTTCTATTTCCCTTTCCAGTTCCTGCATATGGGCATGCCTTTGTTGTTTTAGCTGATTTAATTGCTGTTGGCCTTGGCTAGATGATTTTTGTGTCAAACCACTGAGATCGTAGAGAGAGGCAGATTTTTGGCGATGCTCGCGCGTTGATTGCAATTCCTGATTCAACTGCTGTGAGAGTCTATCAAAGTCCTTGAAGACATTATCATTATCCAAGCCAGGGACACCCTGTCCAATGGCATCCACCGCTGCCTTGGCACGTTGCCGAAATTCCTCATAGGTGGAAGAGCTGTTGAGGTTGCTAATGTTGCTGTTGCTGTTGCTCTCCTCTTTAGTTTGGCTATTTTTAATGAAGACGTCATCCTTAATGAAAGTGTTGGCCTGAGTGGAACCATTTAATTTTGTCTCTGACATCATGGGCGGCGGTGGTATAGGTGGCGGTTGTATCTCATCCTCTTTATATTCTTTTTTAGCCAAACCCTTATCACCCTCTTCTTTCTTCTCATGACTGGAATTGCTTATATCATAGATCACTTGACCATTTTCAGTTCTCTTCTTCGATTCATATGATTTTGTTTCTATATTTGAGTAACGTTTACTTTGACTCGGATTTAGTTTCAGCTCTGGAAAATGATTGCACTCATTTTCGATATTTGAGAAACGTTTTCGTTGTTCCGCAAAAATGTCACCCTGTTGCTGGAGACTGGGAAACATGCGTGCCAATTCACTCTCCATCGAAGAGGGAAATTTACTATTGGTGGTGCTATTGTTGGCCGTGGTGGTGGTGCTTGACATTTGACTACTAGTGCTGTGACTCGACTGTTGCTGTTCGACTGTTTGCTTTTTGGGTTTATTTTCAATTGATGATGTTGCTGCCGTTGCCGTTGCCGTTGAGGTTGCTGCTGCCGTTGCCTTGGCTGCCGTTTCGGCACTCTTCTTCGGGACTGGTGGCGGTGTGGGCGTCAGGCTCTTGCGCAATTCTCGCATTTTGGCTGCCATATTGAGCATTTGCTGTTGTTGTTGCTGTTGCTGTTGTTGTTGCTGCTGCTGTTCTATTTGCTTCTCATTGTCGATGACTCTCACTTGTTCTTTGGTTAGTTCATTATATCCACGACGTTCCATAAACTTTTGATGATCATCTAGCAGCTGATCAGCTTTAGGTTGCTGCTGTTGTTGTTGCTGTTGCTTATGTGCCTCTTGTTGTTGTTCAATAAGCACACGCTGAGTAGGTGAAAGGCATACCAACAATTTGGGATCCGCTTCGGTTGGAAGACCCAGCCAGGCGGAAGTTGAATTGATTTTTTCATTCTCATCTTTTGTGGACAATTGTAGTTCCTTGATGTGAGGTAAATCCGGCATGGGATATGGCATATTGTTAACTTTATCCTTGGCTATATTCTGAGCAACACTGGCTAATTCCTCCAATACTTGTTCTCCATATGGCATAGATGCCAATGTTTCGGTGCATAAGAATCGAAGTTTCTTAATCGAATCCAATTCAGGAGCGTCTGCAACTAGATTAATAGTTTCCTGTGATGTCTCTTGTTCTGTTTGTTGTTGTTGTTGTTGTTGTTGGTGCAGCTGCTGTTGCTGCTCATGTTGTTGTTGTTGGTGTTGCTGTTGTTGTATGGGAAGTGGTGGTATGGGCGGTGGAGGTGGTGAGGCCATATTAATGGCTGTGCATTGACTGTGTTGTGTACTATCAGAGCAATGTGATTCATTTGATTCTTGTCGATTAAACACAAAACCGGAAATTAGTGGAAGCTGTGATGTGTTAATGTTAGTGACCACACTGTGGGACTGTGAGGAAGGCGGTGGCGGTGGTCTGGGCGGTGGTGAGGGTGAACGAGGCTTTATACCATTCTGATTCCCGTTATCGATTATTTCCTCTTCGCGTCGCGTCATTTCGATTAATTCGCGCACTTTATCCATATTCCGTACGAAGTGCTCGCGCGTGGCCGCCAGCGATGAAGCAGCCTGCAAACTGACGGAATTTTCTTTAGACTCGTTCGACTCGGTTTCCTCTCTTGGTGGCGTGGGCGTTGTGGGTGAGAGAGAGCCATCTGGTCGATGGGGATGGTTAACAGGTGTGCTCTCTCGACTCTCATTGGCCTCCCCTTCTGTTTCGCCTTCTGTTTCGGTTTCGGTTGCCGGTTCTGTTGTTGTGGTGCTGCTCATCTCATCATCATGACTTTTGCTACCTTCCATTAATTTTGTAGCATCCGTATCCAAGTCAACTAGAGTTCTTTCAGCCAAAGCAGCTGCCTCCTCCAGTTCTAATTCTAATTCCAAATCAGACAAACTACTCGATGCCGATGAGCTTAAGTAGACCAATTCAGCTGCCTCCGACTGGGGGGATAGGGCACTTTCCAGTCTTGTACAGCTTTCTAAATCATCTGAGGATTGCTCCACTAAACGAGTTTCGAGCATTAGGGCAATTGGTTCCTCCCTACGCTTATGACGGCGACTGAAATCCAATTGAGATTTTGGAAACATTTCATTGGCCTTGGCCGTACGCTGGCCAGAAGAGGTGGAGGAGGAATTTTGATTATTTTTAGCATGGAGTGGATCACCCAATGCTGTCGACCCCTCGCCATTCTCCTCCAGTATGCTGTCCAAATAGCGCGGACTTAGCAACTGCGGCAAAAAGTGCGTCTCCAAGGCATTACGCTTTTGAGCGCGCTTCTGACGCAGTTGCTCCTGTTGTTCGGTACGACTAATGGACGGCAAATCTGGCGAAGATGCTGTCTTTGGGGTTGGAGTTGAGTTAGTGCCTTCTGTTTCCGATTCCACTTCGCTCACCAGCGGCGATTGTAATGCTGGATAATTGAATTCTCCGGAACTGGCATCACTATTCAATTCCAGCTCTTGGATTTGTATGCCGCTAGAGAATTTCAAAAATTGACTTGGTATCAGATCTTTGGTGGTCTTTGGTGATGGCGATTCCACCAAATAACGAGGAGGTGGTGAAAGAGTGCCAGTGCTATTGCTGCTGCTGCTGATTGGTGCTGTCGTATTAGCGATGGATGTGCTTCTGGTGATCGTGTTGTTGGTGGTGCTGCTAATCTCCTCAATTGTTGGCTTACCTTTGTCATCATCGGTTTCAATGTGAATCTGATGGATGATTATCTTATGACTTCGTTGCAGCGGTGGTGATTGCTGCGGTGCTTCTTGCTCCACGTGAATTTTATGAATCAATTCCTTAGGCTGTCCCTGTTGCTTTGATGCATAGTGAGGCAGCTCTTGTTGCAATTGCAGATATTGCAGCTGTTCGTTTTCGAATTCCTGCAATATCTTTGCTTCTTCCTGCGCTTGTAATTCTTCTTTTTGTAGGTCTAATTCCGATAATTCTCCTTTTAAAGGACTCTGTTGCTCCTGTCCAGGTTGCTGAGGAGTATTTTTTTGGTCTATTTTTTGATTACCTTCTGATTGTTGGTCTTGTTGAGGTTGAGGTGTCTCTCTGGATTGCTCATGTAATTCATGTTGCCGATGCTCCTGTTGTTGTTGTTGTTGTTGTTGTTGCTGCTGCTTGGAAGTTTCTGAACACTCCGCCTCCAGTTGCAGTACTTGTTGCTCTTGCGTTGCATCTTCTGATGGTTTTTCTTTCGTCTGCTGTCTTTCTTCTTCTTCTTCATTTTCTTGTTTCTGCTGAGGAAGATTTTGTGCAAAATCTGTTTCATCTTCTGTTATTATATGATGCACTATGACCTTGACCTGCCGTGGACTGCCGGGTGGTTTTTCAATTACATTTGATGACTTTTCCACTGGCTGTTCTTGGGGTTCCTCCGATTTTAATCGTTTTTCCTTCTGATGTTTGGAATTTTTCGCTCCCATTTTATTATTGTTGCTCTGGTTGATGTCGTCGTCGTTGCTGGATTGTTGTTCTTGTTGTTGCTGTTGCTGTTGTTGCTGTTCTGCACTCACCACATCCGCCTCAACTGTCACTCTATTCGCCTCTATCTCTTCGTTGTTGGGGTCCTCCGCTAGAGTCTGCTGAGCATTAGAAGTATTGCTACTGCTCGATGACCCATTTGAAATGATGCCAGAATTTCCATTTTCATCTAATGTAGATAATAACACTGACGTTTCCACTTGTTGTTGCTTCTCCTCCTCCTTGTTCTCCTGCTGCTGCTCCTCCTCCTCTAGTTGTTGATCTTGTGAATCCTGTTGCTGCTGCTTCGTTTGCTGTTGGTTCTGATTTTGATTTCGATTGCGTTTATTGCGATTTCGGTTCCGATTACGATTGCGATTATTTGGCATTGTCTAGGTCACTAATAATGCAAATTTATTTTTTGGATTTTTCTTGTTTTTTTTTCTTCTTTTTTTGTTCTTTTCTTGTGTGCTTGTTTGTATGTGTTTAAAGTGGTTTTTATTTGTGTGAGAGTGATTACGCATACGACCCGTTTGCCTGTCTAGATCTAAATTATTTCTTATTCCTATTCGTCTTTTTTTTCTTCTCTGTTTCGATTATCGTCGTTGTCTTCGTCTTCGTATTTATTATTTCTTTCTTTTTTTGTGCCTTGCTTCTTTTGTGTGTGTCACTCGTCGCCAACAAAACACAACTAAAACTGAACTGAACTGCCGGCAGCCAACCTACAACGGCAACGGGAACGGCAACGGCGACGGCGACGACGACCGGCAAAAACAAAATATAAAAACCTCAGCGCCAGCGTCAACGTTGCTCATTTTGACCGCTCCGCTCCGTTCTGACCCGTCTCATCCACCGCCTCCCAAAAACAAAAAACCAAAAACCAAAAAAAAAAAAAAATAATGAAAAATATTGACACGCGTCTTGCCCGCGTTGCGCGCGTTGCAGCGGCGCTCACACCGAAAGAATCAAGAAACAAAAAAAAAAACAACAACAACAACAAAAGGAACTCGCGTCAAAATAATTTCAATTTTCGAAATGTTTGGCCAAATTATTTTGCGTTTTAAGATTTTTATTTTCGCTCAACTTTCGCTTATGTCAAAAGACATTTTCATTGAATTTCCTTTTTCAATTTAATCATGGGAAAAATATTTATTTGGCGTTTTTCCGTTTCTCGACTTTCGGTAAGCGGCTCGACTCGGGCAACTGACGGACAAGGAATGGGCCAGGGTAGCAGCAGCTGGTAGCAGAAGCATAGCAAATGAGTTACACAGGCAACATCAGCAGCAGCCGCAACAACAACAGCAACAGCACCAACATCAACACAAACAACAACAACAACAAATCGGGAACTCATAATGATGTTGCTGTTGATGTTGTTGCTGCTGTGCCCGATCCACAATTTTAAAAATATACAAATTTAAGAGTAAGTAAAAAATTAAAGTTAGAAAGAGAGAGAGAGACCGAGTGAGAAAGAGAGGCATAGACAGAGAGAGAGAGAGAGAGAGAGAGAGAGGGAGGGAACTTTCGCTGGCATCATGTGTGAGTAGAATGCAAACTAAACAAGAGAAAAAGGGTGTATCGGGTATTTCGCCTTCTTCTCCTGTAGGTCAATGCAATTTTCAAATTGAAAAAACCAACAACAACAATTCAATATAATATTGAAAAATAAAAATGTGGGATAATAAACAGAATTTCTTGGCCAGATTTGTTGAGAATATTATATTTTTGGAACATTCATAAATTTTAATGCACAAAGACAGATTTTCTTTTTGAAATAAACACACAAATAAATACACTCGGAGAAACGAAGAATCATATAATACATATATTCATTGGATTGAAACATTCGTGACTCAAATTTGTTGGTCAGTATTTTCAATATTTTTCTAAACTTTTTTTCAAGTGCCATAGAAAATATCGTTTCTTAATTTTCTTTTATATTCGTTTAATACTTGCTAATAAATTACTGCAACAAATTTCATTTCAATTTTTAAAAATTTTATTTTTTCCATTGAAATATCAGGAGAGTGTTTAAAGTATTTTTGGGATTTTGATTTTCAGTAAAGTTTATTCAAGTTAAACATCTCAATCTTCCATCACATTTTTTTATAGCATTCCTTGTTTGTACCTTTTAGTAATCACTGTGTTTAATTTATATGCTATATCAGTCATCGATCGTAATCTGTCTATATCCAATTTCAAATATGCCCAAAACACTTTGCAAGGCATTCGAAAAGAGCAACGGATCACGGAAATAGTTTTTGTTAGAGATTTGAGTTTTGTCTATACAAAACGTAAAAGGAAGGAGAATGAGAGAGCGAAGGGAAGGGAGGATTGAGGGTTGAGGGTAGGTATAACTTATGGCATTTTCAAGATATTTTTCGTGCGTAATTTCTTTTGATTTTGGTTTAATATATTTTTGTTTTTTTTTTTTTTTTTTGCTTCGAGGTTTCCTTTTCTTTTCTTGTTTTTGTTTCATATTTGTGGGCTGGCGGGCTGGCTGGCTGATGTGTGTACTCTTGAATACAGTTTACGAGTTCAAATTGAAGCATATTATACATATATATGTATGTATATATGTATGTATGTATATGTATATAGACCAGATATGTATATACATATGTATACTACATATATCTAATGTGTGTGTATACTGGGCCATGCGGTTAGTAGAATTTGCTTTTATTTTTAAAAAAGATACTTAATGGATTTCAATTTTTTTTTGATTTTCTGTTTCTCTTTCTCTCCTTTTCTGACACTCTCTGACTCACTTGGCTAGTGAGAGTGAAGTTTGTGTCAGGTGCCAGACGATGACTGCAACACGTGATGCATAGTGCATGATTATGTAATAGTTGCATACAACAACTGCAGCACAAAACAACTATAACAACAACCGCAACAACAACAACAACTTAAAAATAAAGCCCCATCCATCGGTTGGTTCACTTAGCATTTGCTACCTAATTAAAAACCTATTAAAACTGCAATTTCCTTTACCTTCGGGCTATTGCTCATAGACAAACATAGAACTCTCGGCACAAATGGCTTGATTTCCGTTTACTTTTCCCCGATTTAGCTATATGTGCCTCACCCCCTTACCCCTTTAGGCCCCATTCTTTGGATATTTTTATGGCACCTTTTGTGGTTTTTTCTACAGTTGAATGGTTAGCAAACAAAAAACAATGGAAGGAGAAAGAGAGAGAGAGAGAGAGAGAAAGACTGAGGGTGAGAGAGAGAAAGACTGAGAGTGAGAGAGAGGGGGCTGAGAATATGTTTTACTATTTGAATTTGTAAGTGCTTTTAGATTTGTTTAGGTAGTTTATTTTTAAACCGACAATCGGACATAACGAGATATTGATATCTGTGCACTAACACACATTCTCCATGAAATTATCTTCACTTACTCAAATTTTTGATAATGAATTTTCTTTCTAAATTGAAATAAAGTTGGCAAATTGAATTCAATTCAAGGGATTCAAAGACAACTATATAATATAATGCGGTCAAGTAATTTGAGAAAATATGTTCATATATCATTCATATGTATATTCATTATAGATATTAACATTAAACAAATTCATTTCATGAAAAGTTATTATACTATAAACTAGGAAACTAAATACATTCGATCCCCATTCGATTCTGTCTTTAATGTTATAAATCTAATTTGCATCACACAATCGAAGGGCATTCACATTTCGGCTTTGTTCGTTTTTTGTTTTTGTATTTTTTCTGTTTTTGGTTGCTCACATTGTTGGTTTGTTGTTGCATTGTTGTTGTAGCTAATTAGCATAGATTTTTGAACATTTGAGAATTTTGTTTGTATTATTGTTGTTGCCTCTTTAGTCATGTTTACGTATACGTAATTTATTTTGGACAACATTCTCTTTCTCTCTCCCTCCCTCTCTCTGTTAGAGCAAGTGTGATTCTCACTCTCCTCTCTCTGTTGCTCTCTTTCTCTCTCGCAGTCTGTCTGTCTGACTGTCTGTAATACAAACTATTCATTCTATCACACACACAAACAGAACTCAACACATACACACATACATATATGTATGAAAATGTTTAGTAAATTAATTTATGAAGCGCGCGAGCCTCAATTTGCCACCCACCAACAGCAGCAACAGTAATCGAAGAGGGGAATCTTTTCTATTTTTTTTTGTATTTTATTTTACTTTTCCTCTGACGTCACGTTCAGGTCAAAATCGGCCTGGTGTGAGTTAATTGCAATATTAGAAATTATCAAAACGCAGGCAGTCGGCGGCGCGATCTTTAAAGTGCCGCTAACATGGGCTGACTGAACAGGCAAGAAAAATAGCAACAAAAAAAACTGAATAGAAAATAAAAAGGGGGCCGATATTGCAGTTGGGTGCCAAATACAATGACAACTCACTGTGTCTCTGCACAGTGGAACCGAAAACCAACAGACCGCTCTTAAATACAGCAAACAACATAACGAGTAGTTCCACTTCTTTATTTTTTTTCTAATTTTTATTTTTTATTTTTGTCATATCTAACTACATGTGTTTATTTCTTTTTTCTTGCTTTGTCTCCCCTATTTTTTTTTCCTTTTGGTTTTTTGGTCGGGCCGTGTGGCTTGTCTTATCTTTTGTCGTGCCTAAAAATCGAAAATGATCTCATATCATTTTATTATAAATATTCCAATTTGCCCTTTAGCATCCAAGTGTTGTAAGTTTAGCGCGTAATTGCAAAAGTTTGCCACCCTCGCGTAAATAAACAAACAAATTAACTTCGTTTGGGGTCGGAAAATTGCGTCAGATTTCAGCAGAAAGAAAAATACACATACAAACACACACACACAAGGGGGGGAAAAAGAAGCAATACAAACATTGAAGAATAAAAAAAAGAATATAGGGGAATGTTATTTATAAACCGGACAAATCGATCGATCGATTAACAACTGAGCAAACTACAATCTCGATTGTGTAGTGCAGTGTAATGCGAAAGCGGACGCGCTTGTTGCGATCGGACACAACGTCAAAGTCGAAGTTCTAATGCCAAACTGAAGCTTTAGCGGAAGCTTTTGCGGTTGCTTGTGTCACCCACCTGGCAGCAGCAACAACCAATAACAAAAGCAAATCAAATGATAAGTTTTTTTTGTATTCTACATTACCCTTTACCATTGATAGGGTTACTTTATTTCATCATTCAATTTAAATTATTAAAAATTAAAATTAAATGACTTTTAAGTAGACAACATTTCTTTCAAATGGATTTAAAAATTGAAATTAAATAGGAAAGAAATAATTTTTTAATAAAGATAAGTTAAAATCGAATTGATGGAAGCTGCAACATTTTGAGATTGATCAAAACTAACTGTGAGATAGATAATCTAGATAATATTACTATACCTATCATCAGTTTGTATTATATTTATTAAACTCCATTGATTAAAATTTTAAAGAGCATAGAAACGTCTTTATAGTTCCAGTTGGTTCTCATCCCGGTATTTTTTTTTTTTGGTTTCTTTATTGTTCCTTTTTTGCCAAAGTCGTTAACTGTTTGTAATTGTTCTGGTCTCACATTCTCTTTCTCTTTTCTGCCTCTGCAACTCTTTCTTTCTATCTCTCATTTCCTTCATATTCTCTATTTCTGCTCTCTCTCTCTCAAATCGATTTTCAAGCTTTATCTTTTGAATATTGCTGAGCACTTGGTATAACCAAATAAAAAACTTCTGGCATTTAGCCAACTTTCTGTCTGGAATCAATTGGAAACCAACAACTTCCAAACACATTAACATCAGACGGAACCGGGACCGGGACCGGGACCTTTAGTTAACCATCAATTAAGTGAAACAATCTTTGACTTCAATGAAATCATAAGCATAAATATAGGAGCTAAAAATGTATGTACATATGTATATATCGTGTATAAACTAAAATAGGAATCGGAGTCTCCTGACAAAATGTTAACTTATCACAAACACACACACATACAAACACACACACACACACCGATACAGAAAACAAAAAAGCAACAGCGATAATGTTAAAAATTTGCAATTAAATGAAATCATATCAGTGTTTATTTAAGCACTTTTGATTATAATTTACCTAAGAAATTTAAGGTTACAAATAATATGGGAAAACTTGGTTACTGTCGATTATTATACAAAATGCAAAGAAAAAGTTGTTAATTGCATTGACATTGAAATTTCAATTGGCTAAAAAGAAATTTTGCCAAATATTAACAAAAGATCAGCTGTCAGTTGTGGCAAAATAACAACAAGAATAACAACTTTATATCAGCGATATATATAGGTAATATATATATGTATATGTGTGTATTCATATATATATTCATATATGTATATGTACAATAGAAATCATCATAAAGAAATAATAGCCAGTTTTAAAAGGCAAGTTTATTGGTTGTAGAAGAGAAACACTCGGTTATGGTGACAAGTGTGGGCGCTACTGAAACAACTTAAAATGAAAATCAACACCCAAAAAATCACTATATAGATACATAAAGATGAACAAATATAGTAAATGCCATAATAAATAAGTTAAATGTGTTAGGGAAATCGAGAAATGTTTGTTTAAATATATCCAAGTAGATCGCCTTAAATATTCTTCACTTGATGTCAAGTTTCGCTCAAATCAAACCGTATGATATCGGATAATCTGATAGATCAGAATGTAAATGTACTAGCTTTGAC
This sequence comes from Drosophila sturtevanti, assembly GCA_018150375.1. Taxonomy (NCBI): domain Eukaryota; kingdom Metazoa; phylum Arthropoda; class Insecta; order Diptera; family Drosophilidae; genus Drosophila; species Drosophila sturtevanti. The sequence continues at coordinate 10,601,693 of JAECWJ010000317.1, read as the reverse complement.
TCAATTACAAAAAATCAATTGAATCGAACAATGATATGGCTAATCAATGTGGCAAATGTCATTAATGTGACACTCGAAAAAACAAATTGGTGTAACGCCATACCAACAATAACAACAACAATAACAACAATAACAATAACCACTTAAACATCTGTCAACCACGTCCCCCCCTCCTCAGCTGCCTCAGGCAGCCATTGACAAAAACCGCAATAATTACAATATGAGACGTGAATCATTAACAACGAAATAGCCACCAACCCAATCCCAAAACCGCAAACCCCAAACCCATCGATGACAATAAAAAAAAAATGTGCCACTGGCTAAAGGGTTTTCATTCAACGAGTGTAAAGTGTAATGACCGCAAATATTTGACTCACTGTTAAATTTATAATGTAAGGTATGGATTGGCCTGATTCGGGAATTATTCTCCCTCCCCAATTACATATAGCTATATGGGAAATTAAACAATTGAATGGCCTAGAAAACTTTTGGGAACTTGAACAGGTGCAGCTTAAAAAATTGAAATTGAATGAAAACTCTTAACAAATGAATCAATAGGCAAAACCCCCTTAAATATATATATATATATATGTATATGTATATGAAAAGTCATTTAAGTTTCCCTTTGGGTTATAATTGATTTTAGTGACGAATAGTTTTAAGCACCACTTTACGCTATCGCAGAAAATAATTGACAATATTTTGTTGGTTTACTCTCAAACTCTTTGCAGTACGCAAGGAAAATATAAAAGCCAGACTTTAAGATACCCTCTAATGATTGGAAAGTTGTTTAGTATCGAAATAGAGACAAGACTTTAAACAAATAAAGATATTGTCTTATCTTATTCAAGAAGTTGGTGATTAAATTAGTTTCTGATATAATTATAGCTCCACTTGATCCCACCAAATTTGGGATCTTTTTCTGTATCCACATATCACAATTGATGGATGTAGCTTATAGTACAGGTCAGGTAAATAGATATGGAAGATATTTATTATCTATTACTTGCACTGTGAGATCATATGATTTGGCATACCCTGTCTCCAAAATGTACAGGGTATAAGAGTAAAGTTGTCGTGCCAGCTGAGGCTTATCAAAAATTTTGAATTTTTATGTTCTTTTTGTTGCTGTTGTTAATGTTGTTATTGTTGTTGTTGTTATTATTATTATTCTTGTCGTTGGCAATAAACAAAAAGCAGAATAATATATAGAAAATTAGCGCAACCAAATTTCAAGGCGAAATCAGTCAAAAAATATTTTCAGAAATTGCAAAAACAAAAAAAAAACAAAATTCTGTTAATTAATCATGCAACAGATAGGTAGAGAGAGAGAGAGAGGGAGAGAGAGAGAGAGACCCCTTTCAAACCAATTGAATTATCTTTGACCAATACTTTCATTAGGCCATAAAACAATTAATTAATTGTCAAATGATATATTGATATGTATATATGTATTTATATAGACATATCAGATATAAATCAAGCCGGAACTTATGTCTGATTCTCTGTCTATGAACTTCATTTGCATGCACTGTCCAAGCAGCCGAAACATCCGGTCATTATATATATGTATATATACCTAATTGATCTGAACCAGAAAGGTTGCACTGTATAATTTAAAACGAATTAAAATCACACACACACACACACACAATACAGATACAGATACAGACGCACACACACACACACACACACAGTCATACTCATATGGTTATTGCTATCTAGATTTGTATTTAGACAATAGAGCGCAACCATTTTTAGATGACACAATTAAACCAAATTTGGTATCTCTTTTTTTTATAAGCATATTCAAGCAAAAGTATCTCATAGATATAAATATTTGAAAAAATATTTCGTCATTTATCTATTAATTTAAATATTTAATGAACTGAAGGCATCGCATTTGTTTGTTTTTTTCTATTTTGCACTCAATCTCTGAACTAATTGGAAAGGTTTTTCATCGGGATGGAAAGAAGGGATTGGATATATGTATATTGTAGATTTGCAACTCACTTTGATTGATTATGTTAAATATACATTTTTGTATCTATGGGATAATCAGACATATCAGAATTTAATCCTCCCTCTCACTCTCGTCCGGCAGTTAACAAATTTTCACGCTCGCTTCTTTCTTCTTAACTGTTATTTTTATTTGTGATCGCTGCCGCTAAATACGAACGTACACACACACACACACACACGACTACGATTGTTTAGACATATATACATACATATGTATATTTATATATATATAAATATTGTTGCTATATATGTAGATTTAACACAAACGCGCGACCAACGACTACAGAACCTCTATAGTAACTAAATAGCTTTGGGGCCTACGGTATATCGTATAACACACATTTGGCGACTGCGATGCCGGCAGCGACCAAGAGTCGACAGAATCACCGGAATCGGCATAGTCGTCGGTTTAACATTCGCATTTCGCCTGTTGATTAGTTGAATGCGCACGCTAACTGTGCCGCTGCCGTTGACGCTGCTATTGCTGCTGCTGCTGACGTCTACGTCGACGTTGACGTTGACTTGTTGCTGCTTTCGTTGCCTTTGCTGTCGCTGTCTCTGTTAACAGCAAGTGGTGGGTGCTAGGGCAACTGGTCTGAGGTCGCCTTCCCTCTATCTCTCTCTCTTTCGCTCTCTCTCTTTCTCTAACCATCTATCTGTTTTGGTTATTTCTCTCTATGTCATTGTTGTTGTTTGTTGCCGGCTTATAGCCGTGACTTGTTGACGATTTGTTGAGCACGAACCACAGTTTCGATATTTTACAATTTGTATGCATAAATTCATACACAACTGCACATTCACACTCACTCATACACACATACACACACACACACACACACTCAAACACACACATGTACTGTAAGCACTCAGAATAGGCGGTTTAGGGGATAGGCTGCTTGGGCAAAGCAAAATACAAAAACAAAACAAAAGAATCCAATCATTGTCCATACCCATGTGCACATCTGGTTTTGGAGGGTCACGGCAGAGTGACAGGGGAGGGAGCATAAAAGCAAGGGGGACATATATGTACATATATGTACTATATGTCTGGAGTGAAGACAACCGATGAATGAGGAGGAGGATGAGGATGAGGAGGATGACGACATGGTGGCGGGTGGCAAGTCTAAAACTCACATGGCGAACATGAAAAGTTGCATTCAAATCGAAACCAATTGAAATCCCGCATTAATTTATCATAAAACTAAAATATTTAATTAAACGATAATTAATTGCCAAAATGTAATTAATGGATCGAAATAATTGAAATTATGAAAGTATTTCAAATGTAGCTTAGCAAACAAATATGATTCATTATTTTACGATTGACCCTCGCATTTATGTAGATGTGAACAGAACTGCCTATGGGCGACAGCCTTTAGGCAATGTCCACTCACTCTCCCTGTCACAACACACCCTCAATTTTCTTGTATATATATTCCATTCCCCTCTTCTCCTACCCCCCCGATTCTTTTCCATCTTCCCCAACCTTTTCCTGCTTTAGCCATAAGTCCATAATGCTTTAGTGTCATTGTCGTCGTCATGCGCCAGACAGACAGACAGACAAACAGACTCTCGGAGTAAAAAAAAAGGGGTTACACTCACTCACACAAACTTCCCAATGGGAAAGGAGGGAGACTACAAACTATGTGAATCGTTTATGATCCCTACTCCAATTAGAGTTCATGCCACATGCTGTTAACTTAACAGAGCTCTGTTAACTAAGCATAGGAAAAATTCAGCTCTCACCTGTCGCTGTGTCGTTTTTGCGTTGCGGAAATGGTGTGCCACAATTTTTACAAGCTTCTAGAGGTTGAGGTTCCCCGCTGTAAAGCCAACAATTTTCGTTTGGCTAAGTTGAAAAATAGTTTGCTAATCCTTGTACCTTACCTGCTCAAAGCCAAAATCAAAGGACCTCGTTGACGCTGCGAGTGAAGCACTTGAAGCAGCTGGGCATCGCTCAGCTTGATATCCTGCAGCCGCAAAGAGGACTGAGAGAGAAGAAATTCTATAAATTTACATTTGAAAACACTTAAAGCCACAATTTATTAACTAATAACACTTAAAATAAGAGAGAGAGAGAGAGAGAGAGAGACCGACAGCGGCAGACTGAGGGGGGGAGGACACCTTAGACTAATTTGTCGTACACTTTTGGTCACACGTTGAGTTGATATCGATGGTTGGGTGGTTCTTTCCTTGCCACGGCGGAGCGAACAGAATTTAAGCATGTTTTCAGCTCAAGTCGAATAATTGAACTGAATTCATCGAAAACAAGTTCCAATTCTGATCTAAGCATTTCGAGGGGCGTTTCTCTACCCACAACTGATAAGGCTACGCCAGCTCACAGATGCCTCTCCTCTCCATGAAGACCTCCAAGCATGTACTATCCACCCGATCAAAGAGTAGTGAACCGAACCTCCTTGCCGTATAGTCCACTATCAGAACCATTTTACAATTGATGCACTTGTCTCTGTAATGATAGAGCAGACCCACTGTGGGATGAACGATATGATCCACAAATCCGGGGGCCGTCCGATAGACCTGGTGGTTTCCCATTTCCACAACTGAACGAGTATTCACCACCACTTTGCTGCGCACATAGGCAGGGAGAACTTCCAAAGTTCTTCGCACTTTCGATTGGGTGTAAAGGACCCGATTTACTATATGAGGCGGGGCATTGAAGGTGTCATTGCTATCCTTGCGATAGAAGAACACATTGCGGAAGACAAATCCCGCAGTGCGTCCCTCATCGCATTGGCGCAAATATTCATTCAGGGAATTGTGTTTCAACGGCATCAAAACTTCATCGAGATCCACTACGGCAGCGTATCGATGATTGTCCACGACATTGGCACGATACACACAATCATTAAACTGGGCCACTATTCCAGCATAGTGCAGATCCTGCAAATGGTTCTGGACATTCCATTCGAAGACATCTGCTAGTCCCAGATGCTTGTAGTGATCAAGAACTCGCTGGACTTCCTCACTGGCTTCCACATAGTAGAAGTAAAAATGTGTTGCTCCCTGCAATCGATACATCTCCACAAATTCCACCAGCCGTAGCACATTCGAGTAGTTCTCCTGCAAAGGACCCACACAAACGGATATGCTTGGCCGAGATTTGGCAAAAAGTTGAGTCATATTTCGGGGATAGCTGCATATCGGAATAGAGCATATTGAATTCGGTTTGATGGAAATATTTAAGTTGTGACACTTCTCACCTTATCTGTATGAATGTGGGACTTAAATGACTCAGTCTATTGGACGCATAACTCAAGGCCACCGCCTGGGGTAAACGAAGCGGTTCTCTTCTCGACACGTGAATAGGACACATGATACTCCAGGCAGCAAAACTATTGTTGTGCACATCATGCATTGCTCCTGCCTCTTCTGCAACTATTTCATGACTGGTGAAGTCTGAATAGCGCACAATGCAACTCACTTGGGAGTCGCGCAGTCTTTCCGGTAATATGGCAAATAAACGCAACGATCCGATGGTAATTTGTTTATCATTCAATACCACGTTGCCTGAAAAATAATGCAAATTTAATCCACTTTCCTCTTAAGAGCATAGCTAAATTCAAGGTTTAGTTATAAAATTAATCCACCGCTGGTCATAAAAAACTTTATTATGCCAATTCGTTGCACTTTTATTAGCGGAAGGAGCTGACTAATTCACTCACCTATAATATCGGTTCTCACATCAAAATACGCCGCATAGATTTCATGCCTCAGCGATGCGTTTCCTATCCGCCTCCAACTATTATTGTAGTTCCAGTGAGGATTTGGTTTCTCATAGATCAGCTTTCGTTGAACACCGTCGAGATCGAGGCGCATGCGTTCATTCTGTAAATGGAAAAGAAGACATTCAATTGAAATTGGGCGGATTTTGGCGATTTTCCTCCACTCACAAAACTTGTGCGCATGGAAATGTAGACGAGAATCAGTATGGTGCAGGCCACCAGACCGGATAGAGTAAAGTAAAGATACTGGAAACGATTCTCCTGTGGGGTCAGCATTATATGTTCCACGCGTATAAATGAATGTTGATAATTTAATTTGAATTTTTTGTTAAATTATTTGACTTTTTCTGTTGGTGGACTCCGCGTGACATGCTCGTCAGGAATTGCCGCCAGCAACTAAAGCTGCTTCTGTTTATTTATTTCTTCTAGTCGTCGTCGTCGTTGTCGTCGTTGTTGGCGTTTTCGTTGTGGTTGTCCGCGTCGTTCTTCTTGTTGTTGTTGTTATTGCTTTTGTTGGCGATGTTGTCGACGGCTTTGTCGAGGCGTTCTAGTGGCGTCTCAACACCCATCCAACCCCAAAAAGCAGAAAAAGCAGCTCCTGTTGCTTATTTGCTTAGCGTAGTTCTAGTTGATGGGTGGCCATCGATTAACGATAACATGCTAGGGCAAGGTGCTGGTGAGGGGGGCCGAGGCGCCTCTCAGTGTCATCATCGACACCCATTGCCCCCTGTCCCTGTCCTCGGCATTCTCTAAGGTGACTGAGACTATGCTTTGCGGTTGTCTACTGACCTGACCTGACGCTACGCAAATTAATATCAGCACTCAACCCAACCACAAAGAGATAACGGAGAGGAGAGAAGGGACAAGGGACAGATAGACTCGGTCACAGTCACAGGACGCGCATGCAACAAGTTAATCAACAGACGCTTCGCATAGAACTGGCGCCAACTGGTGTTTAGTCTAGTCACCAGCCGCCGGCAGCAGCAACAGCAGCAGCTGAGCACTCTGTCTCCAGAGTCGAAAAAATGGGAGGAAATATTTGAATAATACCTCATTTGTACATGCATCCAAGTAAGTGAAATTCCTCCCAATAGTCACCTGATAAATGGACAGGTGGTTTGCTATATTCTAGCACTGACATCGGTCTTCAACAGAAAAATCAACTCACTCGATGAATGGTTAATAATTTTGGTCGACTTTCGACCCACAGTAAATCGACGCAGTTCTTTTCTATGAGTGGTGTGTAGGTGGGGATGTGCGTATGTGTGTGTGTGTGTGTGTGTGTGTGTGTATAAGAGACCTTGTAAACGCACTTCACATAGCAAGTGTTGAGCTGGGTCACAGCAACGGAGTGGGGTGTGGGGGGGTGCTGGATAACTTTATAAATTGTCTATTTGTTCCCGATTCGAGTGTCCCTAACTGGGTTGGGGCTAGCTCTGGATTGGTGTATGGATGAGTCAGCATTTACCACAAATTCTCTGTTCACCCTCCCCCCCCCTTCTTCTTCTATCATAATTGTTTTAATCTATTTTTAGTTTAAAAAACGAACAACAACATTAATTTTTATTCCAAATTCTTGCTATATATTTAGATATATGTACATAAATATATATATATTTTTTATACATTTAATACAGACAAATGAATGTGACAGAATCCACTTGATGTTATTTTCTTTGTGGCCCAATTTATCAACAAAACAGTGGAAAACAGTATTTGAACGTCAAATGTTTTACTTAAATAAATCCGCCCACCAGGTGGCGCCATCGCAGGTGAACAGAATCGGTATTTTTTATAATACCAAGTAATTTGGCGGAATTTATATTCATCTAAAATTTCCAAGCGCAGCATTATCTTGCTATATTATAGTAAGTTCCATTTTAAACCCCTTTTTGAGAAACTTTTCTTAAAATTTCTTGTTTTCAGATTCCACGAAAGGCTTTCCAGTCAAAGAGGAAAGTTCTTCGGACAATATCAACAACACAGCAACGCCGAATCCATCCATACAATAAAGAAGGAAGATTTCTAAATTATAATTTTAGTAGATTCATCTCAATATATGACTGTGGATAATGAATCTGTGGATAATTTACGTTGGTTGTTTATTAAGATAACAACTCGATATAGAAACTTAATAGTAAACAATTTTTAGATTAAAAAACTAATTCTTATTTTAATATTTGTATAAAATGTTTACTGATTTATCAAATTTATAAAAAAAATTATAAATTCATGAATGTTTTATTATTTCAATCTGCTTTGTTCAGAATTTAGTTAATTTTCATCCTTCCAAGGAGTTTCGTATTGCAAAGCCAAGGCTATAATCAACTTTGATACAAATTTCAATTGTAGCCCTTCATTGTAAGCGGCAACAGTTTTTTTAAATAAATCAACCCCAGAAGTAAGCAACACAAATTATAGAAAAAAAGTTTTCATTAACCCGCAAAGTATGCTACACAAAATTTAGTTCCCACAAAAATCAACCTACTACCATTTCTGTTCGCCTGGTATTTCATAATTTTTCCCATACTGATTTTTGTCATTTTGAAATCGGAATTTCTGCTCTTTAAAGTAGGCAGCAAAAGTCTGAACTTTGTTTCATCTCAATTTTGGGTGCCCCCAAAATATTCCGTTAAAATATGAACTTTGCTTGTACTCTTAAAAAAAAGGCCAGAAACACAAAATGTTTAATAACTCGGCTCCCCGCAGGACTATTTAAATGTCCTTTGGACAGAAGATAGTCCTAGTCGATAAAATATATTTTGGACTATTTTCCTCCTGATCCTTTGAAGGACTTTTGAGTTATAGCCAGTTTTATCTATAGAAAAAAGTCCTTTTTTCTCAGCTGTTAAAAGGATTATGAAGAGTTTTGTGATGCCAGTCAACGCTAATTATATAGTCCTTCAATCTAGCCAAAGGACATCCAAATCGTCCATGAAATGGCTGAGTTATAAGGAATTTTGTGTTTTTTCGACAATTTTGAAGACCAACCCCCTTATAAACATTGATGAAAAACTTTTCAACGAATTTGGGAAATTTATGAATGCAGATCGATAAACGTGTTCCGAAAGGTCCAAAAATCAACTCCTGTGAAAATCCCACAATATCCTGTGGAGTGATAACTTAAAGAAAAACTTTTTTTTTGATTAATATTTCTCACTAGCTCGCCATGCGACCATAGACAAAAGGTGTTCATCCTTGCTGCCCAAAATAAAAGGACCTCGTTGACGCTGCAAGTGAAGTGCTTAAAGCAGCTTTGGGAAAAATTCCATAAGTTTGGATCTCAAAACACTTAAAGCCACAATTTATTAATTAATAACACTTATTATAAAAGAGACACCTAAGAATAATTTATCATACGATTTTGGTCACACGTTGAGTTAATATCGAAGGTTGGCGCAGCGAACAGAATCATGTTTTCAGCTCAA